>CM060683.1:138745612-139945612 GCA_030686995.1 Artemisia argyi | reverse complement strand
TGTGATAATACTCTACCAGTAGAACATTTGATTTCCAAGTTTTTTATATTTTTGTGATTTTTTCTAAGGTACCAAAATACCCCTTGAAGTTGACTGCAGGGTAAAGACCCTGCCCTGTCTCAGCAGACCCAAACCATCCACCCAACTTCGGTGATGTTTTGTGACTGACCCAGTGGGTCCCACACCTCCAACTTGGCATCATTCAACCCCCCTCCTACCAGGGAGTAAAGGTTGACCACTTATTTGACCTTAAGACCAGTGGACCCCACGTAATTTTGCACCCAAACCTTGTCCCCAATCTGCCTCAGAAACTCAATAAGCAAACTACTTATTGGTGATTTTTGGCTTATTGAAAGCACTTATTTGGTTAATTCTTGCTTATTCAAGTTCAACTAACTCAGAGAAACAAATTTATCATTGTGGACCCCACACTCTTCATTTGAGCTTAATTCCATCCTCAGTCAACAAAAGTCAACTGAGTGGAAAAATAAGCACTCAAAGTGCTTATTTCTAGATTGTGTGAAAAGTGTTTTTATTAAAAGTCTTTGTTTTTAGTGTATATTCAGTTTGGAAAAAGAAAAAACCAAAAAAAATCAACTTTAATATTAGTGATAGCTTCTATTTAATAGGATTTATCATTTTAATTTTCTTTTTAGCTTATTTATAAGCAATATATCATTTTGATAATTTTAGAAATTCTCTTTTAGGTTAAAGTAATTTTACAAATTTTTCCAGATTTTTATTGTCTTTTAATGGTTTTTATAATTAATTTTAGTTTAATTAAGTTTTAATTAATATTAAGTAATTAAATAGCATAATTATATTTTATAAAGTATAACCTAGTTTTTATAATTTTTCTAGATTTTATTTAAGTTAAAACATTTTTACAAATTTTTCTAGAATTTATATTACTCATTTTCTATTTTTTATAATATAATTAGTTTAATTAGAAATTAATAAGTAATTAGATTAATAATTAGTTAATTAGTTTAAAAATACATAAAATAAAATTTTTATAATTTTTTAGGATTCCCATGATGGTTAATTAGATTTATAAAATTTTTCTTAATTTTCTAAGTCTTTTTAGTATTTTTAATAATTCTAATTAATTTAATTAGTAATAAATAGATAATTAGTAATTAATAAATAATAAATAATTAAATAGTGTAAAAATAGTTTTTAATTTTCTTAAAATTTTCTTTAATTAATAGGATTGTAAAAATAATAATTTTACACTTTTAACCTTTCCAGTCCATCAGTTATATTTTTCATTTTGTTCGTCTGTGTACGTTTTTAATCAAAACGTACGTTTTTAGGTTTTAGCTCAAATCGTTGTAATCTCAATTCCCGTAATTAATCACGTCGCTTTCCTAAGCTATATTTGTTAATAATTTCCAAATAATTCATATTACAACCCTTTCCTGTGAATAATCACCCGATCACAAATACGCTAAAGTTACAATTCACACTTCAACGGGACTTAACGACCTGGTGATACCTTATATTACCCGGAGCATTGATCTAGGCTATTTGACTTTATTGACCATTCCTTGTTCAATATAAGTTGGTGGTTTAGCGTCAATCAGGGTTCTTTTGTGAACAGTTCGCAGTATGGGGGTCCACATGAAATAGGGGGTCAACAACAGGTTACTAATGGATTGTCATGTTCTTTTACCGTGGCTGGTCACCGGGCCATGAAACACTTTTACCAAGTGCTTTTAATACGGTGACCCTACAAAATCCTACCGACGGTAACTGGAATATGGATACAGGTGCATCCTCCCATCTTAATGATGATGTCAATTGTCTTAGTGATGTTTTTAATTCGTGTATTTATCCCTCTGTTGCAGTTGGTGATGGGCATTCTATTCTCGTTATAAACTCAGACCATAGCATTTTACCTATTCCTACTCGACCCCTTCATTTAATTAATGTCTTAATTACTCCTAATATTTTCAAGAATTTGATTTATGTTCGTCAATTTATTCGTGATAATTATTGTACCATTTAGTTTGACCCTTTTGGTTTTTCTGTTAAGGAGTTTCAAACGAGTCGGGTGCTGCTCCGCTGTGATAGCAATGGAGATCTTTACCCAGTCACTCAGCCTTCCACCATTCCACATGCTTTTCTAGTGAGTCAATATATGTGTCATCAGCATCTTGGACATCCAGGAAGTGAAGTGTTACGTCGTGTCCTTTCAAGTAGTTCTATTTCATGTAATAAAGAGAAGTCTCATGTGCTTTGTCATGCTTGTCAGCTTGGCAAACACGTGAAACTTCCGTTTGTTAGTTCTAATAGTTTGGTTCTGCATCATTCGATATTGTACACTCCGATTTGTGGACTTCTCCAGTTCCGAGTCTTTCTGGTTTCAAATACTATGTGTTATTGTTAGATCATTATTCTCATTTTGTTTGGGTTTATCCTTTAGTTAATAAATCTGATGTTTTGTCCAAATTTAATTTGTTTCATACCTTTGTTCGTACTCAATTTAAGTGTGAAATCAAGTCTTTTCAGTGTGACCATGGTGGGGAATTTGACAACCAAGCTTTTCATAAACTATTTTCGGATAATGGGATTCAATTTCATTATTCTTGCCCTCGTATCTCTCAACAAAACGGTAAATCTGAAAGGATGATTAGAACTATCAATAACCTTATTTGTACCTTACTATTTCAGGCTCATCTTCCTCCCAATTATTGGACTGAGGCTCTTAATATGGTTGTTTATCTGTTAAATATTTTACCCTCTCGTGCCATTGACAATGAAGTCCCATTTACTCGCCTTTTTGGATTAACCCCTGACTATACCCTCCTACGTACTTTTGGGTGTCTTTGTTATCCACACATCGATACAAACAACAAACTGGGTGCTAGGGCTACTCCTTCCCTTTTCTTAGGTCATGCCACCAATCATCGTGGTTATCGTTGTTTAGATTTGAACACAAATAAAATTATCCTATCTCGTCATGTTACTTTTGATGAGACCGTTTTCCCGTTTGCCACAAAGACACCCACTGCCACTCCCATTGTCAGTCCCTCTTATGATTTCTTAACTCATCTAATGTCCTTTCCAACCTTCTCAGATTGTCTCCCACCACTTCACCCACTGTTCAAATAGATCCTCCAGCAGTTTCTACATCGGATTCGCCCATTGAGCCTCTAAGTCCTCATTCTCCACCAACTTCACCACCCATTGAGCCTCTAAACCCTAATTCTCCACCAACTTCACCACCCATTGCACCACAGTAACAACCTCCCACTACTCCCATTTTCCAACTATCGCCGCCAAGTTCCGTTTTCGTTTCCCCTACTCCACCTGTTAATACAAACCCAGTGTCGATTCACCCCATGGTCACTCATTCTCGTGTCGGGACTACTCGTCCTAATCCCCGGTATGCTGGTCATGTATCCACTATTTCTCATTTACCTAGGTCCTATAATGCTGCTTTTCATGATCTCAATTGGCGAAATGCTATGTGTGATGAACATAATGCACTTATTAAAAACAAAACTTGGACTCTTGTACCTAAACCTACGGACCCAAACATTATTCGCTGTATGTGGTTGTTTCGCCACAAGTTTTTATCAAACGGTACTCTTAGTCGTTACAAGGCTCGCCTTGTTACGAATGGCAGCACTCAGATAGAGGGTGTTAATGTTGATGAGACTTTTAGTCCGGTTGTAAAACCGGGTACTATCGGACAATTCTTAGTTTGGCTATTTCTCGACATTGGCCGGTTCATCAGCTTGATGTCAAGAATTCTTTTCTACATGGGGATTTGGTTGAGACAGTTTATATGCATCAGCCACCTGGTTTTTGGGATCCTGATCATCCTGATTATGTTTGTTTATTACAGCGATCTCTCTATGGTCTTAAGCAAGCACCTCAGGCGTGGTTTCAACGGTTTGCTACTTACGTTACCACTATTGGGTTTAGTCCTAGCCATTGTGATTCCCCCTTATTTATTTACAACCAGGGTGATGATATTGCATTTTTGTTACTTTATGTGGATGATATTGTTCTCACTACTTCATCTGATAGTTTCTTACAGCGGGTTATTGCTTCTTTACATAGGGAGTTCTCTATGACTGATTTGGGTGCTTTTAATTATTTTTTGGGTGTTTCTGTTACGCGTGACTCTTCTGGGATGTTTTTGTCCAAATGTAAGTATGCTATGGAGATTTTGGATCGTGAACATATGGTTGGTTGTAACCCTTCTCGGACTCCTGTTGATACTGAGTCTAAATTGGGTGATGATGGTGATCCGGTTTCTGATTCGACATTATATAGGAGTCTAGCGGGTTCTCTTCAGTATTTTACTTTCACTCGCCCGGATATTTCTTATGTTGTGCAGCAGGTTTGTCTTTATATGCATGATTCGAGAGAGCCTCATTTCTCCGCTCTTAAGCGGATTTTGCAATATGTTCGGGGCACTTTAGACTATGGGCTACAGTTGTTTTCATCTTCTACTACTTCATTGGTTGCTTATTCGGATGCGGATTGGGCTGGTTGTCCTACTACTCGGAGATCGACTTCTGGCTATTGTGTTTTTCTTGGCAACAACCTCCTCTTGTGGTCCTCAAAGCGTCACCGACACTTTCTCGTTCTAGTGCAGAGGCAGAGTATCGTGGTGGTGCCAACGATGTTGTTGAAACCTGTTGGTTACGAAACCTGCTCCGTGAGTTGCATACGCCTTTGTCTTCTGCCACGCTTGTCTACTATGATAATGTTAGTGGTGTATACTTATATTCCAATCCAGTTCAGCATAAACGTACCAAGCATATAGAGATTGATATTCATTTTGTGTGCGATTTGGTTGCTGCTGGTCAATTAGAGTTCTTCATGTACCATCGCGCTATCAGTATGCGGATATATTTACCAAAGGCTTACCTTCAGCATTGTTTGAGGAGTTTAGAACCAGTTTGAGTGTCCAGTGTTCTCCCACTCAAACTGCGGGGGAGTGTTAGTTGTATTATTGTATAAGTCCGGTTATTGTTTATTTAGGCTGAGGCCCGTATGTGTCTTGTTAGGGTTAAGGCCCGTATGTGTCTATATATTGTATTATTCGGATGGAATGAAAGCCACGAAACATTATTTACCTACATATAACACATCAGTATCCATCAAATTATGTCGCATGTAATTGACATCATATAAGCAAGGATTTATTTTCTTGACATTACGAAGATGCTTTGGATTCTTATACCATTCCCTTTTTCCCACAATAAACCTTATCAGGAGGAGGAGTGATCATGTGGATGGTTTGAAGTGTTTGACTTGTTTTGCAAAATAATGTTTTCAAGATCCTTGATTTTGTTTAAGCGCTCGGTTTTAACATCTTCGACATTTAAACCTCTTCATCAAGATCTTTCTTATACCTTTCAAGTTTCAAAATTATTTATTTATCAATAGACACTTGCTTTTTTTCATTTTCAAAAGTTCTTTTTGACTCACTATTAATTCATGATCTATGTGCTGAATTTGTTTATCAAGTTACTCTCTTTGTTTGTCAAAACTTTCAATTAACTTATCCTTTTGAAATTAGTTGTCTTTTCAAAAGAGATAATAATCTCTCTTCAAAATCCACGCAACTTTTTAATCTTTTTTCATGACGATAATTCTCACTCTGTCTCTCCTTAATCTCAGGTTCACACTTAATAGCTTGTTCGTTAGCAAAACCAAATAGTTCAGTAGTATCAACATTATTATCAACATGTTCATGACTTACTTGAGAATTCTCTTGATACATTTCTAAGTCATCAATCATAGTGTTTAAGCTCAACTGGTTAATCATTGATGTATCTAGTACTTCTTTTTCATCATTAACTTGTTCAATATAATCATTCTTAGACCTTTCTGCATTAAAGTATACCTCTTCAGATGAGCCGGAGTCATATTCTTAATCAATCTCTTCACTTTTTGCCATGAAACCCTTATTTTTCTTCAAAATGCTCTGCTTCATCATCACTTTCTAACCAATCTTGTTCTTTTACAAAGAAAACCTGACCACTTCTTCTTTCTCATCAAGCAACATCTTTCTTCTGAAGATCTCTGAATCACGAAGCCTTGCTTCCTTGCACTTCTTAGCTATATGCCCCTCTTTCCCATAATTTAAGCACTTGGAATTCCCTTGATCCTTCTTTTTACCAAACCTTGAACCACTCTGCTTACGATCTAAATTATTCGGTTGTACTTAATTCTCATGTTAGACGAAGATGGAGCTGAGGAAGTTCTCAAATTATTGTTGGTTGGCTTTTGAGTAGAAAGATATTTGAACAGTTCTTGCAAGTAGATGCATAATCTTGTTGAGGTCTTTCACATTATTAGAATCTTCTTCTTCTTATTATTTCTGAAAATGAAGCACTTTTTCCTTGAGGTTGAAAAAAGACAGAGAAGATCGAGACGAACGAGAAGGTTGAGAAGATGAAGACATTGGCTGGTGAATTTGATTAGCAATGAGAGCATACTTTCTTATTATCCTTTCTGCTTTCATTTATTTCCCTTTATTTTGTTTCATTCTTCATATCCTTCATTTGATGAATGATTGTCACATATCGTTGCCACTCGGGTTGTAAAGAAGATAAGAATTAAATGTTCAACACTACTCTACTAGTTGCTTTTATAATTTGTTACGATTAAGTTTATTCACCACAGTTGTAAATCTGGGAAATTTTTCTTCAAGAGTCTCATCAGGAAGTGCCTTGAAAGTCTGGAAATTATACAACATTGTTCTCTGTAAATCTTTTTGCTCAGTTCTATACCACTCATTTGGCGTGATAAATCATACCACATTTCATATGCAAATGAATGACTATCAATCGTATTATATATTAATGGCTTTCAAGTCAATCAAATAAGTTTTAAACTAAACTGGTTGCATTTCATGGTCTTCCTAATCACGAGGTAGATTACGACATTGGTGAACATTCGTGGCATCGGCTTTCGAGATCCTAACATTAATTTTTAAGAAGACCACCAGATGGATTTGTATGAAGAGCAACATATTTAATTTCATGAACCGACTTATCCATTGAGTATTATCTCCACGGTACAACATTTGATGTTGATACGCGGGATTGTGCCCTCGCAACAGGTTTTACCACTCAAGGGATCTTGAGAAGCTTGCAATCCCCGCCAGGCAATGTACCAGATTGTTGTAGTATATTATAGTGACAAGTACCGGGGGATTGATCGTTCAACTCAGGAATAGTGTCACTAGGATTAGAAAGCCTGCTAAACTAGGTGTTGGGATATGAAGTCAAAATACTGTTATGTCAAAGTACTGCTCAATAGTCAACATCCTGATCAAGGTCAAAGTACTGCTACTTATTGAAGATTATTCAAAGTACTTCGAAGAACAAGGACTTAAGTGCAATATTGTTTAAAGGATTATTATGTAATATTGTATGAATATTCTAGAATTAGTTAGGGATAATTACTTGTCGTTCAAGTTGATAATGTAAACCGACTTAAGGTTATCTATATAAGGAGCCTTATGATGGTATTAGGGATATAAGTTTTAGACGAAGTCGTAGAAAGTTTCCAAGAGTCTTAGAGTTTCATAAAAACGATTTAAAGAGAAAGTTAGGGATTGTTAGTAAACCTGCAATTGGAGAGGCAGGTTTACGAGTTGTTTTAATATTAACAAAGTTCTTCTTAGCTTTGTGTTAGTAGATTCCGCATACTTTACAATGTAATATCATTGTTTCAAAATTAACTGTTTTGAGTCATTCAAGATTGTTAAAACCTTACAAGCTACAAAGTAGTTTGGTCAGAGTATATCGATCCAACACTACGTCTTTTTGTAAGGATGATTCTTTTTGTATTTTTTTATATTTTATAAAAGCAAGTAAAATCTAGGGTTTTGAAGGAGTGGGCGGAATTAGTTGCTAGCCAACTAACCCAATTAACTACAAATGCAATCAAAATAAAATAAAACAAATGAAAATTAACTAATGTGGTGGAAACAATAATGAGAAAAGATGTGTTTACTTAGATTTCATTACTCCCTAGATATCTTTTACCGGTTGACTAGCTTGTTACAATTGCATGGATGACGGGTTATATTCCTTAATACTAGTCGTAGGGTCATGTACAATATTCCCTAACTCTATAAGATCCTACTTCACTCCTATGTCGAGCAGACTAAAATCTCCTAACATGGGATCATTAGAATTCACTTATGCATTAAATACAACCAAATATCATAGTACACCTCCGATCATGTTTCTTAAGACGTTCAAGCAAGTTACCAACGGAAGTCTGCCAGTTTCTTAAGCCTAACATCGAATACAATCATCCGTAACAATTATAAACAAACAATCAACCAGTAATCAACATCTAGGTTTCACTACATCTAAGCAAACACAATAAAAACCTAGCCTAACATGTTAAAAGAAAGACAAGCATGAGATAGAATCAAACAACACATAGACATATTGAATGATTATTGGAAGACTTATCTTTATTCAAACATGGAAGAAAGAAGGGTTTCGAACCCCTTCAATATACAGAAAATTCGACCTAGGGTTTATGCTTCTAATATTCAATAACTTGTTCCACACTTTACAATGAAAAATTGGAAAAATATATATAGATAAAACATCCTGACGGCGTCATGTATTAGCTTCTGATGCCGTCAACTCGCCGCCAAGTTAAGAGTCGTATTGCCTAGATCCAGTCTTGACGCCTTCATGTAGAAATATACTCTGGGCCGTCATGTGTAAATCAATCCTGACGGCCTTGGTGACGCCGTCAGGCCAATTACATTAAAAATGTTCTGGGCCGTCACGTTATAATTTCCACTTCCACCTCTTTTGCCACTCTTGACGTCATCATGTGTTAAGCCTTGACGACGTCAGGTACTGTTCCCAGCAAGAATTTGAGACTTTGTCGTTTTCTTCACTTTTATGCTCCAAAAGCGTCCAAAATGCTTCCTTTTCCAGATTTCTCCTCAAAAGTACCTAAAATGACAAAAGGAACGATTTAGGGCAGTAATTGATCAAATAATCATGAATTCGGGCTTAAATGACCCCTTAAAAGCGGTACACTTTTCGCTCCATCAAATACCCTTACACTTGAGATTTGCTTGTCCCCAAGCAAATGCGCTTTTATTCTAATCAAAATACAAGTTAGGGGTCATTTAACACTAATATAAAAGTAATTACAACAAATAATCGTTCCACTAAAAACCAAAAACAAGCACGGAGGTCATACACTAGCACCTCACAAATAGTGTTTAGCTACTCACATCTCTCGGGTGTAATAAAGTATATATCACAATATGGAAATGGAAAACATCTCCCACTACCTGTCATAGCAAATAGATTACCATAGGCTTGGGAAAGGATCAAACGTCCACCACTTGACGTAAGCACCTAGGATAAACTATCAAGAGATCTTTTAAAGGGTTATAATGTTAGGTGTAGGGATATGAAAAACACGGTTTTGTTGGATAAAGACAATATTTACTTGTGGCGTGTTAATCATCTTGGTTAATTACATGTACAATATGGCGTTGCTAAGCCAAGACTCGACTCGACTTAAGCTAATAAATCAGAAATAACAAAAACTTAAAACAAACATAGAATGAAACGGGATGGTAGTCCGTATATTTTTTTTTTTTTTCTTTTTCTATTTTTTTTCTTTCTTTTTCTTATTTTTTCGATTTTTTTTTTTTTTTTTTTTTTTTTTGCATACACTCTTACCCTACAATCCAAAATAATACATCATAAGGAATTTGCATTCCCCTTACACTTGAATTTTTACATACTTTACAATAAACTATTCTAATCACTCGAATTAAGATAATCAAAACACTGGGAGTACTTTTTAAGATTAACGCACATAGGCGGGTAATAATTTGATGTTCTTCCCCATTACTCCATAACACTAGTACTTTCCCCATGAGTCCCAATCATCCCAAAACAATATGTACAAGATATGACTCGACTTAGCAACCATGTAATCAATTAGATAATTAACTAAGGGTTTAAACAAATAACAATAATGCACTAAAGACGAGTGCATACAAGGAAGGCTAAGGCGATTTGGTTGCACATTTGGGTGGGTTGTAACAAATTCTTCCTTTAAGTAAGATGCTTAAAGTTAGAAATGAAAAGATAGACTCGGAGGGGTGTACTAGGGGTTTCGTGTACTAAAAATGAGTACAATGCTAAGGTGTGGGAAAAATTAATTGACTTTACTAGTCAAGGTAATTGACTTAAATGATCAAGTAATTATGATACGGGTTTAACACAAGGGTGATCCTAATGCCTCTTATCATGCAGTAAATCCTACTACACGAATGTAGTCTCACTAGCGGTCTCGGGATGCATCACAAACGCAAGTTTTAGAATCTAAATGCTACTGATACACTCATAAGCACTAATAATGAATGATTTTCCTAACAAATCTAAAGGTGAACCTCGCATATTTGGGTGGAAAATTTTTTAAGTGGTAGGGTTTTGTGCTAGTCATACAACTCCTATCCATGAGACGCTTGTTAAGGCTAAAGTTTCACTCCTAAATGTTGTAAAAAATTTTAAATTTGGTGCTAAAATTGCACTAACAAGTATTTCTCTTAGTTTTATTACACACCTACTATCAAACGAAAAAACTCAAGTGCAATTGTATCCTATAAGGTATCATCATTTACCCCCCCCCCCCCCCCCCTTACACTTAGGATGAACATTGTCCCCAATGTTTAATTAAAGAATGTAAAAGTAAAGCAGGTAAAAGAATGAAAACAAATACTCCTCTGATTCGTTCGGTGTGGATAGTGTGTCAACAAAGTTAGATCTTCCTCCAAGAAACTGAATGTTGAAAGCTTCCCTCCAGAAATATAAATCATCTTCTTGTCATATATAACCTATTAAACCTGAGAAAACAATCAAGGCATACCTCGCGTAAAATCGACGGCAATCTATATATACTAACAAATCCTAAAAAACAATTTAAGATATAATGCTTGTGGAATGAATGTTTGTAGATTTCCTGGAGTTTACAAAACTAAAGAATCAACAAAAACTTTAAGACTCCGGTTTAAACAAAACTCGTAAAAATTTTCAGATTTTTAGTACCTGACGCCGTCAAGTTGTAACTCCTGATGCCGTCAGAATGTTCCTGGAAAAATCTTATGTTAAGTTTCTGGAAAATTTCTGGAAAAACTTATGCCTTATTTCCTGGAAAATCCTGCAAAACATTATTATGACTCGATACAAGCATTTGACTCTAACAAATACTAATATACATGCTCATTTAATATTGTAGTGAATCATGCTCATTTTCGTTCGTATAAACAAATTTGGATTTCCCTTACACTTAGCTTTTGTAAAATACATTTATATGTAATTAAGACGAAGTTCAAAAAAAATAAAGCATTTTCACAATTTACTTTGAAACATGATTTACCAACAATAAAAAAAATAAAACATGCATACAGAAACAAATAAAATCAAACAAACAAAACAAATAGAACAAATAAAACATGGGTTGCCTCCCAAGAAGCGCTTTTCTTTATTAACGAGTCTTGTGGCTAGACTCAAGGTCATGGGCTATTACGTGACCTCGTCATCAAATGTTACATCTTCCTCACTAATTATTTCATTACCACTTTCTTGATAATGTTTTACGCGTTGTATATTTACAGTGAATTCTCTATTTTCATCGTCCATTAACACAACAGCGCTCGCTTTAGAGGAGCTTTTCACCGTAAAGGGTCCATACCATCTAGACTTAAGTTTCCCGGGAAATAACCTTAATCGGGAATTATACAATAGAACTTTGTCCCCTTCTGAGAACTCCTTACGTTTCTTAATTCGCTGGTCATGCCATCTTTTTGCCCTTTCTTTATATGTAACGGAGGATTCATACGCTTCTAGCCTTAATTCATCAAGCTCATGGAGTTGTAAGAACCTATTCGTCCCAACGACCGTATAATCCAAATTACATGCCTTAAGTGCCCAATAAGCCTTGTGTTCAAGTTCTACTGGAAGGTGACACGCCTTGCCATAAACCATGCGGAACGGGGTCATTCCTATAGGTGTCTTGTAGGCCGTTCGAAATGCCCATAAGGCCTCATCGAGTTTAAATGACCAATCCTTTCTGTTCTAATTGACCGTCTTTTCCAATATTCTCTTAATCGCCCTGTTAGTGTTTTCAACTTGACCATTGGTTTGCGGGTGATAAGCGGTGGAGAACCGGTGGGAGACTCCATATCTTTTCATGACCTTTTCCATTTGCGCGTTGCAAAAGTGGGTTCCCTTATCACTAATGAGAGCTTTAGGAATGCCGAACCTAGCAAATAGCTTTTTCAAAAAATGAATGACTACCCTAGCATCGTTGGTCCTGAGGGCTTGTGCCTCCACCCATTTTGAAACATAATCAATGGCCACTAATATGTATTCGTTCCCCCCTGAATATGGAAAGGGTCCCATGAAATATATTCCCCAAACATCGAAAACCTCACAAACTTGTATAAATTTCGGAGGCACTTCATCTCTTCTCGATATATTCCAGGCTCGTTGACATGCAGCGCATGCATGTATCATTCCCTTCACATCATGAAATATTGTTGGCCAATAGAATCCTGCATCGAAATTTTTTTGTGCGGTGGTGTTTATTCCATGATGGCCCCAGAAGGGCCCGAATGACATTCTTTCATAATCTTCATTGCATTTTTCCTGAAACACAGCGCCTGATTACTTGATCAGGACATCTTCGGAATAAGAAGGGTTCGTCCCAAAAGTAGTATTTTAGTTGGGTAAAGAACCTTTTCCTTTCGTGTCTAGTCATGTGTTCTGGAATGAGTCTGCTTACAAGATAATTAGCATAATCAGCGTACCATGGCTCAGAATCAGTTATTGACATAAGATGTTCGTCATGATATGAGTCCCGAATCTCACTCTTGTCAAGTTCACTAAGGAGGGGATTTTTGAGACGAGAGAGATGATCAATAACTAAATTCTCTGCCCCCCCCCCTTTATCACGAATTTCAACATCGAATTCTTGTAACAACAAGATCCACCGAATTAGTTGTGGTTTAGCGTCTTGCTTAGCAAAAAGGTATCGAAGAGCCGCAATGATCAGTAAAAACGACCGTTTTTGAAAGGACAAGATATTGGCGGAATTTGTCGAAAGCGAACACCACGGCTAATAGTTCTTTTTTGGTGGTAGAATAGTTCTCTTGAGCGGGATTCATAGTTTTGCTAGCGTAGTATATTGGTTGGAATTGTTTGTTGAACCTTTGGCCTAATACTGCTCTAACAGCATAGTCGCTAGCATCACACATGATCTCGAAAGGTAATTCCCAGTTAGGTGTCACCATGATTGAGGCTTGTGTGAGTTCCTTTTTTAAGAGATTGAATGCATCCTTGCATTCTTGAGAGAAATCGAAAGGGGCATCCTTTACAAGCAATTGAGTCATTGGCCGAGCTATTTTAGAGAAATCCTTAATGAACCTCCTGTAGAACCCGGCATGACCCAAGAAGCTACGTATTGCCTTGACAGTAGTGGGTAAGGTAGTTTAGATATAGCTTCAACCTTTGCTTGGTCCACCTCAATCCCATTTCCTGAGACCTTATGCCCTAGCATAATCCCTTCTTTTACCATAAAATGGCATTTCTCCCAATTTAGGACCAAGTTGGTCTCCTCGCAACGTTTGAGCATTTTCAAGGTTAGCGAGACATCGATCAAAAGAGTCCCCGAAGACCGAGAAATCATCCATGAAAACTTCCATGCTGTCTTCCATTAACTCGTGAAAGATTGCGGTCATACATCGCTGAAAAGTGGCGGGAGCGTTACATAGCCCAAAAGGCATTCTCTTATAGGCGAATGTTGGTCCTCGGGGGCTATGGGGATTTGGAAATATCCTGAGAATCCATCCAAGAAACAGTAGTACTCGTGCCCGGCTAATCTCTCCAACATCTGGTCAATGAACGCGAGGGCAAAGTGATCCTTTCTGGTGGCATCATTAAGCTTTCTATAATCGATGCATACCCGCCAACCAGTAACCGTTCTCTAGGGTACCATCTCGCCGTTTTCATTTTTCACCACAGTCATCCCTCCTTTCTTTGGTACAACCTATACAGGACTAACCCACGGGCTATCCGAAATCGGGTATATCAGCCCTGCATCCAAGAGTTTGATAACTTCCTTTTTCACCACCTCCTTAATGTTGAGATTTACTCGCCTCTGGGGTTGCACGGCTAGTTTATAGTCTTCTTTCATAAGAATCTTATGCGTGCAGAAGGTTGAGTCAATCCCTTTAATTTCAGCTACACTCCATGCAAGGACTCCTTTATATTTCTTTAAAACTCCTAAGAGTTTATCCTTTTGCCCATGTTCAAGGGAAGAATTTATGATCACTGGCAGTTGATCCTCTCCATGGAGGAAAGCATATTCCAAGTGGTTTGGGAGTTCTTTAAGTTCTAGCTTGGGTGGTTCGATAATGGAGGGCTTTAGCTTGTTTTTGGGTTAACGGAGTTCGAGCGGTTCAGTGGTCTCTTGTCTAGGGTAGAAGGAGACTGTGCTAGCGCCCTCCGTCTTCTCCTTCTCCATTATGGGGAGGAAAACCTCATCTCGTAACCATCCCTCTTCGATTTGTTCATCAACACAGTTGTCAATGACATCAGTTAATTCATCGACCTCTGATGAGTGCTTAATCACTCATCCTTTTTAGACCTTAATTCAGACCAAAAACACCAAATACTAACCAAAAATGCCAAGAGAATGCATGTTTTTGTATTTGTGTATGTGCAGGTACGGATATGAGAAAAATGGACAAAAACACAACAAAACCGACAAAAACGAGCACGAGAATGGAAAGTGTCAAAAGCCGGAGCCGGGGAAGTCAAATGGTCAAAGTCTAAGCTCAAAAAGTCAAATTCAACCTCAGAGATTCATAAAATACCAAGATTAGTCCCTGGACAAAGTTTTGAAGATTTGGCGAATTTAGTCCCTGCAGTTTCAGAGTTTAGCAAATATGGTCCTTTAATGAAATTTTGAAGAAATATCCAAGTTCAACCCTTCATAATTCAGAATAGTACAATTTTCATCCTTGGATAGAAGTTTGGTATAATTACAGAATTGGTCCCTAAGGTTTGGGAAAATACCACTTTGGTGCTTGTTATATTAACTTTAATCCTAAAACTATAATACAACCGGATCCAAACCTTAATCCCACTTAGCCCAAGATACTACCCAGCCCACCACCCACATTTACCCAGCCCACTAAACTAACCGGTCAAACCCAATTTTACCCTAGTCAACGCATAAATAAATAAACACACCCAAATTCAAACCCCGCCTAAATATTTTTTTCCCCAATTCATGCCCAGAAAATTACTGTTTACCGAAGAACCCTAACATCCCAATCCTCAAATTACCCCACTTAGCAATAATTTACCCAATCATTGGGACTTCTAGAAGGGTCAGAGGTATGTCAGGGGGTCAGAGAAGGGCACGTGGACCAATGGGAGTATACACGGAGGATAGGCATCACATCAATCAATCAATCAAGGGCCACAAATCATTGGAATGATCTGGATGCAATCACACGGTTGAGATGAGCTTAAAGGAAGCACAAATGACGCGGATAGCCAGCCTGGACTCAACCCTCACCTCACCTCAGCTCAGCTATATATACCCCCTCCATATCATGTATCTAGTGTGCCATTTTTATTATTGTTATGCTGTTTATTTTAATTCTTGTAATGAATTTTTATTTTAATGAAATTTAAGTTTTCTATTTTACTTACCTTGCAATTTAATTTACTGCTTATTGATTATTATATGTTTTTAGCTTATTGCTTTCCTTCTATTATTGTTATTTAAATTCAGTCTTTCTTATTTCAGCTTATTTACTTCTTGTCATTTCAATATTTCATAAAAAGAAAAAAAGAAAAAAAAAATAGAAAATCAGAAAATAAAAAAAAAAGTATTAAGTTCTTATTCAACAAGCTTCAATAAGCTTGTGTTGTTTATACAGTTTCATATCAGCTTTGTATAGCTTTTGTGAAGCTTTGTTTGGCACCGAGTTCTCAATTCTCTCAATTCTCTAAAAAGTCAAAGAGTCAACTGTGAATAGCTTATTGCAATAAGCTACAGCTTATTTGGAAATTGAGGCAGCCAATTGGAGCTTTTGGCCTGTCTAAAGACAGGCTGTGAGGGAGACCCCTCTGTTTGGCTGAGGGGATAGTAAGTCTCGTTTTTCAATTTTCGTATTACTTTTGAACCCGTAGTATAAAGTAATTTAGAATTTAGCTTATCTGTTTTCTTTTACTTAGTTCAAATCTGCTATTGAATTTAGTCGTTTGTCTCATCTGTTTGGCTAGTTGTTTAATGGTTAGATTGTAGTTTGAGATTCATTATTTTTCCATTGTCATATTAATCTGTGAATCTTACCTCTACATAACTTTTGTTTTTAGATCTGATATTGTGCTTTTATTAGAAGTGTTTGGATAATATCTAGTTCATAAGTGTGAGAATAGGTTTTGATTTGATAATCTGTGGTGATTTTGAGTAAGAACTGTTATTCCAGGGGTGTTTGGTGCTATCTGGTTTGTTGATGTATTGGGAATTTTAGAGTCTATTTCAAGTTGTGGCATCACTCTTAGGTTTCATTTAAGTGTAGTCCAGCATATTCAGTAGGGGTATTACATATAAAAGTCAAAATAGCTTGTCATTACTTATCTTGGTTAGTAGAATAGGTCTGCTATTTACATAAGAGTATAAACAGTTGCATAAGTAGATTAACTAGCTTATTTCAATCAGAATATAGCTTAATATAATCTTAGTAGTTAGTTAATCAGTTTCAAAATTCAATTTGGTCAAGAGATTGGTGTTATTAAGAAAAGTCAAAAGTTTTTTTTTGGTATCTGTTCTGGTCAGACTTCTCAGAGGTACACAGACCTCAAAATTTGATTCAAAATTCTTTTCAAAAGTGGTTTTGTAATATCAGGTAGTAAGTTTGCAAGTTTCAAAAATAAAAAGTTGGTTTGGCACTCATTTGCTTATTGAAAAGCTGACCTTAAGTTGACTGTTTCATCACCTTATTGCCCTGTGCACTCAGTGACCACCAATAATTCTAGGCATACTTGAAGGTCTTAAGTGGTTTGGGAATCCAACTTATTAGTAGTTTTGTGATCTCTGGTTGCTAGTGAGTTAATAGGACCCATAAGTTTCATCTCATCAGCTTATTTTCACTGCTTAATCATCTCAATAAGTTGGGTGTTTGGATCTAGTTTCTGAGTTCTAAATCAGGGCTGCAACTTGGTTTGGTTGATCATAAGTTGTGTTTTGTGGGTTCTCTGAGCTTATTTAGACCCAAAGTTACTGTTTCAGTTGTATTTTGCCATTTGCTTATTATATCATAGCTTATTGCTTAATACATAGAGCTTATTTCTAACTGTTTGGCTTCTATACCTGAGCTGCTGAGTTAAACTGGTCTGAGAACTGTTCCATTAAGCATATTTGAGTCCAAAAATCAGTTGGTAAAAGTCTTGGGTCATTTTGGTCAAAGTGCTTATCAAATAAGCACTTTCTTATCAGCAGTTTAAGCCATTAAGCAGTTCCACTGCTTATTTTTCCAATTTTTTTATTTTTCCTAGCTTTTAAATTTAATTTTAGAATTTCCCTGAAATTTTCAGATTTTTCCAAGCTCATTTGCTATTTTTCTTATTTAATTTTCCTTTTTAATCATTTTTAAATACTTTTTAAATACCAAAAATCCCAAAAAAATCAGAAAAAGTCCAGAAAAATCCAAAAAAAAATATTAGAAAATTATTTTTAGTTATTTTAGATTTTTAGAAATTTATTTTGTATTTTTCTCATTTAATTTGAATTTCTTTTGAATTTTTAATAATTTTTAATTAGATTTAATTGTTTTTAATTCCTAGAAATTGCATAAAAAGCCAAAAAAAAAAATTAGTTTTTAGTTTTAAAAGTACTTTTTAGTTATTTTATAATTTTCCAAATTTAATTTTTATTTTTCTCACTTTATTTTCATTTTCTTTTAATTTTTAATTAGTTAAAATAGTTTTTAATTCATAAAAAATTCATAAAAAGTCAAAAAAATATTTTTCTTTTTCTCAAAATTTTCTTTTATCATTTTTGATTTTTAGAAATTATTTTCAAGTCCGTAGGAGTCGCGTAGCTTAAAAGTCGCGTTTTATTTTGCGCGCTAACGTTTATTTCACGTTTTAATTTACGGTTTTCGATTCTACGTTACGTTTTTGGTTTGTTTAGTTGAATTACGTGCTTAATTGATTATTTGTGCTTCATTTATTATTTCATTAGTGTAATCTCTTTAAAATCACTTTTTACCACTTTCACGACACGTTTCACGAATCGGGAATTCGAAATTCCATTCACACCTTCGCACGGACTACGACCTCGGGTTATCCGTATTTCTTTGCGGATCTCTTGAGCTTATATCTATACTATAATATTGATATTGTGTTTTTTCACGAATCAACCTCTCCGATGAAATGGAGCCGGTTAGCTGCTTCGAGAGATAGATTCATAGTGTCTTTAATATCAAAGTTCAAGCTATCGGTCCCTACTCGTAAGGTTAACTTGCCATCGTGAACATCGATAACTGCACGAGCGGTGGCAAGAAAGGGTCTCCCTAAGATGATGGGCACCAGGTCATCCTCCTCCATTTCAAAGATCATGAAGTCAACCGGAAATTTGAACTTTCCTACTTTAACTAGCTCATTCTCACATATCCCCAAAGGATATTTGACCGACCTATCGGTTAGTTGGATGTACATACGGGTTGGTTTTAGTCCAGAATATCCTAGTTTGAGGAACATGGAGTAGGACATGAGGTTGATGCTTGCCCCTAAATCGGCAAGAGCATTCTTTATCGATTGAAATCCTATGGAACAGGGCAAGGTGAAGCTGCCTGGGTCGTCTACCTTTTTTGGTAGCCCTCGTTGGGTCACCACCGAACATTCTTCTCCCAGAGTCACAAGACCCTCGTGTTTCTTTCGGTTGGCAAGCAATCTTTTGAAGTATGAGCTATACTTGGGCATGTGATAGCAAACATCAAGGAGAGGTATGGTGACCACTGAATCTTTTAGATACGAAAAGAATCTCTTATTATCGTTTTCAATCTTCTGATTTTTTAGGCGGGATGGAAATGGGATTCTCACAAGTTGGTTAGGTAGAGTTGGTGGAGATGGGGTCATCAGAGGAGGTTGTTCGAGAGCCTCGTTGCTCACATTACCTTCCTCCTCGTGGGGATTATTTGGCTCAACGGCGACAGGATGTTGGCTCAGATAAGGAGGGTCCCTGGTTGCTGTTCCAGCTCGAGTAGTAACCGCGAGCAAGGGATCTTTTTGTCTTACTGGGGGCCTGTTATGGCCATCAAGGGTGGCATTAAGCTTTTTGAACCGCTTTTCCATGTCATTCTATTGTTCAGTGATGAGCTCGTCAAGCCCCTTCAATTGTAAGCCTTTTTCCTGAGTAAAGTGTCCAAGGTCATCCTCAAAAGTGCTCCTGATTTTGAAGTCAGGGCCTTCCTCTCCTTCTTTTCTTTTCACCAGATTCCCCCAAAGGGTATAATCATCGTTTTGGTAAAAAGGCAAAATGGAGGGGTCGTCGTAGATGTCATGTCCCGACAAACACGCATGTTCGGTAGTGACTTCTCCTCCGCATTCATCTACTTCGTGCGGGCCCCCACAGTAGTTGCAGATCAAGTAAGGATTTGAAAGTTGTTTGTTGTTCGCGACCCTGCAAGGTATAACATCCTTTCGTGAATTTTCCTCAGCCGATTCGAGGGTGTTTGTGTGATTTCGGATATGCTCATAGTCGAATCGGGTTCATCCCAAGTATCGTCCTGGTCTTGAGCATATTCCTCAATCCTGGCTCCTGGGGAGACATTGTCATAGAAGATTTGGACCAGGAGCCAAAGTTCTATGCCATGATTGGGGACTTGTCTTATTAGATCCTTGAATCTAATCTATGATTTATAGATGGGTTCGTCCTTTCCCTTTCGGAAACGGAGGATCCTATCCCTAAATGTTGAGGTTTTCCCTGTTGGGATGAACTTCTCATAAAACTTGGATACAAATTGTTCCCATGTAAAAATTGACTCGGAGGGAAGTTTATCATACCACTCCTTGGCTTTTTCATAAAGAGTGAAAGGAAAGAATCATAATCGGGACGTGTTTCTAGCGCCCCCGTCCGTATGGAGGGTGTCCACTATCTTCAAGAAATCCCTAATATGTTGAATTGGGTCATCGGTTTGTAGTCCGCGAAACTTGCATACACTTTGGACAAGCCAAACATCGTTTGCACGCAAGACCTCATTGGTGCGTTCGTTTGGGAAAACAATGGCATTTGAGAAGCCGCGAGGATTCGGGGAAGAATAGTCCTTAAGCTGCTTAGGGGTGGAAGTTTCGGGGTGCTCATATCGTGGTTGGATTGGGGGCTAGAGGGCGTGAGGTGATTATCTGAATCTTCTTCAGAAAGAGCCTCATCAAAGTTGATGGCTATGCCGGATGGTTCGGGTGTTGGGAGATATTGCTTCAGCCTATGCATTTCCCTTTCAGGTTCTACATATGGCAAAACAAGATTTCTTACGGAACTATAACTCCTAGTGATTCTAAGGTTAGAGAGATCTTCATTTGCCATGATGGCGGATGGTAATAGCTACGAACAAAGGAACAAAGAAATAAGATAGACTAAAGAAAACCTAAAAATGAATATAAAAATCTTATTAGAAAGGAATCTAGCAAGTAGACCTAATAAAAAGA
The DNA here is from genome assembly GCA_030686995.1 of Artemisia argyi. NCBI lineage: Eukaryota > Viridiplantae > Streptophyta > Magnoliopsida > Asterales > Asteraceae > Artemisia > Artemisia argyi. The sequence goes on along the minus strand of CM060683.1, from coordinate 139,924,850 downwards.
AATTCTAACCTAGACAATAACTATTCCCTGGGCTGCGGCGCCAAAAACTTGATACGCAGGATTGCGCCCTCGCAACAGGTTTTACCTCTCAAGGGATCTTGAGAAGCTTGCAATCCCCGCCAGGCAGTGTACCTGATCGTTGTAGTATAGTATAGTGACAAGTACCGGGGGATTGATCGTTCAACTCAGGAATAGTGTCGCTAGGATTAGAAAGCCTACTAAACTAGGTCAAGAGGTAAGGGATGATTCTTTTTGTATTTTTTTATATTTTATAAAAGCAAGTAAAATCTCGGGTTTTGAAGGACTGGGCGGAATTAGTTTCTAGACAACTAACCCAATTAACTACAAATGCAATCAAAATAAAATAAAAGAAATGAAAATTAACTAATGTGGTGGAAACAATAATGAGAAAAGATGTGTTTACTTAGATTTCATTACTCCCTAGATATCTTTTACCGGTTGATTAGCTTGTTACAATTGCATGGATGACGGGTTATATTCCTTAATACTAGTTGTAGGGCCGTGTACAATATTCCCTAACTCTATAAGATCCTACTTCACTCATATGTCGAGCCGACTAAAAGCTCCTAACATGGGATCATTAGAATTCACTTATACATTAAATAAAACCAAAAATCGTAGTACACCTCCGATCATGTTTCTTAAGATGTTCAAGCAAGTTACCAATGGTAGTCTGCCAGTTTTCTTAAGCCTAACATCGAATACAATCATCCGTAACTATTATAAACAAACAATCAACCAATAATCAACATCTAGGGTTTCACTACATCTAAGCAAACACAATAAAAACCTAGCCTAACATGTTAAAAGAAAGACAAGCATGAGATAGAATCAAACAACACATAAACATATTGAATGATTATTGGAAGACTTATCTTTATTCAAACATGGAAGAAAAAAGGGTTTGGAACCCCTTCAATATACAGAAAATTCGACCTAGGGTTTATGCTTCTAATATTCCACAACTTGTTCCACACTTTACAATGAAAAATTGGAAAAATATATATAGATAAAACATCCTGACGGCGTCATGTATTAGCTTCTGACGCCGTCAACTCGCCGCCAAGTTAAGAGTCGTATTGCCTAGATCCAGTCTTGACGCCTTCATGTAGAAATATACTCTGGGCCGTCATGTGTAAATCAATCCTGACGGCCTTGGTGACGCCGTCAGGCCAATTACATTAAAAATGTTCTGGGCCGTCACGTTATAATTTCCACTTCCACCTCTTTTGCCACTCTTGACGCCGTCATGTGTTAAGCCTTGACGTCGTCAGGTATTGTTCCCAGCAAGAATTTGAGACTTTGTCGTTTTCTTCACTTTTATGCTCTAAAAACGTCCAAAATGCTTTCTTTTCTAGATTTCTTCTCAAAAGTGCCTAAAATGACAAAAGGAACGACTTAGGGCAGTAATTGATCAAATAATCACGAATTCAGGCTTAAATGACCCCTTAAAAGCGGTACACTTTTCGCCTCATCAGATGTCGAGTATCGGGTCAGGTAATCAAAGCATCCTTAGAAGTCATCTTGATTGTTGTTGTTATGGAAGATTTATGAAAATACCCATACAAAATGAACAGTAGACAAAATAACAGATGAACAGTAAAAAATTCAGTTGGCGCAAAAACACTATTGGCGCACAACTACTACTGGCGCACAAAGCAATAAACGTCGAACAACCAAACTGGCGCACTACTTTACTTTGGTGCACAATCCACTCTAGGCACATAAAGACTAAATACAGTGAACAACTTAAACTGGCGTACCAGTACTGTTGGCGCCCAAAAATGCACTTTAGTCGCACAAACATGCATTGTAGGAGAAGAATTAGTATGTCAAAACCAACATCGAGTGTACAACTCACTACTGTAGGCGCACAAGTATTACGCCAATTTCAGTGCAGGCGCACAATCCACAACTAGCGCACAACCTTCTAACTACAATTTTCAACCAAAAACTACTTAGTAAACAATTTTTAACCGTTCAAATGTCAAGTTAACTGTTTTAATGTGTTTAATTATTAATTCTTACACATCTAAGACCTTTTGAAATTGTCAACTAAACTGTTAAACTGAGTCACTTCGTTTAACACATGCGAGAGGTCTCAGGTTCGAGTCTCTTCATGGGGGTTTTCCTTCAAGGTGGAATCTTTGGGTTATGCCGCATAGATGCGTCGATTCGAGGCTGGCAGGGACTACCTAGGGTATGTACTATGGAATAGAATCACTAATTATTATTCGATGTTGGCAGGGACTATCCTCTGGGAAAGTACTGTAGAATCGAATAGCTAACCTAGTATTGTACTAACTCACCGTTAAAAAAATGTTAAACTGAGTAACTTTCCTTGTTTTCCCGCCAAAACTTCAAACGCTCAAATCAACATCTACAAGTCAATCTCAACACCTATAAACTAACACTAATCACTCACTAACGCTTTCCCCATCAATTCGTCCAATCAATTTCAACAATTATTGAAATTTGCGGTTTTTTGAAGGTACCAAAATGGTGGATTTTGTGCCCGTGAAGATGATGAAGTAATCACTATACATCAATTGTGCTCTAATACCAATTGTTGGATCATACACATAGTGATTGGTGTTAGTATATATTTAGTATGTGTATTGGTTATGTCTTATGAGAGTCAGGGAGAATGTGCTTATCCTAAAAATTATTGATTTAATTAAGAGCTTTGAAAATTAGTTACGAAAAATAAACAATGCCTCCACTATTTATAGAGATGATGCAAAAATACAAAATGGCACATCTTATCCCTCGACTTTTGCACTAAACTAGATTCCTTATTCCTAAAATTATATCATTAATATAATCTCTCCAGTTTGACCTCATGGACTTCTACAACTACCCTAGTCGTAGATACCACGTTATATCATGTGTCTATTTATTTCCTCAAACCTTTTTTGTATTTTCTTTGTTTTTATGGTAGTACATAGGTGCAATATCCCTAACAATTATGAACCTAGGAGATAAGTTGCAGGTTCAAGTCTCTTGAGGGACAAATGTGGAAAATCATATATGCATGCTTGTGGGATAAGGCCTATAATATATGAGTGTGTAGTTGATATCATCAAATAATAACATGTTTTACATGTTAATATCCTTCGTTATTGTTCTATTATATTGCATTTATATAAGATTTGATACTGAGTTACTTTGTATCTGCATATAATACTGAATTAGGAGCAATGGAGCAAGAAGATACGAATACATACAAAGAACGAAGAAGAAATGGAAGAATGTGACATTGGAAGTCCAATACGGCATATGCACATTCATGTACATATGGTGCATACACACTATGCCAGAAAGTCAATTAAATTCAACCGAACAACATACAGCATATGCACAATGAGGACATACATCGTATCATGTTTTAATACGCACGTGGAGATTTAATTAAGGCATACATGACATATGCACATTTAGTGACATACGTCGTATTCATGTTTGGATTTTAAAAACTTACATAAACAAACTCATTAAACGAATTTATGGATCCATCTTTTCTCCCATTCATCTACTAGGGCTTCCAGAGCTATCTTCCACCATTTTCAGAGTTGTTACTCTCAAGGATTGAAGAATCAAAGACTTACAAAACTTGTCTTCTTCGCATTGCTTAAACCTTCACATTAATATTTTTGTTCTTATTCGAATATTACTCTTGTTTAGTAATTACTAAGATAATGGGCTAAACATCCTTTGTATTTCCTAGTTGAATGACTTCCTTTTAATATGATTTGATTTACGTTTATTAAATGTCTTGTTGGATAATTTATGTGTTTATCAAGAGATCTAATTGTCTATAAGCTTTATATGGTAGATTTATTGTTAAGTAATGAATGCATGGGTGGCCATTCTTATGTTTGTTGCTTGAATCATAGTTACATGACCATTGTTGCTGTAGCTAGAGATGGACCAAATCCATTGGTTAAATCAAGCATAGATTATGCTTATAGGTTAGTGATTAATTTAGTGTAAATGACCATTTACTTGAACTTAGTGAACACTGTGACCTTTAGGTTCACATAAATAAATCACATAAGTTAATTGAAGTACTTGAAGCGTTATTGAGGTGGTTAGCATCGTGACCATCGAGTTAACCTACCAATTTATCTAGATGTTAGTGAGCATCTTGTCTAAATCGCTTATAAATCACCAACAATGTAATCAATACCCACTGTACTAATCGAATCGTAGGTAAAACAAAGGAAAATGAAAAGAAAGTGAAAACGCTTTTATCCTTAATCGCTTTAAACTCTAGAAATCTTTGATGTTTTATCTTGTTATTGCAGAAATTATATTATCGTATTCACTAAATAATAAAGTTTACGGAATATTAAATAGAAGACAAACTAACCTAACCCTGAAAACTAAGCAGGCCAAACCCAACGGGCTTACGTACCTTTATTATCTGGCATCCCCTCTCAAACTCATAATGTTGCAGCGGTAAATATTGAGAGTTTGTCAAACACAAAATAAACTAAAACTGAAAAAATAAACACCAACTTCGGAGTGTCAAAGATACAAAATCGGTGCTAGACGAAGTCTCAATCTTATGTAATTCAAACTTTATACGACAAACAATATGGAATCAGACAAGTCTGAAATAGACGTACCAAAATCGTTGCAAAACCATAACGAGATAAGTATAATTGCGGATATAAACGAGACTAGATTCAGATTGGCAAAAGTAGATGAATAGCAGATGCAGACAGGCAGATGCAGAAAGAGCATATTCATGTAACCACACAGTCAAGTTCAGGCAGATAGGTGATGGCAGATAGAGTGGACGAAGAGTATTCAAGCAGGCTGATGCAGATAGAGCATTTGAAGAGAAGATTTAGGCAGACAGATGCAGACAAAATGGAACCAGACACATATTCAGATGTGGAGCCAGGCAGAATCAAATATAAAACCATACATAATCATATGTAAACAATATATACCGAGGTGAAATTGAACAGATTCAAAACCAAACATAACTAGAACTAATACAAGTTGTTGATGTTGAGATGCTACACATAACTACTCAAGACTTAGTCCGATTAGTTAAGATTGTAACATCACCATCACCAAAACCAAAATCAGTCACCAATGCAAAACCAAATATAAACCGAGCAAATGAGAGAATACTAGTTGATACAAATTCTCCCACAAAATGATGCAAATACCATACAAATTAACGCAATTCCAAACCTTTAATAGCTCAAAAAATCAAGCTCGTATAACATTTCAAACAAAACCAAAAACGTACTGAGGAAACCAAGTAAGGCCATAAACTTAAACAACAATAATTTAATCTTCAAAGTAATCAAAAACCCTATTAAAATAAATGTGGTAAAATCACTATAGCTCCATACAAGAATTCTTATCTCAACGATATGCACCATATTCAATTTTATTCCAACCATCCCACTTCATATCCATCATCCAATCAAATTGAAAGAATCAAGTTTACTTTTGATATTGTAATTACCTCCAACACGGTGCATGATGTCGTAACCATATTTTTTGTTTTTCTTTTATATTTTCCTTTTAACCGACAGTACCGGTAAATCCAATTCAAACAGCAACTAACCTTCGACCTAACGAACAGCCGACAATCATAACCTTCAAAAAGCTAATTTATTTATTAATTTTATTGATAGCTCTGATACCATATAGAAATTAAAGGGAATAAGGAAAATTTTATTATAATATCACTAAATAATGAAGTTTAGGATATTAAATAAAAGACAAACTAACCTAACTCTAGCAACTAAACGAGCCAAACCCAACGAACTTACGGGCCTTTATTATCAAACAATTACGTATTGCTTTCATTTATTTTAATCAATAATCAACCAACGTCGGCTTGGAACTAACGTGCTCCCTTTTACTTGCTTTTTCATTAGATTTAATTCTTTAACTTAGTTAGACAACCAATTATTACACATTGTTCTCCTTGTGATCGACACTCAGACTAGCCAAATCTATATTACTATACGATCGATATACTTGTCTGGGCATATAAATAAAATCCAATTTATAAGTTTAAAGGTAGTGATTTACACACATGAGTGGTTTGCCTCAAAAATAAAAATACAATGTTTAGATGCATTATTCTTCAACCAAGCTTTGATACAATTTATGAGTACTTGAAATATGAAATACAGATGACAAATAGATGAAGTTTACATGTTTATAACTCGTAAGTACAGTTTCTACTCTTAATTTATGATTAAAGTTTATTTATATACCAATAAGTACTGACATACCAAAGGATCAATCATAAATTTTTTATCAATAAAAGACCGCTCTTACCCCCTATTTTACGAAAAATTAATATATTAAACCGTTAATAGTTAAGAAAAAAATTATACCATCGTAACAAACATTTACATATCTATTCATAGACAGGTACTTTGATATACTTTCAACAAACTTTTTTTTCACTTTTTTTTCGTTTTATTTTTCTTACTTTTTTTCATCATTGAAACTTGCGTAATAAATCACAAATGATTTAATACGACTTTATGTGTTCAAGCATTAAAACCTATAGTAAAATGAACATAACTTTTTATACAAAATTCTAAAAGTTTCACCCATTTTATAATGGAAACTAGACATTCATAAATTCCTAACTATTATAACACATTATATTTCGACTTATAGGTTAAACCAGTTAATTCATTAAAGTTTGATAAAACACCTAAATCACATGTGATTCTTACCACATGTAATATTTATCACATTTGGTTATAGAGGTTTCATGAATAAACTGCTCTAATAGAAGTTGATATACAAGATGTGTTATATGCTTGGAAAATCATGAATATGTGGTTTTCATTGCAAAAAGCTAGGAAACTTTTTAATTCATACGTAAATACTTATGTCAATTTTGATACAGTTGTGTAGTGTTCAAAATTTCAAATCAGTGTTAAATCAAATGTTATATTATTATGTGAATTTCAATACTAAAATACGTGGAGAAGGAAAAAAAAAAAAAAAATTATTTCTTCGAAAGTATATAAAAGTACGTCTATGAAAAGATAATAAAATGTTTTTCGCAACGGTATAATTTGTTTTTGTTCATGATTAACGATTCATAAGATATTTAAATTATAAAAAAGATAGGTGTAATTGCAATTTTAAAATAACGTATATTAATTAATCAAATCTTCTTTTCTCAAATTGAAAAATTAGTGGATAAAATTTGTCCGTTAATATTTTTTTTTTTTTTAGTGCAAAGGGTGAATTATATTAATTTCAAACAACAAATTACAAGTATTCCACTTATCTGAGATGGACAGACCCCATTCAGATAGACTGATACATCAACTGATCAAATACAAAGAACTATCCAATATGAGACAACTCTAAACTAGATATCTAATAGCACAAATTCAGTCCCAAATGTCACAGCTGCAATAAACTTTTACGTAGCGTTTGGTATGTTGTAATCAAAGTGAGAATCGGAAAGGTTATTACGGTGGAATGAAAAAATCTTGTTTATATACACATTTGTTATGTAATGATTCATTGGAATGAATGACTCATTACACCAAAAACTATTATTTTCATTCCTCAAGGGTCTCATCATTTTTTTTTCATTACATCTTGTAATAGAATAAAAATTAAATAAAAGTCCATAATTAACTCAGAAATGGGTAGCGAGATTTTGAAGTTTGACATATGGAAATGGCCTAAAAGGAAAAAGCCACGCTATACAAACTGTCAATCTAAGAGCAAATTGTGGAAGTTTGACATTTGGAAATGGCTTAATAGAAGGGGGAAAAAAGTCATGCGATGGACTTGCTCACTTGATCACACTCATTGATGAAGAGGACATGCTGCAAACTTGTATTGTGAAGAATGTTTGAAGCCTTAACCAGTACAACTCATCCTTTGTCTCCCAGTAGCTCAAACAGGAAATATGCAATGTGGTTAATGGTTGATGTTCATTAGTTTGTTCATTTGAGACTGGAATTTTAGGTACAAAACGGGGTGTTTGGCATAGGATTTCTACTAACATTGAGGGTGTTTGTTTTGCTGAAGCATATGGCGGTGATGCACCATTATCAGCAATTTGTGCGGATGATGTAGAAATCCTCCCCCCCCCCCCCCCCCCCCCCCCCCCCTCGCGGTCACTTCCCTCAGGGAACTCCTCTTCTTCTGTTTGCTGTAGGGACCGCACATGGGTGACAAATGTTTCAGGGGGCTTGTGACAAACAGAAGATAAAGTAGCAATGTTCGCAAGCAGTTCATCAAGAAGAGATGAATCAAACTGGTTTGAGTCATCACTTATCACTGGTTTTTAAGCTAAAACTACATCTTTAGCAGCCTCGGGATCAATTGAAAGAAGATGCCAATATATGTAAGCACGATCTCTCAGTCAACAACTGCAACTGGACTTGTGCAGATTCTTCTGGGAAAGTCTCTAGAAAGTTTTCAAGAAGTTTATCAGTGTTATCAATTCTTTCCACATATTCACCAATTATCCTAATCATTGATGCCTTAGACTCTGGTTCATCTAATGTGTCCAGACTCTCACAAACGGATAAGCAGAGGTTCTACTTGGAAGCCTATTGACGTCATTTATAGATGTTTTCCTCACTTTAATTGACAATCTTGAGATACATAAGGGGTGTTTGGCTTACGATTTTGACTAGTATCAGGAGTGTTGTTCTAATTCATTTGGAGAATGCATTAGCAGAGGATACTACTCATGAGCCTATTGAAGAGATTAAAAAGATTTCCACATATACATATGCTATCTTGAGGACAAGATTGTTTTAAGGGGGATGGATATATATGAGTTCAAGTTAGCTTGGCACGTGCGTATCACATGCTCGAGTAACAGATATTCCCCCCAAAACCAAAACTTTATAAACCAAAATTTCACTTCACTTTCATTTAGCTAATCATTTGTTAAAGCTCTTCTCTCTTAATCTCCTGTAACAAACTATACTCATTTTAACAGATCCTCTGTACAATTCTCCAAATTGAAATCAACTAAGTTGGTTTAATTAGTTGTAATCCTTAAACAGATCTTAAGTTATCCCTATTGGTGTGTATCAAAAAATACGTGTAATCCCTCACACTTCTAGTGATAATTGTCCCACGCTAGCAAGAAAGTAGAAACATTGAATCAAATGTTTATATAATCACCAAATAAACTCTCATTGTTCATTACATTTTAAAAAGAAAAACAGAACATTCAATTGGGGTTGAGCAAAATTCAAAACCCAATGGAACAATCACGAATACTTAATTTAAAAAATAAATCGAAAAACAAAAGACTCATGGGAGTCAAAGTAAACACTTTTGGTAGCATCAAATAAAAAGCCAAAATCAACACTTTGGAAGATCCAAAGGTGGTGGAAGCAGCTTTTGGTTAGGGAGCTTACCATCCATAACAGCCCATGCCATTTTCAAACCCCAACTCAAATGAATCTCAATATGACAATGCATAAACCAAACTCCTGGATTATCAGCCCGAAACCGGATAGCCACCCATCCACCCGCTGGCACACCAACTGTGTTCCTTTCAACAGGATCAACAAGATTGAAGTTAGCAGGGTCAGTTGCTGAATTAAAATTCCCTGTCCCTTGACCCACAACATAAAAGTTGTAGCCGTGGAGATGAAGAGGATGGTTTTCGGCCCCCTGGATGCTAGTACCTTGCATCACTAGCTCCACAGTGGTGTTGTATGGCAGGGTTACCACTTTTGTCCCATGGGAAACCATGGTGTTGTTCGGTGGTGGGCCCGTGTAATTGAACTGATTAAGAGGGAATGTTGGGAAATTTGCTGCGAGTAAGTTAAGTTTCCTGGAGTATTGGGCTTGAAGAAGTGCGGTTGTTGGATTATTGAAAGAAACATTGTTAACTGACGCCGAAAATTTGGTTCCATTTGGACCTTGACATGTTTGGTTTTTTGGACATGGGTCGGTTCCAAGCCCGACCGTGAAAAAGTATTGTTTTTGAACAGTTTGTGGAACGTTTACAGGAAATTGTGAATTTCCTAAACTACGGAATTTGCTGGTCCAGTTGGCAACATATGACGTGGCATTGATAGCGGGTAGTGGAGGTAGGGCGAGGCCTTTGATGGAACTATTGGAGAATGGCTTGATATCATGGTTGTATTCCAAAACACCAACGACAGTTGTGTTATCAAAAGTTCCTGAAGCAGCTGTAGAATAGGGTCGAGCGGCCATCAAGAATTTGGCATTTGAGGAGAGGCTTTTGGTCTTGAAAAGAACATTGGTTGTTTGGCCCGGTGTGATGTAGATTGTATCTGTTTGAAATGGCTTCACATAGTTTGCATCAGCATCAACAATTGTAAATGTATGGTTCATAATTTTGAAGAATAGTTCGTCATTGAGGGCAGCATTGATCAATCGAAGGAGATAAGTCTTCCCGGGCTTCACTTCTAGTCGAAAAGTTTCTGCATGTGAATTAATTCTAGTTCTTATTAGTTCACAAAAAGTAAAATGGAACAAAAGAATATGATCATATAGAATAGTTACCCTTTGAACAATTGTATAACGGGCCTGGAAGCCCATTAATGGTATAAGCGTCTGAGGTATTGGCGCCTGCTCCAGTTTGAAGAGCCTGGTTGATCACGGCCTCGGTGTCGTTGTTCCACCACTCTCCTATTATGTAAAACGACACATTTTAGCATATGAAAACAAGCATTAATTGCCCCAACCATTATAAGGATAAGGTTCAATTATTACCAAATATAATTGGGACTTCCTTGTAAGGCTTTACAAAAGGGTAAGAATTGTTAAGCCTAGGTAGAATGATAATTGGGCCATAAAGGGTTGACCTAATCCATGAAATATGGGCATGATACCAAAGTGTTCCTGTTTGTCCAATAATGGTAAAGTTGTAAACATATGATTGGCCCGTTTGAATTGGGCATTGTGTTATGTATGCTGGCCCATCAGCCCATCCAGTTCGAAGTTGTCGAATTCCATGCCTGCCCTCATCAAAGAGACATATCAGTAAAAATCAATTTCTGTTCATTATGCCAACTTTTTGAAAAACTGAGAAAAAAATGTGTACCAGTGGAGAGTGATATTATTTGAGACATGATTAACAACTTTGATCACCAATCGGTCACCTTCCCTAGCAATGATCCTCGGGCCTGGGAATTTCCCATTGACGGTTATTATGCTTTTCGTTTTACACAACCTCGTTACATTTTGCAGCCGTATCTATAAACAAAAACAGATTTCAAATAAAGGCAACTTATGAAAATCAATTTTATAGTTATCTTAAGACTTACGTTGAACTTGTAGTGTCTGGTAACGCCTGTAGCAGTATTTTGGGCCATTGTCAATTCAGGGCACAAGCAAATAAAGCCTGAGATGAAGAGAAAAGCAGCCAAGGAAGTTGCTGATACACCCATGTAGATTGCTTTTAATATATAGTACTTTGGAAAGATGATTATATTTGAAAGAGTTTTGGTTTTTATAGTGATCTATCTAAGATATATGTATGATTGTGAAGAACACATATTTACCTACTTCATGAGGACCAAATGTACACTGGAATGGTGTTAAGGTCAATTTAACTTATCGTCAACTCTTCTAGTTTAGTATGACATATTGACTGAATTACCCTTGTTTATTTAGGACTTTATATATGTTCTTGTATGTGTCATCCTCTCTTTAAAAAACTTTGGATTATACTTTTTGGCCAAGATATATGTGATAAATCTATATATAAACATACCAATATATTGGTTGTAGTTTATAAATTCATTAACCTTAGAGCAATGCTGCAATGTCACATTGGATGAAAGTGGCCTCAATGGCTCAATTCATTAATATGCTAACAAGATCTTACTTTTCTATTCATACTAGTACAAACTATTGGTATTAGAGTTTAGCTTGTCTGTGTTCGTTTTTTTATTAATAGCCTTTATACGAGATATTGGAGTCAAAACCTTAGAGCAATGCTGCAATATGGTAACATGTTCAAAACAACCTTTATAACTCTACATAGTGATATAGGGGGATTCAAACTTTGATAACATAGTGATAGAGGAGATGCTGTGTTTATTACTCGTAAGATATATAAGTGATCTTGTGAACTCAAAACAATTTATTGATAATAATACTTATTATAAAAGAACTTATAAATATACATAAACATCTAAAAAGGAAAGAAAAAAAAAAAAGTAATATAGTTGGAGGTACTTAGGGAAAGTTTGATACAGTTGGATTTGGCAAAAGACTAGAAAAACAGAAAATAAAAATGCATAATATTGATTTCAACCGTTAAGTCTTGTTAACTAAAACTAAAAACAATGGTTAGAATTTGTTAACCAATCAAATATTTTTGCTCTAATGATAAATATCGTAGGGTTATACAGGTTAGGTTGTGATGGCACAGATGCAACCAAATAGGGGACTTAAAAACTTACAATCAAATCTTTTTGTTATGCAATCAAAAAAGTTTGTATTACACTAATGCATGCTCTAATGATAAATATCGTAGGGTTATGTAGGTTAGGTTGTGATGTCAAAGATGCAACCAAATAGGGGACTTAAAACCTTACAATCAAATCTTTTTGTTACACTAAGGCATGCTCCAAATGAACCACTTTGTCTAGATCAAGTGGCTACTAGGGGTAACCTTGGGGTTGTTTCCTTTGGAGGTCTCGGGTTCGAGGCTTGCCAATAGGGTTTTCCTCCTAGGCCAAGCGGAAAAAAAGAGTGAGGTTTATTCCCCAAAGGCGAAGGTACAAGTAAGGCATACTGCCCTCTTGGATGTCACTACACGACTCGAGTCACTAACTACTAACTAGAAGTTCTAAAAAGAAATAAAGAGAAAGAAAAAACATGCTCTAATGATAAATATTGTAGGGTTATACAGGTTAGGTTGTGATGGCACAGATGCAACCAAATAGGGACCTTAAAATCTTCTATATCAATTGAAAAAGAATAAGACATCGCAACTAACTTCCTTTTAAGCAAAAATACTTAACTTCCTTTTAAGCAAAAATAATTGAATCATGATATGGATTGAACTAGACCCAGCGATAGTTAAATATTGTATAGCATTACCCTTTAATGTTTGAAGTGTACGGGAATCAATGTGGTTACCGCAATGTATATAAATAACTAGTTATAAATCCCGTGCACGCACGAACATGAATTCATATTAGTGTGGATAAAGAATAATCACCTTTTGAATTGCATAAATCCATAATTGTACAATTTTGAACTTTAGAAATGTAGATAAATAATACTTAATGATGCGTTGCAATTTAACCCCATGTAAGAGTTGTTATTCTGGATTTGTTACACGCGTATGTGAAAATTACAAATTAAAATACTATTAATTAACATTGTACATAAATTGTTGTTATATATACAATCTCATGTATTGAACTGCATATAACAATTTAGTTATGTTTGTAAAACAACCTGATGAATACAAGTGGGGTCTTGCTCATATTTGTTTGTTCGAGTTTAATCATCCAAATTAACATACACGAACAAATTAATGAACTTCTTGTTAAATTAGTTGTTTGTGTTCGTCCATTGAGACGTTGAGCGAAATGCATGGAAAGAAAAAAATACAACACCCAAAAGATCTCAAAGTTTGTATGCAGATAATCTTTAAGATTTTCTGATGACCACCAAATCATACTTTATAATATACTACAAAAATAGAATCATTATGCATATGTAGATACCATCAAATTTCTTCCATTTTGAGATACCAAAATAGTTGTAAGATTGATACAATGGAAATGTGATCTTAACTAAAGGTTGAAGGCCAAGTTAAATTTAAATAAAACATCTTAGTTGTTTGCAAATGCAATCCACGTCTTCGTATTGTTAATGTGATCTTAACTAAAGTTTAATGGCCGAGTTAAAGTTAGATAAAGCGATGTAGTGGTAAAAAATAAAAAATAAAAATAAAAATAAAAATAAAATACAATCCATACTTCCTTAATGAAAAGGGAAAAATGACACTATTAGTTCTCTACTTTCATTTTTTCTCAATTAAAGTATTCTATTATTTGAGAAAAGTCTAAAATACATCTCTGTGATATGCTAAAAGCCTGTTTTTCATCTATTTTCTTTTTTCTAGAACAAAATCATCCACCATTAGTAAAGTTGGCATAAATACATCCCTCAGTTAGTAATATCAGTTACTATGGACTAACGATGCAAATGATTTTCCGTTATCTCCTAACAAGAGTTAAAATAGTTGCATCATTAGCTCTCATTGAGTTAAAATATTTGCACCGTTAGTCCTCATTGACTATAGAGTTAAGATATTTGCATCGTTAGTCCTCATTGAGTTAAAATATTTGCATCGTTAGTCCTAATTAAGTTAAAATATTTGCATCGTTAGTCCTCATTGACTATTCTTACGTTTGTATCAATTTTGCGTCCGTTTTTTTTGCGTTTTCATCCGTATTTATTCGTTTTCTCATGTTTTTATCAGTTTTCGTCCGTTTTCATATGTTATCATCCATTTTTCTCATGTTTTTATCTGTTTCTTCCGTTTTTCTCACGTTTTTATCCATGCTCATACTTTTTTATTCGTTTTCATCTATTATTTTATGTTTTCATCCGTTTTTCTTATATTTTATCCGGTTTCATCCATTTATATACATATATAATATGTATGAAAACGGATAAAAATATATGAAAATAGATAAAAACGTATGAAAACTTGACATTTGATAAAAATGTTTCTAAATCGATTTTAAATCACGATTTTGACACCTTTCTGGTCTGAATCATCAAAAGTGTAAAACACGAAAGTTGTCCAGAATAATGTTTTACATCAAGACATGTGAGACTTTAACCTGAAATTGCAAAACAGTGGCTGTTTACTACCAAAACTTAAACGGTTATGAATTTGGTCAATAACCATTTAAGTTTTGGTAGTAAACAACCACTGTTTTGCAATTTCAGGTTAAAATCTCGCGAGTCTTGATGTAAAACATTATTCCAGACTGCTTATCTAAACGGTAGGAAGTGAAATAACAAATTAATGTTCTTAGTAATCAATCACAAACACCCTACAAACATCAACATTAATCTTAAAAGTTGTTGTCTTACTTACATACGACAAATAAACTATAAAAACTAATATATCCTTTATCCTAATTGACTTAATATTTAAAAATAATAATAATAAATAAAAAATAAAAAATAGACAATATTTCACCGTTCATCCATAAACTTGTCGCAATTTGCGCGTTTCGTCCCTAAACTTTTTTTTGGCATTTTCGTCCCTAAACTATGCAAAATTGGCGTGGTTGGTCGTTTTGACAAACGGACGTTAGATACTATCGTTATCTGACGTGTCTACTATGGGTAGTTTCGTCATTTCACACATAACCCCTTCCAAAAATATAGATCGTTTGCGTATTTGGTCCCTAAAAGTTTTCAATAAAGAAAGTTTGATGTACTTTTTCCTGAAGCTTTCGTTTTCCAAGATAGTGCATGCAAAAAACTTTCCCGCCCAATCACATCAACATAAAATCACAAAAGTCTCGAAAATCGTCCCAAAACTCTGCCAAGAGTGGTGTCTGTAACAATGTCCGCACCAACATGGAAGATGCGCAAAAGAGGAGTCAGGGTCCCTACAGAAGAGTTGGAGACATAATGTGAGAATGATTATGGTAATGAGTTGAAATCCAGTTGATTTGAGTTTATTTTGCCCTTAGCTTATGTTTATATATGTTTAGGTACTAAGTAATTGACTTTATATTGCAGAATTTGAGTGGTATTTATTCACCATACGTATACATCACGGAGGGCCCTTTATGCGTTTCCCTGATAGGGAATACGTAGGTGGTGCAGAAGACATATTTGATAGGGTAGATGTTGATGTTTTATCTGTGTTTGATCTAGACCAGATGGTTCTACAGTTGGGCTACACAGGTCAGAATGAGCCTCTGTTTTACCACTATCTAAGTCCTATGAGTACCTTAGACCACGTCTTGTTTCCCATGTCATCTGATGATGATGTGAGATGTTTGGGTTATCTAGTAGGTGGTTTCAAGTTGATAGAAGTGTACATAGAGCACGGTTGTTCTAGGGTTACTTGGAAAACAAGGGTAATAATAAAGGAACTTGTGTCTAGTCAACCTAGTACCTCTAAGGTAACTAAACCTCGTCAAATGTTGGCCCTAACATGGCTTGATAACACTGATAATTTTGCACTTCTAGCCAAGTCAACTCAAGGTACCCATTTTACACAATTGACTTTAAGTGAATGTGGTGAAAACCAAAACAATGACCTTCCCCACATAGATTCACAGTTTGGAAATTTAAATTTAAGTTTCACCCCAGTTGTACCTGCTGGTAAGGAGGTTGTTTCAAAAAAACTTGCTGATATAGTTAGGATGATGGAGTTTGATGAGAATGAGTTAGATATGCCTCCTTCATTTAGTTATTTGGATGCCATGAATGTCGACACCACTAGTGGATTAAGTCACGATGAACATTTTGGTGTTGCTGACCTGGACTTAAATGTAGGCTTGCCTGTTTTTGTCCTAGATGATCCCCAAACACACACAACTGAGGGTCACCAGGATAACGGGCAAGGGGCACAAGAGGTTGAGGTTGAGCAGGGTAATGGTGTGAGGGCACAAGAGGTTGAGCAGGATGACATTCATAATGTCAATGATAGTGATTATGAAGGAGGCTCAAGTGACAATGCAGGTTCAAGTGATGAAGGAGAGGCTGCAATTATGAATGATGAAGGACACACTGGATTTGAGCCTCCTGTGCAAGTAAATGATTTTCATCTAACAAGGTATAATCCTTCTGTCAGTATTGGCAACAGCAGTGGTGATCAAGTAAATAAGTATAGACTAACTGGGAATAAAGCTTATGACAGCATTGGCAACAGCAGTTTAGTTGGAGAGGTTGTAAGTGGAGTAGAAGCTGTTAGTTTTGAAGGTTTTGAGAGTCAATCAGGTTCTGAGGGTAAACCAGATTTTGCTGTTAGGAAACAGTTATGGGAAATAAGAAGAGCAATTAGAGCTGACATGTCAAAGAATACTATTATGAAGTATTATTTTTCCACTTGATAAGAGTTTGCAACCCTAGAAGAGGTGAAGGAAAGAATATACATGCATGCAGTTGAGAGTAGGAGAAATTTGAAGTTGGTCAAGAATGATGGTCTTAGGATAAGAGCTGTATGTGATAACCAAATTCTTGTGTTTACAGAGTCACTCTTAGGTGGATCAACAGGCCCAACTATAGATACAGGTGTTAGGCCTAGTGGATCAAGTGGCCCATTGGGTAGAGGGACTAAAAGAAAGAGCAACGTTGTAGGAATTTCTGATGATGTTGATGATCAATGCCCCTGGGTCTTGTATGTAGGCAAAGACAAACTTAGGCAAAACTGGATAGTAAAGACACACAAAGAGAAACACACTTGCCTTCAATCAAGGGAAATCAAACACTGCACTTATAAATATTTGGCAAACAAGATCTATGACCTAGTTAAGGTTAATCCAGAGATCCCAGGAAAGGCAGTTCAAGACCAGCTCCAGCGTGAATTACATCTTCATGTTTCTATTACAAAAGCATTCAGGGCCAAAGCTAAAGCAGAAAAAGATGTTACAGGTGATCACAACCTGCAGTATATGATGCTTAGAGACTATATTGGTGAATTGCTGTCTACAAACCCTAATACGACTGTGAAGCTTGCAATTGATAGAGATTCTACTAATCCTAGTAAGCCTAGAAGGGTGTTTAAAAGAATATATGTTTGTTTGGGACCGTTGAAGGAAGGCTGCAAGGCTTGCAAAAAAGAATTGTTGGGGCTAGATGGTTGTTTCATGAAAGGTCCTTATCCAGGCCACGTGTTGGTCGCTGTTGGACTTGATCCTAACAATGGGATTTACCCATTGGCTTATGCCTTGGTGGAAGCTAAAAGTAAGAGTTCATGGTCTTGGTTCTTAATGTGCTTGGGTGATGACATAGATCTAGGCCCTAGATCTAATTTCACATTCATGAGTGATAGACAAAAGGTTAGTAACATGCTCCTCTAGTTGAATTCTTTAATACCCAACACAATATAAGTTATGATTTTGCTAACTTAGTTGGTTTATGCAAGGACTTGTTCCAGCCTTAAAATCTATCTTCCCAAATGCAGAACACAGATTTTGCTTGAAGTACATTCATGAAAATATGAAGCAGCAGTTTAGTGGATTGGAATATAAGGAAGCTTTGTGGAGATGTGCATCTGTTACAACCGTGGCTGGTTTTGAAAAGTGTATGGAACATTTGAAGGCTTTTAAGAAGGAAGCACATGAATGGTTGAGCAAGATACCAGCTGAACATTGGGCAAGATCTCATTTTTCTGGTAATTTTTTTTTTTTTTTGTTATTTAAAAGTAAAAAATGGTTCAATAGTATACATGTATATCATTTAAGTGTTTCATATTTTCATGTTATAGGTAGAGCAGTTACAGATTTATTGATCAACAACATTTGTGAGGCCTTTAATGGTAAAATAGCTCCAGCAAGGGACAAGCCAGTCATTACACTTTTAGAGTAGATCATAGAATACTGCATGAAGAGAATAGTAGTTGTACAAGGTGTAATTGACAAAACTGATGGGCCTCTAACCCCAACTACAGCTAAAATATTGGAAAAGATTACGAGCGAGGCTGATACGTTGCGGGTGATATGGAATGGAGGAGTTAAGTATCAGGTAACAGGGGCATGGGGTGATCAGTGTGTTGTGAATGTATAGGATAAGGTATGTACATGCAGGAAATGGGAATTGACAGGGATACCTTGTAAGCATGCTGTTGCAGCCTGTTGGAATATGGGACTCAATGGCATTCAAGTTGGACCTCCTGAGTCTTGGGTACATAGTTGTTATTGGTTGTCCACATGGAAGGAAGTATACTCTCACTTAGTGGAACCAATTAGAGGCAGCAACTACAGAGCTCTTGCCACCAAAGCATCATGTCCAGGTTGGAAGACCAAAGAAGAAGAGAAGAAGGTCTAAGTATGAGGATGCACCCTGTGTAGAATATGGAAAACTGACCAAAAGAGGGAGAGTTATTACTTGCAGACTCTGCGGTAACGCAGGACACAACAAGGCTACATGCAAAGGACAAGGTCAACCTTCTAGAAAAGGTAGTTATTAGATTTGCATAGTTATGTTTTTGATTGTTTTAAATTTGGTACTTTTTTAAACCTGTTTTCTTATGTAGGTTTCAACAAAGCTGGAGCTCGGCAAGCTAAGGGTAATGGGTCTGCTCAAGCTGGTCCTAGTTCAGCTGTCCAAGGTGGAGATGTAGCTGCTCAAGCTTGTCCTAGTTCAACTGTGCAAGGTGGAGATGTAGCTGCTCAAGCTGGTCCGAGGTCATCTGTGCAAGGAGTATCTGGTGCCTCTCAAGCTGGTCCTAGTTCAAGTGTCCAAGGAGTATATGCTCGTATTCCAACTCAATCCGGCCAAGTCAATGACAGTGAATGGGCTTTCCTTTAGCCATCTTTTAAATTCAGGACAAATTTGTGTTTTACTACTATGGCTGTTATCAAACGTCTGTAATGAAAGTCCACATAAGTGGCAAACATCAAAGTCCACATATGTGGCACTGATCTAAGTCCTTCTATAGGCAGACATTCAAGTCTACATCTGTGGCAAATTTCTAAGTCCTTTTATAGGCAAACTTATATAAGTCAACTTGTGTGGCTAATTTATTTGTTGTGTTGCATTTCTGTAAATTAGCCGACTTATTTTAGATGGTTTGTGACCTGTTTGACTACAATTTGTCAACCGAAACTACTTATGTGAAAGATGGGTAAGAATCACAATGTGCATCCTGGATATGTATAATGGTGTTTCACTTGGTAAAGTGAAATGCAGCAAACAAGTGAACACGTGGTTGTATACCAACTCAATCCACCAAAGGAAAAAACAGTGATTAGCAAACGATTTTTTTGTACTTGTTTGTTACCATTTGAAAGTAACAATTTTTTTTTAAATGGCTTGGAAACTTACCAATTTTACTTCCTATAAATACCACCATCAAACACAATTTGTCACACACAATTTCAAACACACTACAAACAACAATTAAAAACATAAATGGCTTGCAAACTTCCTCACACCGTCGAAGAATTGCAAATACACATCAAGAAATAGACCGAGAAAGGTGACACGGATCGCCAGAATACACAGCGTGCGAAGATATCTCAGCAGAGAGGAAAGCCGTCATCGACTAGTTCATGTACGATGAATATTGCAAGGACGCTGCCATTGCTGACTCGCTGTGGGGTTGTGTTTCTCAAATACAATCGCAAATCTCCAACAAGATCCGTTGGAGTTATGTGGAAAATATGGCAGCATGTGATGATGGTGCATCCACTTCATCTGTTGCACCGAGAGTTGTTGAGCAACAACCTCATCTGGATCTCTTTCAGCTAAGCTTTGAAGAAAATGTAGTGGCAGCTGATGATGGGGGCTGGAACGAAGAAAAGGACCGGGAGCTTAGCAGGTTGGAAGCTCAGTTAGAAGCCGAGAAGTTTACGACCATTGCTACTTACGATGACGGTTACCTCTACGACAACTCTTAGACCTGGGATCACCGGGATTATAACTGAAGTTTTATGTATTTTTTATGTTATATTTATGCAATGTTTTAAATTTATGTACTTTTTAAAATCCTAATTATATATGCAATATTTAAATTGTAACGTTTTATATGTGTGACCATGGTCACCACTGCTACTAGCCTTAGCTTAATGGGTTGGTTTATTTGTGTGTCATTTATTAGCCATATCTTTGGTTTGGATAAAATTGGAATGAGATGAGACTTTACTTCACTATCCAAGTTGGTAGGATCATTTACTTTACTCTAAAGGTTGTGCCATATTTTTGTATTTTCAAATACACCCGTTTGACTTTCATTGTATGAGGTAGGTTAAGGAGTATTAAATGTTCACATCAATTGAATGTGGTGGCATTTTGTGATTGGAAATGACTGTTTTGGCCTTGGTTATGCAAACACTATTTTCTTCTCATGTTTGCACACATGATAAAAGTAAGACATGTCATGACTGCTTATAGGGTACCAAACACTATTTCTTTCTTTACTGTCACGTGAATACTTTTGCATTTTTTAACACTAAACAAGCATAAGTTTTCCTTTATAAAAACCAAAGACACCAACCAATCTCCCACCACCCAAGTCTAGCTACTGAAATAATGAGTTCCAAGAACAAAGGTTGTTTCAAACACACCCTCAATTGCAACATCCTCCTCCTTTTCATTTATAACATACTTTTTTTTAATTTTAATGGTTTTCTTAACTTTTTTGCACAAATCATTTATGTTAACAGCAGTGACTCAAGCTCCATCAACAGCTGGACTGACTCAAGTTCCACCAACAGCTGGGATGGCTATTTTCCAAAGGGTTATTCAGGTTCAGTGACCAAAAAGAATGATGCTAGGAAATTTAAAACTCCTAAAAACTCTGAGAAAGAGCTTTTTGATGAAAGGAGAAAGGTGCTAGGCCTTCCCAATGGTCAGTTCTGTAAAGATAATGGTATCAAACCATTTGCTCCAGCAATTGCCAAAGCTTTTCCAAAAGGGAAGGGTAAAAGGAAAATGTTTTAGTTGATTTAGGAGGTAGTATGATTGAATAAACTTGTTGTAACCTGAATAAACATGTTGTTACCCTTTTGTACTAGTTTATTTGGTATTTGTAATTGACCTGTTGAATGGTAGGCTAACCATGTACTACTGATAAGATAACAATAGTACCAGTACTAACTAATTAATACG
The DNA here is from genome assembly GCA_030686995.1 of Artemisia argyi. Classification (NCBI taxonomy): domain Eukaryota; kingdom Viridiplantae; phylum Streptophyta; class Magnoliopsida; order Asterales; family Asteraceae; genus Artemisia; species Artemisia argyi. Next base: position 139,903,034 of record CM060683.1, on the reverse strand, counting down.
GTTAGAAAAAATTTTGTACTACCAGTATTAACATTTTACTACTATTAGATATAAGGAACTTAGTACTGTTGAGCTTCTAAACGTGTGAAGTCCACCCAACCCAAACCGTTAAGTACAATTCATAGCTACATTCCCAAACGAAAGCGAAATATAAATTTTTTAAAAATTTTGATGGTTTTGTCTAGTTTATGTATGTTTGTCATGAAAGACTATTAATTTGGTTCCCTTGTAGTATTTTGTCATTTCAAAAAGTTAAGACGCAACTTGTTTTAAAGGATTGTGCTTTAAAATAAAAACAAACCATAAGGCTCTAGTTTGACTTAGGGAAGTCAATAAACTATAAGGCTCTAGTTTGACTTAATAAAGTCAACTAAGTGAGCCATTATTGAATATTCACTTGTAAACCTGTTTTGTTACTTTTAAAACTCAACATGGGTAAAATTAACTTATTACAATTTATATTTTACCAATTGCATATGCAGTATAGTGTCGTGTTTGGAATAATAAACGAATTTGACTATTAAAGTCAACATATTTTTTTGGTCAACAATGTGAATAATACCACTATTAGATATACACATGAAAATAACCATAAACTGAAGGTCATACGGGTGCATAAATTGAAAGTCAAATGTACATCATGAAAATAACCATAAACTTTATTTGAAAATAAATAAATAAATAAATAAAACATGTAATTAAAAAGAAAAGAAAACTCACAAAATCAACAACAAAATTATTATTTAACAAACTTTTTTCAATACACGATTAAATTAATCAGACTCATATGACTTATACAATTCATCATACGAGAATGTTTCTAAACATTCTTCTTCCTCTTCTTCATTACATTTAACATATTTGTTTTTCTTTTTATCCCTTTCTTCTAATCTCCTAACAGCATTGATCTCCTTCCAATGCTCATCGGCCCTCTTTTTTGTAGCAAGCATGCGCCTTTCAACTTCAGCAGCGCTTGGACCAGCCTTCTCCTTTTCTTCATCCACCTCCTTCTTATCCTTATCCTTCGAGCCTTTTTCCAACAAAGGCACCTCTGGCTCTTTTGGATCTTCCCTTGGTCGTTTCATCACTTCCTTGTTTTCTTCTTCTGTGTTTTCGGTTGCAACAACATCTCTGGCTCTCTTGGTTCGTGACATTTTTACTTACACTTTAAGTTGTTTGATGTTTAATAGTAGTAGATTGGTATGCTGCATAATGTGGCAGTAACCAATATATAGACACATAATGGGGAAAACGAAGAGTCTGTATTAAATTTTACAGGCTTTTTTTGGACTCTTCGGTTCCCAATTATTTGTTGGAAATATGAACACATTTATATTTCCATTTTCTTTGGGAATGTACCTATGAATTGTATGTAATGGGTTGGGTTGGGTTGGGTGGTCTTCACACGGCTTTATTGGCTCACCAGTATGAAAATTTCTTATATCTAACAGTAGTAAAAATTTAATACAGTTAGTGCAAAATTTGACTTTATTAAGTCAAACTACAGCCTTATGGTTTGTTGACTTCCCTAACTCAAACTACAGCCTTATGGGTTGTTTTTTTTTATTTTGTTATTTGAAAAAAAAAAAAAAAAAAAAAAAATCCTTTAAAACAAGTAGCATCTTAACCTTCTGAAATGACAAAATACTAGGGGTAAACCTTTAAAACAAGTAGCATAATCCTTTAAAACAAGTAGCATCCTCACTTCAATGGGATAAACCTTGAAGAGTGGGTAGCTCCAATACCGGGTCTATCATGCTTAACAGGCTTGCATGAGATATAAAACTCAAGAAAGGTAGTGTCCAATCATCTCAAGGTTGATTTAAATCTGGTTGAAGGTCTTACCATTCTACACACCAACAACGCTACCGATCATTTCTGGGACAATGATCATGTTCCTCAAGTGGGTCTTCACCAAGTTAGGCTTCTCACCAGCGAGTGATTCACATTTAGCTTTGCCAAGCTTCTTAATCAAAGCCATGGGCTTCCTCTTCAAACCCCTCTGAAACCTTCTGTGAGCACGAGCAGTGAACATCTTGACCAACTCATCGGTAGACATGTCAAGCAAAGCATCGAGATCAACTCCACGGAAACTGAACTTCTTGAACATCCTCTTCTTCGCGACTATAACATCTGGTTCTTGGCCCTCTCAGGCTTGTTGTTATAGTTTGTTAACTTCCCTAAGTCAATCATATTATGTTAGAAGGAATTTTGTACTAACAGAACTAACATTTTACTACTGTTAGATATAAGGAACTTAGTACTGGTGAGCCGATAAAGCTGTGTGAAGGCCACCCAACCCAACCCATTAAATACCCACCCAACCCATTAAATATCCACCCAACCGATCAACCACACATTTCCATCTTATTTAATCCCATCTCGTAGAATACCCACCCAACCGATGAAACACACACACAAACACACATATTCAATCTTGTAACCTAAATTTCTCTTAAACCTACATATCCTATAACATTACTTCACACACAATGAAGGCCACGAACAAAAAAGTATTGTTATTTCTGTTTTGCTATGTAATTCGGTGTATTTAATTAAAAATGTCAAAATACTTCACAATAACAAGCCACATTCACTTGATCACAAACCATTACGATTTAGCCATTATTCAAACAAGAAATTTCATTGATCATTGACAACCATTACAAACGACTGATTCACCACCCAACTACCATCATCTACTCCAACATATAAAAACCATTCACCCACCACCATCACAAACTAACAACTACTACACAAAAGAGACTTGATGGTGGGTGGATTAACATATGTCAAGCACTAAAATAAACATACAAAGCAAACAAAACCCAACTGCTATACTTCTTGTACTTGGACCGCTGTTCTTCAAGCTCTTCAACAACACCTCGTAGAGCATTAATCCTCCTCAACAAACCAGGGATAATGTCTACTGACCTTGGGCACATCGGAGGATCCAACCAATCCAGAAAAGGACAGCTTGAGCCCTGAAACAACACAGTGTGTAAATAAGCAACACATTTTTTTAAATAAACAACACAATGACCAAACTTACAATTGTCGGACAGCCAAAGAAACGGCGACCTGGATTCCTGTTTGTCCAAGAATTCTTGACAACAGTGGGTTTACCACATGTGCAGACCACCATCGTTGCTCTGTTTTTCTTTTGGGAAGATGTGTGTTTTACATACTTATGATATGCACAATGGTCGGGTATTTACATGGTTCAGTTCTGGCCAACGGTCGAATTTTTACACAACACGCATTGTTTTTGTTAGGGACGAAATATGCAAAGTGTTTGCTACAATATACAAACGGCATTAGGGACGAACGGTGAGAATATGAAATAGGTGAAAAGACGAAAAAACCCAACCTTGCCACATCAGATAACGGACGGACATAACGTCCGTATGCCAAAACGCGCTCGCAGGGACCAACCGATCCGTCGTTTGCATAGTTTAGGGACGAAAATTCCAAAAAAAAGTTTAGGGACGAAACACGCAAGTTGCGACAAGTTTAAGTACGAACGGTGAAATATTGTCTAAAAAATCATTAAGTCATATAAAAATTGTTTGTTTGTGACTTAATAGAGAAACATGACTGAAAATATTAAGTAATAAAACTAAGGGTGTCTGCATAAAGTCATCTGTTAATTAAACATGACTTAATAAAAAAAATTAACAAACAAATCAAGCATAAACTGCAGTTGGGTCTTATACTATTTAGATGAATGAACATCAACAATCAAATGAATCTAAATTCAAAGAAACGGAAGTGATTCTTTGGCAATGTCAAACTACATAACCAACGTCTTTTATATTACTTGAATAATAACTATAATGGTAACCGCGCAATGCGGCGGCGGGTACCTGTGATTATATTTTGCGTTATTCGGTTATTCGGTTATACATTTAGTTGTCTTTATGCTTTATAAGTAGAGATGATAGAGATTGTTAAGCCAAATAATTTTAGTTTGAACAACCAACCTGTTTCCTAACCAACTTGCTTCTTAACAAACTTCCTAACCAACCTGCTTGCTAACCAATTAATTTTGAAATCATTCCATAATAAGCAAGTAAAAGTCTGAATTTTTAAGCCTTTCTAATTATATAATAGTCCTAAATGCATTATATAGTAGTATAGATATATGACGTGGGAAAATGTTATACCCATACTCAAATACCATATGTTTAATAGAAAAACAAACACAAACCTGATGGTCCATTTATTAGCAAATTATATTCCATACCCACAAACCTATAACTTTCAACATCGTACGAATTTGAACAATGGTCTCAGCGGATGGACTGTAGTTGAGAGTTGATAGTTGTACATACAAAACTAAAAAATAGAATGAACAATGGCATCCGCAATGATGTTTAGTAGTTAAGTAGTAGATAATATATAAGATCAATGGTAGCTATATGTTAGAAATCACATGGTTGTTATCTGTAAAAACATCATTCTTTTAGAGTAAAATCTATAAAATAGTCACGTACTTTCAAATTTGTACCGACTTGAAACACTTGCTATTTTATTCAATGATTTCAACAACATACTTTCAGATTTTGTCCGACTTCACCGATATGACCCTGAAATGACTATATTACCTTTATCTTCCTTAACATGATCACACCCTTGTCCTTTTTAAATGGTCCCTTACTTGCATCATTAGTCCTTTATACTTACGGCCGTTAGTCCTTTTGCACGTTTTCCTCTGTTTTTACACGTTTTCGTCCATTTTTACACAATTTTCTCCATTTTTGCACGATCTCATCCGCTTTTTATGTTTTCTTCCATTTTTACATGTTTTCGTTTGTTTTTGCACGTTTTTGTCCGTTTTTACACGTTTTTGTCCGTTTTACACGTTTTCGTTTGTTTTTTTTATGTTTTCGTCTGTTTTTACATGTTTTCGTTCGTTTTTGCATTTGTTCGTCCAGGTTTACATGTTTTTGATCGTTTTCATACGTTTTGATCCGTTTTTACACATTTTCATTCGTTTTATATGTTTTGATCCGTTTTTACACGTTTTGGTCCGTTTTTACACATTTTCGTTCATTTTTGCATGTTTACGTCCGGTTTTACACGTTTTCGTCCGATAATATAGGCTTTGATATGTATTTACACGTTTTTGTCCGGTTTTACATGTTTTCATTCGTTTTTGCACGTGTTCGCCCAGTTTACACGTTTTCGTCCGTTTTTATACGTTTTGATCCATTTTCACACGTTTGTCAGTTTTACTCGTTTTTGTACGTTTTTTCATGTTTTCGTCCATTTTTATACGAGTTCATCCGTTTTATACATTTTAATACATTTTTTCACGTTTTCATCCGGTTTTTCACATTTTTGTTCATTTTTGCAAGTATTAGTCCATTTTTACACATTTTCGTTTGTTTTTGCACGAAAGTAAACGTATAAAATAGACGAAAACGTGTAAAAATGAATGAAAACCTGTAAAAATAGATGAAAACATAAAAAAAAATAAACGAAATGGTATAAAAACAGACAAAAACATGTAAAACCAGACAAAAATGTGCAAAAATGAATGGTATGTGTGAAAACACATACCCTTTTCTTTGTCAAAAATGGACCCAAATAACCAAAAACTGATCAAAAATGCCAAATATATGTTTGTTTTTGTGTTTATGCATGTGCAGGTACGGATATGAGGAAAAAGACAAAAAGAAAGGCAAAACAAGACAAAACCGAGCACGGGACTTGGAAAGAGTATGAAAAGCCGAGGCTCGGGAAGGAATTCTACATTTTTGGATCTCTTTTATGCCCAAGATACCAAAACTAACCCTCATATGAAATCAAATTTCACAAATAGTCCTTGAAATGATTTTGTAAAACTAGTCCATACCTTGCAAAAATAATCCTTAAATCCTAACTTGGTTATCCTACACTTTTACTACTATCCGAATAAATAAATCCCAATCCATTTCCAAGCCCAGTCTACCACAAGCCCAATCCACCTCCTACTAATAACCCGGATCCTATTATAACCCGAGTCAAACCCACCCAATACCCTAGTCAAACCCAACAATAAAACACGCCTTTTTTATTACTTTACATCTCCTTCACCATTTACCCTGAATCCACCCCTTTACCCGTACTTTAAGTACTACTTCTAGAAACTCTAACACATCTGACAAGGAATGACCCAAAAGAGTACACCTTGGCAATCCCAAGGCCTCCTATTGGTGGATGAAACGTGGAAGAGTGATCTGAGGGCTGTGATTAAAAGATTTAATGATGGGATAATTGGAAAGTTGTGGTCAGAGCTCCAGAAGCTTCAAAAGCCTTAGGGTTCCTCTTCTACTCAAGCTATAAATAGGACTTCATCCTCACACATGATGAGGCGAAAAGTGTACCACTTTTAAGGGGTCATTTAAGACCGAATTTCAGATTATTTGATCAATTATTGCCCTAAATCGTTCCTTTTGTCATTTTAGGTAATTTTGAGGAGAAATCTGGAAAAAGAAGCGTTTTGGACGTTTTTGGAGCTTAAAAGTGAAGATAACGGTAAAGTCTCAAAATTCCTTGCTGGAACAGCACCTGACGACGTCAAGGGTTTACTAGTGACGGCGTCAAGAGTGACAAAAGAGGTGGATGTGGAACTTATAACGTGACGGCCCAGAACATTTTCTTTGTTATTGGCCTGATGCCGTCACCAAGGCCGTTAGGGTCCAAATACTAGTGATGGCCCAGAGTGTTTTTCTACATGACAGCGTCAGAAGTGGATCTAGGCGATACGAATTTCAACTTGGCGGCGAGTTGACGGCGTCAGAGGCTAACACATGAAGCCGTCAGGATGCTTAGTCTATATATATTTTTCCAATTTTTATTGTAATGTGTAGAACTTTTGTGGAACAAGTTTTGTAAAAATCCTAGGTCGAATTTCCTGCATCTTGAAGGGGTTTCAAACCCTTCTTTCTTCCATGTTTGAATAAAGATAAGTATTTCAATAATCATTCAATATGTCTATGTATTGTTTGATTCTATCTTATGTATATCTTTCTTTTAGCATGTTAGGCTAGGCTTTTATTGTGTTTGCTTAGATGTAGTGAAACCTAGATGTTGATTATTGGTTGATTGTTTGTTTATAATTGTTACGGATGATTGTATTCGATGTTAGGCTTAAGAAAAGTGGCAGACTTCCATTGGTAACTTGTTTGAACGTCTTAAGAAACATGATCGGAGGTGTACTACGATTTTTTGTTGTATTTAATGCTTAAGAGAATTCTAATGATCCCATGTTAGGAGCTTTTAACGGCTCGACATAGGAGTGAAGTAGGATCTTATAGAGTTAGGGAATATTGTACACGGCCCTACGACTGGTATTAAGGAATTTAACCCGTCAATTAATGCAATTGTAACAAGCTAATCAACCGGTAAAAGATATCTAGGGAGTAATGAATTCTAAGTAAACACAACTTTTCTCTTTATTATTTCCACCACATTAGTAAATTAGTTTAATTTTCATTTCTTTTATTTTATTTTGATTATATCTTAGTTAATTGGCTTAGTTGGCTAGCAACTAATTCCGCCCACTCCTTCAAAACCCGAGACTTTACTTTCTTTCATAAAATATAAAAAATACAAAAAGAATCATCCCTCACCTCTAGGCCTAGTTTAGTAGGCTTTCTAATCCTAGCGACACTATTCCTGAGTTGAATGATCAATCCCCCGATACTTGTCACTATACTATACTACAACAATAAGGTACACTGCCTGGTGGGGCTTGTAAGCTTCTCAAGATCCCTTGAGAGGTAAAACCTGTTGCGAGGGCGTAATTCCCACATATCAAGTTTTTGGCGCCGCAGCCCGGGGAATAGTTATTGTCTAGGTTAGAATTTCTTTTCATTAGGTCTACTTGCTAGATTCCTTTCTAGTAAGATTTTATTTTTCTTTAGGTTTTCTTTAGTCTATCTCATTTCTTTGTTCCTTTGTTCGTAACCATTACCATCCGACATTATGGAAGGTGGTAATATCTTTGATCCCATCAACCCACCACTACAAAACCAACCACAAAACCAACCACTAGCAAACCAACCTCCTAGGCCCCGAACTTTAGGAGAGTATTCCATCCTAGCCACCAAGGCTATCGAAACACCATTGAGCTCACTCAAGAAGCCAATGTGTCCCCCTTCCGATCCGACACCATCCGATTGGTGCAAAGCGGATGTGCATTCCATGGACTTCGTTCCGAAGATCCTAATCAACATCTCAAGGATTTCCTTAAAATCGTAGATTCCATAGACTTTGATGTTGCAACTAGAGAGTCGACCCCATTACGTCTATTCCAATTCTCTCTACGTGATCAAGCTAGTCAATGGCTTGAACGTTTACCCGCGGGATCCATCACCTCATGAGATGATCTCATTTCTCGTTTCCTTGCTCAATTTTTCCCACCGGGGAGAACTACCAAGCTTAGAAATGATATCTTGATGTTCCAATAATGTCAAGGTGAAACTCTATATGAAGCATGGACTCGTTTCAAGGACTTACTCCAAAAAGTCCCTCATCATGGCATAGATCTTTGGCTCCAAGTCCAAATCTTCTATGACCATATCGATCTCTCCACAAGGTGAACCATTGACCAATCGGCCGGTGGCTAGCTACGTGATCTAAGTGCGGAAGAATCATGGGAACTCATAGAAGATCTTGCTCTCTATGACAAGGAAAGTTGGAATGATCCCCGTGATTTGAACAAAACGGTCAAGGCAATATCTTTGCCTTCGAACAATTCTAGCACTCCCGACCGTAGGATCATGGAACTTGAGGACCAAGTCAAGTTTCTCATGAAATCCTACGAAGCTCCTAAGCCTTCAAGCCAAGTGAACAAAATCACTTCTTCATGCGAATTATGGTAGTGGTCCCCATGACACTCATGATTGCATGGAACTCCCCGGACAAGCTTTTGCGGATTACGCATCCTCGCGTATCGACGAAGAGGGAGACAAGTGGTACACTTTCAAACCCGAGCCAAACCCTTACGGTGATTCCTACAACCCTTCTTGGAAAAATCACCCGAACCTTAGGTGGAAACAAAACCAAAAAATGCCCCAAAACAATTCTTCCAATCCACATAATCGTTACCAACCAAACGGTACACCCTCTAACCATACTTTCAATAATAATCCTTTCAATAACTATGGCAGTACCAATAATCTTGAAGGATTGATGTCCAAGTTTATGGCATCTCAAGAAGCTCGCATATTTAAGTTTGAAGCCAATTTCAAACAAAAGCAAAGTGAGATGACCAATAAAATTGACACCGTTAAGAACCCGAAACTAAACGTTAATACCATATCATCGGTTTCGTCACCTACTTCTTGTCCACAATACTATTCGGTCAAAGCAATGAGCACGTGCTTCAAGAAAACCCAAATTCATCAAAAGGACCAATTGAATAAAACATCTGACATTAAACTGGTCACTAACATAGTTGAAACACCTCCTACACAAGACCTTGACGATGAATTCAAGGAGCTCCAACTTGAATGCCCTGTCATTGATGTCTTAGCCCGTGCCCCCTACTATAGTGCCCTCCTAGAAAAATATGAGAAACTTAAATTGGGTAAAAATGAGACCGCCTTCATTCAAAACAAGTTGCCTATGAAGCTTGATGATCCGGGTATATTTGTTTTGCCTTGTAAGATAGGGAAATCCGAAGCTTTCGACACACTAGCCGACTTAGGATCAATCCTCAACTTGATTAACTTATCCCTTTTCACCACTCTTAAGCTAGGAAAGTTAGAGGAGACGGGAGTAATAATTGGTCTAGCGGATGGAAGTATTGCTCACCCGGTCGGAATGATTAAGGATGTAGTAGTTCACATAGGAAGATTGACTATCTTAGCGGATTTTCACGTCCTAGATATGGTTAGTGATACTACATGCCCATTGTTAGTAGGAATAGGATTTTTAGCAACCGCTAGTGCCATGATAGGTTGTAAGGAGTCTAAGATAGTGGTAGGAGATGGTGAGACTTGGTCGGTTTATGATGTTAAGAAGCATAGCTACGATTGTGAGGATGAACCGACACCACATTGGATAGAGATGAATAGGAGACCATCTAGATATGGACCTTGGATAGAAAGGAACTTTATAGGACCTCAACGCCCATTCTATCTAGTCTTTAGGAAAATGATTGAGTTCTTAAGTGTAATGCCTATCAACCTAGAGATGAACAAGTGGAAAAGGGAAGGGGATAAGTGTAAATGGAATTGGGACAAGCCACCTAAGGAAGGTGACGGGTCATGGCATATGAAGATGATTCTATATGATCCGGATGGAGAAAAGTTTGAGAAGTCATACTGTACCAAGAAAACCGATAGGAAATTGAAACCTAAGTTTGGTCCCAAGATGTCCTCGACGAGGAGCTCACACATATAGGATAGCCCATGACCTTGAGTCTAGCTACAAGACTCGTAAATAAAGAAAAGCGCTTCTTGGGAGGTAACCCATGTTTTGTGTGTTTTTATTTGATTCCGTATGCATGTTTTATTTTTATTGTTGGTAGATCATGTTTCAAATTAAATTGTGAAAATGCTTTATTTTGTTGTTTAACTTTGTCTTAACTTCATATAAAGGTATTTTGCAAAAGCTAAGTGTAAGGGGAAACCCCAAATTTGTTTATAAGAACGAAAATGATCATGATTCGTCACAATATTAAATGAGCATGTGTATTAGTAATTGTTTGAGTCAAATGCTTGTATCGAGTCATAATGATGTTTTGCAGGATTTTCCAGGAAATAAGGCATGAGTTTTTCCAGAAATTTTTCGGAAACTTAACATAAGATTTTTCCAGGAACATTCTGACAGTGTTAGGAGTTAAAACCTGACGGCGTCAGGTACCAAAATTCTGAAAAAATTTCCGAGTTTTGTTTAAACCGGAGTCTTAAAGTTTTTATTGATTCTTTAGTTTTATAAACTCCAGGAAATCTTCAAACATTTATTCTACAAGCATTATATCTTAAATTGCTTTCTAGGATTTATTAGTATATACAGATTGCCACCGATTTTACGCGTGTTTGCCTTGATTATTTTCTCAGGTTTAACAGGTTATATATCACAAGAAGATGATTTATATTTCTGGAGGACAGCTTTGAACGTTCATTTTCTTGGAGGAAGATCTAACCTTGTTGACACACTATCCACATCGAACGAATCAGGAGAGTATTTGTTTTCATTCTTTTACCTATTTTACTTTTACATCCTTTAATTGAACATTGGGGACAATGTTCATCCTAAGTGTAAGGGGAAGGTAAATGATGATACCTTATAGGATATAATTGCACTTGAGTTTGTTTGTTCGATAGTAGGTATGTAATAAAACTTAAATTGCTTTCGAGTCAAGTCTTGGCTTAGCAACGCCATATTGTACATGTAATTAACCAAGATGATTAACTCGCCACCAATAAATATTGCCTTTATCCAACAAAACAGTGTTTTCCATATCCCTACACCTAACGTTATAAGCCTTCAAAAGACCTCTTTGATAGTTTATCTTAGGTGCTTACGTCAAGTGGTGGAGGTTTGATCCTCTCCCATCCCTATGGTAATCTATTTGCTATGACAGGTAGTGAGAGATGTTTTCCATTTCCATATTGTGATATATACTTTATTACACCCGAGAGATGTGAGTATCTAAACACTATTTGTGAGGTGCTAGTGTATGACCTCCGTGCTTGTTTTTAGTTTTTAGTGGAACGATTATTTGTTGTAGTTACTTTTATATTAGTGTTAAATGACCCCTAACTTGTATTTTGATTAGAATAAAAGCGCATTTGCTTAAGGACAAGCAAATCTCAAGTGTAAGGGTATTTGATGAGGCGAAAAGTGTACTGCTTTTAAGGGGTCATTTAAGCCCGAATTCGAGATTATTTGATCAATTATTGTCCTAAATCATTCCTTTTGTCGTTTTAGGTACTTTTGAGGAGAAATCTGGAAAAGGAAGCGTTTTGGACGTTTTTGAAGCATAAAAGTGAAGAAAACGGCAAAGTCTCAAAATTCCTTGCTAGAACAGTACCTGACGACGTCAAGGGTTTACTAATGACGGTGTCAAGAGTGACAAAAGAGGTGGATGTAGATCTTATAACGTGACGGCCCAGAACATTTTCTTTGTTATTGGCCTGACGGCGTCACCAAGGCCATCAGGGTCCAAATACTAGTGACGGCCCAGAGTGTTTTTCTACATGACGGCATCAGAAGTGGATCTAGGCAATACGAATTTCAACTTGGTAGCAAGTTGACGGCGTCAGATGCTAACACATGACGCCGTCAGGATGCTTAGTCTATATATATTTTTCCAATTTTCATTGTAATGTGTGGAACTTTTGTGGAACAAGTTTTGTAAAAACCCTAGGTCGAACTTCCTGCATCTTTAAGGGGTTTCAAACCCTTCTTTCTTCCATGTTTGAATAAAGATAAGTACTTCAATAATCATTCAATATGTCTATGTATTGTTTGATTCTATCTTATGTATATCTTTCTTTTAACATGTTATGCTAGGCTTTTATTGTGTTTGCTTAGATGTAGTGAAACTTAGATGTTGATTATTGGTTGATTGTTTGTTTATAATTGTTACGGATGATTGTATTTGATGTTAGGCTTAAGAAAACTGGCAGACTTCCATTGGTAACTTGCTTGAACGTCTTAAGAAACATGATCGGAGGTGTACTACGATTTTTGGTTGTATTTAATGCATAAGAGAATTCTAATGATCCCATGTTAGGAGCTTTTAACAGCTCGACATAGGAGTGAAGTAGAATCTTATCGAGTTAGGGAATATTGTACACGGCCCTACGACTGGTGTTAAGGAATATAACCCATCATCCATGCAATTGTAACAAGCTAATCAACCGATAAAAGATATCTAGGGAGTAATGAAATCTAAGTAAACACAACTTTTCTCATTATTGTTTCCACCACATTAGTAAATTAGTATAATTTTCATTTCTTTTATTTTATTTTGATTGCATCTTAGTTAATTGGGTTAGTTGGCTAGCAACGAATTCCGCCCACTCCTTCAAAACCCGAGATTTTACTTGCTTTCATAAAATATAAAAAATACAAAAAGAATCATCCCTCACCTCTAGACCTAGTTTAGTAGGCTTTCTAATCCTAGCGACATTATTCCTGAGTTGAACGATCAATCCCCCAGTACTTGTCACTATACTATACTACAACAATCAGCTACACTGCCTGGTGGGGGTTGTAAGCTGTAAGACCGAAAAGTAATGATTTTTATGTGATTCGGGAGGACGAGGTTGATGATTATAGATGAAATCCATGTTTGGTTTTAGAGAGATAAAGTAGAGAGAGGGTGAAGAAAATGGATAATATTAAGATGAAAGTAAAGATACACAATTTCCCACACCCCTCATGGAGAGTCATGAGGGGTATTTATAGGCTCATAACAACATTACTATGCCTATTGTACAATAATAGTCCCTAAAGGTACTACTTGTTACTAATCTAGTCCATTTCACGTATGTGACGTTATCTTTATAAAAGAGCGAGGCTAACAATCTCCCTCCAAGATATCGTCACACGTGAAAGGTTACAATGAGACCTATAAATACATTAACAATGTAAAATTACAACAATAGTAAACTATGTTGACGTTGTTGAAGCGCAGAGTCTCTGTAGTCTAGATACTGAGGCAAACTTGAAGTTCTCTTTTCCGACGATCTCGGCGTATAATCTTTGACACTGACGGCAAAGGTATTTGTAGCTCTGAACTTCAACTATAATGGTCTAGTTAGGTTATTACTCCCTCCTAACTAGTGAGCCTTTATTCTTTTTCCTGCTCCCTCCTAAACCGACAACTCTCTTTTCATCACGCAGCGGATAAAGTAGATTCAAAAGTGTAGGCACATGGTTGTCGTTCAGGGAGCATCATGACAATATACCTCACATAGTATTGCACAGAAGGTTGGTAATACGCTCCGATGTACACATCATTAGTACTTCTTCGGTTCTAGTGTAAGCACAACTCCCTCGAACAACCAACGTACTAGAGATGAAACACTACTTCTTTTGGCATGTTCTTCTCCCTCCTGATGGTTGCGATTTGTCGAAATCATCATACTATTTTGTGTCCATGCCATAATTACCCGTACTTTACACTTCTGATGCAATATAGATAGACCGTGTAAGCATAATTTGTGAGGATATGTCGAAAAAATACTCTCAATACTTTTCTCTTAAATCAACCTGTAATCAAACCTCCTTTGAATTCACCAACTAATGGTAATGACCACATATGGAGAGAACCCTATATAAGCAGCTTGAAAACGAAGTAAACATCCCATCTTGTGACTTAATGCTTGTACGATAGATGTGACTTAATACCTATACTGAGCACTACAACGTAACTCCTTTAAGTATGAGGTTGCACGAAATATTCGCCGCTTGAACAATCCACTACTTCGTGTGACACTGAGTACTACAACGTAACTCCTTAAAGTGATAGCTATACTGTGAGCACTACAGCGTAACTCCTTACATCAGTAATAACTAGATTGTCAAGACTGAATTTTTTAATTTGCTCAGACAAGTTATCTTCAAAAGTCATGCATCCAACCACCCCTTGACTTTGAGATAAATAAGTACACTTTTTGAAACGCCACTTCAAAATCAAATTGATAATACCGTACAAAAACCCCGTAGTCATTTTTGTTTGAACATAACAATTCTAGCCGTGAACATATGTATCCCCCGTGAAAATTTGTAAGACCAAAATACCACTCATTATACCACTTTATAACATTAGTTATCAAAATTATGTATTAAAAATACAAATTCTGAAATCTCTTTTTGATAGTCCATCGTTTGTAACACAATCCCAATCCACTTCGTTTAAGGCCAAAGGATTAAGAAAAACACCAATTAGGCTAGGCCCATATTTCAACATCACTTGATCCACTTCAAGTCCATATGATAACCCAGTCCAACTACTTAACCAGTTGAACTTGTGATAAAACTACACAATCCTTCATATGACCTATATCTAATACACACTTAATATCCGCCCCCTTCCAAACTCTCTCTTCTCATTGACTTTTCTTGTTACAGATTCACATCTCATCACCATCAAAAGATAACCGATCCAAATATCCATCAATAATCAACAATAAATATCCTAACCTAAATCCAAGAAGTGATCTTCTTATAATTGTTCTCTAGTTGCTGTGAAGACCAAGCACCACGAGCCAACGATGTAAATTGGCTTCAAGATCTTTCACCGATGTCTCAGGTAGGGTGCATGAGTTGATTCATTTAAAACGAACAAAAGATAGAACGAAACACGAATTGTTTGTGTTCTATCTTTGATTTTCGGATATGGAAATAGAAGCGTGTGCTTCTAAATTAGATCTGTGATGATGAATTAGTTTCAACAAAAAATCTTAAAGAAGATTAAAGAAACACTTGAAACTTTCTGAGATCGAGTTATTTTATTTTATTTATTTATTTATTTATTTTTTATTTTTTTTTTGTCGAGAGAATGGAGGGGATGAGTTAGGATAGTTTTGGATTGAAGTAGTTGTTGGAGTTGGACTAGATATCGGCTCGGTATGATCTTCTGCTTTTTACTTTCCTTTTTTTGTTTTTGTTGTTTTTTTTTTTGATAAATGACTGAGGATGGTTATAAACTGAGGTCGAGTTGGTATTTGGTTAAGAGTCTTGGTCTCAGCTTCATCTTACTTCTCCTTTTTTTTCGATTTGACCCGTTTACGTATAATGTTACGTGTAGACCTGCTAGAAATCTTACGCGTAGACATGCTTTACGCGTAAGCTTTAACTTTTGCGTAAACTTGTGTCTTTTGCGTAGATCTTACGCGTAAGACAAGGGTTTTACGCCTTAGTTGAACCTTACGCATAACTTGTCCAAGTTATGCGTAGAAAATTGAAGTTTCGCGTAGGAACAGGGTTTTCTGCATAACTTTTCGCGTAGACAGTTTTCCGGCGTCCTTTTCCGTTCAGATTCAGGCCAAAAAAAAATAGCAGCAAAGAAACCATGTAAAAACCATAAATATGACCCCCTATGACCAGGAATAATATTATTATGACCACGTTGACCATATTTTAGCCCATGTTTTCACGGTATGGTACAAAATAAGTCATGAAAATAAAATATAGTACAAAAGCTGATTGGACAAAAATTGACACAACAGTTTTTGAAGACTGTGACGTACCATATGAGACTATTTTGACCAATGGATACACAAACAGTTTTAAAAAACTGTTACCAATAAAGATGGAATAAAAAATTTACCAATAAAGATGGAATTTTTTCAGATCCGAAACATACGGTAAAAACAACTTTTAAAAACATGATACGAACCACAAAAAAATCATCAAAACAACACAACGAGGCTCTGATGCCAATTGTAGGACCGAAAAGTAATGATTTTTATATGATTCGGGAGGACGAGGTTGATGATTATAGATGAAATCCATGTTTTGTTTTAGAGAGATAAAGTAGAGAGAGGGTGAAGAAAATGGATAATATTAAGATGAAAGTAAAGATACACAATTTCCCACACCCCTCATGGAGAGTCATGAGAGGTATTTATAGGCTCATAACAACATTACTATGCCTAGTGTACAATAATAGTCCCTAAAGGTACTACTTGTTACTAATCTAGTCCATTTCACGTATGTGACGTTATCTTTATAAAAGAGCGAGGCTAACATAAGCTTCTCAAGATCCCTTGAGAGGTAAAACCTGTTGCGAGGACGCAATTCCCACGTATCAACACACAAGGGTAGTAGTTTCTTAGTAGTTTTATAGTCAAAATTAGCTTATTGTTTAGCTTATAGCTTTTATTTCTGTCATTTCCTTTGGAGTATTATAATCCTTTCAACATTTTAATAAAAGATCAGTTTATTTCAATCATTATCTATTTACTTTCAAAGCTTTAATATGATGTTTGAAGGTAGTTAATAATCTGTTTAAGATCTTAACTATAGTATAAACTCATAAGCTAAACAATAGCTTACTTTTACTTTTAGTCAACATTTGGTCTTGTTTAAATAAAATTCGGTTTTAAAAATCAAGTTTAAGCTCAAATAAGATATTGTGGAAGATAAGGCAGACAAAGAAGGGCTTATAGGGTCTTACTAGCTTGTTTTTAAACAAGCTCTTGCTTGTTGAGTAGCTCCTCGAGCATTGTTAAGCTTTTGTTTAGCTAAAGCTACTTATAAGTTCCATTTTTCCATTTTATAGCTTAATTAATGTTTAAACTGCTTATTGCTTATTTGCTTTTTATCTACTTATTATTGATCTACATTACTTATATTTGCTTACTTTTAGCTTCATCTCATTTGCTTTAAGTTTTCATGAAAAAATCAATAAAATCCAAAATATTAACTTAACTTTTAGCGTATGGTTAAGTGCTTAATTTCTATTTCAATCTGATTTCATATAGTCCTATTAGTCATATTAATGAGTTTTTATAAAAATCTCACAAGTTTTATAGCTTATTCAGTTTAAAAACCCAAAAACATTTACATAAGGGGGTGTTTAGCATAAGCTCCCTTTTAGTGGTTTGGTCTTTTAGTCTACTTCAAAAAGCTCTAATCAAGTGTTAGTTATGGTTTAAAAGTTAATTTAATGGTTTTCATGTAGTTTTATGGCTTATTAGTTAATTTTCAAAATTCTATGGTTTAAGTCTTCTTGGATCTACTTATTTTGAATTTATTAGAAAAAGTACTTAATAGGTGTTAAATTTGAGTTTAAGTTAGTTTTATAAACTTGTTCTAAGCTTTGGTATAATGTCAAAAGGTCTTTAGAATCATTTAGTCCATTTTCAAATTTTTTGTCAAAATTGAAAAAACCAAAAGTAGTGTCTTTATTTTATAAGGTCTTTAGATGTAATACTAAGTTGTTTTAAGCTTTTCAGCTTATTAACAAGTCATTTGGTAGCTTAATTGGGTCTCAAAAGTAGCTAGTTCAGGTATGTCTGTTAGCTTTTCATAAAACCAAAAGTTAAACTGACTGTATTATCATATTGTTAGTAAGCTCAAATTAAGTCCTTAGTGTCTGATTTTTGTTCAACAAATTTGTTAATACAAATATCGCCTAAAAACGTTATTTATATTTTAGGATTTTTGCTAAGTTTTGTTAACGACAAAGTGTAAACTTTAGTTTTTAGTTAAACATGATTTTAGTTTTAGTCTTGTATAACTAGACTTTACATTTCATATTAAACATAACATTGTTATATTTCTAAATATAGAAAATATAACATGACATCATGAGTATTTATGGAAAGGTTTCTAAATCTTGAAGTTGACTTTCCATAAGATCTCTTACACATCTTGGAAGGATTCTCACTCAAACCATTCTGTGTTGGCTTGTAGAATCTTGATTTGACATTGCTATATATAGAAAGATTTCTTGTAGTCTTTGACTGTCAGACCTGGCAGAACCCTGGTGTTACAAGGGCGGAACCCTTGTTTTGGTTCCGCCGGATCTGCTAGTCTGCTGGTTTGGTTGGCTATAAACACCAAGCCACTTGCAAGAAATCTATTATTACTTTCTGTAACCCCTGGTACTTTTCCTAAAACTATTTTACGAGCCAAAATCGTTACTTTGATTTTGCTTAACTTCTGAACTTGTTTGGGTTTGAAAAACTGTAGATGTCTTATTTAACGTGAGCGTTATTTCCTTTATCGAGCCGGCACAACCTAGAAAACTTGAATCGTATTTCATTTTCCAAATTATTGGAATTATATGAAGTATGAGAAAAACTTTGAAGTTTATACTTGATTTTATCAGAAAAAATGATTTCGTGAACAATGGCGCAAGTTTCGTAATTTTCCAAGTTCGTTTGCTATGTCGTTTGGACCACGAAGCGTTTATCATGAGAAGTTTATTACGTTAACAGTTTTGGTCCCTTAACTTACATTTCCCTTTCACCCTACACTTTATTAAATTTCCAAAAACTATCCTAGACTTTCCTTAATATATATACTCCACTAATACAATATTTTTTTCTCATTTTATCATTAATAACACACACACCCCTCATAAAACACTCTCTCTGTTCTCTCACTATGACTCGCCGGAAAACTCATCACCATCGGAATCTGCTAGGGTTCCGGCACCGTCACTAATTTCCGGCCAAGTCCTATCTTATCCGAACATGTAAATCGAGACACGAGGAGTCTTTCTGGGTGGGTTAGAGTCCAAGACGTGTTCGTTAGCTACGGTTTTGGAGGATCACAGCCGCACCACCTTACATCCGCTCACCACCACCTCCTTTCCTCTCTTCTCTCGTTCGGTAAAGCCACGCGCCACCACCTTCCATTTTCTCTTCATCATTAACGAAACCATAATCGGATTAAAACTTGTATAAATGATATTGTTAATAAAACTAACTAGAAACTTATGTTTAACTCGTGTGGATTTGTTTCTGTCTCGACTTGGTATTTACTCACCGAGTCAACTCGTGACTCGGTGAGGGTTTTGAGTCCGTGATGTTTGGTAACGACGGGGAGTATATATATTTGTTGTTTGATAAGTGTTTTGAGGGTCCGTTGGGTTTGTTTATTCCTCGGCAGCCATGAACCGCCACCACTGAGGCTTAGGTGGTGGTGGGGGTGAGTAATATTTGTCATTGTTATTGATGTTGATATTAATATTGTTGTTTGGTTCGGATTTGGATGTGTTTGGTTTGGTTGTGTCTTCGGCAGCCGACGTATAGCCGAGCCGTGGCTCGGTGTGAGTCACGGCAAGGCTTAGTGGTGTTTTGAACTTGGATTTGGTTACTATTTTACTATTTAGTTCGGGTTTGGACCCATCTGGATACGACTTGAATTTTATTTAAATTGATTGTGATTAAAAATTATCTAAAATGGATTATTAAAAGTTTTGAGAAAATAGAATGTCTTTATAAAATTTTTAAATGTAAAAAGTTTAAAATTAATAAAAAAGTTTGAAAATATTTTTCTAAACATATATAAACATATTTATATGGGTTTTCACTAAAAAAATTTATAAAAGAAAGTGAAAATTGACGAAGTTTATGTTTGAAACATTTAACAAAAAACTTTTGTAAATTTAGAAGTTATTGGCTCATTTGGTTGAGCCGTAACTCGAAGCGAGTCACGGCAAGGTCGGGATTAAAATTAGTTTTATATAAAAGTTTTATAAATTTAATTAAGTTTTCACAAATAAAATGATATCTATTATATATATGTGTATATATTATTAATTTTAGAAACAGAAATGAGAAAAGATGTTGAAATATAAAATGTTTCTAAGTTTTTATATCTATAAAAGTGTTTCAAAACTATATTGTATATTTCCTTTTGTAAATGATTTCAATATATATTTTATTGTTTACTAAAAATAGTCCGAAAAGAATTTAATTAAGTTAACGATAACTTCTTATAATGAAACGTAAACAACACATTTATTTAACTTGGGATCTATCGGCTCATTTAGTTGAGCCGTGGCTCGTGGCGAGTAACGGCTAAGTTAGTTAGTTTTCGTTGTTGTTTCCGTTATTTGTTTATATGTCATTGTTGTGTCGATAACGGTCTCGGCTTGGGTATTTATATAAAATGAATAAAAACGATAAAACCATAAAATAAATTGTTATAGTTAAGTGGATTGTGACATTGGACTTGGATCCGGATATTTACATAATGACGTTATTTGTGGTGGACAAAGATTGGATGTATTGGATTTGCGGTGTGGTTATTTGGACAATATGGACCCTTTGGTACGAATAATACGAAATGGTTGATAAATCTAAACAACTAGCATTTACGTGAATGGTATGTCAAATTGTATATTATAACATGTGATATTTAGCAATAAATAGGATATTTAAGAGTCGTTTGACTCAGGAAATGTTTTATAAACGGGCAGACCATGCCGAAATTTCATAAAATCTTTTCTAAACTTAAAACTATTTTCGATTTCTTAAATATTCCAAAAACCTTTTCATCTTCTATTGTTTTCAACGTTATCTTGGGGGAAAATGGGATAAAGCCGAAACTAGTTATCATGTGTTTGTGTTTGTGTTTGTGTATTCTTTTCCGATTTAGTCCTTCTTTCTTTTCTTTGTTTTCTTCTCATCTTTCTCGGATATTATTCGTCACGATTCTTCTCAACTTCCACACGAGTCTTAAACTTTCTTTTCTTTCAAACGCCATTGGAAACTAAACCTTTTTATATTAACAAGAGTATTCAACGAACGTTACTTTAATTATTACATGATTATTATTTCTGAAACACATTACTTGTTAGGTTGTGCCGATCCATTCCCGTTGTGTTTATACTTTTATGACTTTGTGCTTGGTAACTTGAGCTTATATTTTCTTGATGACCATTGTGCTTACACTTTCATGATGCCATTCGTGCTATTCGTGATATCTTGCATTGCTGCATACTCAGGTGAGTCCATAGCCCCACTTTTTATCTATTTTAATTGCTTTGCAAACTACTTGGGGTGAGATACATGGTTTTAAATGTTTTCTGAGAACAATTGTTTATTTGGATGCTTTTCCTGAATTGGTATACTATTCGAGAGGATATGCTAAGTAGCTTGTCTTGCCGGAAAGACCCTCAGATCATGAGCCATTAGTCACCTGCGGGTGAGCGCGAACTTAGTAGATAGGCCTATTAGGATTGACCATCCCATTCGTAGTTGTCAAGGGCTTGTCATTCGAGTGTACTATTTTCGTTTTGCAGGGTATTGGGCAAGTGCCCGGCCTTGGGGGCATTTATTATGAATTCCGCTGTTGTTTGTCATTAAATTGACTGGTTTGGTTAACGTTTTGTGTGTCATGAGCTTAGCATATCGCAATACTTTACGCACTGGGATGTATTGGTATTGTTACTCTATATATATTGGCTGTTGTTTATTTGGTATATGCACTTGATGCAGATATACCCCGAACTTAAAATCTTGTGCTCAATTACTTACTTTAAACCTATGGATTCACTCAACCTTTGTGTTGACTTTAGAATGTTTATCTCAGGTGTTAGATATTTCTGCTACATATTTTATTTGGAGGAGCTTGGCGAAGGACATGGCTTGGTCATAGAAGACTCCGAAAACCGTTGGGACTGTTTTGAATCTATTTTTGAACTATAGCTTCCGCACTATTTTAATTGTTGTAAATTGAATGTTTTCAATTGTGAAATTTACTTTAAAATGGTTTATATAAAACCGTCCTTTGTACCCTTTGTTATGATAACAATCGAGTAACACCCACAGACTTGTAGGCTTCCGCTGATCCGGTTTTCGGGGTGTCACAGAATGGTATCAGAGCACTGGTTATAGAGAACTGGTATTTTCAAAACCCAGACTATAACCGTGTTTCCTATGACTAGAACGTGCCTTCCTGCCAAGCCGATGCCTCGCGTGTAATTATAACTGATGATTTTTGATGTCATGCTTGATAGCATGTTTGATGAGATACGAGATATGATATTTAACGATTTGAACTCACCCCACTTTCACTATTCACTACAAGTATTTTCATATACTTACGTTGGTAAATTCATTATTGATTTCGAGTTTGGATACTCGTCATGGTTTTCTAAACGGTTTTAAAAGCGAGGGACATGGTACAAGTATAACTAAGCTGAGTATACTGAAATTCATTAATCCTCGGTTGGGAGTAGATTGATCACCTATGATCAACCAGGGATAGGTGGGACGTGACTTGATCACTTACGTCTCACAAATGAATTTTGCGATACTTGGAGTAGTTATAATAGGATTATGTTCCGGGAAGATTTTCGGTTTTGAAATTTTGGAAAATGGTGAATTTCCTCATATAAGCACGACACACTGGCATCACAAAACTTCACGAATTGAACGGAACTTCGAATCATTATGTGCCCTCCGCCTCTATGGAACTTTTGTTCGTCGTCATTTAATTTTGCTCGCACCGGGTCAGGTGAGACCCGATTGATCGTTGTTTTGAATTCGAGCTGATTAATTTCTCTAACCCGACCGATATCGTAATAAACACATTTGAGTTTGTTGGAGTATTTGTATTTGGTTTTGGCTATATTTGAAAATGAAATTCTTGATTTTGTAATTTCGAATCTTGTTTGAAACTCCCTTTAACCTTGTTTGTCTTTGGATTTGTTTCCGATTGCGTTACGGCATAAATTTTTAGGGGTATGTTGCAGCCCTCACTGCCCAAGCTTTACACTCTGTTGATGAATCGGGTTAGATCACTAGACATTTAAGTGGGATCATTTCATAGCACTTGTAAGACGAAACTCTTGATGGATGTGAACAGCGAAAGGATCTATAAATTTTTGGCAAGGTCTAGAGAACGTGCGATAGGTTGAATTGTAACCTAGCAGAAGTTTTAGGAACTTATGTAGAAATTTGAGCCGCTATTTTAGGAAATGATACCTAACCTTTAACTTATCTTTTGGGAATACCAGATACCCATCTCATTATTTACTTTATAAACAATAAACTGCGATACGTCATTTTACAAAGTACATGATACGATATTTTGAAAACATTATTTCAGGAAAACTATTTTTGGCCACGCTATTTTGGGAACGCTATTTTGACATACTATTCCAAGTACTATCTTGAACGATAAACATTGGTTTTTGATTGGCTCCAAACGGTCAACCTAATTGACCAGGTGAATGGTCAACAAGGTCAAACTGCCTAAAGTCAATGCTCCGCGGAATATAGTGTTTCCCCGGGTCGTTATGTCCTGACGAGGTGTGAATTGTTATCAAACGGGTTTGTGATCGGGTGAATTTGGACAAAAAAAGGATTGTGATTAATCTGAACTAAGGAATCTACAAAGAAATAGCTTAAATAAGCTATATGAACAAGACTGGAAAGTTGGAAAAACCAGAAACGTTTAAACCCTAAAAACGCGTACATTTTTAGTTTAAATAACGTAAACGTACAAAATAAAAAGTGAAAAGTGAAATCTGAGGTGGGGGGCTACCTTTCCTGAAAAACTTAAGGCTTGAATCAAATCACACAAATCCCTAAAATTCCTGCAAGTTTTGACTTTTCTGAAAAACTAGAATATTTGACTTTTTTGAAAACTAGAATATTTGACTTTTTTGATTAACAATGGAAATTGACTTTGATGAACTTCTACTGGATCCTAATGACCTATTATGTTGTTTTAAGTGAAAATGAAACTAGTTTAAGTGATCTAAACAACTTTTGTCTTGAAATGGTGAGATTGTGATGCCAATACCTTGACAGTTAACTACCATGGATGGATTAGAAGTGACTTTTGACTATGAGACAAAAGACTACTACATTTTATGATATATCTAACCTAACTTGACCTATAGTGATGTTTCTAAACTAAAAGCAACAACAAAACCACAATGGAACATGTAGAAAATGCCTAAACCAAACACTCCTAAATCCCTATCTGTTGGGATTTCAATGAAGCCAACAGATGATCTAAACCATAAAACTGAAAACAAGCTTTCACTAATCCAATATAAGCATAAACAAACAGAACTTAAGCATTAATTAGCAACTAGGACTTGGAATAGCAACATATGCAGAAAAAGGAAAACTGTCTTACAAGTGATATCAATGAGGAGCAAGAGAGAACCAGACCAAGGACCACAACCTAGGTGCTCCCAAGAGCTCTAAACCAAGGATTTCCTCAACTGCTTCTCTTCTTTGTTTTTATTTTCTTTTCTTTATTCCTTTTCCCTATTTTTCACCATTTTTGTGACTTTTTGGTATTTGTGAGATTCTAAATGAAAGCAAGTGAAAATGCTTTCAAAACTTGTAAAAGCTTAGTAACAGGCCAAGTTGAGTCCAAAGCAACAGAAATAAACAACTTCCAATAGTATAACAGTCAAAATGAGATTTTCATTAAATAAAGTAAAACTGAATTTAGACAACAAAGCTTGGAATTTTTGACAACAAAACTTGAAATTGTATCAGAAAAGTGATTACAACTATTTTAAACTAAAAGTTATAACTGATAATGAAATTACAATAAAATCGACATGAAAATTACACTAATGACT
Organism: Artemisia argyi; assembly: GCA_030686995.1. Taxonomy (NCBI): domain Eukaryota; kingdom Viridiplantae; phylum Streptophyta; class Magnoliopsida; order Asterales; family Asteraceae; genus Artemisia; species Artemisia argyi. The sequence goes on along the minus strand of CM060683.1, from coordinate 139,878,007 downwards.
ATTCTACCCTAACTACTACTTTTCTTCTGCTTCTTTCTTTGACTTATATGGTTTCTCCCAGTCCGCTCTCTCTTTCCCACATGTGTTTTGAGCCCTTGGATGGCTATATCAAATCTTGGCCGTTCAAAAGTTGTTTTGGCGCCAAAAGTCCTCCCTACCAATTTGACAGTGGAGTGTTAGGTTAATAAAGTAATTAATGTTTCTTGTATCTTATGTTGGAGGAGGGAACATGGAGTGGGATAAGTGAGCTGGAGGGATGGGGGTGAGCAGTGTTGCAGGCTACAAGTGGGGGTGGGAGAAAGGAGGTGGTCAAAGGTGTTGACTGGGGGGAGTAATAAACGGGTAGGAGTTATATTTTTGTTTTGGTGGGCTGGGATGAAGTTGGGCCTGAGGTGATGGTTGTTTTGGGCTAGGGGTTGGATTAGGAAGGGGTTTGGTTTGGTTTGTTTTATTTATTTTGTAAGTTTGGAAATCACAAGGACCATAAATGCAAAACTGAAAATTGCAAGGGACTGAAAATGTAATTTTTCCAAAAGTACTCATAAGGTCCAAAATGGCCAAACTCCAATAATACAAGGACCATAAAAGTTAAATTTCCATTTTCACACATCCGGGGACCAAATCTGACAAGTTTGCAAAGTTGAGAGACTAATTTACAATTTCTTCAAACTTTCACTTCAATGACTAAACTTGCCAAAATAAGTAACCACATGACCATAAATGATTTTTCTTCCAAAAATTTCCCACTAGGGACCAATTCTGCCAAAAAGTGAAACTCCAGGGATTAAACTTGTAATTTCTCAAAACTTTTGAAATTTTCACCAAAGGACTAAATATGACAACTATAAGTACTCAGGGACTATTTTTGCTAATTTTTGAAAGTTGGAGGACTAAAACTGCCAATTATGCAAACATTGTTCGTTTTTCATCAGTTTTTACTCTTTTTGCATCTAAAACATATAAAACACAATTTTGAAATATTTTCCGTATTTTGATGCATTTCTTAGTGTTTTTGTATGTTTTGCAGTTCAGATATGACCAAAAATGATGAGTGTTTGAGCACTCATCAATCCCCCACACTAAACTATTGCTAGTCCCTAGCAATAAACTGTTTTGAAAACTTAATGGATTTTAATCTCTTTACCAAAAGCCATTACTTCTGGAGTAGCCAAATGTATCAGTTCAAGTAAGAACTATGGTCCACCTGATAACCATGTGATTTTAAGCAAATCACCAGCTGTAAACGGATTTGATTTGTCTTTACCAGAAGCCGTTTGCTTTTGGACTAGCCAACTCTTGATGGACATAGTCAACATCTTGGTGAGCTGATTACCAATTATGGTTTTTCCACTGCCTTTACCACAAGCCATAATCTTGCGGGCTAGCCAACTCTTTCACTTTTTAGGATATGACGAGTTGAGATACCATACAATTTTGGGCAAATTGCAAGCCGTCAACGGATTTGATATATCTTTACCAAGAGCCGTTTGCTCCTGGATTAGCCAATCCTTTTGTTGGTTAGACATGGCGGACTGATAACCACAAAAATTTTGAAACTCATGTGAAAACATTTTTTGAAAATTTTGGCCAAAAACAGGGGTACTATATGGTAAAATGTGATAAAATTCGCTAGAATACCCCCCCCCCCCCCCCCCACACACACACATACATAGAATGAATATTGTCCTCAATATTCAAAGTCCCGGCTATTATGCCGACTCTTTGAACGTAAAAGGGCAACATTACAAGCTAAATATAGAAACACCATTTTTTTTCACTTTATTTGTAACCACAGCAGGGGCACTCCCCCACACTAAGGGTGAAAACCCTAAGTACATGCTATTGTTTTTGTTTACCGAGTCGCTAGCTTGACTCGACCCCGAATTCATTTGTTCTTGGGGAAGCATGATGTGGAAGAAACAAGCTCCATCGGACTTTCATTCAAGATTTTTGGACAAACTGTAACACCCCCGAAATACCTGAATGGCAGCGGAATGGAATACCTGAGGGTGTAACGGATCATAGCACACAACCAGGATATATTGAACGACCTAAAGTGTCGTTTATAAAATACATCGTTTGATTCATTCAAAATATTCAGAGTTATAAAGACATAGGTCCCAAAAGTTAGAAAAAGTTTACGGAAACAAGTTTAGTACAATCAAACGATAGTTCAAAGTGCATGAAATCCAAAAGTGACGCGTCAGCCTTGATACACAAAGTGACTCCATGCAATGCCATGAGGATATGCCTTAGTTACCTGAGAAATACATTGCGAAAAACGGTCAACATAAAGTTGGTGAATAATCATAGGTTTATAAGTAAATCTAGTGTACAAATGCCATAAGTAATGCCATGAAATAGGATGTCCGGAAAGTATATACATTGGCTCTTAAGCTCATGACCCCGAAGCTAGACGATACTTGGCCCCAATGAGTGTTTACCAGACACTCTAATAATAAAGACATGAAATGCATTCGTTCCATTTGGAGCAACCCAAACACGAATGGAGGCGTCACCCTCGATAGATCTATCCACTCACTCTCGCTTAGTACTAGAAATTAACGGTCCATGATAATAAAAGGGGACTTGTCAAGACGTGGTAAATAGGCAACTTAAGCAATGTATGAATTTTATACTTAGGCATGTACACAAAAATAAGTAATGCAATGTATTCTCCCCCGTGGGATTTGAAATCAAAATATAGAATTAAAACGGGGCTATGAAAACTCACCTCGAAGTGATGGTACAAAGATGGTGCAATGAGGTAAAAGTAGTCGGGACAATGAGGCGCGAGTACTAGCCGCAACCTAAAAGAATAACCATGATCTAACTTAGATCAAGCCGAAATGAAATGAATGTACATGCACATGATGCTCATACCACTCGTAATTTAGAAATACTAGTTATCGTCATAGAAAAATAGTTTCCATACTTAGGAAAATATATCCATATATAGGAGTATATAACTTGTACGAAAAAGTTAACGTTATAATCCTTGTATCAAAACCTTGAAATACGTCGTTACGTCGTATAAGTATTCTCTCGGGTCATACGTATTCATTTGATAAGAAATCGTCCTTAGTAATGTTTTCTAGAAAATTTACCGTTTAGTACGTACGTTATTATTTTTATTTGTGACCAAAAATATATATATAGTTTTGACAATGTTAAAACGGGTATAACTCGGTCGTTTTAGGCTCGTTTTCCTTGTTCTTTATGTCCACGGATTCGTCTTTGTGTATACTAGTATATTTTAGATAACTCGGCTCCTTAAAGTTACGTTTACTACTTCAAAATACCCGTCGTATTCTGCCAAACAGCAAGCAGTTTTCTGAAAAGTAGTTTTCGTCGTTAAATTTGTAAAAATCATATCTCCTTCGTTATAAACTCGTTTTAATCCGTTCTTTCGCCTAAAGTTTCGTTTTTGAATGTATTTTCTAAATCTTTGGTCAAAACTTGGTCATCATCTACTGATTTTCCCACGAAATTAAAATAGGGACAGTAGGTATTTCAAAAGTTTCAAAAACCATTTTCAAGTCTCTAAACTAGTTCCATCCTCCATCAATCCACTTTCAAACACCACAAAGCTAGTCTAAACCTACCATACACCTTCTTAGGGTGTCATGGGTCCTTAAACATCACCAATCCACTAGGTCTAACAAGGGTTTCATATGTTTCCATTTCTAGGGCTTGAAAGTTAATATATACAAAAATGAAGTGGTACAAGTTGATGCATGTGTAAGATCTTGTAAGAAAAATATATAGACATAATAATAACTTGTAAAAATCATAAAAATGAGTTTGTAAACTTACTTGATGGTTTAGAGAGTTTAGATGATAAAAAGCCTACTAATCCTTGAGTTTTTATTTCAAAACTCTAACAAGGATGATTATACTAACTAGTTTATAATATGATCTTGTAAAATTTACCCTCCTTGCTCCTTGTTTACCCCAATTCGAACCACACTTAAGAGAAATGAAGAGAAAAGTTGCTAGTTGTAAGTAAAAAGTGATTTTGTGATAACTAATGTGAAAAAAAGTTTAATATATACTAGAGACATAAGTTAGGTGTACAATAAATATGTTTGGTGAGGTTATTAAAGTTTGAAGACCAAGGGGGGGGGGTGGCCGGTTCTAGGGGAGGGAAAAGGGGGATGTGTTGGGTGATTAGTTAGTAAAAATTAGTATTAGTAGTTAAGTATAGTTAGGTTAGGTTTAGGTTTAAGGTTTAATCGGGTACCGGGTTTGTTAGAAATAAATTTTGTTGAAGTTATTCGGGTCATAATAAAGTTATAAAAATTGTAAAAATATGTCGAGTATAAGTACGGAGAGTTTGGGTGATTATCGTTTAATTTTGGTGAAAACCGTCGTTATTAAGTTAAACGTACGATACGTAATAGTTAAATTTCCAAAATACCGGGTAATTTAATATTATAGTTTTTATATTATAGAAATGAGTATAAAAATGTATTGGGATCATAGTCGGGAGTGTCGGACATGTTAGACACTTATCGTTCGCGTATTAGTGTTTATTTGAAATAAACGTACGTAAATCGTTAATTATACCAAAAGTATAAATTTAGTTATCCTACGAGTGGAATAGCATGCAAGTGCCCTAATGATGATATGCAGACTATTTCTAGTCCGTATGAAGTGTCCCTGATAATAATGCATGAATTCGCTCCTGAACCAATACGGTTACGCGAATTTGAACACACGTAAACTAAATTTACGATGACATGAATAATGCACGTGAATAGTGGTTTCCTCTCGGAAATGAATAGTGTCAAGTGAATAGTAAATTTTTTGAATATGTCTCGGAATGTCAAATTGACCTAAAAAACGATGAATAGTAAAACGATGAATAGTGATCGATGAATAGTAACTTGTGAATAGTAAAATGTCGAAGTTTGGAAAAATGACCTGAAATTGTGGGTTGTGACAGTCGCCCATCCAAAAAGGAATTCAGTCCCTGAATTCAGTTAGTGTTGGTCTCGGTAATAGGCTCAGTGAAAAGTTGCGGATACTTGCGTAGCATTTGGTCTTCTCGTTCCCAAGTAAACTCGGGTCCTCTTCGAGAATTCCAGCGAACCTTCACGATCGGAATTCGACTTTGTTTCAACTGTTTGATCTCGCGATCCATTATTTCAACTGGTTCTTCCACAAAGTTAAGCTTGTCATCGAGTTGTATTTCTTCTAATGGTATAATGGCAGACTCATCCGAAAGACATTTCTTGAGGTTCGAAACATGAAACGTGTTGTGTACGTTGCTAAGTTCTGACGGAAGTTCAAGTTTGTAAGCAACCGGACCAATCCTCTCCAGGATCTTGAATGGCCCAATGTATCTCGGATTCAATTTCCCGCGTTTTCCAAATCGTATCACGCCCTTCCAAGGCGAGACTTTCAACATAACTTTGTCTCCGACCTGAAATTCCAACGGTTTGCGTCGAACATCTGCGTAGCTCTTCTGTCGACTTCTAGCAGTTTCGAGTCTCTCTCGAATTTGAATTATCTTTTCTGTTGTTTCTTGTACCATCTCCGGGCCAGTACATTGTACTTCACCGACTTCGGCCCAACAAACTGGAGATCGACACTTACGACCATAAAGTGCCTCGAATGGTGCAACCTTAATGCTCGAATGGTAACTGTTGTTATAGGAAAATTCGATCAACGGCAAATGGTTAGCCCAACCATTTCCAAAGTCAATCACACACGCTCTAAGCATGTCTTCAAGTGTCTGAATAGTCCTCTCGCTCTGACCATCGGTCTGAGGATGGTAAGCAGTGCTCATGTCTAACTGAGATCCAAAAGAATCTTGTAATGACCGCTAAAAGTTTGAAGTAAAACGACTATCTCTGTCTGAAATGATGGAAACTGGTGCACCGTGTCTTGAGACTATTTCCTTGACATAAAGTCTAGCAAGTTGTTCCATTGAATAAGTCTCTCTAATAGGTATGAAATGAGCTGATTTGGTAAGTCGATCAATGATTACCCAAATAGCATCGAAACCTCCTGACGTCTTAGGAAGTTTAGTGACAAAATCCATAGCAATACGTTCCCACTTCCATTGTGGAATTTCTGGCTGTTGAAGTAGTCCTGACGGTTTCTGGTGTTCGGCTTTCACTTTAGCACAAGTAAGACATTTACTGACGTACGTAGAAATCTCTGCTTTCATGTTCGGCCACCAGTAAAGCTTTTTGAGATCCTGATACATCTTATCCGAACCTGGATGAATAGAGTACTTCGACTTGTGTGATTCATGCATAATCAATTCTCGTACTCCGCCATAGAGTGGTATCCAACTTCGGTCCTTGAAACATAACACTCCGTCCGATCTCTTTACAAAGCCATTTTCGCTTTCTGGCATACCATAAAGTTTCTCATGCGGTCGGTTTTCTTCTTTGAGAGCCTCAATCTGAGCTTCTAAGATCTTCGATGGTAATGGCGAAATGATAGTCATTCCCAATGACCTAACTCTCAAAGGTTTGAGTCGTTCTTTTCGGCTAAGTGCATCTGCTACAACATTCGCTTTTCCTGGGTGATATCGGATTTCACAATCGTAATCACTCAACAACTCTAGCCAACGACGTTGTCTCATATTAAGTTCCTTCTGATCGAGTATATGTTGTAAGCTCTTGTGGTCGGTAAAAATTACACACTTTGTACCATAAAGGTAGTGTCTCCAAATCTTGAGTGCAAAAACTACTGCACCCAATTCCAAGTCGTGAGTAGTGTAATTTTTCTCGTGTATCTTAAGCTGTCTAGATGCATAAGCTATCACCTTCTCGTTTTGCATTAGCACAGCTCCAAGTCCTTTATGCGAAGCATCGCAATATACCACAAAGTTCTCAATACCTTCCGGTAGTGACAAAATCGGTGCGCTACAAAGCTTTTGTTTCAATAATTGAAATGCGGACTCTTGTTTTTCTCCCCACTCGTACTTTTGATTCTTTTGTGTCAGCTTTGTCAACGACTTCGCTATCTTAGAAAACCCTTCAATAAACCTTCTGTAATATCCGGCAAGTCCTAGAAATTGACGAATTTCCGTAGGAGACTTGGGCGTAGCCCAATCCTTAACTGCCTCGATCTTTGCCGGGTCGACTTGTAAACCTTGGCTATCAATAACATGACCAAGAAATTGAACTCTTCGTATCCAAAAATCACACTTAGAAAATTTGGCATACAATTGCTCCTTCTTGAGTAGTTCCAGTATTGTTCTGAGGTGTTCTTCGTGATCTTCCTTACTCTTGGAATAAATCAAGATATCGTCAATGAATACGATCACGAACTTATCGAGATACGGTTTGCACACCCTATTCATGAGATCCATGAATACCGCAGGTGCATTGGTTAATCCAAAAGGCATCACTTGAAATTCATAATGACCATAGCGCGTTCTAAATGCCGTCTTCGGGATATCCTCTTCCCGAACTTTAAGTTGATGGTAACCGGATCTTAAATCAATCTTGGAATAAAAACTAGAACCTTGTAACTGGTCGAACAAGTCGTCAATTCTGGGGAGTGGATAACGGTTCTTAACCGTTAACTTGTTCAGTTCACGATAGTCGATGCACATCCTGAAAGTTCCGTCTTTCTTCTTCACAAACAAAACCGGCGCTCCCCAAGGCGAGGAACTCGGTCTAATGAATCCTTTGTCCAAAAGTTCTTGCAGTTGATTCGACAATTCTTGCATTTCCGAAGGTGCAAGTCTATACGGTGCTCGTGCAATCGGTGCAGCTCCTGGCACTAATTCAATTTGAAACTCAACTTGGCGTGTAGGCGGAAGTCCTGGCAATTCTTCCGGAAAAACTTCCTGAAATTCCTTAACAATTGGCACATCTTCAAGTCGTTTCTCATCCGACTTCTTCTCCGTGATGTGAGCCAAGAATGCATAACAACCCTTCTTTATGTACTTCTCGGTTTTAATGCACGATATAATACTGAGTCTAGTTCCACTTCGCTCTCCGCGAACAACCAAAGTTTCACCGTTAAAAGGAAGGTGAACAACTTTCTCATCACAAATAATTCTCGCTCGATGCCGAGATAACCAATCCATACCGATCACAACGTCGAAACTTCCAAGTTCTACGGGCATAAGGTCTATATTGAATGGATGGTTTAGAAAATTTATGGTGCAACCACGAACAATGGTGTTGGTGTTAACTAAAGACCCATCGGCTAATTCGACGATATAGGAAATGTCTAATGGGGTCGGTTCTATGTTAAGCAAAGGTGCAAATGCAATAGAAACAAAACTTCTATCCGCTCCTGAATCAAATAAAATGGATGCATAACGATTATTAACGAGGAACGTACCCGCAACAACATTCGGGTCTTCTTTGACATCGTCTCCTCCCATGACATAAGCTCTTCCTCGAGCTTTTCCATCTTGATTTCCAGTTCCTTGATTCTTCTTCTTTGGGCACTCATTCTTAAAGTGTCCAAGTTCTCCACAGCCAAAACACGTTACCGGTGGTTTCTGATTGTCACCCACGATTGGAAGTCTACAATCTTTGATGTGGTGACCAACCTTCTTGCAATTGCCACAAATATCTGGACAACGACCTGGGTTATGATGCTTCTGACACCTTTCGCACTTAGGTAGGTTACCAGTGTAACCTTTTCTGTCATTTGGTCCTGCAGCATAAACCTTTTCTACTTCTTGTCTCTTAGGTGGCGGCTGAACAGCGTTTCCACCTTGGTTGTAATCAAACCTCCTCTTGTTGTTGTTGTTGTTGTTATTGTTTGAATTGTTGTTCCGGTTATTGGGATAATTGCGGTTCCGATTGTTGTTATAGTTGTTGTTGTTCCGAGTGTTGGTGTAGTTGGTGTTGTTTGAACGGTTATTGTTGTTGACAGCAGCTTTCCCTTTGACCACTTGAACCATGAGTTTCTGAGTTATACGAATAGCTTCTTCCATTGATTGTGGATCAAAAGAAATCACATCTCCTCGAACACTTTCAGGCAATCCACCAACAAAGTTTTCCATCTTTTTCTCATCATCGGGAACCATAGTTGGACATAGTGCAGCCAACTCCTGAAATCTCCTGAAATAAGTCTCAATGTCATCACCCTTAGTCACAAGCTCATAAAATTCCGTTTCCATCTTTTGCACCTCGGTACGAGGGCAAAACTTCTTTGTCATTAGTTTCTTGAATTCCTCCCAAGTAAGCTTGTAAGCATTTTCCATACCAATCGGCTGAGCATACGAATTCCACCAAGACATAGCTTCATCAAGAAGCATACCTGTAGCAAACTTCACCTTGCTGACATCCGGGCATCCGCACATGAGAAATACGTTCTCAGTCTTTTCGAACTAGCGGATTAAAGCAACCGCTCCTTCAGTGCCCTTAAATTTGATAGGATCGCTAATCTTGAAATTTTTCCATGTACATTCCCTCTTATTAGTGGGTGGTTCAACCGTCCCTGTATTAGAAGCAGTCTCAGCAGCCCTTGCAGCAACCTCAGCTCTCTCAATCACTAGAGCTTCTGCAATACTATCCCTGACCAACTTGCGGATAGCGGCTTGAGTCATGGCGGGTGTTTCTGGTGCAGTCTTACTCTTCCTTGGTGCCATACTTTTGATAAATCACAATGGAAATAACCATGAGAAAAATCATAATAGAAATAGTCATCGTACCAAAGATATACACCCACAACACGTATATAAATATACAACCATAACCAAGTATAAATACAACCACGATATGTACGAGTACAACCACAATCTGTCTAGACCTCACCACGATAAGTGTATATATACAACCACAACAACCACGTCACGTATATATATAACCCCAACCTGTGTCGATACAACCACAACATGTATAAATGCGATAATAATAAAGAGCAACCACGAAACATCATAAATATAATCACAACACATGAATATAATACATGAAAATTTCGGCCTACATGGACCGATATAATATATAGCACAACATTTCCACATAGTAGAGTCGCACTTGATAATATTTGTTTGTACAACAACCAAAAGACTACAAGTTCTTGAACTATGTCCCACATCCCGGGACTAGGAAATAATACAAGCTAATATAATACCAGTCTACGCCTAGGCTCCTCTCGGTGCTCTAGATGGTCCAGGCTCTCCCCTCAAGCGACGAATCTCACGATCCATCATAACCACGATCTCCTCAAGATGCTCAAGTCGTAACTGAGAAGAAGCATCCCTACGCTCCAAAACAACTACCCTCTCTCGAAGCAATGTCAACTGGTCTACCTGCTCCCACTGGGTCTCCTGTGTCGCCTGAGCTCTATCTCGAATCTCAGGTAACTCATCCCTAAGTAGCTCAATCTCCTCCTGGTGCCTCAACTGTCGTGCCTCGAGCCCATGGTAAGACACATCAATACTAACCCTGCCCTGAATCAAATCCTCAACCTGCTCCTCAACAATCTCAAGTCGAGGGGTGATAATCTCATCAACTTTATGCCCCAACCTGTCAACTTGCTCCTGCTGAGCATCAAACTGATCCTCTAGTGTAACGGCTGTAGGATCCCTAGCTGCAGCCGCTCTAGAACTCTCACCTATGTGGTACACGGGTGGTGGTGAAAAGTCATCAGTCTCGGTAATGGGTGAATCTGGAGTGGTAAGCCTTGCGCGCTTCCGAAGCGGCAAGAGTGAGGTAGCTATAGGAGTGGTAGTGGGTATGGCTGGTGGTGGTGGTGTAGGCATAGTAGGACTAGGGAGACTCCTATAAGTACATGTAGCATAACGAACTCTCTTCCTAGGGCCCTGAACAGTCTTCTCCCTAGGAAACATAAGTCTCGGCTCTGAATGGATAGTAGTAGTAGAATGAATATTGTCCTCAATATTCAAAGTCCCGGCTATTATGCCGACTCTTTGAACGTAAAAGGGCAACATTACAAGCTAAATATGGAAACACCATTTTTTTTCACTTTATTTGTAACCACAGCAGGGGCACTCCCCCACACTAAGGGTGAAAACCCTAAGTACATGCTACTGTTTTTGTTTACCGAGTCGCTAGCTTGACTCGACCCCGAATTCATTTGTTCTTGGGGAAGCATGATGTGGAAGAAACAAGCTCCATCGGACTTTCATTCAAGATTTTTGGACAAACTGTAACACCCCCGAAATACCTGAATGGCAGCGGAATGGAATACCTGAGGGTGTAACGGATCATAGCACACAACCAGGATATATTGAACGACCTAAAGTGTCGTTTATAAAATACATCGTTTGATTCATTCAAAATATTCAGAGTTATAAAGACATAGGTCCCAAAAGTTAGAAAAAGTTTACGGAAACAAGTTTAGTACAATCAAACGATAGTTCAAAGTGCATGAAATCCAAAAGTCACGCGTCAGCCTTGATACACAAAGTGACTCCATGCAATGCCATGAGGATATGCCTTAGTTACCTGAGAAATACATTGCGAAAAACGGTCAACATAAAGTTGGTGAATAATCATAGGTTTATAAGTAAATCTAGTGTACAAATGCCATAAGTAATGCCATGAAATAGGATGTCCGGAAAGTATATACATTGGCTCTTAAGCTCATGACCCCGAAGCTAGACGATACTTGGCCCCAATGAGTGTTTACCAGACACTCTAATAATGAAGACATGAAATGCATTCGTTCCATTTGGAGCAACCCAAACACGAATGGAGGCGTCACCCTCGATAGATCTATCCACTCACTCTCGCTTAGTACTAGAAATTAACGGTCCATGATAATAAAAGGGGACTTGTCAAGACGTGGTAAATAGGCAACTTAAGCAATGTATGAATTTTATACTTAGGCATGTACACAAAAATAAGTAATGCAATGTATTCTCCCCCGTGGGATTTGAAATCAAAATATAGAATTAAAACGGGGCTATGAAAACTCACCTCGAAGTGATGGTACAAAGATGGTGCAATGAGGTAAAAGTAGTCGGGACAATGAAGCGCGAGTACTAGCCGCAACCTAAAAGAATAACCATGATCTAACTTAGATCAAGCCGAAATGAAATGAATGTACATGCACATGATGCTCATACCACTCGTAATTTAGAAATACTAGTTATCGTCATAGAAAAATAGTTTCCATACTTAGGAAAATATATCCATATATAGGAGTATATAACTTGTACGAAAAAGTTAACGTTATAATCCTTGTATCAAAACCTTGAAATACGTCGTTACGTCGTATAAGTATTCTCTCGGGTCATACGTATTCATTTGATAAGAAATCATCCTTAGTAATGTTTTCTAGAAAATTTACCGTTTAGTACGTACGTTATTATTTTTATTTGTGACCAAAAATATATATATAGTTTTGACAATGTTAAAACGGGTATAACTCGGTCGTTTTAGGCTCGTTTTCCTTGTTCTTTATGTCCACGGATTCGTCTTTGTGTATACTAGTATATTTTAGATAACTCGGCTCCTTAAAGTTACGTTTACTACTTCAAAATACCCGTCGTATTCTGCCAAACAGCAAGCAGTTTTCTGAAAAGTAGTTTTCGTCGTTAAATTTGTAAAAATCATATCTCCTTCGTTATAAACTCGTTTTAATCCGTTCTTTCGCCTAAAGTTTCGTTTTTGAATGTATTTTCTAAATCTTTGGTCAAAACTTGGTCATCATCTACTGATTTTCCCACGAAATTAAAATAGGGACAGTAGGTATTTCAAAAGTTTCAAAAACCATTTTCAAGTCTCTAAACTAGTTCCATCCTCCATCAATCCACTTTCAAACACCACAAAGCTAGTCTAAACCTACCATACACCTTCTTAGGGTGTCATGGGTCCTTAAACATCACCAATCCACTAGGTCTAACAAGGGTTTCATATGTTTCCATTTCTAGGGCTTGAAAGTTAATATATACAAAAATGAAGTGGTACAAGTTGATGCATGTGTAAGATCTTGTAAGAAAAATATATAGACATAATAATAACTTGTAAAAATCATAAAAATGAGTTTGTAAACTTACTTGATGGTTTAGAGAGTTTAGATGATAAAAAGCCTACTAATCCTTGAGTTTTTATTTCAAAACTCTAACAAGGATGATTATACTAACTAGTTTATAATATGATCTTGTAAAATTTACCCTCCTTGCTCCTTGTTTACCCCAATTCGAACCACACTTAAGAGAAATGAAGAGAAAAGTTGCTAGTTGTAAGTAAAAAGTGATTTTGTGATAACTAATGTGAAAAAAAGTTTAATATATACTAGAGACATAAGTTAGGTGTACAATAAATATGTTTGGTGAGGTTATTAAAGTTTGAAGACCAAGGGGGGGGGGGGGTGGCCGGTTCTAGGGGAGGGAAAAGGGGGATGTGTTGGGTGATTAGTTAGTAAAAATTAGTATTAGTAGTTAAGTATAGTTAGGTTAGGTTTAGGTTTAAGGTTTAATCGGGTACCGGGTTTGTTAGAAATAAATTTTGTTGAAGTTATTCGGGTCATAATAAAGTTATAAAAATTGTAAAAATATGTCGGGTATAAGTACGGAGAGTTTGGGTGATTATCGTTTAATTTTGGTGAAAACCGTCGTTATTAAGTTAAACGTACGATACGTAATAGTTAAATTTCCAAAATACCGGGTAATTTAATATTATAGTTTTTATGTTATAGAAATGAGTATAAAAATGTATTGGGATCATAGTCGGGAGTGTCGGACATGTTAGACACTTATCGTTCGCGTATTAGTGTTTATTTGAAATAAACGTACGTAAATCGTTAATTATACCAAAAGTATAAATTTAGTTATCCTACGAGTGGAATAGCATGCAAGTGCCCTAATGATGATATGCAGACTATTTCTAGTCCGTATGAAGTGTCCCTGATAATAATGCATGAATTCGCTCCTGAACCAATACGGTTACGCGAATTTGAACACACGTAAACTAAATTTACGATGACATGAATAATGCACGTGAATAGTGGTTTCCTCTCGGAAATGAATAGTGTCAAGTGAATAGTAAATTTTCTGAATATGTCTCGGAATGTCAAATTGACCTCAAAAACGATGAATAGTAAAACGATGAATAGTGATCGATGAATAGTAACTTGTGAATAGTAAAATGTCGAAGTTTGGAAAAATGACCTGAAATTGTGGGTTGTGACACAAACATTTGAAGCACGTGAAAGTTCCACACCGATGAGATAAGTAAACCCTGGCTTGAAATAGTATAAACTATAAGCGGTGATGCCGGGGTAAAAGATTATATCTTCACTCCCGAATGAGTGAAGAAGAGAGGAAGTCACCAGGTAGGTGAAGAAAAGAAAGAAAATCATGATAGCAATCATCATAAAATCTTCTCCTCAAGATCAGGCTCAGTTTCCTGAGTTTGGATTTTATCGGTTAAGCTCTTTGGTTTGGATAACATATCGGTAGGGAGGGTGGAAAAATTTGTCGTAGAAATACAAACTCTCATGATTGAGACTCTATCCCCCCGATCATGGTTTTTCTTGTCATCCAAATAATCACACTCCGGAGGAGTCATGATATGAGTGAGTTCACTAGAGAACTCATGAAGGATATACGGAGGTGGGACATGTGCGGTACTTTGTGGGCTATGAATATGCACCTTGTCCATTATAGTCTCCATTTCAGACTCATCACTATCAAAGATTGGATTAACTGAATTTAGAGTAAATTCAGAATCGAATTCAAACAAGGGATTTGTGATAGTCGTATTGAATGTTGTGGAAACAAAGTGGTCAACATCCTCTTCTAGGTTGACGATCTCGGAACAGGGAAGTGATGCATCAATAAATTCGATGTCTTTAGGATATAAAGAATCGGCATCACTATAATCACTGACAGAATCGGAGAAAGTCTTAACAAGATCATTTGGAAAGAATAGAGAAGGAGGGATATCACACACATGAACAAGAATTCCCTGTGACTCTCTTGGGATTGGGACAAGGTTCTCAACACTAGACTTTATGAATTCGTCCGATTCCTTTTCAGGAATAGTGTCAAGATGCTCATCCCCCATGCTCAAAGAGTGAGTGGGAACCTCGGGTGTGATAACAGCAGACTCAGGGAATTGAGAAGGACTAGCAGTCATGGGTTCTACAAGTTCCATTATTTCTACTGCTAGTGATTCAGTCATGTTCTTTTCTCCCTGTATGTCTACTGAAATAGCTTTAACTGAAGTTGAATCAGAAGGCTTCTCAGATACCTTCAGGATTGGAACAAGGTCATTTATTTCCTCAAGAGGGTTGACTTTGACTTCCTTGTCCCCCATTATCAAGATATCTGAAGGTTCCTTAGGGTTTTCTTCTTCAAAGGGTTCATCCTCATCACTTTCATCCTCAAGATAAAATGAGTTAACAGGAGGATTTTGTCTCCTGGGAATCAGATCCTTAAGACAGTTTATACTATCTTGAATGTTTTGGTTGAATTGAGTTTGAGCAATAATCATTTTATTAATCAATTCAGCTCTAGCTAACTCATCTTGAGGATGTGGCTGAGGGGTTGTGTATTGTGGAAGCTTATTAAAACCAAATTCATGATTGTTACAAGGAACCTGTTCATAGACAAACTGATTCCTCGTTTGACAATCAGAGCTGTAGTGAGGGCCTCCACAATACTGACAACAGTAAAACTGCTGGGTATCATGGTGTGGAAGCTGATGGAATGAATCAGTCATGTCATGGTAGGAATAGGGATTCTGGTTATAGACAGACCCGTTTCTTGACTCTACCATGCCACAACCGGGGCAATTACCACCATTATAAGAACTACCACACCATTGGTAAACAAGAAGGTGTGGGTGAGACATAGAAAGAATCAAAAGGTTTGGGAGGGTAAGAAATGAAGAATCAAAAAGGTAGGAGGGTAAAGATGAATATTTTTGGATTTCTGGAAGGACATTTTATGTACAAATAAGAAAGAAAATCTTTTTGGGTTTTTTGTGTTCGTTGAAAACTAATTTTAAAATGTTTTCGGGAACAGTTTTGTTTTTATATGATAAGAAAATATGAACAAGGTTGGTAAATATACAAAGGAATGAATATCCAAAGATCACTAATCTTCAAATACGTTTGAATAAGCACACAACCTCCCCGGCAGCGGCGCCAAAATTTGATTGGCTCCAAACGGTCAACCTAACTGACCAGGTGAATGGTCAACAAGGTCAAACTGCCTAGAGTCAATGCTCCGCGGAATATAGTGTTTCCCCGGGTCGTTATGTCCCGACGAGGTGTGAATTGTTATCAAACGGGTTTGTGATCGGGTGAATTTGGACAGAAAAGTGATTGTGATTGATCTGAACTAAGGAATCTACAAGGAAATAGCTTAAATAAGCTATATGAACAGGACTGGAAAGTTGGAAAAACCAGAAACGTTTAAAACCTAAAAACGCGTACGTTTAGTTTAAATAACGTAAACGTATAAAATAAAAAGTGAAAAGTGAAATCTGAAAACCCTCAGGGGGTGAAAATGACTTTTTTACAAACCCTAGGATAAAAGAAAATTTTTAGAAAATTAAAATTAATTTTTACACTAATTACTTATTTATTATTAATTAAATACTATTTAATACTAATTATTAATATTTAAAATACTTAAATATAATATAATATTAATTTAATACTAGAAAAATGAAAATTAAGTTTCTAAAATTATAAAATAACTAAAAACAACTTTTAAAATTAAAAATATGCTTTTTTGTCTTTTTGTGGATTTTATATTAATTAATTACTAATTATATATTAATTACCTAATTAAACTCATTTAAATTATTAAAAATACTAAAAGGACTTAGAAAATTAAGAAAAATTTTATAAAACTAATTAACCATCACAGGAATCCTAAAAAATTATAAAAAGTTTGTTTTATATATTTTTATACTATTTTACTAATTATTAAACTGAATATTAATTAATTACTAATTTAACTATTTAAATTATAAAAACTAAAAGATGAACAGTAAAACTTATAGAAGAATTCCTAAAATTATTTTATAACTTATAAAAGCTAGGAAAAATATAAAAACTAGGGTTTACTTTATAAAAACTAATTTTGCTATTTAATACTTAATTATTAATAAAAATAATATTAAATCTAATTAATACTAAATGACAAAATTAAAATCTAGAAAAATTACTGAAATTACTTTAACATAAATGGAATTTAAGAAAAATATAAAAATGCTAAGTGCTTAACAAAAATCTAAAAAGGAAAATTAAAAATTTAAATTACATTAAATAGAAATTATCACTTGAAATTAAATAGGTTTTTCTGGATTTTTCTTTTTGAAAACTAATTTACAACTAAAAACAAACAAATGTTTTAAAAACAACTTTTTTATAACTTAAAAATAAGTCAAATGCAAGCTATAAGCTTGGACAGTTGACTTATGTTGACCAAACCAAGAAATAGGCTCAAATGAGCTTATGTGGGGTCCACAAAGGGTGATTCCGGTTCAAATATGTTGTTTGGACATGTTTAAGCAAGAATATAACCAATAAGCTCACAAGATAAGCCATTGAACCACAATAAGCAATTTAACTTTCTTATTTAACACTGAAAATGGGACAGAATTGAGTGATGGTTTCAGGTGGGGTCCACTGAGCCTAAGCTCAAAATCTTGGCCAAAACTAGAAGGTGGCCAGGAGGGGAGTCCAAGGAACCAAGGAGGGGGCCTGTGGGACCCACTTTGATGGCCAAAATGAACTACCAAAGTGGTGTAGTGACTGAGGGCCTGCTGCACAGGGGATGTTATTCCCCTGCAGGTGTGTATGGCAGGGTGTTGGGCCCACAGAAAAATTCCTAAAAATGAAGTGAGGATGGGAATCAATAGTTGAGGTGGGGGGCTACCTTTCCTGAAAAACGTAAGGCTTGAATCAAATCACACAAATCCCTAAAATTCCTGCAAGTTTTGACTTTTCTGAAAACTAGAATATTTGACTTTTTTGATTAACAATGGAAATTGACTTTGATGAACTTATACTGGATCCTAATGACCTATTATGTTGTTTTAAGTGAAAATGAAACTAGTTTAAGTGATCTAAACAACTTTTGTCTTGAAATGGTGAGATTGTGATACCAATACCTTGACAGTTAACTACCATGGATGGATTATAAGTGACTTTTGACTATGAGACAAAAGACTACTGCATTTTATGATATATCTAACCTAACTTGACCTATAGTGATGTTTCTAAACTAAAAGCAACAACAAAAGCACAGTGGAACATGTAGAAAATGCCTAAACCAAACACTCCTAAATCCCTGTCTGTTGGGATTTCAATGAAGCCAACAGATGATCTAAACCATAAAGCTGAAAACAAGCTTTTACTAATCCAATATAAGCATAAACAAACAGAACTTAAGCACTAATTAGCAACTAGGACTTGGAATAGCAACATATGCAGAAAAAGGAAAACTGTCTTACAAGTGATATCAATGAGGAGCAAGAGAGAACCAGACCAAGGACCACAACCTAGGTGCTCCCAAGAGCTCTAAACCAAGGATTTCCTCAACTGCTTCTCTTATTTGTTTTTCTTTTCTTTTATTTATTCCTTTTCCCTATTTTTCACCATTTTTGTGACTTTTTGGTATTTGTGAGATTCTAAATGAAAGCAAGTGAAAATGCTTTCAAAAATTGTAAAAGCTTAGTAACAAGCCAAGTTGAGTCCAAAGCAACAGAAATAAACAACTTCCAATAGTATAACAGTCAAAATGAGATTTTCATTAAATATAGTAAAACTGAATTTAGACAACAAAGCTTTGAATTTCTGATAACTAAACTTGAAATTGTAACAGAAAAGTGATTACAATTATTTTAAACTAAAAGTTATAACTGATAATGAAATTACAATAAATTCAACATGAAAATTACACTAATGACTATTCTACCCTAACTACTACTTTTCTTCTGCTTCTTTATTTGACTTATATGGTTTTTCCCAGTCCTCTCTCTCTTTCCCCCTGTGTTTTGAGCCCTTGGATGGCTATATCAAATCTTGGCCGTTCAAAAGTTGTTTTGGCGCCAAAAGTCCTCCCTACCAATTTGACAGTGGAGTGTTAGGTTAATAAAGCAATTAATGTTTCTTGTATCTTATGTTGAAGGAGGGAACATGGAGTGGGATATGTGAGCTGGAGGGATGGGGTGAGCAGTGTTGCAGGCTACAAGTGGGGGTGGGAGGAAGGAGTTGGTCAAAGGTGTTGACTGGGGGGAGTAATAAACGGGTAGGAGTTATATTTTTGTTTTGGTGGGCTGGGATGAAGTTGGGCCTGAGGTGATGGTTGTGTTGGGCTAGGGGTTGGATTAGGAAGGGGTTCGGTTTGGTTTGTTTTATTTATTTTGTAAGTTTGGAAATCACAAGGACCATAAATGCAAAACTGAAAATTGCAAGGGACTGGAAATGTAATTTTTCCAAAAGTACTCATAAGGTCCAAAATAGCCAAACTCCAATAATACAAAGACCATAAAAGTTAAATTTCCATTTTCACACATCCGGGGACCAAATCTGACAAGTTTGCAAAGTTGAGGGACTAATTTACAATTTCTTCAAACTTTCATTTCAATGACTAAACTTGCTAAAATGAGTAACCACAGGACCATAAACGATTTTTCTTCCAAAAATTTCCCACCAAGGACCAATTCTGCCAAAAAGTGAAACTCCAGGGATTAAACTTGTAATTGCTCAAAACTTTTGAAATTTTCACCAAAGGACTAAATATGACAACTTATGATTTCAAAATGACCTTTGGTATTTTTCTTTCCAAATAAGTACTCAGGGACTATTGTTGGTCCCTTTTACTTGGTTATCAATAACTAAAAAGCTAAAGTAACCAAGTTATATGACTTGAACACAAATGTATGAAAATGATTAACAATAAAGTAACGTAAAAATAAGAGACAATATTTTCCAACGTTTAATTCTTTATTAGAAGTTAATCACAAAGAATCGTACCCAAGTGTTTGCGGAATAACACTTGGGATTGAAAATGACAAGTATTGTATGGACTCCTCACTAAACTCAAACTATGTTGAGTGACAACTTAAATTACCCACTGAGCTATGTCAGGGGCTTGTGTTGTTCTTTGGAGGAGTAAAGTGGTTTGTGAATGCTTTGTATTAATTGCACAAAGTTTTCAACTTTTACTCCTCACATTTGCTTCCTATTTATACACAAGTATAGAACAACTAAATATACATTGGACCTAAAGCTTCCTTAACAATATCTTGAAAGATATTATTCTTCTGGAAAGGAACCTTCATTGAGTTAGGTCCAAAAGGCACTTTCTGATGACAGACTGGTTTTAACCATTTTGGGAAAGTTTGACATTAAAGTGATAAAGCACTTTAATAATGCAGCTCAAACTTTCCCGCCCAGTCCCGCCAAAACTTCAGTCTTCTTGTCATCAGTCTTCAGTACAATTAAGTTGTTGAGGAGTCATGGGGTTCAGTGAGTTATTGTCATCCTTACTGAACCCATCACATTCTCCTTGGCTTAGATCACACTTCACTGAGTTCCGCCTCACTGAATGGAGAACCTTTCTTCTTAGGTTCGGTCTTAGCATCCTGAAGGTGACTCACTGAGTTACTGTTCACTCAGTGACTTTTTTATACTTAGGTTATTTTACGTTCAAATCCTTGTAAGAGGAGGATTGGGGAATTCAGTGACCCAACAATCTCCCCCTATTTGAACATACAAATAGCCTAAGTGTTTGTTGATTCAGCATGAGTTATCAGGGTACTTTTTCTCTTGCTGAATGTTTGTTGTAATTGTAAGTAGGACATAACATTTAAACAAAAACATCAGTTTATTCATAGCTATTACATTTTCTTACAAATTACAAACAAAATAAAGATAGTTGTTGCAGATCAGATGTTCAGATGATAGCCAAGTCCCTCAATCTTAGCTTTCTTTGATCTCAGCAGGTGTTTCTCAGGATGCTTCTCAATCTTGGCCCTAAGATCCTTACAGAACCTTTGGTTTGCCCCACTTTGTATAAGAGAAGCTAACATCAGGTACGTTACCATTGCCTTGACTCCTGCCTTGTCTATATCAGACCATCTTTGGAAAGCAAGGTCTCTATATTCATCCGTAAAGCATAGACCTCGTTCAGGGTGTTCAAGTACAGTGTTGTTCACGAAGGTGATTCCTTCAGGAACGGACCTATCACAATCCAATCCTGGGACCTTGATCTCAGGCTCGGATTCAATGTGCTTCCTTTTTCTTTTGGTGGCTGTTGATGAAGCAGTTCCTGTTGTTGGAGCAGGAAGAAGGGAGGGAATGTTGAGGGCTTCAGGCATTGCTCTCAGTCTTTCATACCTTTCACTCAGTGACTTGAGAAGGTGATGAACAACGACATTGTTTTTCTTGGCAATGATGGGACGGAGTTCATCAAGTTCAATAATCCCAAAGTCAGTGAATCTGAATGGGTTATGAGTGTTCATGATTCTTTTATCAGCCCCCCTGAAGATAGTGACCATTGCGGGTTTGGTGTTCCTGTGGATTTTAATGTCAGTGATGGTTTCAGGCTTCAACCTTTCCTTCATCACCCAATGATATCTTTCAACCTTGGTCTTTCTGATTTGAGCTTGCCTTTTCAGCTTTTCTTCCCTTTCCCTTTTCAGAGCATTCATCTGTTCTTCCTGAGCCTTTTTAAAGGCTGCACCAGCTTACTCAGTAGCTAGTGCCTCAGCATCCAAACCAATCTTTTCAGCTTCCTCATAAACAACCTGTATCAGTTCAGGCTTGCTCAATCTCTCTTCTTCAGCTACCTTTGCCACTTTCTCAGTTCTTTCCATGTAGTCTTGTATTTGGTCATGGGTGAGTTGATAGATTTTTCCATTGATTGCAAACGGGACCCTGATAGGTTCATCAGGGTCAACTCTGACCATTGTGGAGGCAGGTTGGAGTCTTACTTCAGGTTCTGAGGTGGTGGCTATACTTTTTACTCTGTCCTGAAAGAGAGTGGAGGAGACTGGTTCCTCTTGTGGTGGAACTTCAGTGATCGGTGTGGCTTCAGTGACATACTCCCCCTCAGTGTGAGAGGGCTGTCCAGCTTCTTGTTCATCAGTAATAGGGGTTTCAGGAACATTCTCCCCCTCAACAATTGCCGGAGCTGCAGTGATGGCAAGTGTTGGAGTTACTGAAGATGAAGTAGAGGTGCCCTTGAAGGCTTGAAACATTTCCGTCATCATTGACTTGATCTCCGCAGTATCCTGATGAATGAGAGATACCTTGGAGTCAAGTGTAGCCTGAGAATTTTCAAGGGCAGTCATCCTGGATCCCATAGTCCATGCCAGGGATGTGGACTTCAGGGATTGAGCTGTCACTGATGCTTCCAACTGAGTGAAGGAAGACTTAAGGGACTCCACCGTGGAGCTGAGATTCTGAACATTTGAATCCCTTATCAAACCAAGTAACTCAGTGAGAGCCGCCGAATTGACCTGGTACGTCTCAGATGCCTGAAGAATTTTCTTATTGAGCTCAGGATCATCCTTGACTGATTCTTGAACTGACTTAACCCCTGTAGCCAGCTCCTTTAGGGATTCCAAAAACTGATTGATGTGCGAAGCCATTTGTGTCAGGGAGTGAGAGACAGTGGAATTTTGCTCCCTGACATCATCATTGTAGTCTTCAACAGCATCTTTGAGGAGGTGATAGTGGACTGCTTGCTCAGCATGCATGTCAAACACCTCTTCAATGACCCCCCTGTACAAAACATTGGTCATTTTCTTGATGAACTTTTTGAAGGCACTTTCAGTGAGAGGAGTTGAAGCAACTTCTGAGGTTTCCGGCTCGGAATGGTGTTCATCTTCATCATGGTTAGAGGATTGAGGAGACTAAGTAACAGGTGTAGGAACTGTCTCCTCAACCTCCATTTCATCTCCGGCCGTGAAGACTTCCTCGTCACTGTTAAATTCATCATCAAAAAATAGGAACGCCTGAGCATCTGCCAAGGAGGTAACCTGCAACAAATGGAGGTTATCCGGCTCCTCTTCATAAGAAGATTTGCCTTCGTTTTGGCCAGGTCCTGACCCCTCAAATCCGGTAGGTTGGGTTTTACCTACCTGGTCTTTAAGGCCAGTTCCCAAGTAATGCACACCTCCGGGAGTGGTTTTGGGTTCCATATCAGCGGGTGGTTTATATCCTTCTGAATCTTTGTCCCCCGTGACCCCTTCAGACACTGATGGGTGTTTCTCAGTGCCATCACTAGGAGCCGTGATTGTTGTGTCCCTATCAGCGGGTTGTATGTTTCCCTCTGAGTCTTTGGGATGAGTAGTGGTGCCCTTAAACAAAAGCTTTGATTGGCGAATGTCCTCATCAGGCAGTTGAGTGGTTGTGTCCCCCTTTCCAACAGGCTTGTTCTGGCCTGTCGAAGGTTTAGGAACTTGTACTCCCTGATGCTTGGGTTTTGATTTACCCGAGCCTTTAGCAGGATGTGATTGTTTGTGGACCCCCTTCTCAGTGGAGTAGTGCTGCCCCACCGAGGAATTAGGATCCCTTACTCCCTGAGACTCTGGTTGTGATTTGCCAGAGCCTTTAGCAGGATGTGAAGGTTTGGTTTGTTTCGGCTCAACTGTCTTGTTTATGACAGTAGAGTCTTTGGAAACGGGTATGCCCGAGGACACTGAGTGTGATGTCTCAGTGCCCTCCGATGGCTTTTGTTGCAGGCCTAGTGACTGGGTAATTATTCTCAGGGTGTTCGCAGTCAAGGGCGGTAATTCATGCCCCTTTTTGGCAGCCTTAAGGTCAGAAGTCTCAGTGTCGAGTGACTTGGGTTGAGCCACCTTCCTGGACCCCTGTCCCTTCTTCCTCTTCACCTTTTTGGTGGGAGAGGGAACTGGTGATATAATATTGTCACCCTGGATAGCAGTACGCATATATTGGGTCAGGGTGACTGGTGTAACCTCTAGAGGGTCACGAGAGTAATTAGCCTTGTGTAATACTTCAGGCTCAAAGCCTATTGCATCAGGCTTTACATACTCAGACCCAAGCAAATCTTGTAGGGCACAGGAAATGAATCTAGGGTATGACATAAGTTTTTGCCTAGACTTCCCCCCTAATTTTGCTATGAGGTCCTTGAAGATCAATTCTCCAAGGTCAATAAATCTACCCTCAATGAGACTAAACAATTTCATTGCTTGAGTATTGTTCAATTGCTCAGTAGAGGATTTATTTCCCCCGAGGACCTGAATGACAAAGGTCATTATTATCCTCCAGGGAGCTGGGAACCAGGTCTTGATGATTGGGGCTTTGGATAGTAGGGCCCCAGGTGACACTTCAGGGTGAAGTTTGTCATAAGGCCCTAGCGTCAGTAAGACCTCCTTCACATCTTTATCAGATGGTGGGACAACGAAGGTCTGTGTGTAATCAAGCCCAGTGGCTATGACAAAAGTTTTATAGTCAAGAGTTAGGGACTTAGTTCCATTCTTGACTGTGAACTTTATTTTGGCCTCTTTGGGCACATCAGGGCTTTCAACCACTGTTGTGCACCAAAATTCCCTCAAATATTCAGGGTAGATGACTGAGGGGGTTTTTGTGAATGCGGTGGTCAAAAAGCAGTTCTGAAGGAACTTTACCACATCCCTGTATTCAGGGAACCCAGCAGGGTAGGCAAAGTTCCCCACCACATTGTTCTTGGTAAGGTCTACACTTTCCATTTGGAAATCCACATTGGGTGCGTATTTTACGACCTTTGAAGAAGCCATTAAGTTAGGATAAAAAGGCCTGGTTTTTGAAAAAATGGTATTGGTGAGGGAAACACATGCAGTTTTGAAAACAATTTGCAAGAGTTTAGTTATGATTTTAAAAGCGTGTGTGTGTTTCCCTTTTTGTGGGGGTATTTATAGGGTGAGAATTAGGGTGGTGATGTTGCGGGTACCAAAGGTTTAATTTATTTAACCGAAACGGCATAATAATTTTGGTTTGATATCCGCATTAAATATCACGATTCCTATTACCCTATTTTCTCTCACATCGTGGATGAACAGTTGTGCGGCTCTGCAAATAATGCACTTTTGCAGAGAGAAATTATCACAACTTTTGTGTGTGAGGGGGCATTTAATGCTCAGTGATGTTTGGTGAGAGGGATGTGGGGGCCCAAGGAGTGGATGCCAGTTGTGTAAGTGACATATATTCCTATATTTAATAGGATTCAGTTACCTACCTGGGACATTAACTAACTAAATACTTAGAGCATTTAATTAGTGTATTCAATGCCATTTTTCATCTTGAGCCCCCTGAATGGATTGTCATTCAAAAAAATTTCAGGAAGGGTGTGATCAGGGACCTAGAGAATTTACATCAGGTTGGAACACTTTTGATCAGTTTCCTGATTCTATGTCCAACATGCCCAATTCAGCTTTCAATCTTGTGAAAGTGGGTTCATCCAAAGGCTTTGTGAAGATATCAGCTAGCTGATACTCAGTGGGGATGAAATGTAGTTCAATTTCTCCATTTGATATATGGTCCCTGATGAAGTAGTATCTGATGTCAATGTGTTTGGTTCTTTGATGAAGCACTGGATTGTTTGAGATGGCTATGGCACTTGTATTATCACAAAAGATAGGTACCATCTTATACTGAATGCCATAGTCACTCAGTTGGCTTTTCATCCATAGTACATTTGCACAACATCCTGCAGCAGCCATATATTCAGCTTCAGCTGAGGACATGGCCACTGACTGTTGTTTCTTTGTACTCCAACACACAAGTTTACCACCAAGAAATTGGCAGGATCCTGGAGTACTTTTCCTATCCATGTTACATCCTGCATAGTCAGAGTCAGTGTACCCTTTGAGATCAAATCCTGAACATTTTGGGTAATACAAACCAAGGTTTGGAGTACCCTTCAGGTACCTGATGATTCTCTTGACAGCAGTGAGATGTGATTCTTTTGGGTCAGCCTGGTATCTTACACACAGGCAGACTGAGAATTGGATATTAGGCCTTGAGGCAAGTAAGTACATCAGGGAGCCAATCATTCCTCTGTATTAGGTTTGATTCACTGATTTTCCAGTGAGATTAGGACCAAGGTTGTTTGGAGGAACCATAGGAGTTTTTACTGAAGAACAGTCAGTGAGCTCATACTTCTTCAGTAGGTTCCTGAGGTATTTCTCTTGGCAAATGGATATTCCTTTTTCAGTTTGTTTAATTTGTAGTCCAAGAAAGTATGTGAATTCACCCATCAAGCTCATTTCAAACTTTGTGGTCATAAGTTTTTCAAATTGTTTGCAAAGTTTGTAACTTGTTGAGCCAAAGATGATGTCATCAACATACACTTGGACAAGAATGACATCATCCTTTGTTCTGTAGATGAACAGTGTGTTGTCAATTCTTCCTCTAACAAACTTGTTTTGGATCAGGAAGGCTGAAAGAGTTTCATACCATGCCCTGGGTGCTTGTTTCAGTCCATAGAGGGCTTTGTTCAGCTTGTAGACATGGTTAGGGTATTCACTACTTTCGAAACCAGGAGGCTGTTGCATATAAACATCTTCTTTGATGTTACCATTCAGGAATGCACTTTTAACATCCATTTGGTAAACTTTAAAGTTCATGTAAGTTGCATAGGCAAGGAAGATCCTGATGGCTTCCATTCTAGCAACAGGTGCAAAGGTTTCCTCATAGTCTATACCTTCCTGTTGATTATATCCTTTGGCAACCAGTCTTGCTTTGTTTTTGATGACTGTGCCATTCTCATCAGTCTTGTTCTTAAAGACCCATTTTATACCAATGATTAAAACACCCTGGGGGCATTCAACAAGGGTCATGACATCATTTCTGTCAAATTGTTCCAATTCATCTCTCATGGCCTGGACCCAGCTTTCATAGGTCAGGGCTTCTTTAACATTTTTAGGCTCAATTTTTGAGAGATAGTCAGCATAAAGACATATATTGGCAGTGGCAGCCTTAAGTTTGGCAGCCTTGCTTCTTGTGAGCATGCCTTCAGTGGGTTCACCAATGATGTTCACAAGCTCAATGATTTTGGATCTAGTCCAGCTATCCTGAGGTTTGGGATAAGGATTTGAGCTTGAAGGAGCCTGATTAGGTTCAGACTCGGGAACATGAGGTGACTCATCAATACGTGCTTCAGTGACAACTGTAGGAACAATTTGTTCTGTGGGTTCCTGAACATTTTGTTCAGTGGTGTCAGTCTCATTTGAGACAGGCTGAGTTTCTATGAACTCACTGATAGGTGGTTGGGGTAGGTTGTGAGGGATGATGTAATAGGAGACATCAGCATCAACTTGGTATTGAGTTGAGGGATTG
Organism: Artemisia argyi; assembly: GCA_030686995.1. Classification (NCBI taxonomy): domain Eukaryota; kingdom Viridiplantae; phylum Streptophyta; class Magnoliopsida; order Asterales; family Asteraceae; genus Artemisia; species Artemisia argyi. Next base: position 139,850,794 of record CM060683.1, on the reverse strand, counting down.
TTCTCAGGATGATACTCATCAGGAGGATATCTTGATGAATCATCAATACCAATCTCTTCTACTGAGGAATTTGAGAACCTGGTGGATTCAGTGCTCTCATCAACAGTAATGTGATAAGTTTCCTCAGTTTGCTGTCTCCTTGTGTTGAACACTCTGAAGGCTTTAGAAACCAGGAAGTATCCATCATCAGCTTTGGCATCAAATTTACCTAAGTGATCCTTGTGGTTATGTATAAACACAGGACACCCAAATACATGAAAGTAGCTGATGTCAGGAATCCTTCCTTTGAATATCTCATAAGGAGTCTTGTTATGCCTTTTCACAATGATTGACCTATTTTGAGTGTAGCAGGCTGTTTTAACTGCCTCAGTCCAAAAGTGTTTAGAGAGGACTGAGCCATTTAACATTGTTCTTGCTGCCTCAATGAGTGTTCTATTTCTCCTTTTAGCTACTCCATTTTGTTCAGGAGTATAGGGAGAAGTGAAATTTTGAGAAATTCCTTTCTCATCACAAAAACACTCAAGGTCTTGGTTTTTGAATTCAATGCCATTGTCAGTCCTGATCTGTTTAACTTTGACATCATTTTGATTTTCAATGTTTCTGACAAATGACATGATTGTTTCAGCTGCCTGACTCTTTTTGGTCAGGAAGTAAACCCAAGTATATCTTGAGTTTTCATCCACTATGACCAGAGTATACTTCTCATGGTGAATGGACATTGGACTGACAGGTCCAAAAAGGTCCATATGAAGAAGATGTAGGCAGCTTTTGATGGAAAAGGTTTGTTTGGTTTTGAATGATGCCCTGTGGTGTTTTCCTTTTTCACAAGCAGAACAAGGCTTGTCTTTGGTATACACCAGGGATGGAAGGCCCAGAACTTTGTTCTGTTTGGCCAGGTTGTTGATTTTTTGAAGTTAAGATGAGAGAGTCTCCTATGCCATAGCCAGTTGATTGTCTCACTTGCCTTAGAGATTAGACAAGTCCCATTTTGAGTCAGGGATGACATGTCAAGGACATATACATCATCCCTTCTAGGGGCAATCAACACAACTTCCTTATTGGCATTAAAGATGGTCCCTCTCTTGTCATCAAACTGAACTATGTATTTGGCATCACATAGTTGGGAAACACTTATCAGGTTGTACTTCAGACCATTAACATAAGCTATTCTTGTAAAAACTATACCATTGCAGTTTACTGAGTCATAACCTTCAGTGGGAGCTGATGAGTTATCACCAAATACCACTTTGGGTCCTGGTTCTTCCACATATTTGTGCAGAAAACTTTTCACACCAGTCATACTTCTGGAGCATCCACTGTCAAGATGCCAAGTAGGATCCTTGATGTGTTTCTGCACAAACAGTAAACTGGGTTAGTTTTTCTTGTTGACCCATTTTCTAGTGGGCTTAATCCTCAGGGACTTTTTAAACTTAGTTAGTGAATCATGGTCTGAAGTTGTGTGACCTGAGCTTCCACATGTTTTACATTTTGTGGAGGTTGATGCCTCAGGTGACTGAGAAGTGTTGGTTTGGTTTTTCCTTCTGGACTGAATCACTTTGTCATGCCCCCTGGTTTCATGGGAGGGATCTCCACAGATGTCACAGAATTCTTTCATCATACAATCATCAGGAAGATGATCATTGAAACCACAGTGAGGACATGGTAAGAAAGGCTTAGCCTTCAGTCTTTGTTTGGAAGGTGTGGCATACTGATAGCCTTGGGTTTTGTATAGACCCCTTGCCTTTAAAGAAGCAGTGTGGGGGATGTGATCACAAGTTCTGTGGTCCTCTTGTTTGCATATCATACAAAACAGGACTCTATAGCATTTATCAGTGCTGTGATTTGGATAATTGCACAGTTCACATCTCCCTGAGGGTCTGGGTGTGATTTTTGGTTTGGAAGAACCTGAGGATACTGAGGGCTTTGTTGATTTTGAGTCAGAGTTTTTCTCAGTAGACTCAATTTTCTCACTCAGCATCCTGACAAGTTCAGCAAGCTAATCAACCTTTGAATCAGTGCTTTCAGGCTTCACTTCAGTTTTTACTGAAGGCTTTTGGTGTTCAGTTGGTGCAGGAGTGGGTCTTTTCAGAATAGTCCTTCATAATCCTGATTTCTCTTTAGGAGAGTGTGGTTGAAAGACTAATGGTGCAAGGTCAGAATTGGGTTCTGCTCCCTTAAGTTGTTTCAGTGGAGGGAGTGATGAATCAGACTTAGACTCAGTGATGGACTCAGTAGGACTAAGTTCATCAGTGACTCCTAGCAGCTCCTTGATAGCCTGACTTTCAGGCTCCAGGATTCTTCCAGTGTTAAAATTTGGCAATTTACTATCAGGATTGTTTCTTTCAATCCAATCACTGGGTTTGGGAGCTAGTTCTTTGCTAGAGAGTATGTTGGTTAATAGAAAAGTTGTGGAATGGCTACTCTCCCCAGAAACTTCAGTGAGTTGATCATCACCCAGACCAGCCTTATTGGGGTTGGGTGAGAGACTCATTGTTTCGTAAAGTTTGGGGTTTTTCTGAGTCCATTTCCAAATAATTTCCTTTTCTTTCTTAAGTTCTTCCTGAAGAGCTTGATTTTTTTTTACAAGTTCAGAGTTTTGAATTTGAAGTGTAACACTTTCAAGCTTGGCTTGTTTTAAGGCAAGTAATTCATCTCTACAATGATTTAATTCAAAACTCAGTTTGTTAAATTTTGAAAACAAATTAAGTCTTTGCTCTTCAACATACTTAAGATCAACATTAATATAATCTAAGTAAGATTTCCAATCATCATTATCATCTATAGAAAGTAAAAGATTTACCTTTCTCATAGTGATGTTGACCCATTCTCCATTTCTTGCATGACTCTTCCCCACAGCAAGTTTGTTGTCTTCTGACAGAGCCATCAGGGCACTGATGTGAACTTCATCATCATCAGAGGACACTTCAACCTCATCCCAGTCATATGTTTCAGCTACAAGCCCTTTGTGAGCCTGAGGAGGCTAAGAGACTGTTGAGGATGATTCAAGAATGGCAAGTTTAGCTTTTGCCTTTCTGTACTTGGCTTCAAAGTCAATTTGAGGAACTTTTTCAAATCTTTGACTAGACTGAAGCATTTTTGGTTGAAATTTGCTGGGGCCTGAAAAAGAGTTATTTCCTGAAAATTTGAAAGATGGTTCTGAGGTTGCTTTTGAAAATCATTCAGTGTTGTCATTTGCTTTAGAAGGAAATTTGTTTTTCTTAAAAAACCTTTTTGAATTAGCAAGGAGTGCTCTTTCATGAAATTCAATTTGAAGATCATTAAGATACTCCTCACTGGTTCTTTGGTCAACCTCATCATCAGATCCATCCTGAAAATCCTGCACAACACCTTTTGAATAGAAAGCAGTTGATATGGGTGTAATTGTCAAGGCCTTTTTGGTCTCCTGAGCTTTACCAGGGTATCTCCTGGTGATAAGATTGTCTTCATAGACAAACTTCCCATAGATGGCAGGGAGCTCAAGGTTCTGAATGTGGTTTACATTTCTCAATCCCTGAGAGAAGTTTAACCACTTCTCAGGGAGACTGTTGACAAAACCAACATTGATTTCATGTTTTGACAGTATAACACCATCATTGGTCAGCTCATTCAGGAGGGTCTTATACCGAGTACAAGTCTGAGAGAGACTTTCAGAATCCTTGGCCCTGAAGGTGTTGAATTCAAGCTTCAGGTCCATGATTCTATTCTCTTTGGTATCAGAAGGCCCTTCATAGCTATGAACCAGGTCAGCCCATGTCTGCTGGGCAGTGGGACAGTTGATCACTGATTCCATTATATCATCAGGAAGGCATGATATAATGATGCTTTTCAGGCGCTGGTCTTGATTGACCACCCTCCTTTCATCTGGGGTCCACTGAGCTTCAGGTTTGATTAAACCTTGGGCAGTTGTTGGGACATATGGACCCTCATTAATCAATTTGATGTAATAAGGTTCCATCCCAGTTAAGTAGCAAAGCATTCGCTTTTTCCACTTATTAAATTTGCCAGCTTCAAGTCGAGGGGCAGTTGCTTAATAACTTCCACCCTTTTTATCAACAAGCTGGGGAACATCTATGTCAGTCATAGTGGGATCTTGATTTTAAAAACTTGAGCACTCTTAGGTTTTGAAAACAGGTTTAAGTTTTACAAATCAGAGGCTCTGATACCACTTGTTGGTCCCTTTTACTTGGTTATCAGTAACTAAAAAGCTAAAGTAACCAAGTTATGTGACTTGAACACAAATGTATGAAAATGATTAACAATAAAGTAACGTAAAAATAAGAGACAATATTTTCCAACGTTTAATTCTTTATTAGAAGTTAATCACAAAGAATCGTACCCAAGTGTTTGCGGAATAACACTTGGGATTGAAAACGACAAGTATTGTATGGACTCCTCACTAAACTCAAACTATGTTGAGTGACAACTTAAATTACCCACTGAGCTATCTCAGGGGCTTGTGTTGTTCTTTGGAGGAGTAAAGTGGTTTGTGAATGCTTTGCATTAATTGTACAAACTTGTCAACTTTTACTCCTCACATTTGCTTCCTATTTATACACAAGTATAGAACAACTAAATATACATTGGACCTAAAGCTTCCTTAACAATATCTTGAAAGATATTATTCTTCTGGCAAGGAACCTTCATTGAGTTAGATCCAAAAGGCACTTTCTGATGACAGACTGGTTTTAACCATTTTGGGAAAGTTTGACATTAAAGTGATAAAGCACTCTAATAATGCAGCTCAAACTTTCCCGCCCAGTCCCGCCAAAACTTCAGTCTTCTTGTCATCAGTCTTCAGTACAATTAAGTTGTTGAGGAGTCATGGGGTTCAGTGAGTTATTGTCATCCTTACTGAACCCATCACCTTCTCCTTGGCTTAGATCACACTTCACTGAGTTCCACCTCACTGAATGGAGAACCTTTCATCTTAGGTTCGGTCTTAGCATCCTGAAGGTGACTCACCGAGTTACTGTTCACTCAGTGACTTGTTTATACTTAGGTTATTTTACGTTCAAATCCTTGTAAGAGGAGGATTGGGGAATTCAGTGACCCAACAATCTCCCCCTATTTGAACATACAAATAGCCTAAGTGTTTGTTGATTCAGCATGAGTTGTCAGGGTACTTCTTCTCTTGCTGAATGTTTGTTGTAATTGTAAGTAGGACATAACATTTAAACAAAAATATCAGTTTATTCATACTTAAATTATCCCAGGGATTGTGTTTTATGTGTTTTAAATGCAAAATGTGCAAAAACAAAGGAAAATCGATCAAAGTTTGCAATATTGGCAGTTTCAGTCCCTCAAGTTTCAAAACTTGTCAAATTTAGTCCCTATGCATTTATTTTGAAAGGAAAAGTCAACCCAAGGTTTTAAAAGTCAAATTTTACAAAATATTACAATTGGGTAACAAATTTTCCAAAATTACATGTTTAGTCCCTAAAAATCCAAAAATGGCAAAATAGGTCCTTGGGAATTTTGAAAAAGTGGAAAAATGCAAATTTGGTCTTTGGAAATTTTAAACTTGGCAACATTGATCCTTTGGATAGCTTTGGAAAGTGTGCAACTTCAGTCCTCAAAGTTTAGTGGAATTACAATTTTAGTCCTTGTGTGTTGTGATACCAAACGGACCCTATTATTACTAATCCACAAAATAAACCCAAAACCAAAACACAATTCCAAATCCAGTCCACCCAAAATCCCAGCCCACCACATGACCCGGCCCACTTTCTTTTAAATATAAAACCCCTCGGTCAAACCTTCCCCGCTGACCATCTCCTTCCCCCCAACACCCAAGCGTGAAACCAGGGACACTTCCCCCCCCCCCCCTCCTCACCTTTTTCACCAATCCCCCCCCCCCACAATTAATACTCCCCACCAAACAAACCCACCACAATTAATACCCACACCAACACCCACCAGTACCACTCATTTTAGCCCTAACTCAATTTTGGCGGGAAATCCCAATCTAGGGCTGTGATTGATCAAAATACAATTGGAGGGTGAGGATTTGGTCTATGGTCAACGAAAAAGCAATTGGAACTCTCATTGTGGACCAGGAAGCCATGTGGAAGAGATAGTGAATTATTTTTAATCGTAGTATAAGTATTTGGCTCATGTAAGCCTTTTATGGCATGTAATGTATTAGTTTTAGTGTAAAAAGTACTTAGTTTCTCTTTTGTAACCAGTTTTAATCAATGAAAGTTCTCATCTTTTAAATCATCAATTACAATTTTCAGTTTCATCAAGTTTTTCAAGTTTCCTATCTAAGTTAATTATTGAATATAAGCTTTATATAAGCATTCTTACTCCAACCTAGTATCTAAAATGTGAAAAGAAAACAGAAAGAAATACAAATTCAGTAGCAAATAAGTCATAGGGTACCTTTGCTCATTGTGGGAAGCTTATGGAAGCACCAAGTAATGGAATTGATGGAAGGACTTGTACCTAGCTTATCATTGATAAGCTAGGAGCTAGTAGCTGAGAAAGAAGCCCTAGTAAAAGCTAGGGAAGGTTCAAAGCTTTTTCCCTTTTAAATCTTAGATCTTTAGAGTATTTTGTGCATAATCTGTGTTTAAGCTTATTGGTGTTATCTAGTTGCTTAATTCTGCCTAAAGTGCTTATTTATCATTTATTAAATAAGTTGCATTGAGTAGCTTGTACTGTGGCATCTGTTTTATCAAGTTTCATGTATAACTGTCAACAAGAGGGGTGTTTGGCATAAGCCTTTCAAGTAGGCTCAAGGAACTTAGGTTGTTGTTTTCTGGTTCATACATGCTACATTAGTGTTATCTAGGATAAGTTAACCATAAAATCAGTAACAAAGTGAGTAGAAGTCAAAATCACATGTAATTTGGCTTAATCACCATCTAAGGTGACAGTAAGCAATCACCAAGCTTCATATCAACTTAAAGATACAAGTTCTTGCTAAATCTGAGCTTATTCTGTTATAATAAATCCAAACAAATCATAAAATCAGTGATCATAGTTCAAAAAAGTCAAAACCTACATTTTTCTAGAAAGTCAAAAGAGCCAAACTCAGATTTTTCTTAAAATGGGATGATTTATTGAGAATTTTGTGGAAGGTTTTAAGCTCTGAAATTTGTTGGAGTAATTGTCTATTAGCAGATCTACAAGTCCCCATGGTTACCTTATTTTATTGATTTTTTCTCAAGCTTGTGCTTAAGCTTAAACTGAGCTGCAGGGCAAGGGTTTGCCCTGTGCACTGACCACTCAGTTCACCCACCCAACTTTGGTGGTGTTTTGTGACTGACCCAGTGGGTCCCACACCTCCAACTTGGCATCATTCAACCCCCCTCCTACCAGGGATTAAGGGTTGACCAGTTATTTGACCTATAGACCAATGGACCCCACTTAGTTTTGCATCCAAACCTTGTCCCCAATCTGTCTCAGAAACTCAATAAGCAAACTGCTTATTGGTGATTTGTGGCTTATTGAGGCCACTTATTTGGCACAAACTTGCTTAATATAGTTCAAGTATCTCAGAGAAACCTAAATTCACCATTGTGGACCCACTTTCATCCATTTGAGCTTAATTACCCTCACAGTCAACAAAAGTCAACTGTTGGGTGAATAAGCACTCAAAGTGCTTATTTTTGGGTTATAAAAAAAGTGTTTTCAGAAAAAGTGTTTGTATTTAGTGTATAATTAGTTTGGAAAAAGAAAAAAACACCAAAAACCAACTTTAATTATAGTGATAGCTTCTATTTAATAGGATTTATCATTTTAATCTTCTTTTTAGCTTATTTATAAGCAATATATCATTTTTATATTTTTAGAAATTCTATTTTAGGTTAAAGTAAGTTTATAAATTTTTCCAGATTTTTATTTTGTCTTTTAGTGGTTTTTATAATTAATTTTAGTTTAATTAAGTTTTAATTAATATTAAGTAATTAAATAGCATAATTAGATTTTATAAAGTACAACCTAGTTTTTCTAATTTTTCTAGCTTTTATTTAGGTTAAAACATTGTTATAAATTTTTCTAGGATTTAAATTGTTCATTTTCTATTTGTCCTAATATAATTAGTATAATTAGAAATTAATAAGTAATTAGATTAATATTTAGTAAATTAGTTTAAAAATACATAAAATAAACTTTTTAAAATTTTTTAGGATTCCTGTAATGGTTAATTAGATTTGTACAATTTTTATTAATTTTCTAAGTTTTTTTAGTATTTTTAATAATTCTAATTAGTTTAATAAGTTAATAATTAGATAATTAGTAATTAATTAATAATTAATAATTAAATAGTTTAAAAATAGTTTTTATTTTTCTTAAAATTTTCTTTAATTGTTAGGATTGTAAAAATAATAATTTTACACTTATAACCTTTCCCGTCCATCAGTTGTACTTTTTGTTTTGTTCATCTGTGTACGTTTTTAATCAAAACGTACGTTTTTAAGTTTTAGCTCAAATCTTCATAACCTCAATTCAAGTAATCAATCACATAGCTTTCCTAAGCTATTTTGTTCAATAATTTCCAAATAATTCTCATAACAACTCTTTTCTGTGAATAAACACCCGATCACAAAGCATGCTAAGTTACAATTCACACCTCAACGGGATTTAATGACCTGGTGATACATTATATTACCCGGAGCATTGATCTAAGCTATTTGACTTTGTTGACCATTCCTTGGTCAATTTAGGTTGACGGTTTAGCATCAATCAATTTTTGGCGCCGCTGCCGGGGAGGTGTGCGCGTTTCTGTAGCGTTTTTCGAGATTAGTGTTATCTCACCTCACTCACTGTACAAATACCACCACTTGTGTATATTTTCAAAATCAAAACACATAAAAAAGTCATTGACACTTTTCCTAAAGTGTTAGAACACCAAAAAGATTAAAAAAAAGAACAAAACGTCGTAACGTTTTCTGATTCGGTTTTTCTTTTAAGGTGATTCTTAAGGAGAAACGGCTTTAGTTTACGGGACGATAACAAAAATATTGTCCAAAAAGTTTTTATCCCTAGTGCATGCACACTCATTCTTCAAGGTCCACTAGCCCATTACGTGAGCTTGTCCGGAAACCTCGAAGACCTCGTAGACGTTCTGCACCAACAGTCGGATCTGAGATCCGTACTGTTGCCACACCCACTGTCACCATGGCGGAAGACCGCCCCATGTGTGAGCTTCTCCAAGCACCCATCGAGGGTTACGGAGATGCCATTGTTGTTCCAGCCATCGTGGCTGATAATTTTGAGCTCAAAACCGGGTTACTCAATCTTGTAACCTCAAGTCAATTTTACGGTTTTGAGAGGGACGATCCTCATGCTCATATTCGATGGTTCAATAAAATCACATCAACCATCAAGTACAAAAATGTCCCGTGTGAAGCAATCAAACTCCTTCTCTTCCCATTCACCCTGGAGGGACAAGCCCGGATTTGGCTTGAAAAACAACCTCCACGATCTATTGAGACTTGGGAAGATCTTGTCAAAAAGTTTGTGAATGAATTTTTCCCACCTTCCAAGGCCACGAGTCTTAAGAACGAAATCACCAAGTTCACTCAAAAATACGATGAATCTTTTGGTGAAGCGAGGGATCGTTTCAAAGAATTACTCCGCAAGTGTCCACATCATGGTTTCTCTGAGTTGATGCAACTCGATACTTTCTACAATGGCGTGAGCCAAGCTGATCAGGATTCTCTCAATGCCTCCGCGGGAGGTAATTTTTTGAGTAGAACCACAAAAGAAGCTTTGCAAATCATAGAAAACAAGTCTAAGGTCCGCTCTACACGAAGCAAACCGATTGTTTCTCAAATCAATGCGGGACCTTCTTCTTCATCTTCTGTGGGTCAATCTAGCATGGATGCTAGGCTTGACAAGCTCACTGAAGCGATCCAAGCTTTGGTTCTCGCCCAAACAAAGAAAGTTTCATTTCCACAACATCCTCCCCCTGCTGAGGTTAAAAAAGTGGAAGTCTGTGTGACTTGTGGTGGGCCGCATGCCTACTACAATTGCACAGCTACTGATGGTACTCCATATGAAGCTAATGCTGTTGTCGGGTCCCACAATCAAGGAGGCAATCAATACCACCCTCCTATGGACCCGAACTATCGTCCTCACCATTATCCTGGACCTCCCGGTTTTAATCAAAACCAAAATGTCCAAAACCGTGGCCAAAACCAAAATAGAGTGAACCAAGGTTATCAAAACCAAGGTAACTTCAATCAGGGTCACGGTTTCCAAAATCAAGGTTTCCAACATCAAAATCAAGGAAACTTTAACCGGAACCAAGGTCAGGGTAATTTCAACCCCAGGAACTTTCATGGAAACAATCACCAGAATCAAGGGAATTTCCATCATCAAAACCAAGGAAATTTCAATCAAGGCCCCAACCCGAACAATCGAGCTCCAAATATTCCTAATCCGAATCAAGCCATTGTTCCAACCGGGCCTTCATCTGATGAGTTGTTAAAACAATTCATGAAGTCCGAAGAAGAGTTGAACAAGTTGCTGGTCAGCCAGATTTCTGACATCAAGAAGTCTTTAAATGATCGACCCTCGGGCTCAGGTACTACTTTACCGAGCAATACGATCGCTAACCCGAGGGGCGATGCTAAGGCGATCACAACACGAAGTAGTGCTTCATATGATGAACCCGCGATTCCTACTACCCCTTCTTCCTCTCCTCCAAAGGTAGTGAATCTTGAGCCTGAGGTGACAAAGGACAAGGTGCAAACTCCTAGCCCACGAAGTACAGCACACGTCCAACCTCAGGTTAATCCTGAAACCAGATGTAAGCCTGGAGTTGTCTTTGAACCACCAGAAACTCCAGGGGACAACCCAAAATCCAAAACTTCTATTCCTTATCCATCACGTCTCAATGAACAAAAGCTCCGCGAAAAAGCTAATCACCAAATGGATAAATTTTTCCAAATCTTCCAAGATTTGCACTTTGATATTAGCTTCGCGGATGCTATTCTCTTGATGCCCAAGTTTGCATCGACAATCAAAAATCTGTTGAGTAATAAAGAAAAACTCTTTGAGATGGCAAGAACTCCTCTAAATGAGAACTGCTCGGCAGTTCTCTTGAAAAAGCTTCCTGAAAAGCTTGGAGACCCCGGGAAATTTCTCATTCCTTGTACTTTCCCGGGTATGGTTGAATGCTTCGCCTTAGCTGACTTAGGTGCTAGCATCAACCTGATGCCATATTCTGTATGGAAGAAACTTTCTCTTCCCGAACTCACTCCCACGTGCATGACTTTAGAGCTTGCCGATCGTTCGATTTCTCGTTCCATTGGCATTTCCGAGGACGTATTCGTTAAAGTGGGAAAGTTCCATTTTCTGGCAGATTTTGTGATTGTTGACTTTGATGCCGATTCTAGGGTCCCTCTCATTCTTGGGAGGGGGTTCCTTAGAACTGGGTGCGCTCTTATCGATGTATTCGAGCATGAGATCACATTACGTGTTGGGACGGAAGCTATTACCTTCAACCTAAATCAAACATCGAGATACTCCTCCAATTATGATTGTGAGTCGGTGAATCAAATTGATGTCATTGACGTTGCTGCTGAGGAGTATGCTCAAGAGATTTTAGGTTTCATTGATGATTCTTCGAGTGAAAACCTCACTCAATCTTCTCATCCCATCATAGCCAATTCTTTTCCTTCCCTCACTCCGTTTGAGGGAAGTGACTTCATCTTAGAAGAAATGGAGGCGTTTCTCAAAAGTGACTCGATTCCCGATGGAGTCGATAACCAAGAGATCGACCTAGAGAGGGATATTCTCCTGCTTGAAAAATTGTTAAACGAAGATCCCTCTCATCTTCCTGTTCTACCACAACAACTTCATAAAGAGGAGGTCAAAAATGTTGAGAAAACTAATGACTTCCCTAAGGTTGAACTAAAGGACTTGCCGCCTCATCTTGAATATGCATTTCTGGAGGGTGACGATAAATTGCCCGTCATAATTGCTAAAGACTTAAGTGATGAGGAAAAGGTTGCTCTTATAAAGGTTTTGAAGTCTCATAAACAAGCAATTGCTTGGCGTCTCTCCGGCATCAAGGGCATTGACCCTGAGTTTTGTACTCACAAGATTTTAATGGAGGACGACTTCAAACCTGCAGTCCAACAACAAAGAAGGGTGAATCCAAAAATCCACGAGGTTATCAAACAAGAGGTTTTAAAACTTCTTGATGCCGGATTGATTTACCCTATCTCGGACAGTCCTTGGGTCAGCCCAATCCATTGTGTTTCAAAAAAGGGTGGCATCACTGTTGTCACAAATGAGGAGAATGAGTTAGTTCCAACTCGTTTGGTTACGGGATGGCGTGTCTGCATTGACTTTCGTAAGTTAAATGACGCCACCCGTAAGGATCATTTTCCTCTGCCCTTTATGGATCAGATGCTCGAGAGATTAGCGGGGAATGAGTACTATTGCTTCCTCGATGGTTTCTCGGGTTACTTTCAGATTCCCAGTGACCCGCAAGACCAAGAAAAGACCACTTTTACGTGCCCCTATGGAACTTTCGCATATAAACGTATCCCATTTGGCTTATGTAATGCTCCGGGCACGTTTCAAAGATGTATGATGGCCATTTTTTCCGACATGATCGGGAAAACTATGGAGGTCTTCATGGACGATTTTTCGGTCATTGGGGATTCGTTCCAATCATGTCTCTCCCATTTAGACAACATGCTAAAACGTTGTGAAGACACAAAATTATGTCTAAATTGGGAGAAGAGTCATTTTATGGTCAAAGAGGGCATTGTCCTCGGCCATAAAATTTCAAAAAACGGGATTGAGGTTGACAGAGCCAAAGTGGACGTCATTGCAAAATTGCCTCATCCCACGACTGTGAAAGGTGTTAGGAGCTTTTTGGGTCACGCCGGTTTCTATCGTAGGTTTATTCAAGATTTTTCTAAAATCTCCCGGCCTATGACCCATCTCCTCAAGAAGGATGCTCCTTTTATCTTCTCCCCTGAGTGCATCGAAGCCTTTGAAACATTAAAGAAAAGGCTGACCGAGGCACCGATTCTTGTTGCCCCCGATTGGGACTTGCCCTTCGAGCTCATGTGTGATGCTAGTGATTATGCGATAGGGGCAGTCTTGGGGCAACGCAAAACAAAACATTTTCAGCCTATACACTATGCCAGCAAGACTATGACCGAGGCCCAAAGTCATTACACCACCACTGAAAAAGAATTATTAGCTGTGGTGTATGCTTTTGAAAAATTCCGGCCATACTTGATTCTGACTAAAAGCATAGTGTATATGGATCACTCGGCTTTGAAGTATCTATTTGAAACAAGATGCAAAGCCGAGACTCCTCCGATGGGTTCTCCTCCTTCAGGGATTTGATATCATCATTCGTGATAAAAAAAGGAGTTGAGAACCTAGCTACTGATCTTCTCTCCCGTCTTGAAAACCCTCACCAAAATGCTTTCGAGAAAAAGGAAATAAATGAAACATTTCCTCTCGACACCCTCAATGTGGTTTCATTTCGTGGAGACTCGATTACCCCATGGTTTGCCGACTTTGCAAACTATCTTGCGGGTAACTTCATTGTGAAAGGGATGTCGTCCCAACAAAAAAATAAATGTTTCAAAGATGTCAAACATTACTTTTGGGACGACCCCTACTTGTTCAAAATATACGCGGATCAAGTCATCCGGCGGTGTGTGTATGGTTAGGAAGCCGCTGAAATTTTAAAGGCTTGCCATGCTGGTCCCACGGAGGGCCACCACAATCCCAACTACACCGCCAAAAAGGTGTTTGATTCCGGCTTTTATTGGCCCTCGATCTACAAGGATGCCCAAGAATTGGTCAAATCCTGTGACGCTTGTCAACGTCACGAGAATATTTCACAAAAGAATGAAATGCCTCATAATGCAATTCAAGTTTGTGAAATTTTTGATATCTGGGGCATCGACTTTATGGGGCCATTTCCATCCTCTCACGGAAACAAATACATACTCGTGGCAGTTGACTACTTGTCAAAATGGGTTGAAGCAAAAGCTTTACCCACAAATGATGCCCGGGTAGTTGTGAAATTTTTAAAAGCTCTTTTTGCCCGATTCGGAACTCCACGTGCTATTATTAGTGATCGTGGTACGCACTTCTGTAATGACAAAGTTGACAAAGTCATGCAAAAGTACGGTGTAACTCACCGTCTTTCCACTGCGTACCACCCTCAAACGAGTGGACAAGTCGAAGTTTCCAATCGGGGCATTAAAAGAATCTTGGAAAGAACTGTAGGTGAGAATCGTGCATCGTGGTCGGATAAACTAGATGATGCACTTTGGGCTTTCCGTACAGGTTACAAAACACCCATTGGGTGTACGCCTTATAAACTTGTGTACGGGAAAGCATGCCATCTTCCGATTGAGCTTGAGCACAAAGCCTATTGGGCTCTCAAGCATGCCAATTTTGACCTCAAAATGGCGGGTGATCATAGAAAAGTTCAACTAAATGAATTAAATGAACTTCGGGATCAAGTTTACGAGAACTCTTTGATCTACAAAGAAAAGACAAAAAAGATTCATGACTCAAAAATCAAAAACCGCGTTTTCAACGTTGGTGATCGAGTCCTTCTTTTCAATTCTAGACTCAAGATCTTCTCGGGAAAGCTCAAAACCCGATGGACTGGTCCATTCACTATCGCTAAGGTTTATCCTTATGGCACCGTCGAATTATCTCAAAATGACGGTCCAAATTTCAAAGTGAATGGACATCGTTTAAAGCACTACTTTGGAGAGGACATACCATCCATGGTTGTCCCGGATCTCCAAACTTTCCCCAAGGACAATTGAATTCGGGGATCGAGTCAAGCTAGCGACTCGATGAACAAAAACAATAGCACAATATGGGTTTTCACCCGTATCTCTGATTCTTTCTATTTTCTACCACCTAGTGTGGGGGAATGGCCAACCCCCCGCTGTTTGAAAAAAATGTATATATGTATATAAGTTCAAAAAAAAAAAAAAAAAAAAAAAAAAAGGTGTATATATATAGAAATAAAGTGAAATTTGGTATTTCCGCAGTTAGATTCGAATCTTGGCTTTTTACGTTCAAAGAGTCGGCATAATAGCCGGGACTTTGAATATTGAGGACAATATTCATTTCTAAGTGTGGGGGGGAAATTCTAGCAAATTTTATCAAAATATCTTTCAAGTACCCCCGTTTTTGGCCAAAAATTTTCAAAAATTTTTGTGGTAATCAGTCCGCCAGGTCTAACCGAAAAAGGGATTGGCTAATCTAGGAGCAAACGGCTCTTGGTAAAGATAAATCAAATCCGTTTACGGCTTGCAATTTGCCCAAAATTGTATGGTTCCTCAACTCCCCATCATCCTCAAAAGCTAATGAGTTGGCTAGCCCACAAGATTATGGCTTGTGGTAAAGGTCGTGGAAAATCCATAATTGGTAATCAGCTCACCAAGATGTTGACTAGGTCCATCAAGATGCTGGCTAGTCCAGGAGCAAACGGCTCTTGGTAAAGACTAAACAAATCCGTTCAAAGCTGGTGGTTTGCTCAAAATCACACGGTTATCAGGTGTGCCACAGTTCTTACACCTGGCTACTCCAGAAGTGATGGCTTTTGGTAAAGAGTTTAAAATCCATCAAGTTTTCTAAAAATATTGCTAGGAACTAGCAATAGTTTAGTGTGGGGGATTGATGAGTGCTCAAACACTCATCATTTTTGACGTATTTAAACTGCCAAAACATACAAAAACAATCAAAAAGATATCAAAATACTTAAATTATCCCAGGGATTGTGTTTTATGTGTTTTAAATGCAAAATGTGCAAAAACAAAGGAAAATCGATCAAAGTTTGCAATATTGGCAGTTTCAGTCCCCCAAGTTTCAAAACTTGTCAAATTTAGTCCCTATGCATTTATTTTGAAAGGAAAAGTCAACCCAAGGTTTTAAAAGTCAAATTTCACAAAATATTACACTTGGGTAACAAATTTTCCAAAATTACATGTTTAGTCCCTGAAAATCCAAAAATGGCAAAATAGGTCCCTGGGAATTTTGAAAAAGTGGAAAAATGCAAATTTGGTCTTTGGAAATTTTAAACTTGGCAACATTGATCCTTTGGATAGCTTTGGAAAGTGTGCAACTTCAGTCCACAAAGTTTAGTGGAATTACAATTTTAGTCCTTGTGTGTTGTGATACCAAACGGACCCTATTATTACTAATCCACAAAATAAACCCAAAACCAAAACACAATTCCAAATCCAGTCCACCCAAAATCCCAGCCCACCACATGACCCGGCCCACTTTCTTTTAAATATAAAACCCCTCGGTCAAACCTTCCCCGCTGACCATCTCCTTCCCCCCAACACCCAAGCGTGAAACCAGGGAGACTCCCCCCCCCTCCTCACCTTTTTCACCAATCCCCCCCCCCCCCCACAATTAATACTCCCCACCAAACAAACCCACCACAATTAATACCCACACCAACACCCACCAGTACCACTCATTTTAGCCCTAACTCAATTTTGGCGGGAAATCCAATCTAGGGCTGTGATTGATCAAAATACAATTGGAGGGTGAGGATTTGGTCTATGGTCAACGAAAAAGCAAGTGGAACTCTCATTGTGGACCAGGAAGCCATGTGGAAGAGATAGTGAATTATTTTTAATCGTAGTATAAGTATTTGGCTCATGTAAGCCTTTTATGGCATGTAATGTATTAGTTTTAGTGTAAAAAGTACTTAGTTTCTCTTTTGTAACCAGTTTTAATCAATGAAAGTTCTCATCTTTTAAATCATCAATTACAATTTTCAGTTTCATCAAGTTTTTCAAGTTTCCTATCTAAGTTAATTATTGAATATAAGCTTTATATAAGCATTCTTACTCCAACCTAGTATCTAAAATGTGAAAAGAAAACAGAAACAAATACAAATTCAGTAGCAAATAAGTCATAGGGTACCTTTGCTCATTGTGGGAAGCTAATGGAAGCACCAAGTAATGGAATTGGTGGAAGGACTTGTACCTAGCTTATCATTGATAAGCTAGGAGCTAGTAGCTGAGAAAGAAGCCCTAGTAAAAGCTAGGGAAGGTTCAAAGCTTTTTCCTTTTTAAATCTTAGATCTTTAGAGTATTTTGTGCATAATCTGTGTTTAAGCTTATTGGTGTTATCTAGTTGCTTAATTCTGCCTAAAGTGCTTATTTATCATTTATTAGATAAGTTGCATTGAGTGGCTTGTACTGTGGCATCTGTTTTATCAAGTTTCATGTATAACTGTCAACAAGAGGGGTGTTTGGCATAAGCCTTTCAAGTAGGCTCAAGGAACTTAGGTTGTTGTTTTCTGGTTCATACATGCCACATTAGTGTTATCTAGGATAAGTTAACCATAAAATCAGTAACAAAGTGAGTAGAAGTCAAAATCACATGTAATTTTGCTTAATCACCATCTAAGGTGACAGTAAGCAATCACCAAGCTTCATATCAACTTAAAGATACAAGTTCTTGCTAAATCTGAGCTTATTGTGTTATAATAAATCCAAACAAATCATAAAATCAGTGATCATAGTTCAAAAAAGTCAAAACCTACATTTTTCTAGAAAGTCAAAAGAGCCAAACTCAGATTTTTCTTAAAATGGGATGATTTATTGAGAATTTTGTGGAAGGTTTTAAGCTCTGAAATTTGTTGGAGTAATTGTCTATTAGCAGATCTACAAGTCCCCATGGTTACCTTATTTTATTGATTTTTTCTCAAGCTTGTGCTTAAGCTCAAACTGAGCTGCAGGGCAAGGGTTTGCCCTGTGCACTGACCACTCAGTTCACCCACCCAACTTTGGTGGTGTTTTGTGACTGACCCAGTGGGTCCCACACCTCCAACTTGGCATCATTCAACCCCCCTCCTACCAGGGATTAAGGGTTGACCAGTTATTTGACCTATAGACCAATGGACCCCACTTAGTTTTGCATCCAAACCTTGTCCCCAATCTGTCTTAGAAACTCAATAAGCAAACTGCTTATTGGTGATTTGTGGCTTATTGAGGCCACTTATTTGGCACAAACTTGCTTAATATAGTTCAAGTATCTCAGAGAAACCTAAATTCACCATTGTGGACCCACTTTCATCCATTTGAGCTTAATTACCCTCACAGTCAACAAAAGTCAACTGTTGGGTGAATAAGCACTCAAAGTGCTTATTTTTTGGTTATAAAAAAAGTGTTTTTAGAAAAAGTGTTTGTATTTAGTGTATAATTAGTTTGGAAAAAGAAAAAAACACCAAAAACCAACTTTAATTATAGTGATAGCTTCTATTTAATAGGATTTATCATTTTAATTTTCTTTTTAGCTTATTTTTAAGCAATATATCATTTTTATATTTTTAGAAATTCTATTTTAGGTTAAAGTAAGTTTATAAATTTTTCCAGATTTTTATTTTGTCTTTTAGTGGTTTTTATAATTAATTTTAGTTTAATTAAGTTTTAATTAATATTAAGTAATTAAATAGCATAATTAGATTTTATAAAGTACAACCTAGTTTTTCTAATTTTTCTAGCTTTCATTTAGGTTAAAACATTTTTATAAATTTTTCTAGGATTTAAATTGTTCATTTTCTATTTTTCCTAATATAATTAGTATAATTAGAAATTAATAAGTAATTAGATTAATATTTAGTAAATTAGTTTAAAAATACATAAAATAAACTTTTTAAAATTTTTTAGGATTCCTGTAATGGTTAATTAGATTTGTACAATTTTTATTAATTTTCTAAGTCTTTTTAGTATTTTTAATAATTCTAATTAGTTTAATAAGTTAATAATTAGATAATTAGTAATTAATTAATAATTAATAATTAAATAGTTTAAAAATAGTTTTTATTTTTCTTAAAATTTTCTTTAATTGTTAGGATTGTAAAAATAATAATTTTACACTTATAACCTTTCCCGTCCATCAGTTGTACTTTTTGTTTTGTTCATCTGTGTACGTTTTTAATCAAAACGTACGTTTTTAAGTTTTAGCTCAAATCTTCATAATCTCAATTCAAGTAATCAATCACATAGCTTTCCTAAGCTATTTTGTTCAATAATTTCCAAATAATTCTCATAACAACCCTTTTCTGTGAATAAACACCCGATCACAAAGCACGCTAAGTTACAATTCACACCTCAACGGGATTTAATGACCTGGTGATACATTATATTACCCGGAGCATTGATCTAAGCTATTTGACTTTGTTGACCATTCCTTGGTCAATTTAGGTTGACGGTTTAGTATCAATCATTGCCCTAGGCCATTAGGTCATATGCTTTGTTTTCCCCGGAACCCTCGATTCGTGAGAGACTAGAATATATCGCACTATAAGCTGACGAGTTGGATGACATTGTTGATTGCCTTTGGAAACACCCCGTCGATTAAAAATGGTTTAGTCGCATAAGTTGGACCTTGGAGACTGTAAACAAGATAATAGTGCTCATGAGGAAACAATAACCATAAGTTTATAAGTAAGAGTTGCTTGTGACGACCATGATAGGGGTTTGCCCTAGAATTTGTGTTTCGAAGCTGATATTGGGTTAGAAATCTGATAAACCGTTTACCCCAATAGACTATTAACCGTTTCACACCTTTATGCTTTAACCAGGGATCCACGTCGTTTACCCTTTTTGTATCTACTTTGTTACCACAACTTTGGTTAGTTAAAACGAGCGTCTTATGGTATATTAAAACTACTAATTTTACTTACACACTATCTATGTTTTTTCACTTTTCACTATGACTCGCTTTCACTAATCTTCGTTAAACTATTTTTAATACTTGTGCTTTTACCTCGTTTTACCTACTCAACTTTTTTCGTATTTAAACTTTACACCTTAACCATGGGCCCATAACCCACAAGTCGTTAGACATAGCACACTCATTAGCATTATTTATTCTTTTCACATCTTAAACATGTTTCGCTTTTAAACACGTTTAAAAATCACCATTCATGGGGCATATTAGCTATAAAATAAATAGTTCCAAACCCTTATTTTGACTTCATACGAACTTATTTTATTTTAATTATTTACGCACTTAAGCGATATCATTCTTCTTCAACTTTTACGAACCATCATATTTCAACTACGTATATACTTTCACAATTTTTAAACATTTAGTAATCAAAGTGCCAAATACTATTATGATATTTATACATATAATAACCTATTTGTCTTCTCATTATTTCACTTTAAATATCTTTACCCTAAATGATTTTTATCCAAGTTTTCCATGAGTAATTAACCCACTTACTACATGATTCCACATTCCATTATTATTTTCCACTACGCACACAAATTATTTCTAATTATTTTACCGACCGTTTTGAGGTCAACCCATAAAATACTTTACTACTATGTTTGAAAACAAAATTTTGATCCTACCACTATTTTATAAACAATAAATTAAATTCTTAATGTCAATCACTATTTTTATATTTTATTATAAAATAATTTTTATAAATTAAATTATTTTAATAAGCATAGTGTTTCCAATAAAAATGTTTTATTTTCCTATGAACATATTACAAACTAAATTCGGTTACTATTTTATAAATGTTGAATTATTTTCCAACTACCTTATAAATTGTTTTACAACTCATTTTACAAACTATTTTATAAAGTATTTTGCAATCACTATGTGATGAGGCGAAAAATGAACCACTTTTAGGGGGTCATTTAAGCCCGGAATTGAATTTATCTGATCAAATATTGCCCTAAATCGTTCCTTTTGTGATTTTAGGTACTTTGAGAGAGAAATCTGGAAAAGGAAGCAATTCGGACGTTTTTGGAGCATAAAAGTGAAGAAAACGCCAAAGTCTTAATTTTCCTTGCTGGGAACAGTAGGTGACGGCGTCAAGAAGGAATTTCTGACGGCGTCAAGAGTAATTTCCATGACGACCCAGTACAGAATTGAAGGCGTCACAAGGTAGGGCGTCAAGAGTAAAATACGTGACGGCCTAGAAAATGCTATAACATGACGGCGTCAAAAGTAGATCAAGGCAGTCCGAGAATTCTTTTGGCGGCGAGATGACGGCGTCACCAATTTTGTCTTGACGCCGTCAGCCTCAATTTCCTATATATAGTTTTCTAATTTTCATTCATAAAGGAGAGAGAAGTTTTGGAGAAACCCTAAGGCCGAACTTAGTACGAATTTTACAGGTTTTTCAAGGGTTCTCAGCCCTTGAACCCTTTCATGTGTAATTGAGATAAGTGTTCTTTTAATTCAATCAATATGTCTATGTGTTGGTTGTCTATATCTTGTTCTTGTCTTAATTCCATCATGCTAGGCTAGATCTATCTTATGTTTGCTTGGATCTAATGAAACCTAGATGTTAATTATGTGTTGATTACTTGTTTATGGTTGTATTGGATGAATGATTTCGATGTTAGGCTTAAGAAAACTGGCAGATCTCCAAATGGTAACATGCTTGAACGTCTTAGGAAACATGAACTGACGTGCACTAGGTTTTATTGGTTGTATTTAATGCATGAGTAAATTCTAATGATCCCATGTTAGGAGCTTCTTAGCCGGCTCGACATAGGAGTGAAGTAGGCACTCATAGGATTGGGGAATTAAGTGCGCCACCCCATGAATGGTATTAAGGAATACAATCCGTCATCCACGCAACTATAACAAGTAATTAACGTGTAAAAGATGTCTAGGGAGTAGTGAAATCTAAGTAAACACAACTTCTCCACTTATTGCTCACAACCTTAGTTAATTTAGTTTATTTTCATTTCCAGTATTTTATTTTGATTGCATCTTTAGTATTGGGTTAGTTGACTAGCAACTAATTCCGCCCAAATCCTTCAAACCCGAGATTTTTACTTGCTTTCTAAAAAATATAAAAATACAAAAATAATCATCCCTCATCTTTAGAACTAGTATTTAGGTTTTCTAATCCTAGCGACACTATTCCTAGCTGAACGATCAATCCCCCGGTACTTGTCACTATACTATACTACAATGATCAGGTACACTGCCTGGTGGGGGTTGTAAGCTTCTCAAGATCCCTTGAGAGGTAAAGCCTGGTGCGATTTCCACGTATCAAGTTTTTGGCGCCGCTGCCGGGGAATAGTTATTGTCTAGGTTAGAATCTCTTTTTATTAGGTCTACTTGCTAGATTCCTTTCTAGTAAGATTTTATTTTTATTTTTAGGTTTTCTTTAGTCTATCTTTTTCTTTGTGCCTTTGTTAGTAAATTAAATTCATTGACTATTCCGTTGACCATTATGGAAAACGCGAATCCACCCATTTCCCCTAGAGAAGTGGCTGTGTTACGTGAACAAATTGAGAGTGAGATTAGGGAGCTTAGAGAGCTTAATAGGTTGATTAAGGTTGAGCTCGAACATGCATTTAGTGACCTAGCTACCGCCTTGTATTCAAATGAGGACCTAGGGCCTAATGACTTTGTGAATGTTGTTGAGGGACTAGAAGAGGAGGAAATAGATCCGAAGCTTAATGACTACTTTAATCTATACCCCACTAAGGAGGAGATTGCATATTATAATAATCTTATTGATAACCCGCGATCTCCTTTCACTATAATCGAACCTAAGATAAAAAGAGGCGATCCTAAGAATGCTAAAATACCATGTATGATTGGGTATAGACACGTTGAAAATGCTTACATTGACTTTAAATCCCCAATCAACATCAATTCCTCAAATGTTTATAATGATATTGTGAAAACAAGACTTGAACCTAGAAAAGATCCCAAATACCCCGGTGGAGTTTGTAACTTTGTCGGGAGAGTTAAAGGTTTACATGCCTTTGTTGGTAATTTCACTTTTGTCACCGACTTTATGATTGTGTAGGATCTTGCTAATGTTATTGATTGTCGATTATCCAATGTTGTGTTTGGCAAACCATTTGTTGAGGAGTCTAAGTTGGAATATGATGAGATAGAAGGAATAATCCGATTTGCAAGTAACACCGATAGTATCACTTATAGGATGCCTAATAGGTTGAAGGAATTTCGCTTTATATCCCGATTTGATAAGGACAACGTTGGTGCTTTTGAGGACATCAATGAAGAGGGTAAGAAAAAGGGCATGGATTATGTATGGGAAAAGAGGAGTTTTTTTTACAAAGATTGCTTGGCCCTAGGACCAAGGTATAAAGTCGATAAGGAATTGGCCCAAAGGATTATGGGGGCGATTGAGAAAAAGGTGATTGGTTTCTACAAAGAATATTTACAATCAGAGAGTGAAACCAACGATGAGGTCACGTAGTAACCCATGACCTTGAGTCTAGCTACAAGACTCGTAAATAAAGAAAAGCGCTTCTTGGGAGGCAACCCATGCTTTGTGTGATTTTATTTTGTTTGTTTGTTATTTGCTTCCGTATGCATGCTTTATTTTTATTGTTGGTAGATCATGTTTCTCAATTAAATAGTGGAAATACATTACTTTGTTGTTTTGGCCTAGTCTTAACTCCACCTAAAAGTATTTTTGCAAAAGATAAGTGTAAGGGGAAACCCCAAATATGTTTCAAGAAACAAACCGATCATGATTCTCCACAATATTAAATGAACATGTATATTCGTATTTGTTAGAGTCAAATGCTTGTATTGAGTCATAATGATGTTTTGCAGGATTTTCCAGGAAGTAGGACCAAGTTTTTTTTAGAAATTTTCCGGAAACTTAACGTAAAGATTTCTGCAGGTCACTTCTGACGGCGTCATGAGTTTACTCTTGACGGCGTCATGTGTAAAATTCTAGAAATTTTGCTAGTTTTGTTTATACTGGAGTCTTAAAGTTTTTGTTGATTCTTTAGTTTTATAAACTCCAGGAAATCTGCAAACATTCATTCCACAAGCATTATATCTTTAATTGTTTTGTTTTTATTCCTAAGTCTGGAATTACATATAGTTGTGAGTTCTCTTTGTTCGGATTGATGCTTTGGGTTTTTGTCTATTTTCTCAGGATTTATAGGTTATGTATGATAAGAAGATGATTTATTTTTCTGGAAGGGAAGCTTTGATTGTTCATATTCTTGGAGGAAGATTTAACCTGGCCACCTTATTATCCATACCGAGCGAATCAGGGGAGCATTTGATTTCATTCTTTTTACTTTTCACTTTTACATTCTTTACTTGAACATTGGGGACAATGTTCATCTTAAGTGTAAGGGGAGGGTAAAATGATGATACCTTACATGTACACTTTCGCTTGAGTTTGTTTTGTTTGATGGTAGATGTGTAATAAAACTATGAGAAATACTTGTTAGTGCAATTTTAGCGCCAAATTTAAAATTTTTTACAACATTTAGGAGTGAAACTTTAGCCATAGCAAGCGTCTCATGGATAGGAGATTGTATGACTAGCACATAACCGTATATTCAGAAATATTTTCCACCCAAATATGTGAGGTTCCCCTTTAGATTTGATAGGAAAAGCATTTACTATTAGTGCTTATAAGTGTACCGGTAGCATTTAGATTCTAGAACTTGAGTTAGTGATGCATCCCGAGACCGCTAGTGAGACTACATTCGTGTAGTAGGATTTACTACATGATAAGAGGCATTAGGATCACTCTTGTGTTAAACCCGTATCATAATTACTTGACTATTTAAGTCATATTATTTGGCTAGTTAAGTCAACTAATTTTTCCCACACCCTTAGCGTTGTACTCATTTTTAGTACATGAAACCCCTAGTGCACCCCTCCGAGCCTATCTTTTCGTTTCTAACTTTAAGCATTTTACTTAAAGGAAGAATTTGTTACACCCCACTTAAATGTACACCAAAATCGCCTTAGCCATCCGTGTATGCGCTCATCTTTAGTGCATTATTGTTATTTGTTAAACCCTAAGTTAATTATCTAATTGATTACATGGTTGCTAAGTCGAGTCATATCCTTGTACATATTGTTTTGGGACGATTGGGATTCGTGGGTAAAGTACTTATTTTATGGAGTAATGGGAAGAACATCATTTATTACCCCCATATGTACGTTAATCTTAAAAGTGCTCCAAGTGTTTTGATTTTCTTAATTCGAGTCATTAGATTAGTTTATTGTAAAGTATGTAAAGATTCTAGTGTAAGTGAATTTCCATTCCCTATGATGTATTATTTTGGATGGTAGGGTAAGAGTGTATGCAAAAAAAAAATAATAAAAATAATAATAATAATAATAATAATAATAATAATAATAATAATAATAATAATAATAATAATAATAATAATAATAATAATAATAATAAATCGAAAAATCAAGAAAAAGAAAAAAAAAATATAAAAAAGAAAAGAGAAAAAACATACGGACTACCATCCCATTTCATTCTATGTTTATTTTATGTTTTTGTTATTTTTCATTTATTAGCTTAAGTCGAGTCTAGTCTTGACTTAGCAACGCCATATTGTACATGTAATTAACCAAGATTGTTAACTCGCCACCAGTAAAGACTGCCTTTATCCAACAAAACCGTGTATTTCATATCCCTATACCTAACGTTACAACCCTTTAAAAGATCTCTTTGATAGTTTATCCTAGGTGCTTACGCCATGTGGTGGAGGTTTGATCCTTTCCCAAGCCTATGGTAATATATTTTGCTATGACAGGTAGTGAGAGATATCTTCCGTTTCCATATTGTAATTTATACTTTAATACACCCGAGAGATGTGAGTATCTAAACACTATTTGTGAGGTGCTGGCGTATGACCTCCGTGCTTGTCTTTGGTCTTTAGTGGAATGATTATTTTTTGTAATTACTATTATATTAGTGTTAAATGACCCCTAACTTGTATTTTGATTAGAATAAAAGCGCATTTGCTTGAGGACAAGCAAATCTCAAGTGTAAGGGTATATGATGAGGCGAAAAATGAACCACTTTTAGGGGGTCATTTAAGCCCGGAATTGAATTTATTTGATCAAATATTGCCCTAAATCGTTCCTTTTGTGATTTTAGGTACTTTGGGAGAGAAATCTGGAAAAGGAAGCAATTCGGACGTTTTTGGAGCATAAAAGGAAGAAAACGCTAAAGTCTTAATTTTCCTTGCTGGGAACAGTAGGTGTCGGCGTCAAGAAGGAATTTCTGACGGCATCAAGAGTAATTTCCATGACGACCCAGTACAGAATTGAAGGCGTCACAAGGTAGGGCGTCAAGAGTAAAATACGTGACGGCCTGAAAAATGCTATAACGTGACAGCGTCAAAAAAAGATCAAGGCAGTCTGAGAATTCTTTTGGCGGCGAGATGACGGCGTCACCAATTTTGTCTTGACGCCGTCAGCCTCAATTTCCTATATATAGTTTTCTAATTTTCATTCATAAAGGAGAGAGAAGTTTTGGAGAAACCCTAAGGCCGAACTTAGTACGAATTTTACAGGTTTTTCAAGGGTTCTCAGCCCTTGAACCCTTTCATGTGTAATTGAGATAAGTGTTCTTTTAATTCAATCAATATGTCTATGTGTTGGTTGTCTATATCTTGTTATTGTCTTAATTCCATCATGCTAGGCTAGATCTATCTTGTGTTTGCTTGGATCTAATGAAACCTAGATGTTAATTATGTGTTGATTACTTGTTTATGGTTGTATTGGATGAATGATTTCGATGTTACGCTTAAGAAAACTGGCAGATCTCCAAATGGTAACATGCTTGAACGTCTTAGGAAACATGAACTGACGTGCACTAGGTTTTATTGATTGTATTTAATGCATGAGTAAATTCTAATGATCCCATGTTAGGAGCTTCTTAGCCGGCTCGACATAGGAGTGAAGTAGGCACTCATAGGATTGGAGAATTAAGTGCGCCACCCCATGAATGATATTAAGGAGTACAATCCATCATCCTCGCAACTATAACAAGTAATTAACGTGTAAAAATTGTCTAGGGAGTAGTGAAATCTAAGTAAACACAACTTCTCCACTTATTGCTCACAACCTTAGTTAATTTAGTTTATTTTCATTTCTAGTATTTTATTTTGATTGCATCTTTAGTATTGGGTTAGTTGACTAGCAACTAATTCCGCCCAAATCCTTCAAACCTGAGATTTTTATTTGCTTTCTAAAAAATATAAAAATACAAAAATAATCATCCCTCATCTTTAGAACTGGTATTTATGTTTTCTAATCCTAGCGACACTATTCCTAGCTGAACGATCAATCCCCCGGTACTTGTCACTATACTATACTATACTACAACGATCAGGTACACTGCCTGGTGGGGGTTGTAAGCTTCTCAAGATCCCTTGAGAGGTAAAGCCTGGTGCGATTCCCACGTATCACTATGTGAACCATTTACGACCATAAAAAGTGTTTTCATACTATAACCGATAACTTCCCCTTTTAAAAATAAACCAAACATTAGAAGTGGATCCCGCACTTGTGCCTCATCACTGAAAAAGTAAACCCACTTGATTCCGTGCGATTAGAATCTCTGATTGGAGTGTAGATAGCGAACTAGGTTGTTGGTGTACCCTCACACTTATGATATCTTGCCTTCTATGAGCTCTAGACGATACAAGCTCTACACCTATTTCCTTTATGTGACCTGACTTCTGCACCAGGATACCAAGGGAACGTAGCCTGTTTGGCAATTATTGATGTTCGATCTCACCATGTAAACAAGAAAGGACTTTTCTCAACATAGTGTTGGATTTGATTCAAGCTCCACGGGTCACTAGTACAACCGTTTATGTTATGATACCCCTTAGCACCGAATTACGTTTTCCAGCCCACCTGTACCATAATTTCTATCAGGATACCTTTTAGTACCGTTTAACAGATTGGAATACTTACATCTTTGAGCTTCGCCTGATATTGGACATTGAACCCCACTTAGCACTGGCAACTAGGTTCTCCCCTTGGATGATTAGAAACATAGGTGGACGTTCATGCTCGACTACTCTTCTCCTTTGATGTTCAAACTATTAAAGTTTTTCATAAAATGTTTTCATATTAACTCGAAACTCATTGTAACAATCTTCTAAAACACCTATTTTGAGGAATAGATTTTCTGGTCAAAATTTTATCAAACTTTTGTTGAGAAGTGTCAAACGTCAATTTCTGCAAAATTTATCTCACCACGATCGGAAACGCGCTTCTTACAAATTTATAAAATCTTTTGAAAACGTGTCATCTTACGTCATTACTAATTCACAGCAAATAAATTTGAAATATTTGGAAAGTTATATTGGTCGAATTTTGTACAAACTTCTACCCAAGTAGAGTTTTCAAACGAAATTTTATCCCTTCCTTTGAAAAAGAAAAGCGCAATTTCAAAACAAAGATCTTGAAAACTAGATTCCCCACCATTTTCTCTACCTTCTTACATGTATCGAACTAGGATTTGTGTCATTGGAGTATAGACCCTATATTAAGTTCAAACCATGAGAAATCTAAGAAAAGACCTACTAGCAAAAATTGTGAAACATTGCGTAGTCAAGACTTAAACTGTTTCCCCTTATTAAGCTCACCTTGAGAACCGCTGTGCCTCACCAAAATGCTAGAAGGAGACAACTTGTGGCAGATCACCTAAATACCCTTCCGCAAGTAAAAAGGAGCCCTTAGAGCAATCTAGTGAGACCCAAAACCGCTGCTATTACCATCACCTTTTCACCAACATTATTCTGACCTATAACTTGAACCTAATCGCGAGGACGCGATTCCTTTTAGGGGTATGTGCTGTAACCCCCGGTACTTTTCCTAAAACTATTTTACGAGCCAAAAGCGTTACTTTGATTTTCCTTAACTTCTGAACTTGTTTGTGTTTGAAAAACTGTAGATATCTTATTTAACGTGAGCGTTATTTCCTTTATCGAGCCGGCACAACCTAGAAAACTTGAATCGTATTTCATTTTCCAAATTATTTGAATTTTATGAAGTATGAGAAAAACTTTGAAGTTTATACTTGATTTTATCAGAAAAATGATTTCGTGAACAATGGCGCAAGTTTCGTAATTTTTCAAGTTCGTTTGCTATGTCATTTGGACCACGAAGCATTTATCGTAAGAAGTTTATTACGTTAACAGTTTTGGTCCCTTAACTTACATTTCCCTTTCACCCTACACTTTATTAAATTTCCAAAAACTACCCTAGACTTTCCTTAATATATACTCCACTAATACAATATTTTTTTCTCATTTTATCATTAATAACAAACACACACCTCATAAAACTCTCTCTCTCTTCTCTCACTATGACTCGCCAGAAAACTCATCACCAGCGGAATCTGCTAGGGTTCCGGGGCCGTCACTAATTTCCGGGCAAGTCCTATCTTATCCGAACATGTAGATCGAGACACGAGGAGTCTTTCTGGGTGGGTTAGAGTCCAAGACGGGTTCGTTAGCTACGGTTTTGGAGGATCACAACCGCACCACCTTACATCCGCTCGCCACTACCTTCTTTCCTCTCTTCTCTCGTTCGGTAAAGCCACGCGCCACCACCTTCTATTTTCTCTTCATCATTAATGAAACCATAATCGGATTAAAACTTGTATAAACGATTTTGTTGATAAAACTAACTAGAAACTTATGTTTAACTCGTGTGGATTTGTTTCTGTCTCGACTTGGTCTTGACTCACCGAGTCAACTCGTGACTCGATGAGGGTTTTGAATCCGTGATGTTTGGTAACGACGGGGAGTATATATATTTGTTTTTTGATAAGTGTTTTGTGGGTCCGTTGGGTTTGTTTATTCCTCGGCAGCCATGAACCGCCACCACCGAGGCTTAGGTGGTGGTGGGGGTGAGTAATATTTGTCATTGTTATTGATGTTGATATTAATATTGTTGTTTGGTTCGGATTTGGATGTGTTTGGTTTGGTTGTGTCTTCGGCAGCCGACGTATAGCCGAGCCGTGGCTCGGTGTGAGTCACGGCAAGGCTTGGTGGTGTTTTGAACTTAGATTTGGTTACTATTTTACTATTTAGTTCGGGTTTGGACCCATCTGGATACAACTTGAATTTTATTTAAATTGATTATGATTAAAAATTATCTAAAATGGATTATTAAAAGTTTTGAGAAAATAGAATGTCTTTAAAAATTTTAAATGTAAAACGTTTAAAATTAATAATAAAGTTTGAAAATATTTTTCTAAACATATTTATATGGGTTTTCACTAAAAAGATTTATAAAGGAAAGTAAAAATTGACGAAGTTTATGTTTGAAACATTTAACGAAAAACTTTTGTAAATTTAGAAGTTATTGGCTCATTTGGTTGAGCCGTAACTCGAAGCGAGTCACGGCAAGGTCGGGATTAAAACTAGTTTTATATAAAAGTTTTATAAATTTAATTAAGTTTTCACAAATAAAATGATATCTATTATATATATGTATATATATATTATTAATTTTAGAAACTGAAATGAGAAAAGATGTTGAAATATAAAATGTTTCTAAGTTTTTATATCTATAAAAGTGTTTCAAAACTAAATTGTATATTTCCTTTTGAAAATGATTTCAATATATATTTTACTGTTTACTAAAAATAGTCCGAAAAGAATTTAATTAAGTTAATGATAACTTCTTATAATGAAACGTAAACAACACATTTATTTAACTTGGGATCTATCGGCTCATTTAGTTGAGTTGTGGCTCGTGGCGAGTAAAGGCTAAGTTAGTTAGTTTTCGTTGTTGTTTCCGTTATTTGTTTATATGTCATTGTTGTGTCGATAACGGTCTCGGCTTGGGTATTTATATAAAATGAATAAAAACGATAAAACCATAAAATAAATTGTTATAGTTAAGTGGATTGTGACATTGGACTTGGATCCGGATATTTACATTATGACGTTATTTGTGATGGACAAAGATTGGATGTATTGGATTTGCGGTGTGGTTATTTGGACAATATGGACCCTTTGGTACGAATAATACGAAATGGTCAATAAATCTAAACAACTAACATTTACCTGAATGATATGTCCAATTGTATATTATAACATGTGATATTGATATTTAAGAGTCGTTTGACTCGGGAAATGTTTTATAAACGTGCAGACCATGCCGAAATTTCATAAAATCTTTTCTAAACTTAAAACTATTTTTGATTTCTTAAATATTCCAAAAACCTTTTCTTCTTCTATTGTTTTCAACGTTATCTTGGGGGAAAATGGGATAAAGCCGAAACTAGTTATCATGTGTTTGTGTTTGTGTATTCTTTTCCGATTTAGTCCTTCTTTCTTTTCTTTGTTTTCTTCTCATCTTTCTCGGATATTATTCGTCACGATTCTTCTCAACTTCCACACGAGTCTTAAACTTTATTTTCTTTCAAACGCCATTGGAAACTAAACCTTTTTATATTAACAAGAGTATTCAACGAACGTTACTTTAATTATTACATGAGTATTATTTCTGAAACACATTACTTGTTAGGTTGTGCCGATCCATTCCCGTTGTGTTTATACTTTGATGACTTTGTGCTTCGTGACTTGAGCTTATAATTTCTTGATGACCATTGTGCTCACACTTTCATGATGCCATTCATGCTATTCGTGATATCTTACATTGCTGCATACTCAGGTGAGTCCATAGCCTCATTTTTATCTATTTTAATTGCTTTGCAAACTACTTGGGGTGAGATACATGCTTTTAAATGTTTTCTGAGCACAATTGTTTATTTGGATGCTTTTCCTGAATTGGTATACTATTCGAGACGATATGCTAAGTAGCTTGTCTTGCCGGAAAGACCCTCAGATCATGAGCCATTAGTCACCTACAGGTGAGCGCGAACTTAGTAGATAGGCCTATTAGGATTGACCATCCCATTCATAGTTTTCAAGGGCTTGACATGCGTGTGTACTATTTTCGTTTTGCAGGGTATGGGGCAAGTGCCCGGCCTTGGGGGCATTTATTATGAATTCCGCGGTTGTTTGTCATTAAATTGACTGGTTTTGGTTAACGTTTTGTGTGTCATTAGCTTAGCATATCGCAATACTTTACGCACTGGGATGTATTGGTATTGCTACTCTATATATATTGGCTGTTGTTTATTTGGTATATGCACTTGATGCAGATATACTCCGAACTTAAAATCTTGTGCTCAATTACTTACTTTAAACCTATGGATTCACTCAACCTTTGTGTTGACTTTAGCATGTTTATCTCAGGTGTTAGATATTGCCGCTACATATTTAATTTGGAGGAGCTTGGCGAAGGGCATGGCTTGGTCATAGAAGACTCCGAAAATCGTTTGGGACTGTTTTGAACCTATTTTTGAACTATAGCTTCCGCACTATTTTAATTTTTGTAAATTGAATGTTTTCAATTGGGAAATTTACTTTAAAATGGTTTATATAAAACCGTCTTTTGTACCCTTTGTTATGATAACAATCGAGTAACACCCCCAGACTTGTAGGCTTCCGCTAATCCGGTTTTCGGGGTGTCACACTTTCAGCTATACTTTGCATATAAACTTTCATTTATCTGATCTAACTCAGTAGCAACTCACTTGTGTGATTCTCTTATGTAAAAAAGAAGTACACAAGTTCATCCGTGAAGTTATAAGTTTCAACTCAACGTTGCAAGACTTGTTAGACTTCTATTGTGTAAACTCTTGTAGTTTATACTTCGTTTGTATTTTGTTAAGAAGTGATCTGTTAGTATTTTAGTCCTCAAAATACATTAAGTAATAGGAGTGGTTGTACCTTTGTAAAAGAACTCGACATCTAGCTTAGTGTCGGAAATATTGGATAGGAGACGTTAGGGTGGTTCTACCTTGAACTAGGACCCGGTATTTAGCTATGTACCAGATAAAGTGTAAGCGACGATTGTAAGGGTTTCTCCACCGGTGAAAGGAGCTTGTTGACTAGTGCTTGAAACTCTCGAGTTGGATACACGGGGCGTGGAGTAGGGCAAGGAAAAAGAGTCTTTGTAGTCGAACCACGATAAATAATCGTGTTGTGGTTTGATCGTTTCTTACTTTATACTTGCATATTAATTATTGTTAATTAATTAGAATTGTTGGTTACACGTAAAGCTTTTCAAAGATTAACAAGTTAAAAGCGGTAAACTATTAAACCCCCTTCTAGTTTTCCACAATTGGCATCAAGAGCTACGTTACTCAAGTTCTTTAAAATATATTGTATTTTAAAACTTGGATCGATCCATGGATTTTGAAAATCGCAAATAAGGGCAATCTATTCAAAGGCCACCGCTATTTGAAAAAGAAAACTTCCTTGAATGGAAAAGTAAATTTGAAAACTTTGTGAGATTAATTGATCAAGATCTTTGGCATATTATTTTCATTGGTGATTTTAAACCAACAAAAACAAGTTTTGAAAATCAAGATGATTATAATTTGATAAAAACACTAAAGCTAAGATAACGATTTATAAAGCTTTACCAAGGATTGAATATGAAAAAGTGTATTTTTGCCAAACGGCTAATATATTTGGAAAATATATTATGTTTTCATCAAGAAATATGTCAAGTCAAAGATGATCAACTTGATCTTACATATGAGTTGGTAGTCTTAGAAAAACTAATAAATAGACATTTAGTTGAAATAAATACAAGTGCTACGAGTTTAAATGTTTTAAATGAAGGTGTAAGTGAAGATGAAAACTTGTGTCAAGCTCAAAGAGGACTTGCTTACAAATCATGGAGTGACACGAATGAAGATGAAGAAGACTATCCGGTTTGTAGTTATGAATTTGATAAAACTACAAACAAGGTACAACTTGAAACTGAACATTTTTGCTTTGACACATTCATCTTAGAATTCTCTAAACTAGAAAATGAGTCTAAACACTTGTGTAACATGAACCTAAAAACAATCTTTAACAATGAACTATCAAAATCTGTCGAGAACAATTTTGAAAAGGAAATCATGTTGGAAGATAAAATGTCTAAACTTTTGAGTAATGTTGAAATTGATCTAGAATGCAAAATATGTCAAAATTACAAACATGAAATTAAAAGACAAAATGAAAAAGGAAAAATGTTAGTTAAATCTGAAGAAAGTTCAAAATCTCTTGAAAGATAGTTGAAAAGTCAAAAGTCGTTTAGAGATAAAACCGGATTAGGATTTAACTCGAACGCACCATCAACAAGTAAAACAAAGCAAGTAAAGTTTGTTAAGCCTAGGAGAGAGGTTTAGAAGTAACTCAATCTCTAATAGAAACTTACGATAAAAGGATTAAGGATATCATGTTCTATGCTCTTACATGTTTGTCTAACCTCCTTGGATTCATAAGTATTTGAGTTTTCAAGCTTTCCTACAAGTCAAAACGCTTAATGATTATCTTCTTGGTAGCTTCTCTATGGAACTTAAAAGGTACGCCTTATTTCAACTTACCTATTGTTGTATCATGCTTTTAGCTTAAGATGTATCGTGTGTAGTATTAGTAGTTCATACCTTAAGTTGTTCTTTCTTTAGTAAGTTATAACGAGGATTGGATCCTCTATGGTCGAAGGATTTCCACATAACAATGAATGGGAGACATTTAGCCCTCGGACATAGAAAATTGGAACTCTTGAATGAGTCTCACTTAATGCTTGTTTATAAATGAGGTAACTAAGAATCTCCTAAGTGATAAGATGACCAACACTTTTATGATGCTTGCAAATTCAATAAATAAAATGCTCCACAATAGTTTATGAGATAATATTATCTAAACACAAAGACTTGAATTTTCAATCATATCTTAAACTCTCGTTTAATAAATCTTCACATGAAGCATACAAAAAGTAATAGAGTACATCAAAACAATTTAATATGTTTGAAGAAAACATTGTATTCTAAAACACTAAGGTTTTGCACATAAAAATTCAAGTGCTAGTTTTATGGAGACATAACTCTTGGATGGTTTTATAATAACAAAGGTTATATTATTTTAAACGAAGAAACCTAATGAATCGAGAAATCGTTAAACTTAACACTCAACTAATGACCATCTTCCTTTAAGACGTCACCTTCGGTAGATGATGACTTAGTAAAAAATCGAATAATGGTAAGATAAGAGAGCTTAGGAAATGACAAGAAAGATGAACTATTAAATAGAGAATTTGCTAAAGGATTTAAGAGCCATTCAATAGATTAGTGTCATTAGGAACATTAATAAAAGGTACCGTAAAGACATAAGCTGAAACTGAAATTAACGTATGTTGTCTCGTGTCAAACATTAGTTTAAAACAAGCATCTTTGGTATAAATAAACAAATCTGATAAAAATGAAGTTTTGACCTTAGCGTCTCAATAGAAGAGTAAAATCATAATTGAATCTTACGAAATAAATAAAAATGTTGGAAAGAAAATAAACAAAGTCAAGATAAAAATACTATGAAAGACTTTTCGCAAGCTCCAAAAAGCAAGGAATAATCATTTATAAGACATTCCTAGTTCCTCACAAGTATACAATGAATTACCTGTTCTATGTCTCACCAAGGATGAGAAAAGTGAATCCGTAGATAACACTAAATAAAGAGATATGATTGAAAGTCTACTTTACCTCACGGCTAGTAGACCCGACGTTATGTTTAGTGTTTGTCTATGTGCTCGTTTTCAAGAAGATCCTAATCCACCTTGAAGCCGTTAAACGAACTTTTAGATTACTGCACATTTATAATTATGGTATCCCAAAGGAACGGGAGTAAACACCATAGTGTATGCCAACTTGGATTATGCCAGTGACTATGTTGATAGAAAAAGCACAAATAGTATTGGTACTTTTATTTGGACATTGTCTCACCTCATAGTTCTCTAAGAAACAAACGACTCATGCTACCTCAACATACTAAAGCCAAGTCGGGCTGAAAAGCATGTCAACAAGTTCCTTAAGATCAAGAAGGCTCCCATCAACCTCATATTCTCGCTTGATGTCATCTTCGTCATTTAAGCGACAACAAAAGAAGCATCGACCTCAGGGATAATCCAATTCAATGTGCTCTCACTAAACATATTGAAATTCATCATCATCGCCTTGGTAAAAATATTCATTGAGGGACATCTCAACCAAGAAAGTTTCATACGAAAACCGCATTGTCGACACTTTCACAAAACCTCTTAAATAAGAATCATTAATCCTTCTTAGACTTAGTTTAGGACTCATGGAATAATGTCGAACATTAGAATAAAATCACAAAAATCAAAACAATCAAAACATTTTTCATCTCTGCTGATATGGCGGAACCCTTCGACTAAACGGGCGGAACCCCCTTTTCGGTTCCGCCGGGTCCGCCAACTCTGCAGATCAAGTTATTTCTAATTTAAACCAAACACTCCCTAACCCACAACTATAACACATTCACTGCTACTATTCACGACCAAAACATCACCGCACACGAAAATTAGGGCTCCTCTTCAATCATTCTTCAATCCAAGCAAAATTGTAAGTATTACTAACATAATTGCATTCCCGATCTAAGTATAACATTTTCACTTACACACAAAATCTAAAATCTTAGGGTTTATACTATTATTGGTGAAAGTTTGTAAAACCTTAGTTAGAAACAAAACTAATCATGCTTTCCTTTAATTATGTTCTTGCATCCTTTAATTATGTTTTTTCTCTTTTTTTTTTTCTATTTTTTTTTTATTTTTTTTAGAAATTTTTATTTTTTATTATTATTTTTTTTGTGCACACATTCTTACCCTACCATCCAAAATAATACATCATAGGGAATGTACATTCCCCTTACACTTGACTTTTTACATACTTTACATTAAACTAGTCTAATGACTCGAATCAAGATAATCAAAACACTTGGAGTACTTTTAAGATTAATGCACATATGGGGGGGGGGGTAATAAAAGATGTTCTTTCCCATTACTCCATAACATAAGTACTTTACCCATGAGTCCCAATCGTCCCAAAACAATATGTACAAGATATGACTCAACTTAGCAACCTTGTAATCAATTAGATAATTAACTAAGGGTTTAAACATGTAACAATAATGCACTAAAGATGAGTGCATACACGGAAGGCTAAGGCGATTTGGGTGTACATTTGGGTTGGTTGTAACAAATTCTGTCTTTAAGTAAGATGCTTAAAGTTAGAAACAAAAAGATAGGCTCGGAGGGGTGTACTAGGGGTTTCGTGTACTAAAATTGAGTACAACGCTAAGGTGTGGGAAAAATTAATTGACTTTACTAGCCAACTAATATGACTTAAATAGTCAAGTAATTATGATACGGGTTTAACACAAGGGTGATCCTAATGCCTCTTATCATGTAGTAAATCCTACTACACGAATGTAGTCTCACTAGCGGTCTCGGGATGCATCACTAACGCAAGTTCTAGAATCTAAATGCTACCGGTACACTCATAAGCACTAATAGTAAATGCTTTTCCTATCAAATCTAAAGGTGAACCTCACATATTTGGGTGGAATTTTTTTTTGAATAGTACGGTTTTGTGCTAGTCATACAACTCCTATCCATGAGACGCTTGCTAAGGCTAAAGTTTCACTCCTAAATGTTGTAAAAAAATTTTAAATTTGGCGCTAAAATTACACTAACAAGTATTTCTCATAGTTTTATTACACACCTACCATCGAACAAACAAACTCAAGTGCAATTGTATCCTATAAGGTATCATCATTTACCATCCCCTTACACTTAGGATGAACATTGTCCCCAATGTTCAATTAAAGAATGTAAAAGTGAAATAGGTAAAAGAATGAAAACAAATACTCCCCTGATTCGTTCGGTGTGGATACCACAAGGTTAGATCTTCCTCCAAGAAAATGAACATTCAAAGATTCTCTTCCAGAAAAATAAATCATCTTCGTGTCATACATAACCTGTTAAACCTGAGAAAACAGACAAGGAAACCTCGCGTAAAATCGGCGGCAATCTATATATATTAACAAATCATATAAAGCAATGTAAGATACAATGCTTGTGGAATGAATGTTTGCAGATTTCCTGGAGTTTATAAAACAAAAGAATTAACAAAAACTTTAAGACTCTGTTAGAAAAACAAAACTAGCAAAATTTCCAGAATTTTACACATGACGCCATCAAGAATTAATTCATGACGTCGTCAGAAGTGACCTACAGAAATCTTTACGTTAAGTTTCCAGAAAATTTCTGGAAAAACTTATGTCCTACTTCCTGGAAAATCCTGCAAAACATCATTATGACTCGATACAAGCATTTGACTCTAACAAATACTAATACACATGTTCATTTAATATTGTGGAGAATCATGATCAATTTTTGTTCTTAGAAACAAATTTGGGGTTTCCCCTTACACTTATTTTTTGCAAAATACCTTTATATGAAGTTAAGATGAAGTTAAACAACAAGATAAAGCATTTTCACAATTTTAGTTTGAAACATGATCTACCAACAATAAAAATAAATCATGCATACGGAAGCAAATAACAATCAAACAAACAAAAACCACACAAAACATGGGTTGCCTCCCAAGAAGCGTGTTTCTTTATTTACGAGTCTTGTAGCTAGACTCAAGGTCATGGTCTACGTTTTCCTTTCCCACTTCTGTGCTGATTCAAAGCATCTAACCAAATTCTCATCACGCTTGTACTCAGGGCCTAGATTCATTCAACCTGAATAGTATGTTTGCCTCCCCTCATAGTAAACATCATCATCAATTCCTTCGTCTTTAATCTCATAAGGTCGGATCTCATCAATTGGTAAATTCTTAATTTCCTTTAATTCTTCCCTCATGTGAGGCATCATAAAAGTGATCTTTTCTATCCCATCGGTAAACTGAACTATTCCCTTCTCACGATCACAATACATCTTAGTTATCTCAACAAAAGGTTGCCCTAAGACCATTTCTCCTAAATGTGGATCTATAATGCCTCTAACATCTTCTAGGATTACAAAGTCGCATTGATAAATAAAATTTCCTACAAAGATGTGTACACCTTTCACTCTTTTGACAAAATTACACAGTCGATTAGGGTTGTAGGGGTCTTTTCTAGGGCTTAACCTTTCATTCATTATCCAATTGTAGTAGAGCCTAGAAATAATATTCATGGGTGCTTTTAAATCAATGTATGTATGCTTTCTAGACATGTACCCAATCATGCAAGGAATTTTTATGTTCCTAAAGTTATGCCTCCTAATCCATGACATTCTCCTATATTTTGTGGGAAAAGGGTGTTGTAAAAGGAATATATGGTAACTCAATTCTTGCGGGGTTGGGGAGAAGTCTTTAAACTCAATTTTCATCTGGAGGGGTTTATTAAATTCCTTAAATGTGTTAACTTCCCTCTTTCTTCTTTTACACACTATGAGCCTCTTGCTAACTTCTAAACGGCGATTCTCTAAATCCATAAAGACAAATCTTATACGAACAAAGACACGAAGAAATAAGATAGACTAAAGAAGACCTAAAAATAAAAATAAAATCTTACTAGAAAGGAATCTAGCAAGTAGACCTAATAAAAAGAAATCCTAACCTAGACAATAACTATTCCCCGGGATGCGGCGCCAAAAACTTGATATGTGGGAATCGCACCAGGTTTTACCTCTCGAGGGATCTCGAGAAGCTTACAACCCCCACCAGGCAGTGTACCTGATCGTTGTAGTATAATATAGTGAAAAGTACCGGGAGATTGATCGTTCCACTCAGGAATAGTGTCGCTAGGATTAGAAAGTCTCCTAAACTAAGTCTAAGGGTGAGGGATGATTCTTTTTGTATTTTTATATTTTATAAAAGCAATTAAAATCTTGGTTTTTGGAAGAGTGGGCGGAATTAGTTGCTAGCCAACTAACCCAATAACTAAAGATGCAATCAAAATAAAATAACAGAAATGAAAACAAATCTAATTAAACTAATGTGGTTTCATTACTCTCTAGATATCTTTTACAGGTTGATAGCTTGTTACAATTGCATGGATGACGGGTCGTATTCCTTAATACTAGTCGTAGGGTCGTGTACAATATTCCCTAACTCTATATGATCCTACTTCACTCCTATGTCGAGCCGTTAGAAGCTCCTAACATGGGATCATTAGAATTCTCCTACGCATTAAATACAACCAAAAATCATAGTACACCTCTGATCATATTTCTTAAGACGTTCAAGCATATTACCAATGGAAGTCTGCCAGTTTTCTTAAGCCTAACATCGAATACAATCATCCATAAAAACTATAAACAAACAATCAACCCATAATTAACATCTAGGTTTCACTACATCTAAGCAAACACAAGAGAGATCTAGCCAAGCATGTTAAATTAAAGACAAGTGTAAGATATATTCAATCAACACATAGACATATTGATTGAATTGACAGAGTACTTATCTCAATTGAACATGAAAGGTTTCAAAGGGTAAAAACCCTTGAGAAGGCTGCGAAAATTGGACTAGGGTTTTTCTCCAAAGTTGCACCCTAAAAGTTACACACTAAAGAATGAAAATTGCAAAACTATATATAGATTTTACAGGGTGACGGCGTCAAGAAGAAAATTGTGACGCCGTCAACTCGCTGCCCATAATGAAATCGGATTGCCTAGATCCACTTTTGACGCCTTCATGTGCAAAGTTGCTCTGGGCCGTCACTAATATTTGGACCATGACGGCCTAGGGTGACGCCGTCATGTCCTTAGTACAAAACTTTCTGGATCGTTATGTGCACCATCCACTTACACCTCTTGTATTACTCTTGACACTGTTATTAAGAATCTTGTGACGCCGTCAGGTACTGTTCCCAGCAAGGAAAATTAAGATTTTGCCGTTTTCTTCACTTTTATGCTCCAAAAACGTCCAAAATGCTTCCTTTACCAGATTTCACTCCAAAAGTACCTAAAATGACAAAAGGAATGATTTAGGGCAATATTTGATCAAATAAATTCGAATCCGGGCTTAAATGACCCCCTAAAAACGGTTCATTTTTCGCCTCATCACTCAACCATGTCATGGATTCCCAAACGGCACAATACTCATCTATTGTAGGTAATCAAAACACCTCTCAACCATCCACATTTGCTCCATCAACCACCAATGATCCACCAACACCAAATGAAATTCCTATTCCACTCAACTTTCCCCGCCATAATCGCGGACATTGTGAGAGAACCGCTCATATAAGTGAACGGTGTCAAAAGGACATTCGTGAGCTAACATACGAAATGAGGTTCATCCTAAACCACATTTTGGAGCATCTAAATGCCATCTCTCATCCACCTCAAGTTTAGAGCGCTTTATGGAGGCTTTGCCCCATTTAAGAATTTGTTGGGAAACTTCCATTTATAGAAGTAGGACTTTTATTTTCTTAGTCATTTTCTTTTTACTTATTTTACTTTGTATTTCTAAAATTAGGATGGAATTTTTCATTTCTTGTCTTTGACTTTTACAAAGTCAAATTTTACTTGGAATGACATCTTTTCAACTATCTTTTTTGCATTGTTGGTTGATCATATATAAGTTGTGATTGTGATTGCTTATGTTCTCATATTGTGTTATGGCTACACGATTTATCACATGTCATTATCGCCAACTAATTTTTTTTGTAGGTTCAAAATCCATGAATCCTTACTTGGCACCCCACCTAGGGAGAGTATTGTTCAAGGGG
This sequence comes from Artemisia argyi, assembly GCA_030686995.1. Taxonomy (NCBI): domain Eukaryota; kingdom Viridiplantae; phylum Streptophyta; class Magnoliopsida; order Asterales; family Asteraceae; genus Artemisia; species Artemisia argyi. The sequence continues at coordinate 139,809,401 of CM060683.1, read as the reverse complement.
GAGCATTCCGCTACGCAACTCTTCTTTTTGTTTTGACAAAAAGGAGGAGAAAATATATTTAAACTTATAAACTTAAAATGATTTTCATCAATTGAGTAAAACAAGTTTAAATACAAACTTTTAAAGACTTAATACTAGAATTAGTGATTTACTTAAAAATAAAGTTTATGTTTTCTCATCAACAAAAAGGGGGAGATTGTTAATACAAATATCGCCTAAAAGGGTGAGTTTCAACAAAAAGGGAGAGAAAATATATTTAAACTTATAAACTTAAAATGATTTTCATCAATTGAGTAAAACAAGTTTAAATACAAACTTTTTAAGACTTAACACCAGAATTAGTAATTTACTTAAAAATAAAGTTTATATTTTGTCATCAACAAAAAGGGGGAGATTGTTAATACAAATATCGCCTAAAAGGGTGAGTGTCGACAAAAAGGGGGAGAAAATATATTTAAACTTATAAACTTAAAATGATTTTCATCAATTGAGTAAAACAAGTTTAAATACAAACTTTTTAAGACTTAACACCAGAATTAGTAATTTACTTAAAAATAAAGTTTATTTTTTGTCATCAACAAAAAGGGGGAGATTGTTAATACAAATATCGCCTAAAAATGTTATTTATATTTTACGATCTTTGCTAAGTTTTCTTAACGACAAAGTTTAAACTTTAGTTTTTATTAAAACATGATTTTAGTGTAGTCTTGTATAACTAGACTTTACATTTCATATTAAACATAACATTGTTATATTTCCAAATATAGAAAATATAACATGACATCATGCCATGCATCATGAGCATTTATGAAAAGGTTTCTAAATCTTGAAGTTGACTTTACATAAGATCTCTTGCACATCTTGGAAGGATTCTCACTCAAACCATTGTGTGTTGACTTGTAGAATCTTGATTTGACATTACTAGATATGGAAAGATTTCTTGTAGTCTTTGACTATCAGACCTGGCGGAACCCTGGGTTACAAGGGCGGAACCCTTGTTTTGGTTCCGCCGGATCCGCCAGTCTGCTAGTTTGGTTGGCTATAAATACCAAGCCACTTGCAAGAAATCTATTATTACTTTCAGCTATACTTCGCATATAAACTTTCATTTATCTCATCTAACTCAGTAGCAACTCACTTGTGTGATTCTCTTTTGTAGAAAAGAAGTACACAAGTTCATCCGAGAAGTTACAAGTTTCAACTCAACGTTGCAAGACTTGTTAGAGTTCTATTGTGTAAACTGATGAGGCGAAAAATGATCCGTTTTTAGGGGGTCATTTAAGCCCGGAATTGAATTTATTTGATCAAATATATCCTTAAATCGTTGCTTTTGTGATTTTAGGTACTTTTGAAGTGAATTCTGGAAAAGAAAAGATTTTGGACGTTTTTGGAGCATAAAAGTAAAGAAAACGGCAAAGTCTTAATTTTCCTTGCTAGGAACAGTACCTGACGGCGTCACATGGTTCTACATGACGGCGTCAAGAGTAAAAACAAGAGGTGAAGTGGATAAAGTCCGTGACGGTCCAGAAAGTTTTGTGCATTGGAGATGACGGCGTCACCCAAGGCCGTCACGTGTAAAATTAAAGAGTGATGGCCTTGAAAATTTCCTGAAGGCGTCACGTAGGCCGTCACGTGTTAACTTGTCAAAACTGGGGTGCGGAGTAGCTGATATTGTTTTGGTCATAACTTTTGCATACGAAATCGGATTTAGGTGATTCAAAAGCCCACGCGAAGAAGACGAAGAAATCTTCGATTTGGTGAAAACAGCGGGCTGACACTGTCATGTGTTAAAGCTGACGCCGTCAAGCCTTGCCGACAGAAAACTTGCCTATAAATATAACATCATAACTTCACTTTTTGTAACCCTAAACCCTAAGGTCAATTCCTGGGTTTAGGTAGGTTTTTTTCCAGCAACTTAGAGGGTTTCAATCACTCCATAAACATCATGTATTGGTTCATTGATTCTATCTTAATTATGTTTTCCATTATCAATGTTGCTTGCTCTTCTTTGATGATGTTTTGCTAATTCACCTTGTGTCTACTTATGTTTATGTGAAAGTTGTATATAATTGATTAGATCTTATTGATTCCTTGTTGATGTTTGTGTCTATTTTCATCAATTAAGGCGCGACACTTCGATAGATCTAGTTGATTTAGCTTATACTTCTTGATTCCTATTGTCTCTTGTTTGGTTGATTGTATTCGATGTTAGGCTTAAGAAAACTGGCAAACTTCCATTGGTAACATGCTTGAACGTCTTAAGAAACATGAACCAATGCGTACTAGGTTATTATGGTTGTATTTAATACATGAGCGAATTCTAGTGATCCCATGTTAGGGGCTTCTTGCAGGCTCGACATAGGAGTGAAGTAGGAGCTTATAGAGTTGGGAAAGTATGTACGCCACCCCACGAATGGTATTAAGGAATACAAACCGTCAATTGAAACAAGGTGTGACAATTCAATAGGTAAAATTGGATAGCTAGCAAGGAGTAACATATCATAGGTAGACATGCTTCACTTATCTTGTAGAACCTTAGTTTATTTTTCTTGCACATTAGTTTAGTTAGTAGCTTTTGGGTTAGTTGATTAGCAACTAATTCCGCCCCTCCTTCCAATACCCGAGATTTTTACCTGTTTTTCATAAAATATAAAATACAAAAAGAATCATCCTTCACCTTTAGACCTAGTTAGATTAATTTCAATCCTAACGATACTATTCCTGAGTTGAACGATCAATCCCCCGGTACTTGCCACTATACTATACTATAACGATCAGGTACACTGCCTGGTGGGGGTTGTAAGCTTCTCGAGATTCCTCAAGAGGTAAAGCCTGGTGCGATTCCCACGTATCAAGTTTTTGGCGCCGCAGCCCGGGGAATAGTTATTGTTTAGGTTGAATTTTATTTTTATTAGGTCTACTCATTAGATTCCTATCAAGTGAGATTTTTTCTTTTTATTTTGTAGATTTCTCGTAGTCTATCTTTTCTTTGTGATTTTGTTTGTAATTTGCTTCAAATGGACTTTACACTTAGACTTCTAAGATTGCAAGATAAGGTTGAGCGGCTAAGACACCAAAGAGTTCAAAATACCTCATTTAGAGATACCTATGAATCATATGAGCCTTCACCTAGGTTAGATTTTTATGAACAACCTCCATGTTTAAGATCTCGTTTTAGTGAGGCCAATAGGAAATGCGACCTAGTTTGCCAAGGAATTATGGAGAGAGCCGTTGCAACAAACCATAAGTTAGATGAAGCACTAGGTTTGCTGTTATCACTACCTAAGAAGACAATTGAGGAGGATTTAGCCGAGCATGATCACATTGATAAAAAAGACCTAGGTTTTATGACCAATGACTTTGAATCTCAAGGAACACATGATGAATCCTTTAGGCAAATTGAAAATAAGATTATTGAGGATGATCCGTATGATTCGGACATAGAAGTTGAGATGCCTAGAGAAGCACGTGAGATACTTAGGAGAATACTTAGGATAGATTCTACCAAAACAAATGATGAGGATATAGGTGATCTTGACACATGGAATGATGAGGTCAATAACATAAGCCCACAAAATACTCAACAATCATTTGAGGTACACACACCGCCCGTGACTTACCCGAAAGAAATAGAAGAAACTTTAGGAATTCCGATGGAGGTAGAACCTTTGGACCAGGTATCACTTGAGGATATAGGTTTGAATACTTGTAATGATAACCTTACTCCTAGTTCTAGGGAATTTCCTAGTGTTGATGAACCGAAACCTCAATATGTACACACCTTTTCATCCTTAGATATATTTCTAGGAGACAAAAGAGGAACCGACCCACCCATCAACCAATATTATCCGGGTAGTTTAAGGATGAAGGAAGCCATTCACTCACCCCCTTCACCTCACGTGGCATATTTCCACCCTAAGGGTGTGTATCGCTACTGCCACCCGCACTTAATTCAAAGTGTACGGAAAATCTCCCCTATTTTCGTTAAATAAGGGTAGAGTCAGGATCGTGACTCGAACAAAAACAAGCGCTTATTGGGAGGCAACCCAAGCTTTATTTATTTATTTATTTATTTGTTTGTTTATTTGATTTTATTTGTTTCCGTATTCATGTTTTATTTTTGTTGTTTGTGGCTCATGTTTCAAAGTAAATTGTGAAATGCTTTATTTTGTTTTTAATTTCGTCTTAATTGCATATAAAGGTATTTTGCAAAAGATAAGTGTAAGGGAGATCCAAATTTGTTTATAAGAACGAAATTGAGCATGAACCACAACAATATTAAATGAACATGTGTATTAGTAATTGTTTGAGTCAAATGCTTGTATCGAGTCATAATGATGTTTTGCAGGATTTTCCAGGAAGTAAGGCATAAGTTTTTCCAGAAATTTGCCGGAAACTTAACATGAGATTTTTGCAGGAACATTTTGACGGCGTCAGGAGTTATAACCAGACGGCGTCAGGTACAAAATTTCTGAAAAATTTTGCAAGTTTTATTTATACCAGAGTCTTAAAGTTTATGTTGATTCTTTAGTTTTATAAACTCCAGGAAATCTGCAAATATTCATTCTACAAGCATTATATCTTTAATTGTTTTGTTTTTATTCCTAAGTCTGGAGTTACATCTAGTTGTGATTTTTCTTTGTTCGGATTGATGCTTTGGGTTTTTGTGTTTGTTTTCTCAAGTTTAACAGGTTATGTATGACAAGAAGATGATTTATTTTTCTGGAAGAGAAGCTTTGAATGTTCATTTTCTTGGAGGAAGATCTAACCTTGTTACTGCACTATCCACACAGAACGAATCAGGGGAGTATTTGATTTCATTCTTTTACCTGTTTTACTTTTACAATTTTTAATTGAACATTGGGGACAATGTTCATCCTAAGTGTAAGGGGAAGGTAAATGATGATACCTTATAGGATACACTTTCACTTGAGTTTGTTTGTTTGATGGTAGGTGTGTAACAAAACTATGAGAAATACTTGTTAGTGTAATTTTAGCGCCAAATTTAAAATTTTTTACAACATTTAAGAGTGAAACTTTAACCTTAGCAAGCGTCTCATGGATAGGAGATTGTATGACTAGCATAAAACCGTACCATTCAGAAAAATTTTCCACCCAAATATGTGAGGTTCGTCTTTAGATTTGATAGGAAAAGCATTTACTATTAGTGTTTATGAGTGTACCGGTAGCATTTAGATTCTAGAACTTGCGTTAGTGATGCATCCCGAGACCGCTAGTGAGACTACATTCGTGTAGTAGGATTTACTACATGATAAGAGGCATTAGGATCAACCTTGTGTTAAACCCGTATCATAATTTCTTGACCATTTAAGTCATATTACTTGGCTAGTAAAGTCAACTAATTTTTCCCACACCCTTAGCGTTGTACTCATTTTTAGTACACGAAACCCCTAGTACACCCATCCGAGCCTATCTTTTCGTTTCTAACTTTAAGCATCTTACTTAAAGGAAGAATTTGTTACAACCCACTTAAATGTACAACCAAATCGCCTTAGCCTTCCGTGTATGCACTCATCTTTAGTGCATTATTGTTACATGTTTAAACCCTTAGTTAATTATCTAATTGATTACATGGTTGCTAAGTCGAGTCATATCCTTGTACATATTATTTTGGGACGATTGGGACTCATAGGTAAAGTACTATTGTTATGGAGCAATGGGGATGAACATCATATTATTACCCCCATATGTGCGTTAATCTTAAAAGTACTCCAAATGTTTTTGATTATCTTGATTCGAGTCATTAGATTAGTTTATTGTAAAGTATGTAAAAAATTCAAGTGTAAGGGGAATGTTCATTCCCTATGATGTATTATTTTGGATGGTAGGGTAAGACTGTATGCAAATAAATAAATAAATAAATAAATAAAATAAAATAAAAATTGAAAAAATTAAGGAAAAAAGAAAAAAAAAATAGAAAAAGAAAAGAGAAAAACATACGGACTACCATCCCGTTTCATTTTATGTTTATTTTATGTTTTTGTTATTTTTGATTTATTAGCTTAAGTCGAGTCTAGTCTTAGCTTAGCAACGCCATATTGTACATGTAATTAACCAAGATGATTAACTCACCACCAGTAAAGATTGCCTTTATCCAACAAAACCGTGTATTCCATATCCCTACACCTAACGTTATAACCCTTTTAAAAGACCTCTTTGATAGTTTATCCTAGGTGCTTACGCCATGTGGTGGAGGTTTGATCCTTTCCCAAGCTTATGGTAATCTATTTTGCTATGACAGGTAGTGAGAGATGTTTTCCATTTCCATATTGTGATATATACTTTATTACACCCGAGAGACGTGAGTATCTAAACACTATTTGTGAGGTGCTAGTGTATGACCTCCGTGCTTGTCTTTGGTCTTTAGTGGAACGATTATTTGTTGTAATTACTTTTATATTAGTGTTAAATGACCCCTAAATTTTATTTTGATTAGAATAAAAGCGCATTTGCTTGAGGACAAGCAAATCTCAAGTGTAAGGGTATATGATGAGGCAAAAAATGATCCATTTTTAGGGGGTCGTTTAAGCCCGGAATTGAATTTATTTGATCAAATATTACCCTAAATCGTTCCTTTTGTGATTTTAGGTACTTTTGGAGTGAATTCTGGAAAAGGAAGCATTTTGGACGTTTTATCTGATAATTTGATCCTAGCTCGCGGAGCGTCACATGGTTCTACATGACGGCATCAAGAGTAAAAACAAGAGTTGAAGTGGATAAATTCCGTGATGGTCCAGAAAGTTTTGTGCATTGGAGATGACGGCGTCACCCAAGGCCGTCACGTGTAAAATTAAAGAGTGATGGCCTAGAAAATTTCCGGAAGGCGTCACGTAGGCCGTCACGTGTTAACTTGTCAAAACTGGCGAGCGGAGTAGCTGATATTGTTTTGGTCATAACTTTTGCATACGAACTCGGATTTAGGTGATTCAAAAGCCCACGCGAAGAGGACGAAGAAATCCTTGGTTTGGTGAAAATGGCGGGCTGACGCCATCATGTGTTAAAGCTGACGCCGTCAAGCCTTGCTGACAGAATACTTGCCTATAAATATAACATCATAACTTCACTTTTTGTAAGCCCTAAACCCTAAGGTCGATTCCTGGGTTTAGGTAGGTGTTTTTCCAGCAACTTAGAGGGTTTCAATCACTCCATAAACATCATGTATTGGTTCGTTGATTCTATCTTAATTATGTTTTCCATTATCATTGTTGCTTGCTCTTCTTTGATGATGTTTTGCTAATTCACCTTGTGTCTACTTATGTTTATGTGAAACTTGTATATAATTGATTAGATCTTACTGATTCCTTGTTGATGTTTGTGTCTATCTTTATCAATTAAGGCGTGACACTTCGATAGATCTAGTTGTTTTAGCTTATAATTCTTGATTCCTATTGTCTCTTGTTTGGTTTATTGTATTCGATGTTAGGCTTAGGAAAACTGGCAGACTTCCATTGGTAGTATGCTTGAATGTCTTAAGAAACATGAACCAATGCGTACTAGGTTATTATGGTTGTATTTAATGCATGAGCGAATTCTAGTGATCCCATGTTAGGAGCTTCTTGCAGGCTCGACATAGGAGTGAAATAGGAGCTTATAGAGTTGGGGAAGTACGTACGCCACCCCATGAATGGTATTAAGGAATACAACCCATCAATTGAAACAAGGTGTGACAATTCAATAGGTAGAATTGAATAGCTAGCAAAGAGTAACATATCATAGGTAGACATGCTTCACTTATCTTGTAGAACCTTAGTTTATTTTTCTTGCACATTAGTTTAATTAGTAGCTTTTGGGTTAGTTGATTAGCAACTAATTCCGCCCCTCCATCCAATACCCGAGATTTTTACCTGCCTTTCATAAAATATAAAATACAAAAAGAATCATCATTCACCTTTAGACCTAGTTAGATTAATTTCAATCCTAACGACACTATTCCTGAGTTGAACAATCAATCCCCCGGTACTTGTCACTATACTATACTACAACGATCAGGTACACTGCCTGGTGGGGGTTGTAAGCTTCTCGAGATTCCTCGAGAGGTAAGGCCTGGTGCGATTCCCACATATCATAAACTCTTGTAGTTTATACTTCGTTTGTATTTTGTTAAAAAGTGATCGGTTAGTATTTTAGTTCTCAAAATACATTAAGTGATAGGAGTGGTTGTACCTTTGTAAAAGAACTCGACATCTAGCTTAGTGTCGGAAATAGTGGATAGGCGACGTTAGGGTGGTTCTACCTTGAATTAGGACCCAATATTTAGCCTTGTACCGGATAAAGTGTAAGCGAAGATTGTTAGGGTTTCTCCACCGGTGAAAGGAGCTTGTTGACTAGTGCTTGAAACTCTCGAGTTGGATACTCAGGGCGTGGAGTAGGGTAAGGAAAAAGAGTCCTTGTAGCCAAACCACGATAAACAAAACCGTGTATTTCATATCCCTACACCTAACGTTACAACCCTTTAAAAGACCTCTTTGATAGTTTATCCTAGGTGCTTACGCCATGTGGTGGAGGTTTGATCCTTTCCCAAGCCTATGGTAATCTATTTTGCTATGACAGGTAGTGAGAGATATCTTCCGTTTCCATATTGTAATTTATACTTTATTACACCCGAGAGATGTGAGTATCTAAACACTATTTGTGAGGTGCTAGTGTATGACCTCCGTGCTTGTCTATTGGTCTTTAGTGGAACGATTATTTGTTGTAATTACTTTTATATTAGTGTTAAATGACCCCTAACTTGTATTTTGAGTAGAATAAAAGCGCATTTGCTTGAGGACAAGCAAATCTCAAGTGTAAGGGTATATGATGAGGCGAAAAATGAACCACTTTTAGGGGTCATTTAAGCCCGGAATTGACTTTATTTGATCAAATATTGCCCTAAATCGTTCCTTTTGTGATTTTAGGTACTTTGGGAGTGAAATCTGGAAAAGGAAGCAATTCGGACATTTTTGGAGCATAAAAGTGAAGAAAACGCCAAAGTCTTAATTTTTTCCAAGCTGGGAACAGTAGGTGACGGCGTCAAGAGCAAATCCTTGACGGCGTCAAGAGCAAATTTCATAAATTTCCATGACGACCCAGAAGAGTTTTGACGGCGTCACGTAGGAAGGGCGTCAAGAGTAAAAGAGTCGTGACGGCCTGGAAGTGCTTAAGTCTTGACGGCGTCAGAAATGGATCTAGGCAGTCCGAGGAGAGTCTTGGCGGCGAGGTGACGGCGTCACAAGATTACTCTTGACGCCGTCAGCCCTATTTTTCTATATATAGTTTTCTATTTTTCACACATTAAAGAAAAAAGTTTTGGGAGAAACCCTAAGTACGATTTTGGTGTAACTTTACAGGTTTTTCAAGGGTTCCAACCCCTTGATACCTTGCATGATTAATCAAGATAAGTGTTCTTCTAATTCAATCAATATGTCTATGTGTTGGTTGTCTATATCATGTTCTTGTCTTAATTCTATCATGCTAGGCTAGATCTCTTTTGTGTTTGCTTAGATCTAATGAAACCTAGATATTGATTATGTGTTGATTACTTGTTTATTCTTGTCTTGGATGAATGATTTATATGTTAGGCTTAAGAAAACTGGCAGATCTCCAAATGGTAACATGCTTGAACGTCTTAAGAAACATGAACCGAGGCGCACTAGGTCTTTATTGGTTGTATTTAATGCATGAGCCACTGTTTACAATCTCTATAGTTGTGCTAGGCATGGTGTAGGAGGAGATAAGAGCTCATAGAATTGGGGAGCTATGTGTGCCACCCCATGAATGGTATTAAGGAATACGATCCGTCATCCATGCAATTATAACAAGTAATTAACGTGTAAAAGATATCTAGGGAGTAGTGAAATATAAGTAAACACATTTTCTCCAATTACTGCTCACAACCTTAGTTTAATTAGCTTAATTTTATTTTTAGTATTTTATTTTGATTGCATCTTAGTATTGGGTTAGTTGAATAGCAACTAATTCCGCCCACTCTTCCAAAACCCGAGATTTTACTTGCTTTCATAAAAAAATATAAAAACACAAAAATAATCATCCCTCACCTTTAGAACTAGTATTTAGGCTTTCTAATCCTAGCGACACTATTCCTAAGCTGAACGATCAATCCCCCGGTACTTGTCACTATACTATACTACAACGATCAGGTACACTGCCTGGTGGGGGTTGTAAGCTTCTCGAGATCCCTCGAGAGGTAAAGCCTGTTGCGATTCCCACGCATCAGTTTGGCTTAATCAGTTAGGGTCATTTTAGTATTTAAGTTTTAATATAACTATTTTGCTTATTTGCTCTTTTCTCAGCTTATTTCAAAGTTTTAAAAATATGGTTTTCACAAAAAGTCCCTAAAATTAGTTTATTAATAAGTTTTGGCAAAAAGTTTTCATAAAAAAAATCAAAAAGGGAAAGTGGAAGTCCAGGAGAACTTTTCTTATTATCCATCTGCCTTTCACCACACAGAACATCACCATCTGCCCTAGGGACTTTTCTCATTATCCCTTTGCACCCTTTATTACTTAACCACTCTTTTCTTATTTAGCTTATTAGGATTGTTTTGATTAGTTACTGCTTATTGCAATAAGTTGTTAACTTTTTTATATTTTTCTTAGTTTAAGCTTATCACAAATAATTTTTCACAAAAGATTCAGATTTTTCCTTTTTAGTTTAATATTTTTATTCATTTAATTAGTTTAAAATAGTTTTTAATTCATAATGAATTAAATAAAAGTTAAAAAAAATATATAATTCTTTTTTCTAGAATTCTTTTTAGTCATTTAGGACTTTTAAAAAATAAATTTGCATTCTTAGGGTTATTTTTCCAAAATTTAGGTTTTTAAGGCTCGTTTAGATCCCGTAAGCTCGCGTTTTTAGGTAATTTTACATTTTAGCTTATTTGTGCTTTGCTTATTTGTTTTAGGTGCTTATTATTTGCTTTTAGTTTATGTTTACTATTTTTAGTACTAAAATCCAAATATCTTGCACTATTCAAAATCACCCGATCACGATCCGAACGCAATTTTCCACTCACACTTCGTTGGGACTTAAAATGACCCGGGAATATCTCATATTTCTGGAATATATATATATATTTTTTTTTACCAAATTGGGATTTTCATTCTCGGATTAGAGAGCGAATTGACCGTTTGGTTTGGCACTTTCACACTTAAATATATTATATATACTACCAATACACATTAATCAACGAAAATGTGAAAAAACGGACGAAAATGTATAAAACAGAGGAAATCATGTAAAAACGGACGAAAACTTGTAATACCAGACAAAAATGTGCAAAAACGACAGAAACCATGTAAAAACGGGTTAAAACGTGCAAAAACGAACAAAACATGTAAAACGGACGAAATCAAGTAAAAACGGATGAAAACATCTATAACCGGACGAAAACGTGCAAAAACGAATGAAGCGTGTAAATTCAGATGAAAATGTGCCTAAATGAATGAAAATGTCTAAAAATGGACGAAAAGGTGTAAAACAAATCAAGACGTATAAAATGAACGAAAACGTGTAAAAACAGACGAAAACGTAAAAAAACAGACGAAATCGTGTAAAACAGACGAAAATGTGTAAAAACGGACGAAAACGTGCAAAAGGACTAACAATCGTTAATATTAAGGACTAACGATGCAACTGAGAGACCATTTAAAGAGGACAAGAGTGTGATCATGTTAAAGAAGATAGCAGTAATATAGTCATTTCAGGGTTATATTGGTGAAGTCGGACAAAATTTGAAGGTATGTTGTTAAAAGTCAATGAATAAAATAGTAAGTGTTTCAAGTCAGCACAAATTTGAAAGTTCGTGGCTGTTTTGTGGCTCTTACCCTTCTTTTTAGTAGCACCTCCTATCATTATCTTGCTAGTCTGAAAACCAACCACCACAACAACAGGTTGTAAACAAGTACTTACCAAATACTTAACATCACTAATTTTGTTCATATTTAAATCATTAAAGGGCATATGATGAACCTCTTTTTGTGTAGATCATGAACATCCTGGACCAAGCGCCTTTTTAAGCTGTTTCTCCAACACCAATATATGCACATCGATTCAACAACTTGCATATTCGATATAAGATATAGGAAAATATTCTTGAAACAAAACCTTGGCTTGGGATAAGATATTCGCGATGTGCATTCAAGATTGATTGATTGATCGAAGACGTGGATATGAAGTATTGAAACCCTTTGTAGTGATTCTGCTAAGGAAAACTTATTAAAGTAAAATTATACGAATGGATGCAAATATCTATACCTTTCAATGGGATTCCGGTTTTCTTTTTAAATTACATTTTTGTTCTACAATTATGAAAAGATAGCGTAAGGGCCCATGTGTATTTTCAGTTTTTGATGTAGGACAAAAACGTTTTTTTAATTTTTTTTTAGGTAAATTAAGGAATAATTAGCTTTTAATATTTTTCTACGGCTAAAAATAAAAATCTAATTAAGAATATATAACCAAATAAATGTGGTGACAGATGGGGACGTGCTGGCAGATGGTGACGGGATGGCCGGATCTCGTGGTTGGTGATGATGATAGTTGGTGATACCTAACACCCCATACACCAGATTTGCAGTGATTGTGATATGCCAGCATGGGCAGGGGTGTTTGTGGTGATGATTTACTGGTTTGGTGGTGGTTGGCAATAGGTGTTTATTGGTTGATGGTTATGGTTATGGTGTTTGTTAGTTGAAGGTGATATAGATAGTCATAAAAGTAGAGAGAGAGAGAGATAAGTGAGAGTGGTTTGGGTTGAATGGTTGAGTGGAAAAGAGGTTATATATTCAGTTGTTTTTTATGCCTTTGTGTTTATGTATTTGTTTCTTATTTAACAAAATGCTTGAAAAGACAAACATATTGTATTTAATAGTCAACAAAAGTCAAACTAACGACGTTAGCAAAAATGGACCAAACCTTTTACGGGTTGCTCAATTCAGTACTAGATCCAGGACTTTTCAAACTAATGGACTAAAAGTGATATACCCGGGAAATTCCCTTTAAATAAGGAACAAGTATGACCATGAAATTAACATAATGAAAGTCCCCCCCCCCCCCCCCCCCCCCGCCCCAAAATCTTGGATTAATTCATTATATGTTGTCTTTTGATACTATGAGAAGAGTGATTAGCAATCAAGGGTTTACCAAAAGTGTTGGTATGTGAATCTCATTATCATTTCGAACAATTGATCCAAGTGATGTTTGGATCTTGGGGCAATGTTGAAGGATTGAACATATAGGTTAAGGATCTGGGGTTCAATCCACATCTCCATCCAAAATCAAGAATGTAAGTTTTCTGTTTAGTATTCATGTTCTTATAATTATGTTTTAATTAAATCATATGTTGTGGTTAATTATTATTATTATTATTATTATTATTATTATTATTATTATTATTATTATTATTATTATTATTATTATTATGAAAGATCCAAATAAAATCGTGTATATATATATTTGATTATGCCATGCTTCCGCTTGATTTGTGCTTATATGAATGTTGATGATGTAACTGAATTTAATATCTACACGAAAATCCATTACCTTGCAGCGTCTAACTTTCTCTCGTCTAGATATTGCATATGCAGTTCAACCGATATGCCTTCATATGCATGATCCTCGCATACCGCACATGGAGGCTTTAAACGCATTCTTCGTTATCTTGAGGGTACTCTATATCATGGTATTTTTATTCGTCTGCGTAAAACAAATCGCTTGGTGTGTTATTTTGATATGGATTGGGCGAGATATCCTGATACTCGTCGGACTACCTCCAGTTTTTGTGTCTTTCTTGGCAACAATCTCGTGTCTTGGTCCTCTAGGAGACAACCTGTAGACTCTAGTTCCAGTGTTGAAGCAGAATACAAAGGTGTTGCCAATGTTGTTGCTGAAACAGCTTGGCTTCGTAATCTTCTTGATGAATTAGATTGTCCTCTTCTATCTCTATAATCGTCTTTTGTGACAACTTAAGTGCATGTTACTTAGCTTCTAATCCTCTACGGCACCAACGAACTAAACATGCTAAAATAGATTTACATTTTGTTAGGGAGTGTGTTGCGTTTCGCACGTGCCCTCAACTATCAGGTTTGCAGATATCTTCACTAAATGTTTTCCCTTGCAGCTATTCTTCGAGTTTAGGTCCAGTCTCAGCATTTGGGAACCTCCAACTCGGAACCGGGGGAGGGGGGGGGGGGGTTGTTAAATATACCTTTAGGGTAGTTTTATAACTTTATATAATTGTAAATATGCTCCCTTTGTAACTCTATACTCAATGGAATATACATAAACCATATTTGGGAATTCGGAGTAATGCTAGACTCAAAAAAATTTATTCACAAAAACATCCACAAAAATGAGGTGTCATGGTGTGATTGGTGTATTTTGCTATAGTTTATCTCTCTTCTCTCTTATTAAGCCAATCACACTCTAACAACTCATTTTGTGATTTTTTTTTTTTTTTTTTTTTTTTTTGCTCTATCATTCCTCTTCTTCAGGTAGCCCGCTACTAAAACCTGAAATTGGTTTAGCAACGTGAGCCCAACCTGATTTTAAGCAGCCCAAAGCTGTTAGTGTTTGTAGCCTATTGAGTCTCTCTGTTTTCACATTCTGTTCGAGTTAACAACATCAGCTCAATATGAGCCCATCTACACCCCTTGGATTAAGCCCAAAAGGGCAGTGTGTTTGTGTATATGTGCAACGAATTTTAAATGAAGATTGCGGACTTACCTTAAACCCTTAAAAGTCATAGTATAAAAAATAAAAATTAAATATAGACCCATTGATCGGATTATATTCAAGTTACCCAAATTTTGGATAATAGATGCCTGTTAGGCCGATACTACATCCGGTTTTGAACAAAGATCACGCTAAGAATGACCTGAAATCGATCACTAAAACCCGAATAATAAAAATTGTTTAATCCAAAGTTCAGACAGGGTCACTAGGTCAGGGTTGGTTAATAGGTTTAGTTAAAAACGACACTTCTAGTAGGCATCTACGCTGAAACAATATTGTTTAGTTGTTCTAAGAAAAATATACCTGTCAATCAAGAGTTGGTGTGGAGCATTTGTAGAGATACACATAAAGCATTAGAAGTGACAACTTTAGCTCATTTACTACTTATGAATGAGTTGGTTCGATATAGTTTGTGTTTTATTTCAAATGGATTAAATCAAAACTTAGCCCAAATGACCTGCAGACGTTTTAATTCACTAAAAATAATATAGCGTATAGAGTATAGACCATGCAATGCTTTCTCATTTAATTAAAGACTAAAACACTAAACATTTTTGTGAGACTCGATAATTGGTCAGTAACATTTACACATCAAAATATTCTAAGTTCACACTGAGTACACTACCTGAACCTCCTTTTTCCATAGTAAGAATATTTCATTAACAAGGTTTTATAGTGAATGAAATACATGTTGGGGAATTTCATTGACAAAATGACTTTATATCAACTTTGGACATTATTATTTATATGAGTTTAGACGTACTGGGTTTTAAGCCTGTGAGTTTGTGTAGGCCAGCGCGATCTATGATCACTAATGCAACTTGCAACATTCGAGCTTGTGCTCAAGAAAATCACATAATCATTCATGTCTTAAATAGATATCCGAATCGTATTTAAGTAACATAGAGATTTGTTTTTTTACTAACGAGAAAATTATAGCACCAAATACATAACATTTGTGCTGGCTTATCGATAACACACCACTGATCTGGTTGTTCTTCAGGCAATTTGTTAGGTCTGATAGGTCCCTAAAAAACAAATGACGAATCTATTTTAAACATATCGTACGTGTTAAACACAAGGCACGACTTGTATTAATCTGTTTTTTTATTAATAAAATGTATCGTTTCATATCCTAATAAAACAAGTTACAAAATCATGGGACCTAGTTGTTAGTTTCTTTCTGGAGCTAGAAACTTCCTCAACCTAAGTTAAAACAATTTCATTTACGATCTCACCAACAAAACACCGAATACTAATGTCATCTTACATATCCATGTTATCTCCTAAACTTAATGATAAACTACTAATCATGTAAACGGAATGCACTCGACATACACATGGTCATAGATGTTCCTGCAATGTTTTTTAGCGACTTATACTTAAAAAATATATATATGTTAAAGATTGTTGTTGACTAGATCGTATTTAATAGATTTAAGCAATTATCAATTCTTATAAAAAGCTATGTATTTGACTAAAGTCTATATACTACAATATTATGCAAACAAAAGCTGCTCATCAGAATTACTATGTAATTGTTGGGTAATTTTGTCAGCTTTTAGTGTTACAAAGATGATATATGTCAAGGACTCAAGGACAATAATACGGAGTATTCCCTAAGTTAGTGTTCACTTTTTGACTTTTTGTTAAACTAAATGTTTTTTTGTCGTTTATAAAGTACAGAATTTGTTTTATCTGTTTCGGGGTTACTTTTGGAGAAAATCTGTGGATGATATCAACCGGATGTTTAATGATTTTTTGTGCTCATTATTTTTAGCCCATCGTGAAAAGAATGGTACCATATTCTAATATCCACAACAAATAAGTTTACAAAATGTATATAAAGATCGATACCATATCCACACAAGAAGTTAGAAAATTTAATACTCCCAGCAACTTTTCTCTTTGGATGGAGCATCCTGCAATCATCAAACCTTGGCATCTATTCTCTGAAAAACCTCATTTCAGTTGTAAACAAAATGTACATTTGTTACAATAATGGACATATAGATCCATCAAGAAAATGAGAAGAATGATTAAATAACACCTATCTACGATCGATGTTTTAAAACTTGGTTTTTTAATCGAACCGGTTTAGATGCCAGATAAATGGTTCAACAGGTTAAATCGCGGGGTCGAACTGGTTCTATACTTATGTATATTTTTTTCTATGTTCAATATGTAGTGTTCAATAGTCTATATTAAAATTATATTAGTTTGGTGTTTCTAGAATTGTTTATAACTCTAATTTATCGTATTACAAAATCTTAACTATCATTTGCCTTCACTATTTCAACTTGTCAACTAAACTTAGAAAAGTTGATGGGGGAAAAAAGTTTTGTTAAAAAGTCATGACACGGTCGGGATTATCAAACTGGGTCAACCAAGGTCAACAAAAAACCGACGGTCAATCCGGTTCTCAAACAAGCAAAAACCAGAGCACATCCGGCCCGATCTCTTAGCCGATTCCCCGTTCAACCGGTTGAACCGGCCAGGTCAACCAGGGTTTTAAAACATTGTGTAAGATGATCGACTTAAATTCTATATTTATTAGATGCACCCCAATTAGTTTCAAAATTGAATTTGAAATTAAAGTGATACAAAATAGTACTAGTACCACATTTTACAGACAAAAGACGAAAAATACATATGACTCGCCTAATTTGAAGAAACGCATATAATACATGTATGTGTATCCAATATTAAGATATAAAATATATTGTGATGCATCTTAATATGTAGTTATAACTATTTCTCATCTTTGTTAATTAATTTTTTTTCCTCATTTGATCTTAACTCATAATAATGGAACTATATGGTCTTCTAGGTATATAAAAATATAATAAAAAAAATATATAAATGTAACCTTATATATAACTCATAATTAGGGTTTAGGCCATCCATGGATATGGCGTATACACCTGGAGGGTGATTACATCATATCTTCAATAATTTAGCACAATCGAATCTTCTAGAATCTACCCATACAGCGTGTCAGTATAAGGTGGATACGGTGTATGGTCTTCATGCTTGAGAAAATAAATGCATGACGAGAGCTCGCATGCCGTATGACTTGGGATGTCATACGACGTATCAATCTTCAAACTGGGGTAATTCTTGAAGATAAGGCACACGACGTATGGCTTAGAGTGTCATACACCATATGCAACTGCTAAAAAGGTGCTCTTCATCTTACTTTGGTAATTTAGCTCGATTTTCTATGTTTTCCGCGAGAATTCTCCTTTTGCTCCAAATAATTACTAAAACACAAATTTAGAGTAATTAAGTATGATATTTAATAAAAACAGGGCAAAAAAGAGTAATTATCGTGAAAATTTGATAGCTAAAACATGTATAAACCAAGAGCTATCACCCTACTAAGGAGATTCTTTTCATGAATCAATTCCTGGTGACGTAAGTCTATACTTGGATTCATCCAATGTATTGATACTGGTCCTTAACAAGATTTGGAGGCTACTTCTGCCCACCTAAGATGAAATGGAATCAAGACGCTTCATCTAAAACAATCGTAGTCGAATATTTCTTTAAAAGAGTCCACGAGGATCTATTGGCCTGACATTATTTCTTTCTACCTTTTCTGTGACATATACCGATGAATGCAACTGCTTATGATCCACCACCATAAGCAACTCAACATCTTCAACTTCACATACACATAATCACATGATCTATCCTCGACAAGTTCAAGACAAAGAGCTACATCAAATTCAAGAATGTCTAGAACAAGTTAAATGTAGAAATAAAGAAAGTCGTCAGAGTAAAGATAAAAGTTCAAAGACCTACAAGAGGTATGATTATGTTGGAGAGGACGAAAAAGCAACACTGGAAGATGTTAACCGAAGGTAAGATAATAGATTTTACCAAGGATCACAAGCATGAATGGAACAAATAAGTTAGCAAGTTTATTACACAAACAAGGTTCGAGATAAAGCAACAAGTGTTGAATTCGTAAAGATCTAAGTACAAAGACTGAAGATGCATCATTAATAAATAACCACGATGCATCATTAATAAATGACCACCCCTTAGGATGAGATTGTTAGCATTATAAGTGATGGTCGTTTATTCTCATATGAACCTTGTAACCTTGTAATAACTTACATTAGACTAAGTAGTGGGCTTATGGACTGAGTGTTTACTATTTAAGCTAATATATATAATAAGTATAGGTAAGCTAGCTATTGTGATCAATCTAATCTGATTCCAATGCAAGAGTCAAAGCCCACCAAGCCCAATGTGGCTCCTCTCCATGTATAAGTAGGTGTATACTATCTCATTTGAGAGTGGGTGAACTTGTGTCAAGTGAAATAAAACTTGCGAGTTCTTTACCTCCTCTCCTCTCTATCTAGTCTTTCTTTCTCTCTCGACTCTCTCTCTTTCTCTAAACCTTCTAATTATATCATTGTCTATGTGAAATGATCTACATGTAAAGGCCTATAAAGTTTGACGTGACGGAATTAGGGCTCCCTTAGTATTCTTTTGGGTATTTTTGTTTCTCGTGATAGTACTGGTATGTTTCTCACTCGGCACAAATATGCTCTAGAGTTACTTTAGCGGGCACATATGTATTGTCAACTATAATTCTTCTCGGGCCCCGTTCAATAAAGAGTCTAAGCTTGGTCCCGAAGGTGACCATGTTTCCGATACTACGCATAACCATAACCTTGTAGGTGGTCTAAAATACTTAACATTGACTCATCCTGATTTATCATATGATGTGCATTGGATTTGTCTTATATGCATGATCCTTGAGAGCAATACTTGGCAGCTCTCAAATGTATCTTGCAGTATGTTCAGGTACTCTGGACTTTTTTTTACAATTGTATACTTCATCTACTGCTTCTCTTGTTGCCTACTTAGATGCTGACTGAGCTGGTTGTCCCGCTACACGTCATTCCACTTATGGTTATTGTGTTTTCTTGGGAAATAATCTGTTATCATGGTAAATCAAACGGCAACACGTATCTCTCGTTCTAGTGCTGAAGGTAAGTATCATGGTGTTACTAATGTCGTTGCTGAAACGACTTGGATTTGAAATTTGCTTCTTGAGTTGCATACACCCTTACAGACCGCCACCTTAGTCTATTGCGATAATGTGAGTGCTATCTACTTGACAGCTAATCCAGTTTAGCATCAACGCATGAGGCAGATTGAAATAGACATTCATTTTGTTCGGCACATAGTGGCTCGGGGACAGGTTCATGTACTTCATGTGCCATCGCACTATCCGTATGCTGACATCTTCACTAAGGGATTACCTTCTGGATTATTTGAGGAGTTTCATGCCAGTTTGAGTGTTTGTTCATCTCACGTTCAAACTGCGATGGAGTGTTATATGACATATTAGTTGGATTATGTTAGCCTACAGTTAGTTTATTATGGGCCTAACCTATGTTAGATGGCTTCTAGACTATTTCTATCTTATTATACAATAAGTATAAAAGGCATGGCCTTGAGGAACAGTACCTTTGCACACACACACATGTCGCTACGACGTCGTTTTTATCTACAGTGTTCATTCATTGTTACACATATATTATCATCACCACAAAACACAACACATACACAAAACACACACACACATCTCTTTCTTCCCCCAAAAAAATTATCGATTCATGGCCAAAAAAAATTATTGATCCACCGAGATACACAGATCCACAAACACGGGTTGCATCATTCATCCAACATAAGATTCGACGCACGGTTTCGTTTGACTTGATCTGCGATGCCGGATCAACAAACCGCAGAAACATAAACAAGGTAAAATTAGTTTTTTTATTTTTTTTAATTTGGTGTTTTTGTTATTTTTGGGTTTTTTTTTTTTTTAACATAATCAGGGAGTGAATACAACAACAACAACAACATACCCAATCCCGCAAGAGGGAGTGAATATTAAACATAGGTTAAATTAGGGTTTCACTATAATTTTTGGATACTTTATGTTGAATATGTTGTGGGGTTTTTTTAAATTTAGGTTATGGGTGGTGTTTTTTGAGGTTAGGGTTACTTGGGTTGTGTTAGAAATCGAGTTTCGTGGTTTGATTTTTAGTGTTAATTGAAGAGGTTAATTATCTTTTTAGTTTCTAAAAGGCCTTAGTTAACTTAATTGTGTTTTTGATTTCTGGTAAAAAAAAAAAGTTTAACGTGTTTTGTTATTTGATTTTTAGGGTTAGTTTAATTGTTTGGTATATTTGGGTTGTCAAATAGGGGCTTAAATGTGTGTCTTTCATTGTTGAAATAAGGTCTGCAACGGGTGGGTTTGATTGCTGAAATGAGTCGGGGCATAAGATCAGTTATTAACTTATTTCTAATACCTTTTAACCAGCTGGTCTGCCCGTTTATACTTACGTAATCGTACATGATTTCTTTGTATTTATACAGGAACACAAATAGAATAGATGTACCTTGGAAACTGTAACCAGGTTTGTCATTGTGCCTTCTCTTATTTGTGTTGTCAATACTTTCAAGTTTTCTCATCTTTGCAGGCAATAATGAACCAAAGGAAAATGTATAAAGTGCTTCACGGGGGCCCAAAGATTTCGCGTGCCCATAATCGTAGTGTCATGCCTTCGGCCATAAGTAAGTAAGCCTCCAATTTCACTAACCATTTAACTAATTACTGTGTGATCAGTGTATTTTTCCTGTTACCGTTTGCTAATTTGGAAATTGTTGTTGTCATTTTAGATGCAACGTTGTGCATGAAAGCCGGGCCCAGCACATTACATGAAATAATAGATGGGAGCGGTCGCTCAGCCAAGGTTATCTGATTCCCTGCTTCAATTCCCGTTCATTCAAATTCCGTAATATCGTATACTCATTTTCTGTTTGTTGTTGCTTTTTTAGGTGCACCTACACAAACAGCAGCGGTTTCAACCACTTTACATGAAAATTATTGGAGTGCGCAGTTAGTAACTCGAGGTGATTCGATACTTAATTTTTAGTAACATTTATTGAACGCCATTAAATAAGATGCCATAGTACATGGTAGGTAATTGTCTGCATTTGGTAACTTAATTAAGGATTCGTAGTATCCTATGGATAACATGTTGCAGTTACATTTACTCACTACACATAGTATCTGATTGAGGCAAACCCAGTCAACTAAATTTAACCACGGATGTGGTCAAACAAGTCAAACTCCTAAGGCTCAATGCTCCGCGGAATATAGTGTTTCCCCGAGTCGTTATGTCCCGACGAGGTGTGGATGGTTATAAAACGGTTTCGTGATCGGGTGAATTTGGACAGGAAAAGGGTTTGAGTTTGATTAAACTGAGGAATCTACAATGAAATAGCTTAAATAAGCTATATGAACAATACAAGAAAGTTGAAAAACCCTGAAACGTTTAAAACTTAAAACGCGTACGTTCACGTTTAAATAAAACGTAAACGTACAAAATTAAAAGTGAAAACTGAAATCTGAAAACACCCAGGGGGTGAAAATGACTTTTTTACAAACCTAAAGGTAAAAGAAAATTTTTAAAAAAAGAAAATAAATTTTAACACTAATTAATTATTTAATATTAATTAATTACTAATTATTACTAATTATTAATATTTAAACAACTTAAATATAATACAATATTGAATAAATACTAAAAAGGTGAAAATAAAATTTCTAAAATTATAAAATAACTAAAAATAAGTTTTAAAATTAAAAATAAGTATTTTTGTCTTTTTATGATTTTTCTATTAATTAATTACTAAATAATTATTAATTACCTAATTAAACTATTTTAAATTAAGAAAAATAGAAAATGAACAGTAAAAATTATAAGAAAATTTCTAAAATTATTTTACATTATATAAAAGCTAGGAAAAATATAAAAACTAGGTTTTACTTAATAAAAACTAATTATGCTATTTAAAACTAATTATTAATTAATAATTAATAAAACTAAGATTAATTCTAATAAATACCTAATGATAAAATAAAAATCTGATAAAATTACTATAAATACTTTAATATAAAAGGAATTTAAAAAAAATATGAAAAACACCAAGTACTTAAGAAAAATCTAAAAATGAAAAATAAAATTTAAATAAAATTAAATAGAAACTATCACTTAAAAAATAAATTTGATTTTCTGGATTTTCTTTTTGGAAACTTGATTTATACCTAAAAGTAGAAACTTTCTGTAAAAACAAACTTTTTGGAACTCAAATATAAGCACAACAAGTGCTTATTAGCTTGACAGTTGACTTTGGTCAATTGTCCAAGTTATAAGCTTGAAACAAGCTTTAAGCTGAGAACCAGTGTTGGATTAGGATGTAAACAAGCTAAAGTAACATGGTTAAGCTAAAAAAAAGCAATGGTGAAGCCTGAATAAGCCAATAAGCTGACTAAGCTCAAATGAGCACCTTGCTCAAAACAGAAAAGGGGACAAAGTTAATGGCAGCCTAGGGGGCACACTAGGAGGATTGGGGGCACAAATTTGGTTGCAATGGAGAGCCCCCCCACCTAGGCAGTTGAAGGAACCAACAATTGAACCATGGAGCTCACTAGGGAAGGCTGCAGACACCACCAAAGTTGGTGGTGTGGGCTGATGTCAGTGGTGCAGGGGAGGTCAGTTCCCCTGCAGCCCACTTTGATAGTTCACAAAAGCCATAAATAAATTTCCAAAAATCAACAAACTATGTGATTCTCAATTTAAGCTGGTACACAACAAATGTAAACAAGTTTCAACCCTTAATTCAACTCCCATAAATCACAACAATTGCTACAATATTTGGAAAAACCTGATGTACATAATTTGACTTTTTAATGAAATATGAAAAGCTTGACTTATGTGAATTTCTACTGGATCTAATGGATTGAGATTGATGTTATATGTTAATATGAAGCTAAATTATGCAAATACAACACTTAATGAACTAGTATGAATGATTTGGGAGTGTTAAACTCCAACAGTTAACAGTTATGGTGTGATAACTTGGATTTTGACTTTTGCTTATTAAGGGACTGAATTAGAAGCTTAAACAATCTATCCTAACATGATGCAACATATCTAAGTAGTTACTATCAACAAAAACAAGCTCATCAGTGGTGTTAACCACTGATCCAAACACCCCCTTATGCAAGCTAGTTAAAAGATAAAAACTAGGATAAGCAAAATTTGAACACAGAAATGATAGACAGATTAATAACTACTAAAATGAAGGTATGAGATTCAATTAATAGGACAAGTAAGCTTATGACTGAGTGAATGAACAATAAAACTGAATATCAAGTAACTACTAAACAAAGGTACAATGGAACTCACTGATTTACTCTGCTCAAAATAGATAGGATAGGCTTTTACAAAATCTAGTTTGTTAAAAACAAACTAATAAACCCATGGTCCTTCCAAATCTGACCCATCACCCATAAGTACCACAGTAACTATTATTTTTTACTTTTCTTGACTTTTTGAGGTTATGGATTAAAGACAGAAATTAAGAGGTGTAAACTCACATCAAGTTATTTCTAAGCCTGTGAGAGTAAGACTGAAACAGTAGAGAGCTAAAGCCTTTTTAATTAGTTGACAATTAAGCAAAGACAAATCTTAACAAGAAATTTAGCAAAAACAAACTTAAGTTAAACTGAAATTTCATTAAACATTAAAAGTTTACAACACCTTCAAGGTAGAATCCAACTGAATTCAAATTATAAAATAAGAACCTTAACTAAAATTTAGAACTACATTGACTATTTTTGACTAAAAACTAAAACTAAAAAACTGCTCTCTTTCTTTTCTCTTTTCTTCACTTTTTATAATCCATGGGGCACATCTCTCTTTTCCCAATTCATTCACAGCCATTGGATGCTTGATTTTAATCTCAGCCGTTCAAATACTTTTTTGGCGGGAAATTGGGATTGGGCAGGGCAGTGGTGTTTGGTGTGGGTAATTATGAGGAGAGGAGGGGGTTGAATGTAGGTGAGAGCATTTATGATAGTTGATGAGGAGGGGGGAGACAAGTTGCTGGAATTTAGGGTTGTTAATGGAGGTTAAGGCTGGAGGTTAGGGGTGAGTGGTGAGGGTGTTGACCGGTCAAAGACGGGGGGGGGGGGGGGGGGAAGTATTAAAGGGGAGATGGGTTGGTTTGGTGGTGGGCTTGGGTATTGGTGGGCTGGGTGGACTGTGGATCAGGTAGGGGATTGGGTTGTTTGTTTTTGGGTAATGAAAATATTAAGGGTCCGTTTATTTTGTTAGTAAAAACACCTCATGGACCAATTTTGTAATTAATGAAACTTGGGGGCTGAAAATGTTATTTTCACAAAGTTACTCAAAAGGGTGAAATATACCATGTTCCACAATTCAAAAAACCATAAATGATATTTTCCAATTTTAAAATTCCCGGGGACCAAATGTGTCAATTTTCAAAAGTCCAGGGACCAAACATGTAAATTCCACAAACTTTTCTTTCAAGGATCAAATGTGATTTTTGTAACTTCCCAAGGACCCAAAATGATTTTTTATTCAAAATTATCCCACCAGGGACCAAATCTGTCAAAGTTTGAAACTCCAGGGACTGAATTTGTAAATTTCCAAAACTTTTCCAATTTTTCACCAAAGGACAAAATATGACAACTTATGATTGTAAAAGGACCTTTGGTGATAATTTTCCATATTTTGAATGACCAGGGACTAATTTTGTAATTTTATGAAAGTTGGGGGACTGAAACTGCCAATTTTGCAAACTTTGTGCGTTTTTCATTTGTTTTTGCTCGTTTTGCATCTAAAACATATAAAACACAATTTTAAAATATTTTTAGTATTTTGATGCATTTCTGAGTGTTTTTGTATGTTTTGCAGTCCAGATTAGACCAAAAATGATGAGTGTTTGATCACTCATCAGTATCTTATGGATAACACCCTGTAACCTTGGTATATTGTTTATATACAGCAACGTCACAGGCACAAGCCTCCAGTGAAGGCATTAGAGAAAGATATGCACCACATGCTAAGGCGCCAATGTTAAGAAAATGCACACCCATCTGATCTATAAACTGCAATTCCCCTCGACGGAAGGTGAGGCAGCATAATAGCAGCCTCAAGGCCCGTTAAACGTTGGGAGGAAGGTTTCTTCCCTAATGCATGTGCCGATGCACCCATGTGGAAACAATGTCATGTACCCTCTTGGTAAGGTTTTTATCAGCGTCTTTTTTTCCGCCTTTTATTATTTTATTGCTATTATAAAGACAGTCATCAAATCTTTCTTACTATAAAAATGAATATCTTATTTTCGTTCCGTATTTCTGGCTATTACGAGCGGATTAGTAGACAAATTTTTATATACAAAATTAAAAATTAAGGATGGAAAAAGTGTATGAACGTTATATACTTCAAAAGCAGTTTAAAACACAAATTTTCATGTTATAACTGAAATACTATTCTCAGGTGTTATAACTACCAGGCACTACCGTAGGCGCACACGAGGTACTATAACTATTCATCTTTTCACTCTCAAGGATATACGTATATGCAACATGTTGGTGTACCTTATATACTTTATTATATGTTTGTTATTGATTCATAGCAAAGGAGTTTGAAGCAAATCAGAAAAGGACTAATAAAGAGCTTGAAAAGCAAGATGTCTTGAGGCGAAAGGTATTTTTCAAACCTAAACAAAACTCTGGATGTGGAAGTGGACCAGTTTCGATATGTAAGTGCCTTTGAAATATCTTCATACTATATTGCTTGATTTTAATGACCCTATATGCTAATGTGGAGCATGTCTATATGCTTCAGGAATTACAAGAACTAAGGAGTGATCTACATTAGAAACCAGAAGACGTAAGCATCAGTTTAAAGAATTTAATGGTAAGCTTTCTTAGTTATTTCTCGATATCTTGAGGTTGAGGTGCCAAAATGGGTAACATGATAATGTCTGCAAAATGGGCAAATCTGTATTAGGGCCTTTCTGTTTTTTATCCCCGTTGTACTCAATTAGAGTTTGATCTCGCTTGGCAATCTAAAATTTCTTTACTTATTTTGTTCACGTCGCAAAAAAGAGATAAAAAAAATTGGTGTAGTCATAATTCATGTATTGAAGTTCATTGAATTTCACATAAAAAAGTTCCAATCTTTGTAAACACATGTTAGTATTAAGGGTATTAGGGATTTCTGATTCAAATTTGTTTTTGTCTATTGTTACACTTTTACCTAGATTTGGGAAGTTTATGTTTTAGTTGTGAGCAGATGTTGTCAAAGATTTTTGGTTATTATATGCAGGGCGAAGACTTAAAAAGCTTCGGCCAATGGGGAAGCAAAACACCTCGACGCCTTTAAAACTTTGCCACACCTTCTGTGCTGTATACGAAAACAACTTTCGAAGCAGGTAAAACTTGGAAATATTTACTTTTTTTACGCATTTAATCTCTGAAATTACAATAAGATTTATGTTGATACCTTTCCTTAATCAAAATTGATGAACTGATGTAACAAAGGGAAAAATATTTTTTGCGGTAGTTCACATTGGAAGTGGCCTCAACCATAAAAGATATGTATACAAAAAAAAAAAAATAAAAGATTAGAAAATACCATTCTGGTCTTTTTCTTTTCTTTTCTTTTTTTTTTTTGGGTACCACATTTACTTTTGTGTCCTCGCAAATTAATTTTTCTAGCTTGTATAGTAATGGAGATTAGTGTCGGTATGTATGAAGTTAGATGTTGTATTTCTTTTAAATAGAGCATGTATCATATGAGATATTGCATTTCCTTTGAAGTGAAAAGATTACATCCATTAAGCTTTATAAAATTACTTGACTAAGTAAACTCACAACTCAATAACTATGTTTGCAAGACAGATTACATCGTTTGATGCTTATATTGTCAAGCTCACAACTCAATAACTATGTATCCAAACATCTCGCGCAACGCGCGGGATTAAAACCTAGTTATATATTTATCATGTGTTTAATGAGAATACATAAAATTCCATTATTCAATAGGTGAATGGTCGGTCGACACGAGGGACGAAGTTGCTATTTATTCGCCGATTTAAACCTTTTAAAAAGCTTATCATAAGATCAAAAATTTTTTAGCATTTCCAAAATATCTTTTTTCTACTCACGAACGAAAAACGAAATTAGGTAACAAATAAAGAGAGTAAAAATATACAACTTAAGAGGGATACAGATAACCAACCCCATAAATAAACAATTTGCCAAAGAGTGATCCAACTTTAATTTGATTTCTACTTCAGATAATGAGATAAGAAAGAAAAGAGAACTTTTTATAATTAGCACAAAAGGTAAGAAACTATCAACTCTACATATTTTGGTAGCCAAATATAGTGTTTTATACTTTGAAAATAGCAACTTTCAAATACCAAATTATTTTGGACGGTGTATGTTACTAAAAATGGTTGTTACACTGATTTTACTACGAGTAGTTGCGTCAAGTTAATTAAACTACAAAAAGTGAAAGCACTTTTCCTTGATCTTTATCTGTAAGTTCGTTATCTCAAATGGAACTCAACCAGTTAACTCTTTGCACAATCTACTCAAAAAGTATATATATGTTGTGCTATTTGATTACAAGTTTACAACCTTCACTCCACGGCTCCACCACACAATTAAACAGCGATATTATTTTTGTGTACGTAGTTAATTAGTTTTAGAATTGTGTATGCACGAGTTTTGGTAGATAGCATAACGGGTAATAATATTTGAATAACTGAATTTTGAACAGATAGTATAACTAATAATATTTCAATTACCTTAGTTTGAAGTAAAATGTTGTATGCAAAAGGTTAATAACCGGTAACCCGAACCGGCACACAATAGGCTGTCTTTCCATAATGTGGGGCATAGATGACTCACTAAGCGGTTGTAGCTATGAAGTGCCAAAGATTGAACCTTGACCTTATGCTTGTTAGATGCAAAGATGTCTTAGCCATTACGAACTCAACTACGCGCTATTGGCTCCATGGTTTTGTAAAGTATAAGATTTTTCTATAAGTTTATATTAAATCTTTTATACTTATATAGTTATAATACTTGTGCACGCGCATTTTTTACATAAATTTTTTATTATGTATTAATATCAATTAATATTTTATATAGATTTTTGTTGCGCGAAAGATTTGACTTTTTTAACTGGTATGGTGTTTAAGTTGATGTTGTTTATATTTAACTATAAATATCATGTTCTAGACATTATGTGTGTTTAGTAACACGTAGTGACCCTAGAAAAAATATGTGTCGTTACTATATGTACAATCTCGTGTATTTATTTTCATTTCCCAGTAAACCGTAGGGTCGTACCTTCATTTTATTATGTATATTTTTCTTAATAATAATTATAGCCGTATTTAATTTTTAGCCCGTGTACACGCGGGTGAAACTTATAAAGATGAATAACATGAGTCGTTTGTATATACATAAGATCGTGTATTATATATATATATATATATATATATATATATATATATATATATATATATATATATATATAATTGCAAGTATAAGGAGTATAAAGTCTAGGGAGTATTAACTAAATTTACAAAGTTATTAAAAAACATGAAAAACTAATAAGTTTACGTAAGTCTATATAATTTATGTAATTTTAACAACTAAAACTTTATTAATTATCTCATCATGTCTTAGTTTTTTTACAAAATCAACACATATGTTTTTGTGCTTATTTATTTTCTCGGATAAATTTAATTGAGTTTGACTAAACTGAAATCAATTTGATTTTTATTGGCCAATAAAAATGCTCTAGTTTTCCTGTGGCAAAATTGGGTTCTCTTATTGATCTAACTAAAATCCATCAAAGATTTGATTGTCCATTATGTAAGTTCTCTTATTATTAAAAGATGATAATACTACTTATTATCATCTTTAATAACAAGAACGTATATGTTTTCTTTAAAAAAAATGTAGGGGTTTTAATTATTTTTATAAAGTTATTAAAGAACATGATCCTTATAATTTATTTAAAATTTAACAACGAAAGTTTTATTAATTTCCATTCGCTTTTTATAGTTATTTGTTTTATGAAATCGACACATGTGTTTTTATACATATAAATTTTTTTAGATGATATTTAAATTAGTTTAACCAAATCAATTTTGAGTTTTATTGGCAAATCAAAATGTTCGATTTTAAAAGCTTTCATCTGAGTAGTCACTACGCCTACCCTATCGCTGAGTCTTTGGAAGCGGTTTCACTCCTTTATAGGTCGGAACTCTGGAACCTAAAGACTATCTTAATCAGACAGGATAGATGGATTGAGTGCGCGTTGCCTTGATTTGAGGTGAACTCCTTTTCCTCTTCTTCCGGACCGGACCCTTCCATGTGAGAAGCAGGAAGTCGAGTTATTGAGGAATGAGAATCTAATGTCTTATTAAAACTTTCTTCTTCCTTCAGACCGGGCCAAGCCTTTAGGTTGTTTAAGTAGGTTTGGGCTAGGTCGTTGCGCTCCTGCCACCTCTTGGCAAAGTATTTAGCTCTCCTATTAATTAAGAATAAAGGGTACGTTAACCTTTGGTTAAAATTTCACCCACTGTCACATCAGCGCCACATCAGCTTTAACATTTTCTCCTTTAACAAAATAAAAACACCCGTTATCATAACCAAACTTTAACCAAAATATTTTAAATTCAACCGCTAAACTAAAACTAACACTTCATTTATTAAAAAAAAAAATAAAAAATTAATTCTTAAATATAACGATACGAAAATAAATAAACTAAAAAAAAATACAACGAAATAAAAAAATACGAAACATAGGAAATTTAAAAACATACATATTACAAATATTTATTCATCGTCTTCGGAATCTTCTTGTTGCTGTTGTTGTTGTCGTTGAAGATGTATCTACCAAATATGATCCATTAGGTCGTTGGAGTTGAGTATGCGTTTCTTGGTCGCGTATTTCTCTTGCCACGCGACGATGAGTATCACATCTTTCGACCCACCTTTGCTGCCTCAAATGTGGTGATATTCGTATGCGGCAATCATAAACTCAAAATCAGTTTCGTCAAGCTCACATTCATGAAAGATCAGGTTACGAGACAAGTGAGGTTGAGCTGCTGCTTGTTCCAACTGTTGCTAATATTCGTACGCAACAATAATAAACTCAAAATCAGTTTCGTCATCTACATATGTCCAATGCTTTGGTGATTCCTCACTTTGATTCGGATCCATTGTGAATGAATAAGTTTTTTATTTATTTTTTTTTATTATTATTTTTTTTTAGAGAGAGAGGAAGTAAATAAAGTTGTGGAAGTGTGAAAAAAAAAGTTGTGTGTTAATCGATTATTTATAGTGGAGGAAATAAGTTTTTTTTTTTTCTTTTTTACAACGGTGATATATACTTTATAAAGGGGTGAACTGATTTTTATTTCTTTTAATTCATAAAGCAGCTTAACGAGGCGTTAAGCCTTTCACGTCCCTCGTTAACGAGGGTTTAACCCCCCCCCCCCCCTCTTGTATGGTTAATGCATCGTTAACTTGAAATGGTTAAGCTCTAACTTCCTTTTCTCGTGAACGTGCTGCATGCTCTAATATAAAAATTATATTTTCTCATTTGTATCTTCTTTTATTACTATATATATAAATACAGCATCAACAACAGGGCTGTTTCCTACGTCATTTTTACGTCACCCAGGCCCAATGCTTTGTTTCTATACAAAACTACTTTTTGAATGGATCTTTAGCCCATTCGGGTGCACCTGAGGCCCATCACGAAACCATCAATACATTTTTTTTGCATACAATTCACATATCAGAAATCCAAACAAATAACGAAAACAATTTAAAAAAAAAACAAACTTCCGCCTTGTGATTTCATAGCTAAATGGTAAGCATTATCAGAAAAATTGCAAAAAGTTAACAACTTTAATTTTATTTCCGCTTAACGAGCTTTTATGCCCCATATATAAGAAAGAAGACATTTTTCATAAGGGTAAAATGCAAAAATGGTTCCTAAACTATCACGAAATCGCAAATATGGGACCGAGACAAAAAGGCACGCAAAAAAGCCACTAATGTTATGCAAATTTGTAAAAAAAACCACTGAGAGGCATTTTCCGTTAATTTTCCCGTTAAGTGACATGTCACTGAGGGTAGTATTGTCATTTCACGGTGCTCCCGGGTACTAAGTGTACGTGCAGTTACACTGTAGATTGAAGGACTAAATTTGCAATCGAAAGTTTGCCTTTTTACACACTTTACACTATCCAGTAATTAAATATGACCGTTGCATCACATTATTTCACACTTTCCAATATCCGGAAAAAATATGGTCTTGATTTGTGACTGTGGGAAACAAACAACAATCAAAACAAGCTGGACAAACAGGAACCCAGGACGACGATTCTACTGTTGTCCTTCATGTGGGTTTATTGGATGGACGGTTCCTCCAATGTGTTATCGAGCATTCGCTGTGATTCCTGGCCTGTTGAGAGCGAGGAATGAACTTGAAGAAGAGTTGGAGGAGCAGTTGAGGTTGATGAGGGAGAAGGATCAGCAGTTGAAGAAACTCAAAAAGTTTCTTATTTTTAGTTGGGTCTTTTTTTTTTCATTGTTTTTAAGTTGCTTTAGGTTGGTATGTAGGTGTATTGGCATCTTTCTTGGTTGTATCATCACAGGGTGTAAGGTCATCCCTGGTTTGTATTTACCTTCATGTTAATAAAAAGTGTTTGATTTTTGCACTAAAGTGGGATCATGGTTGTTTTGGTTGTTGTTATTATAAGAAGACAAATCTAGTCAATAATGTTCATTTTACTTGCAGAATCAATATGCAGTAAACTTGGTTTCTGGTTCCTTATCAACTTTGACTTACAAAAGTCAAAACAAGTTTGGGTCATTCGGTATACTTAAATAGTGGGCATGTTGGGTCATTCAATATAAGTAAGTATATGATGATGGCAAACCACAAATTGTGCACAGCATTATGTGGCAAATAATGATAGTAAACCAAAATGAAACAAATACCATTCCTAATTAATCAAGTCTAAAAAACAAATCACGTACAAATTATTGTCTAGAAGACAGAATAACCAACCCAAGGTTATTGCACCATCATAATTTTGTTGACTTACTTGGTGATTTTGGATTTTCTCTTGATCCTATTCTTCCTTTGACCTCCACCATTCCCTGTAGATTGTGAACATGACTTGCTTGTGTTCCAACTTGATGACTTGGCCCTTCTGCTACCTCACCTGCTTATGTTCCAACTGGCTGGCTTGGCCGTGCTCCCACCTCTGTTGCAGAAGATCCCACTGGCTGAGTAGATCTTTCTAGTACCTCATCTAGTACTCCTTCCCTTCTTGTTCTCCCTTGGTTGACTCTTCGTCCCGTACAAGCTCTCTTATTGTGACCCTGCCCACCACATGCACCACATTTGAAAGTCTTGCCCCTCTTTGAGAGCTTCCCATTTTTCACCATTGATTTTTTCATAACCTGTTCAGCAATCTCATCCTTTGACA
The DNA here is from genome assembly GCA_030686995.1 of Artemisia argyi. Taxonomy (NCBI): domain Eukaryota; kingdom Viridiplantae; phylum Streptophyta; class Magnoliopsida; order Asterales; family Asteraceae; genus Artemisia; species Artemisia argyi. The sequence goes on along the minus strand of CM060683.1, from coordinate 139,776,200 downwards.
CTTTTCTCTTCTTCTGTGGTCTTCCAATTGGAACATGGTGGTGAGGTGGCTTTAGGTTGCTAGGAATAGGGCATTTGGGCCAAAAGGGTGGACCAGCAATTCCTTCAATCTTGTGTTGATACATCTCCTTCCACATAGTTAACCAATAACATGGGGATACATAATCCTCTGGGATCGCAACATGGTTGTCAATTGACTCCTTGTTGTGTTTAGCCATGTCGTTGATAGCCGCAACAGCATGCTTACATGGAATAGCAGTGAGTTCCCATCTCCTACATGTGCATTCCCTTTTTGGCATATTCACAACACATTGGTCACCCCAAGCTCCCTTACACTAGTATGTATCCCCCCCTCATAATACATTATACTCATTAGCTTCCTCCTTGATGTTTTCTAAAATTTTAGTTAATGTTGGGGTTAAGGGACCTTCACATCTGTCTATTACATGCTGTACACTAACACTTCTCTTCACAAGATACTCCCTGATGTACTCCAAACAACCAATGATTGGTTGATCTCTGCCGGCTACTGACTTGCTATTGAATGATTCACATAAGTTGTTAAGAAGGATGCCACATTTAGCTCTCCCTGCAAACAATATATCAATATGAGCATCATTTTCAATCTTATTAATATTACAGATGAAAGTCATAATATGTTTATATTGTACCTGAAAAATGTAACCTTGACCATGATGATGCTGGTATCTTCCTCACAGTCATAAGCTTTAGAGTCCATTGATTTTAGCTCTTCCATTCCTCTATTAAACTCAGGGACTGTTGATGCTCTAGCACGCCTCCAAACAAGTTCCTTGATATTCTCTCCCTTGAATCTGTTTCATGTTGTCATATATGTGTCGCACACAGAATCGGTGTTTAGCAGCAGGAAACATTTCTGCAATGGCTGGTAATATACCCTGTTGATTTGTACAAAACATAATACATGAATGAGGATTGAATTGGGTTGGAAATCAATTAATTGCAAATCAAGATCAGCTCCAAGTTTATACCTTTTGTCTGTCTGAGATAAAGGTGAAGTTTGAATTTGATTGCAAATCAAGATCAGCTCCAAGTTTGCTAAGGAACCATAACCATGAACTCTTGGACTCAGCTTCAACCACTGCGTACGCAACTGGATAGAGGCCATTATTGCTATCGACACCAACAGCCTTTAAGACTTGACCACCATATGTCCCTTTGATAAAAGCCCCATCCAAACCTAGTATGTCCATTCTTCCTGCTTTGTAATCTTTTTTCAAGGCACCAATACAAACATAGATCTGTCTGAAAACATTTGAAGAATCACCTGCATCAGGGTTTGCTTCAACTTGAATCTTCACAGTTGTATCCTTGTTTTTATTTTTCAATTCCAAAGTGTAATCCCTAAAATTGGCATATTGTTCTCCATGGTCACCCTCAATTTGTTTCTGAGCAAATTCCCTTGCTCTGGATATCTTTGTCGTAGGGACATCAATCTGCAAGTTTTGATTGATTTCCATTGCTATTGCAGCTGTTGTGGTTGTGCAGTCCCTAATTTAATTTTTCTTGTTTGGAGGCATTTATGTTCATCTTTTAATACTTTCACACTCCAACTACGTTCATTACCCACTTTTGACACATGTAGGGACCATGGGCACATGGGCTTGGTCTTTTTTTGTAGGTTTTAGAACTGGCAAAATTGCCTTTTGACTGTGAAGAAGAAGCCGATGGTTGACTACTTCTAGTATCGTTTCTGACATAACCCACAATAGTCCCTTTACAAATTGCTCGAATCCTTTCTTGGTCACACTTTTCCATCTTGATATCTCTTCGAGACTCCAACGCATAAGTTCTGAGCTTTTGTTTGATATCCTTGGGTCTCGCAAATGTTTTTGGTACAAAAAACTCTCCATTCTTAACATTCGACCTACCCTCATACTCCCTCCTAATTAATTTCAACCTTATCTTGCGTAGGTTGACAAATTTGCCACCATTGCCTTCTTCATCACTCTGAAACTCATCAAAGTTATAGCCAGCATCATGATCTGTATAATCTGCCATACACTCATCAGCTAATTTTGATAGATTCTCAAAGTGGGGATCAATATCAAACTTAAACCTACTCATGTCCACTGTTGGCTCACTAGGGGACACCACATCATCCTCTTCATCTTCAAAATGAGACACATCCACAACATGTTCTTCCTCATTTACCTGCTGTGTTGAGATGGTGCCCACATCATCCCTTTCCACTACCTCTTCAAAATCAACAAAGTTTTTGTTGAGCTCTAAACCACAGGCTCACTCTGAAGTTCTGCAACCATGTCTGTAATCAAGTCGTCTCCCACACCAACATTATCTTCAGGATGGGCAAACTGGAACAAGTCTTCATCTGTAATTTGGGATTGTTGCTCATCTTATTCTAGACCATCAACACGACTTACAGGTGGTTGCGCAGCAGGAGTGTCTGTGTCACCAACAACTCGACTTATAGGTGGTTGCGCAGCAGGAGTGTCTGTGTCAATTATTTGGGTTTAATCCTCAGCTTGTTCTCGACCAACAATCATAGTGATAGGTGATTGAGCATTGGTACCATCAATTGAATGCTCAGCTTGTTCTGGACCCACGGTTCGATCATTTGAAGGCTCCATCGGTACTTCATCCGTTATTTTTGATTTTTGGGCTCTTTTGGCTCTTCTGCGTTTTGCCTCAACATAAACCTCTATCTCTCTATGTGTTGGAACCAAATCCAACAAGTTCATGACACCGTCATCATTCTTCAAGGGTAACAACCCAACATCCAATATCTCTCCTCGTATCTTATAATGACACCCTGCAACCCCACCTTTGACACCTATGTTAGCTACCAACGCTTCTGATGCATGGGATTGCACCTGCGCAAAAGGTTTTACTTTTCAAGGGATCTTGAGAAGCTTGCAATCCACACCAGGCAGTGTACCTGACCGATGTAGTATAGTGTAGTGGCAAGTACTGGGGGATTGATCGTTCTCTTGGGGAATAGTATCGTTAGGATCAAAACTTAATTAAACTAGGTCTAGAGGTGAGGGATGATTCTTTTTGTATTTTTATAGTTTTTTAGAAAGCAAGTAAAAATCTCAGGTTTTGGAAGAGTGTGCGGAATTAATTACTAGTCAACTAACCCAATTAACTACTAATTCAATAAAAATAAAACAACAAGAAAGTAAATGTGGAGAAAAACAATAATAAGAGAAACGTGTTTACTTAGATTTCACTACTCCCTAGCTATCTTTTATTAGTTGATTAGTTTGTTACAATTGCGTGGATGACGGGTTATATTCCTTAATACCATTCGTAGGGCCGTGTACGATCTTCCCTAACTCTATAAGCTTCTACCTCTTCCTATGTCGAGCCGACTACTAGCTCCTAACATGGCCTCCTTAGTAGTTACTTATGCATTAAATACAACCAATTAATCGTAGTACACATCTGATCATGTTTCTTAAGACGTTCAAGCATGTTACCAATTGGAAGTCTGCCAGTTTTCTTAAGCCTAACATCGAAATCATTCATCCATTACAATTAATAACAAACAACCTACCAATAATCAATAGCTAGGTTTCATTACATCTAAGCAAACACAAAGAAAACCTAGCCTAGCATGTTAAAGTAAAGACAAGCATAAGATAGAATCAAACAACACATAGACATATTGAATGATTATTGGAAGACTTATCTTTATTAGAACATGGATGATAAAAGGGTGAAAAACCCTGTAAAATTCGACCTAGGGTTTCCCCACAAGTTCTCCCAAAAGTATCTCTAAAATTCTCCCCCTAATACATGAAAATTAGAAAACTATATATAGATTTTAGGGGCTGACGGCGTCACGTGTAAATTCTGGCGTCATCAACTCGCCACCAAAGAAACTCTCGTATTGCCTAGATCCAGATTTGACGCCGTCATGTATTATTCTTCTCATGGCCATCAAGAGTAAATTACACGTGACGGCCTTGGTGACGCCGTCACGTGTTAAAGTCCAAAAACATTATGGCGCGTCTCGTTATATCTTTTTATCCACCTCTTTGCCATAACGTGACGCCATCACATGTGATACGTGACGCCGTCAAGCATTGTTTCTAGCTTGATTTGGAGACTTTGCCGTTTTCTTCACTTTTCGCTCCAAAATGCTTCCTTTTCCAGATTTCTTTTCCAAAGTACCTGAAATGACAAAAGGAACTATTTAGGGCAATATTTGATCAAATAATCTCGACTTAGGGCTTAAATGACCCCTAAAAGCGGTACACTTTTCGTCTCATCAAATACCCTTACACTTGAGATTTGCTTGTCCTCAAGCAAATGCGCTTTTATTCTAATCAAAATACAAGCTATGGGTCATTTAACACTAATATAAAAGTAATTACAACAAATAATCGTTCCACTTCAACCAAAACAAGCACGGAAATTATACACTAGCACCTCACAAATAGTGTTTAGATACTCACATCTCTCGGATGTAATAAAAGTATATATCATAATATGAAAATGGAAAATATCTCTCACTACCTGTCATAGCACATAGATTACCATAGGCTTAGGAAAGGGTCAAACCTCCACCACTTGGCGTAAGCACCTAGGATAAACTATCAAAGAGGTCTTTTAAAAGAGTTATAACGTGAGGTGTAGGGATATGATAAACACTGTTTTGTTGGATAAAGGCAATCTTTACAGGTGGCGAGTTTATCATCTTGGTCAATTACATGTACAATGTGGCGTTGCTAAGCCAAGACTCGACTCGACTTAAGCTAATAAAAAACTAATCAAAAACAAAAAAGGAAACGGGATGGTAGTCCGTATGTTTTTTCTCTCTTTTTTTTCTTGATTTTTCGTTTTTTTTTTCATGCACTCTTGCCCTACCATCCAAAATAATACATCATAGGGAATTTGCATTCCCCTTACACTTGAATTTTTACATACTTTACAATTAACTATTCTAATGACTTGAATTAAGATAATCAAAACACTTGAAGTACTTTTTAAAATATTAACGCACATATGGGGGGTAATAATTGATGTTCTTACCCATTACTCCATAACACTAGTACTTTATCCATGAGTCCCAAGACAATATGTACAAGATATAACTCGACTTAGCAACCATGTAATCGATTAGATAATTAACTAAGGGTTTAAACATGTAACAATAATGCACTAAAGATGAGTGCATACAAGGAAGGCTAAGACGATTTAGTTGCACATTTTGGGTGGATTGTAAACAAATTCTTCCTTTAAGTAAAATGCTTAAAGTTAGAAACGAAAAGATAGGCTCGGAGTGGTGTACTAGGGGTATGTGTACTAAAAATGAGTACAACGCAAAGGTGTGGAAAAAATTAATTGACTTTATTGGTCAAGTAATTATGACTTCATTGGTCAAGTAATTATAGTACGGGTTTAACACAAGGGTTATCCTATTGCCTCTTATCATGTAGTAAATCCTAACTACACGAATGTAGTCTCACTAGCGGTCTCGGGATGCATCACTAACGCAAGTTCTAGAATCTAAGTACTACCGGTACAATCATAAGCATCTTTTCCTAACAAATCTAAGGGCGAACCTCATATATTTGGGATGGAAAATTTTGAGTGGTACGGTTTTTGTGCTAGTCATACAACTCCTATCCATGAGACGCTCATTAAGGCTAAAGCTTCACTCCTAAATGTTGTAAAAAAATTTAAATTTTGTGCTAAAATTGCCCTAACAAGTATTTCTCTTAGTTTTATTACACACCTACTATTGAACAAATGATGTGTGGGAATTGCACCAGGCTTTACCTCTCGAGGGATCTCCAAAAGCTTACAACCCCCACCAGGCAGTGTACCTGATTGTTGTAGTATAGTATAGTGACAAGTACCGGGGGATTGATCGTTCAGCTTAGGAATAGTGCCGCTAGGATTAGAAAACCTAAATACTAGTTCTAAAGGTGAATGATGATTATTTTTGTATTTTATATTTTTTTAGAAAGCAAGTAAAAATCTCGGGTTTGAAGGATTTGGGCGGAATTAGTTGCTAGTCAACTAACCCAATGCTAAAGATGCAATCAAAATAAAATACTAGAAATGAAAATAAACTAAATTATACTAAAGTTGTGAGCAGTAAATGGAGAAAATGTGTTTACTTAGATTTCACTACTCCCTAAACATCTTTTACACGTTAATTACTTGTTATAATTGCATGGATGACGGATCGTATTCCTTAATACCATTCATGGGGTGGCACACTTAACTCCCCAATTCTATGAGCTCTTATCTCCTCCTATACCATGCCCAACACAACCATAGGGATTATAAACAGTGGCTCATGCATTAAATACAACCAATAAAGACCTAGTGCGCGTGGGTTCATGTTTCTTAAGACGTTCAAGCATGTTACCAATTGGAGATCTGCCAGTTTTCTTAAGCCTAACATATAAATCATTCATCCAAGACAAGTATAAACAAGTAATCAACACATAATTAACATCTAGGTTTCATTAGATCCAAGCAAACACAAGATAGATCTAGCCTAGCATGATGGAATTAAGACAAGAACAAGATATAGACAACCAACACATAGACATATTGATTGAATTAAAAGAACACTTATCTTAATTACACATGAACGGTATCAAGGGCTTGGAACCCTTGAAAAACCTGTAAAATTCGCACCAAATTTGTACTTAGGGTTTCTCCAAAACTTCTCTCTTTTTAATGTGAAAATTAGAAAACTATATATAGGAAAAGGGGTCTGACGGCGTCAAGACTAAACTTGTGACGCCGTCACCTCACCGCCAAAACTCTTCTCGGACTGCCTTGATCTACATTTGACGCCGTCATGTGATAATCATTTCCAGGCCGTCATGACTTTTACTCTTGACGCCCTACTTCGTGACGCCGTCAAATCTCTACTGGACCGTCATGGAATTTTGCTCTTGACGCCGTCAGGATGTTACTCTTGACGCCGTCACCTACTGTTCCCAGCATGGAAAATTAAGACTTTGGCGTTTTCTTCACTTTTATGCTCCAAAAACGTCCGAATTGCTTCCTTTTCCAGATTTCACTCCCAAAGTACCTAAAATCACAAAAGGAACGATTTAGGGAAATATTTGATCAAATAAATTCAATTCCGGGCTTAAATGACCCCCTAAAAACGGATCATTTTTCGCCTCATCAACAAACAAACTCAAGTGCAATTGTATTCTCTAAGGTATCATCATTTACCCTCCCCTTACACTTAGGCTGAACATTGTCCCCAATGTTCAATAAAAAGGGTGTAAAAGTAATGAAGGTAAAAGAATGAAACAGATACTCCCTTGATTCGTTTGGTGTGGATAATGTGATAACATGGTTAGATCCTTATCCAAGAAAATGAATGTTGAAAGCTTCCCTTTAGAAATATAAATCATCTTCTTTTCCAATATAAACTGTTAAACCTAAGAACAATCATGGCAAACCTCGCGTAAAATCGGTGGCAATCTATATATATTAAAATCTTAGAAAAAATAGCATATATATCTTAGTGTTGCTTTCTAGGAATTAAAAGGATATAATGCTTGTGGAATGAATATTTGCAGATTTCCTGCAGTTTATAAAACTAAAGAATTAACAAACACTTTAAGACTCTGGTAGAAAAACAAAACTCGCAAAATTTTACAGAATTTTACACCTGACGCCGTCAGGTGATAATCCTGACGCCGTCAGAGTGCTCTGACAGAAATCTTATGTTAAGTTTCTGGAAAATTTCTGGAAAAACTCATGCCTTAATTCCTGAAATTCCTGCAAAACATCAAACATTTGACTCAAACAAATACTGATATGCACATTCATTTAATATTGTTGTGATTCATGTTCAAGCTAGTTCTTAGAAACAAATTTTGATTTCCCTTACACTTATCTTTTGCGAAATACCTTTATATGAAGTTAAGACGAAGTTAAACAACAAGGTAAAGCATTTTCACAATTTATTTTGAAACATGAGCCACAAAAAATAAAAATAAAACTTGCATACGGAAACAAATAAAATCAAACAAACAAACAATCAAACAAATAAATAAATAAAGTTTGGGTTGCCTCCGAAGCGTTTTTCTTTATTTACGAGTCTTGTAGCTAGACTCAAGGTCACGGGCTATGTTTTCCTTTCCCACTTCTCAATTGATTCCCTTAACCTTTGAGCTACTTCTATGTCAACTCTATACTTAGGCCCGAGGGTTAAGCAATTTTATAGTAAAGGCTCCTTTTTTTCCAAACAAAATTCATTCCTTTATTCTTATCTTCTTCGTTAATGTCCTCGATTGCACTAATGTTATCCATATTAAGTTGAGGCACGTAATGAAATTCCTTCATTTTATTAGGCATCCTATAGGTGATCCTATCGATTTCATTAGAAAATTGGACCGTTCTTTCTATTTGATCGTGTTTTAACTTGGACTCCTCAATAAATTGCTTACCTAATACAACATGGGATAAGCGACAATCTATAACATTAGCCAAGTCTTCAACAACCATAAAATCAATGCTATAAGTAAATTTCCCCACAAAGACATGTAAACCTCTAACTCTCCCGACAAAATTACAAATTCCACCAGGGTATTTGAGATCTCTCCTAGGTTCGAGTCTTGTTTTTACTATATCATTATAAACACTTGAAGACATAATGTTGATTGGGGATTAAAAATCGATGTAGGCTTGATCAATATGTTTATACCCAATCATGCATGGTATCTTTACATTCCTAGGGTTACCTCTCTTAATCTTAGGGTCAATCTTAACGAAAGGGGGATGAGGATTATCAACGAGATTGTTATAGTAAGCGATTTCCTCCTTAGTGGGGTATAAATTGAAATAATCATCATCTAGATCCCCCTCTTCTTCTTCCTTAACACCTTCCACAATTGCCAAGTCATTGGATCCTAAGTCCGTATCTAAGTCCATGGCTATTGCTAAGTCATTAAGCGCATAATCAAGTTCAATATCAACCAATCTATTGAGTTCTCTAAGTTCCCTAATCTCACTCTCAATCTGTTCACACAACAAAGCAACTTCGCTAGGTGAAAGGGGTGGATTCGCGTTTTCCATAGTGGCCAACGGAATAATCAATGAGGATTGTACGAACAAACACACAAAGAAAAGATAGACTAAAGAAAACCTACAAAAATAAAATAAAAATCTTACTAGAAAGGAATCTAACAAGTAGACCTAATAAAAAGAAATTTCAACCTAAACAATAACTATTCCCTGGCAACGGTGCCAAAAACTTGATGCGTGGGATTGCGCCTACACAAAAGGTTTTACTTCTCAATGGATCTTGAGAAGCTTGCAATCCACACCAGGCAGTGTACCTGACCGATGTAGTATAGTGTAGTGGCAAGTACTGGGGGATTGATCGTTCTCTCGGGGAATAGTGTCGTTAGGATCAAAACTTAATTAAACTAAGTCTAGAGGTGAGGGATGATTCTTTTTGTATTTTTATAGTTTTTTAGAAAGCAAGTAAAAATCTAAGGTTTTGGAAGAGTGTGCGGAATTAGTTACTAGTCAACTAACCCAATTAACTACTAATGCAATAAAGATAAAACAACAAGAAAGTAAATGTGGAGAAAAACAATAATAAGAGAAGCGTGTTTACTTAGATTTCACTACTCCCTAGCTATCTTTTACTAGTTGATTAGTTTGTTACAATTGCGTGGATGACGGGTTATATTCCTTAATACCATTCGTAGGGCCGTGTACGATCTTCCCTAACTCTATAAGCTTCTACCTCTTCCTATGTCGAGCCGACTACTAGCTCCTAACATGGCCTCCTTAGTAGTTACTTATGCATTAAATACAACCAATTAATCGTAGTACACATCCGATCATGTTTCTTAAGACGTTCAAGAATGTTACCAATTGGAAGTCTGCCAGTTTTCTTAAGCCTAACATTGAAATCATTCATCCATTACAATTAATAACAAACAACCTACCAATAGTCAATAGCTAGGTTTCATTACATCTAAGCAAACACAAAGAAAACCTAGCCTAGCATGTTAAAGTAAAGACAAGCATAAGATAGAATCAAACAACACATAGACATATTGAATGATTATTGGAAGACTTATCTTTATTATAACATGGATGATAAAAGGGTGAAAAACCCTGTAAAATTCGACCTAGGGTTTCCCCACAAGTTCACTCAAAAGTCTCTCTAAAATTCTCCCCCTAATACATGAAAATTAGAAAACTATGTATAGATTTTAGGGCTGACGACGTCACGTGTAAATCTGACGTCTTCAACTCACCGCCAAAGAAACTCTCGTATTGCCTAGATCCAGATTTGACGCCGTCATGTATTATTCTTCTCATGGCCGTCAAGAGTAAATTACACGTGACGGCCTTGGTGACGCTGTCACATGTTAAAGTCCAAAAACATTCTGGCGCGTCTCGTTATATCTTTTTATCCACCTCTTTGCCATAACGTGACGCCATCACATATGATACCTGACACCTTCAAGCACTGCTTCCAACTTGATTTGGAGACTTTGCTGTTTTCTTCACTTTTCGCTCCAAAAACGTTCAAAATGTTTCTTTTTCCAGATTTCTTCTCTAAAGTACCTAAAATAACAAAAGGAACGATTTAGGGCAATATTTGATCAAATAATCTCGACTTAGGGCTTAAATGACCCCCTAAAAGCGGTACACTTTTCGTCTCATCAGCTTCAAAGGCGTAAAAGTTAAACAGGTCATAATCAACACAATCATACCACACGATAACTAGATCAACATATCCCTTCCTGGTGGTGAAGTAGATTTTCCACCGTGGGTGACTTTTAAAGTGAAGTAGTTATGGTCTGATTCTGTGTAGAAACAATAAACATAACACACACACTAACAACATGAAAAAATCAGCTTAATGTATAGTCTATGCTACTATTCGTACGGTTCATTTTAATCACATATAACTGTAGCTAAAAAAATCGATACAATTAACAATGCCCGAAACATACCGTATAGTTGATGAAGATAACAGATCGGGGAAGATCGTTAGCGGTTTTTCCCAAAAAAATGCTATCTTCTTTGCTTTTTACTGGTTTAGAAATCCTAATTGGAAACTTTAGGTCAAAAAATGAAATTGACTTTGGGTAGTTGAGTTAAGAAGCTTTTGAGTTGCTCGGTGGGTCTAATATTGGTTTAGGCGGGAACCGTGAAATGACAATACCACTATTCTTCTCATTTCGAAAGAAGAAGTAGCCCCGCCGACGACAACAGATTCAATAGCTGGGGATCTTGCTAAGAATGAAACTCATAACCTTAAATCATAGAAACGGGGATTATTTCCAAGAATCCGATGTTGGAGCGGGGAAAAAAATCCCCAGTGGGTAGGGAAGCTGCCCATTCATTATAGTTGCTTAAGAAAGAGAAATTGGAAGGTTGGGCGATCTCCTATCCTGTCCGGTCGTTGTGGCAAACGAATCTATTGAGAGATATATTGAGCCGGTAAGCGGGATTTTCAGTCATCTATCCTTTATCTTTCCCTAGCGAGTGAAGAAAAAGTAGATAAAGTCTTGGATTAAGAATGCTGGTCAGTAGAAAATCTGGAAGGATTGATTGAAATGCCGAGTTATCATAATAATATATAGGAAGAAATAGACATGGGCGATAAGGGAGACTAGACTATGAATCGTCTACGGAAGCCAAAGGCAATAAAGAAAGAGAAAAAGAACCATTTTTTCCCGCCGCGCGGTTCACTTAATTAGATGGGCCTAGGCACTGATCGTCCTATATATCTGTTGATTCTCATTCTTAGCCGACTCCCCATTTGTTCTCACTACTCTCCCATAGCCCAGTTTGACTTGATAACATCATGCCTTTCTTTATTTTCAGAGATCAAGAGATTAGCGGAAGGATAAAATGAAATTGGACCAATCTGCGAGTACCAGAAGAGGGTATTTACAATATTTACAAAAGGTGATGGCTCGCTCTTTGCCTCTGGGACAAGGCTAAGCACCAGAAAAGTAGGTTCAATGAAGTCCTAACTCAACCCCAGAAATCCATTCATTTTGTAGTGACCTTGGGAAGATCGGCGTTCCGTTGTATTCTATCACGTCAGATAAAGAAAGTACAAAAGTTCTCGTTAGATCAATTGTGATCCTTGGGTATCAGAGATAAGCTCTGTTTAGTACTGATGACTCTATACTGCTCATTGACTAGTATAGGTTCAAAAATATCCATTCCAATAGGCGCTAGCCCCATAGCGAGGATAGAATCCTATGGCATATGTCTAGATGAAAAATTCTTTCTTTCCATTTTCCATCCATGTCCACTTCCTTTTGGATCGATACTCGCCAACGGGATCTTTTTCACCTAAGTTTCATGCATTCTTCTCTCTTCGAATTCATTGGCAAAAGCATTTCCATTTGTTTTTTATTTTCTTCATTAAGCACCTTTAATCAATCAATCAATTGTTTCTAAGCTGGGAAGTTGGTTTCTTTTTTGGGTCACCCCCTTTCTTCTTGTTTCCAAAAGAAGAGGATAAAATATCATGAACATTTGTTTTAGATAGAAAATCGAACAAGATAAACCATTTCTTTTGTCTACGTTTATTCTTGCTTTATATTCTATATTATTCTAATTTCAGAAAAACGAAAAGATTCAAAACCCAAATAATCAGGCTGTAGTACCTTGGTTGAATTTTCACATAGACAGGATGCTCTACTCATCATAAGGAGATTCATATAAAATAAAAGGAGGTTTTTGTTTTTGCATTTTTCTTTTTTTAGTTCTCCTTTTTTCTATCTTTTATTATCTATCCTAAAACATAATAAATATAGGTAAAAAACAAACGTGCTTGCAATTTGTTGTGAACTAATAGAATTTTTCTCTATTTCCTTTTTTTCCCTTTAACCTCTTATGAATAGTTAGTGTCCTTTAGTTCTTTTTCCACTTAGATAGAAGTATCAGGCTACAATATTAAATCAATGTTTGTAAGAACTGTTCCAAGAGCTTCTTATGAAAATGTGAAATTTGATCGTTGTTTTTTCTCTTCTCTATGAACTAAGATTTTTCTGGACTATTCATTTGACAATTCTTCCAGTTTCATCTATTCCTCTCTTCAAAGCAATATGTTTACTATTTTGAATAGTTGGTTTATTGAATAAAAATATACAGAAAAATTCATACATAAGCAGGATTTCATTAATGAAACATTACATTACAAACCGAAAGCATTAAACAGACATACTAAAAAACATATACTAAATAAAAGCATAACACCCCATCCTGCATCTACTTAACTAATGGATAATACAAGTACTAATTTCCTCTGTGCCCATATTCAATGACCTGGACTATGAGAGCCTGTCGCTCTGCCTTCAGAGCTCTCTCCCTCTCCTCCAAATTTGATATACGCGTGAAAGTAGCGGAAAGTCTCCTTTGCCTGATGACAGGATCCTCATCAATTCTTCTTCTTGTATGGAGGCGATTCATCGCTCTCAAGTTCCTTGAAAGATCATATTGCACTTGTGCAATTTCATCTTGAATGGCAGAGAGCCTGTTTAACATTGCATTCATATCCATATCACTAGGGTTGGGGGGTAGAAGATAAGATAAAGGATGAGAGTGGAGTGAAGGAATGAAGTAAAAAACCTCCATTTATAGCCTAAGAAAAGAATCTCACCCCGCGAGTACGCCGGACCTACTATACTCAAAAAAGGCTGTTTGTTTGAACAAACTCAGCGACCGTATAAAAAATTGTTGCTTATAGCTGCAGACTTTATGAACCTGTACACCAGCTTACGTAGCTACAACCAACCCATGTCATGCAAAATTCATTCCTTGCAGAAAAAGAATGAATAGTAGAAAAAAAGAGAATCGAATCCAATTTGCCCCCTTTTAAGTACTCTTTTTGGTCTAGAGAAAAGAAAACTTGAATAACTTAGTTATTAGTCAATTAGTCTTGCTTTTTTTTCGTTTTTCTAAAAATGAAGACGCGAAAAAAGCAATCCATTTAGTAAAATCAGAAATGTAGATCTACATAAGAAACAAAATGTCTTCTATTCTCCCATTCTAAAGCCAATTGTTGGGAACATACTTTAGTATTTAGTCAAGTCTCGGTCATTACATTTTGTAATAGGTTGCTTAAGTATTATTCATGTTTATGTTTTAGTAAATGGGCAACATGTAAAAGCCCATAAGGCTTACAAGCCCACGTTTTGATGATGAAAGGGACTAGGGAATGTTGCCCTAGTTTCCCTCCTATAAATACAAGGCTTATGATGCCTTAAACTTTGTTGGTTATTTTGATATTCTAATGAAACTCTTGCTTTTATAATTCTCTCATATCTTGTAATCAACCAATCCTTATATCTATCTCATTCTTTACTTGTGTGATATCAATATGGGCACCTAACAAGTGGTATCATTCGCCTAATAGAGATTGAAGTGTTGTTTATTTGGTTAATGTGGGGTTTAGGTGTATTTTTCTTTATATTTTTGCTTTTTCTTTGTTTCTTTCACTTAATCTTGAAGCTTGGACAAGTTTCAAGGTTGATATAGTGATTAGAAGCTTAGATTTTGCATAAATTTTTGATCTTTCATAGCTTTTAATACTTTTTCTCTTTGTTTCTTAAATTTTATAGCTTCTTTGATATTAGAAAACTAGTCTTTGGTACCTAAAACTTTCATATTTAGTGTTTTCTAAGTGTTGGGGAAGTTATTTGATCAAAAGAAACTCATATCTAAGCATTTTTCTTCAAAAAGTAGCGATTTTTACTTGTTTCTGGTCACTCTACGCATAAGATTAGTGGAACAGTACAATCTGAAAGCTGTCAACGTTACTATTTGGTCTCCCTACGCAAAACATTACTTCTTACCCGTGAGTTTTGGTGAAAAACCCCATTTCTACGTGTAAAAGAGGATTCTATGCCTAAGTTCTACGCTGAGGTTACTTTCTACGCCAAAGATCTACGCAGAAGTCATTTCTTACGCATAAGATTTTTCTTACGCGTAAGTTCCTGTAATCTACGCAAAAGTCTCTTCTCAGGTTTTCTCTTCTAGCAAAGGTGACTCAGTACTTCCCTAGCTTGGGCAAGTTAGTGGAATACTTCGACTAAGGATAACTTTCAAGCTTGGACAAGTTTGAAAGATTTGTTTGATTTTTTACCTTACGCAAAACTTGCTTTACGCAAAAGACTTAATCTTACGCGTAAAAAGGGTAATCTTACGCACAAACCTTGTGTTTACGCATAACATCACCTTTCTACGCATAAATTTAAATCTACGCATAAGTTTTTGTTATGCGTAAGATTTCAACTTTGCCCAAGGATTTTGAACTTAACCAAAGGAATGTACATTTCAATCTTCTACAAGATTCATCTTTTCACACAAGTGTTTCATTATGTCTCAACCACTGTACTACAACTTTAACCATCCTCAGCAACATCAGAATCAGCAGTATCATCAGCAACAACAACAATATCAACAATCACCACAATATTATCAACAACCGGTTTACTCACAACAACATCTTCTCATGCAACAACATCAAATGGTTCCAATGCAACAATCCTATCCAATGTCACAACAACAAGGCCAACTCCCATCAAAACCAACTCTCTGATTTGATAGGATGTGTGAAGTCATTTCAACTCAATAATCCAGATATGAAGCAGGATCTATTGACACTCCACCAATGCTTACACAGGGTAATTATGTTCAGTGGGCAAGTCGATTCTTAAGGTTTATAGAACTCAAGAAACCCAATGGTAAGTACATGAAACAAGTTATCCTTGAAGGACCGTTTCAGTGGCCTGTTAACTACGTTGGAGGTGACCCATCTGCTGATCCCCTAGTAGCTCCAACTGATGTGCAAGTTCCTGAGTCTGCACCCACTACTGAACAACACCTTCATCGTGAAGCAGATGAGTATGCTATGACTTACATACTTCAGGGAATACCAAATATCATATTCAGAAGTGTTGATGCTCAGACAACTACAAAAGCTATGTGGGAACACGTCCATCTACTTATGCAAGGCACACAACTGAACAAAGAAGACATGGAATCTAAACTTTACTTGGAATACACTAATTTCATGATCGAACCAGGGGAATCACTTGAATCTTACTATCATCGTTTCACCAATGTCGTCAACGACTTAGAGAGACATGCAGTACACCTTCCAAGGATCGTTGTCAATACAAAGTTTGTTAGTAGTCTGGGTTCCGAGTGGCAAAAGTATGTGACATTTGTGAGACAAGCTAAGAAACTTCATCAAGATCCATATGGTTTGTTGTATGACTATCTCAAGCACTATGAGTCTGAAGTTGAAAAAGATAGAGCCGCACGAGGAGGATATACACCACCACCTACTTCTAATCCCCTAGCACTCGTTGCTCAATCTCATGCTGTACATCCTCCGATGTCTAATCATGCTTATGTTCAGGAACAGAATTATTTCAGTTACCAGCAACCTGCTACCTCACACAAAATGGTCCCATATGAATCATCCTCGCAACACGCTTCTCCTCAACCTGCTCCATACGACAACCATGATAGCATGTACTACTCTAATCAGATTGAAGATGATGATGAAGACGTCAATATGTTGAATCAAGGACTTGATCTTATCGCTCGTGCTTTTAGAAAATTCTCTAACAAAACCAACAACCGTCTTCGCTCTTCATCAAATACAAGGAATCAAGCTGTCATTCAAGATGGTCGAGTTGAGATTCAGAACCGTAATTCTGGACGTTCAGGATCAGGAGGGTATTCTGGAAATTCTGGGTATGGACAAAGATTCAACAACAATGGGGGATTCAGAAACAATTCAGGTGCTCCTCAGAGAAGAAATGATAATGTGGGAAATGGCAATACAAACTTCGAGAATGCGATATGGTGCTACAACTGCAACGAAAAAGGTCATATTGCAACAGCATGTCCAAAACCGAGAACCCGCGGCAGTCAGTTTCACTAGCAAGCATTACTAATGGCTCTCAAAGATGAAAAGGAAGGAACTTTCAATGAACAAGAGAACAACTTAATCGCTAATACTTACAACGATGATGATATGGAAGATCTTGAAGCCAATGCAGCTGTGATGCTTATGGCCAACATGCAGCAACTCCAGTTGAATGATTCAGGCCCAGTGTTTGACACTGATGGTTTATCTCAGGCACATGACCTAACCACATGCTCAATACAAGTAAATGCATCACCTTCTGCTTCTGAATCAGGAAAGGCGCAAGTTGTTCCATCCGAATCATTTTTATCTTCTCAGGACGATGAACAATTAAACACAATTGTTATATTTGATGATGACACTGTCATTTCATTTGATGATCCTCATGAGCAAGATAAACATGATCATGTTGAACAACATGAACCTTCTTCTAATCCAGATCCTGACTATATTTTCATGGCCAAAAACCTTCAAAAACAAATCCTTCTTACTCACAAAATGGACGAGCAAAATACAGGTTTGAAAGAAACAAATGCAGTTTTGAAAAAGGACATTGAATGTTATAAAATACAACTTTCACATTTTCAAAATGCAGTTAAACGTGAACAGTGCTTTGAAAAGTCATTTCAGGAAGTGTATGTCAAAGAACAAAATCTTCAAAAGCAATTGTATGACATAATTGAGTCAAACGGTAAATTGGTTTCCAAACTGGAAAATGAAAAACATGATCTTCAAAAACAAGTTGTACAACTTCAAAAGGAACTTTCAAACACACAAACAGAGGTGTCAACTTGCAAACAGGAATTTTATGAACATAAAGTGCAAAAATGAGAAAAAGAAAATTCTTTAATTGAAGAAAATATCACTCTCGAATGTCAATAAAGCTTTTCAAAATATCGTTTATAAACATGAAGAATCTGTAACGACAATTCAAAAGTTTACTTTAAAACCAAGACCCGATAAAGGTTTTGCCATTGGCGATTACAGATCCACTTTTCTTCACACTGCGTTCAAAACAATTCCTAAGCTTTACAGTATGGACCAATTGATGGATAATAATGTTGTGCATGTTATTGTATATAATACTGAGGAAGAATATGAACTTGAAGAAAAGAGTCGATCAAAAATGAGTCAAGTTGAATATTGCAAACCATATGATTACTCAAAAGCTCCTCACATTTCAAAATCTTTTGTTCCATCAAGAGAAATGCCTGAGAAATCATGGTATGCAACTGAGTCTTATGTTTCATCTTCCAATGGGGCTCCTGTCAAACCCGTGGCACAAGTAAATGGTCCATTACCATCTTCTGGTACTGTGACACCTTTACCAACACGTTGTCGAGTTTTACACTATTTAAAACGTTCATGAAAGGCATCGAAAACTTGGAAAACATAATTGAACATCATCCGGAAATAAAAATTGCTACTTTTCAATCAGCTTACGAACGCGAAAAGCGAGACATTTAAAAAAAACAAATTCTGCCTTTAGTTCAAAATTTGCGTCATTGTGCTACTCGTTGGGAACAGAGACTCCAAAAAGAAGTTAATGAAATGCAAAACATTTTCGCTCTAAATAAAAATGCAATTTTGGTTCAACAACGCAAAAATCGATTTTTGAAAACTGATTCTGATCGACTCTTGGAACAAATTCTCACAGCTGATATTTATTCTCTTATTATGAATGATCTCTACTATTCCAGCAATGCTGCGGTGTTTGAAAATTACTGTGCTGATATTGATTTGCTGAACAAGGAAGCTGAGACATTGAAACATAAATATGAAACGTTGCGTCAAAACAGTGATGATGTGAAAAACAAACTTTCAAAAGAAAATTGTCAACTCAAACAAAGACTTGAATGGTGTCAAGCTCAAAGTCTTGAAACAGAATTGCAACTACAAAGTCAAAATGTTTCAAAAAGCTGTCAACTTTGCAAAGACAATGTTTTTCTCCAAAATAAATGTCTTCAATATGAAAAAGAAATTGCGGAATTAAAAATTGAAAACGTCGAATGGCAACAAAACCGCGATAACATTCGTTATTGCAATGGTTTACTTGAGTTTGATATTCTGGACAAAAATCACATCATCATTGATTTGAAAGAGAAAATTAAGCTACTTCAAAAAGGAAAGTTTGTTGACACCACAGTAATAGCACCAGGAATGTTTCAAATAGACAAAACAGATAAGGGGACTCCTGCTGATAGTTCTAATGTTAGCTCTTCCACTTCTACAGGACTAGTTTCCCCTAAGAGCGTTAGCAGCACAAAGCCAAAAAGCGTTAAGAAGACTAAAAAGACTAGGCTCTGGAAACGTAGAAGAGGAACACTAGAAGTGCAAGAAGTAGAAGCTCACTTTAGGAACTTGAATAACACTCATGTTGCATCTGATTTAGATTCTAATTTGGCAAATTGTAATCAAAATCTTAATGTAATGAATGCTGAACCTTTAAATGTTTTGAATATTAATGCATCTTGTGTGTTTTGTCATCAAAGTGTGTTATCTGGTGATCATACTAAATGTGTAGCTAATAATCTCTTACATCGTCACAACAAACGTAGATCAGGCATTCCTTCTAGGCCCACTACTGCCTCTAAGTCTACCTTAGGAAAAACGCCTACTACTGTTTCCAATGATGTTGTAGTCAACCCAAGAGCAGAAATCAACAAATCTAGGAACACGCCAAAAGCTAGTGTCTTTACAAAAAACAAAGCAAAAACTAGTTGGAACTGGCAACATTGGTTACAATACAAACCAAATTTTAAATAGATTCCTAAACTGTTGAATACTTGTGTTTCTAACCAACAGGAACCCACCATTTCTTCGGGTTCCACCCTTACTTCTGTTCCATCTTTTTCGTCTATTTGTGATGCAGGTGGTTCAGATCGTTCTCTGGATTGTTGATAGCGGTTGCACCCGACATATGACAGGCAATCTCAAACTATTAACTAACTTTGTCTCAAAGTTTATCGGAACTGTCAGATTCGGGAATGATCAATACGCTTTAATCATGGGTTACGGAGACTATGTGAATGGGAATATTGAAATTAAAGAAGTATATTATATTGAAGGCTTGGGTCACAACCTCTTTTCTGTCAGTCAGTTTTGTGATGGGATCTAGAAGTTGCTTTTCGTGAGAAAACTTGTTTTGTTCGCGATCTACAAGGAAACGATCTGATGTCCAGAAAATGTGGCACTAACCTTTACACAATTTCAATGTCTGACATGATCACTTCATCTACTATCTGTCTTCTGTCCAAAGCTGAAATGACTAAATCATGGTTATGGCACAAACGCCTTTCTCACTTGAATTTCAAAACGATGACTGATCCCGCTCGTCACAAATTAGTTGAAGGCTTTCCAAGATTCCGTTATGCTAAAGATCATCTATGTCCAGCCTGTAAACAAGGTAAAAGTACCCGTGCTCACTTTCCCTCAAACCTAAACACAGTACTAATCATGTTTTACAACTGCTTCATATGGATTTGTGTGGTCCGATGCGTGTTCAAACGATCAACGGTAAACGCTACATTTTAGTAATTGTTGATGATTACTCTCGCTAGACTTGGGTTTATTTTCTTCGAAGTAAAGATCAAGCTCCTCAAATGATCATCACCTTTCTCACCAAAATACAAGTTCAGCTACACAACACAGTAAGAATTGTTAGAACTTACAATGGCACAGAATTTAAGAATCAGACTCTAAAGTCGTATTTTGAGAAAGTGGGAATTGAACATCAAACATCCATTCCACGAACACCCGAACAGAATGGAGTAGTCGAAAGACGCAACAGAACATTAGTGGAAGCTGCTCGAACGATGTTAATCAATGCTCAATTACCAGATTACTTATGGGCGGAAGCTATCTCAACTGCATGTTACACTCAAAACCGTTATATGATCACAAAACGCCATCGCAAAACCCCATATCAAATTGTTCACAAAAGGAAACCGAACATCAGTTACTTTCATGTATTTGGAGCTCTACGTTACCCAGTCAATGATCGTGATGATCTAGGTAAACTTAAAGCAAAAGCTGACATCGGTATATTTATTGGATACTGTGAAAATTCAAAAGGCTTTCGGATATGGAATCGTCGCACCAGAGAAATTCAAGAAACAATTCATGCTAATTTCGATGAACTCACTCAAATGGCTTCTGAGCAAAACAGCTTAGGACCCGCATCCAACCGTCTAAACTTTCCGGAATCTTCGGCTGAACCGTTGTCACTCTCGCGTCAAGAAGTGGAAACCTTGTTTGCTCCATTGTTTGATGATACGATTGTTAACCGTCCATATGAGGCCACACCAAATTCCGCTGCACATCTTGATCAACATCAAGTACCTGATACACCTCAACAAACTACTACTACTATTGGAAGAGACGGTCCTCCAATCATATCACCTACAACAACAGAACAAACCGGGTCCAACTCACAACACTCAGCTAGAGACTCCATACCTCTATCAGTTCCACAAACCGCAGAGCATGACCCAAAACAGTTCATCAACCCATTTGCACCGGCTCCACCTGTCCCCGACATTGCTGAGTCATCTACACGCAATTTGGGTCCTGCTCACTTGCGAGATACTTATCAACTTCATCCTTCGACACAAAAATGGACTAGAGATCACCCCTTAGTTCAAATTATTGGCCATCCAGATGCACCAATTATGACAAGACAACGCCTTCACACATACGGCGAAACTTGCATTTACGCACTCACAGTTTGTGAAATCGTGCCTAAAAACGTCAAAGAAGCTATGACTTATGAAAACTGGATTGAGTCTATGCAAGAAGAATTCAAATCCTTTCAAAGATTGGAAGTCTGGGAATTGGTTGAAAAACCTAAAGGAATCATTGTCATTGGTTTAAAATGGATCTAGAAAAACAAACTGGATGCAGAAGGAACTGTCATACGCAACAAATCACGCTTGGTAGCAAAAGTATACTCTCAAGAAGAAGGAATAGATTTTGAAGAATCATTTGCTCTAGTAGCAAGACTTAAAGCTGTACGGATCTTCTTAGCATATGCTGCTCATCGGAATATGATTGTTTATCAAATGGACGTGAAAACGGCTTTTCTGAATGGTCAACTCCGTGAAGTAGTTTATGTCAGTCAACCTGAAGGATTCATTGATCCAGAACGTCCCAATCATGTCTACAAGCTTAAGAAGTCTCTCTACGGCCTCAGGCAAGCCCCCAGGGCGTGGTATGATAAGTTATCTAAATTACTGTTGGCCAATAACTTTACTCTAGGCTCGGTGGATCCAACACTGTTTACAAAAACATACGGGATGGACTTATTAATCGTTCAAATTTATGTCGATGACATTATTTTTGCTTCAACCAACAAAATTTACTCAATGGATTTTGCAAAATTAATGACAGATAATTTTGAAATGTCCATGATAGGTGAACTTACGTTCTTTCTAGGACTACAAGTTCATCAATCACCCCATGGAATTTTTCTAAATCAGTCCAAATATGCTCTTGAGATTGAAAAGAAACACGGAATGCAAAGCTGTGATACAATGAATACACCTATGGCCAATTCAACAAAACTAGATGCTGACATACATGGGACTCCTGTTGACCCTACCAAATACCGAAGTATTATTGGGTCCCTCATGTATCTCACATCTAGCAGACTGGATATTGTATTTGCTGTCTATATGTGTTCGCGATATCAGTCTAAACCAATTGAAAAACACCTCAATGAGGCAAAAAGAATCCTTCGATATATAAAGGGAACCATCCATTTGGGGATCTGGTATCCGAAGGATTCTGGTTTTGAACTAATAGCTTTTTCAGAAGCTGACCATGCAGGATGCTTAGACACGCAAAAAAGTACATCAGGTGGCTTACAGTTTCTTGGAGATAAGCTTGTATCTTGGAAATCAAAGAAGCAGGATTGCACATCACTGTCATCAACAACATCTGAATACGTAGCTATGTCTGCTTGTTGTGCTCAAGTCATTTGGATGAGATCACATCTTAAAGACTATGGCTACCTATTCAATAAGATTCCAATCTAATGTGATTCCAAAAGTGCCATTGCAATCTCCTGCAACACAGTCCATCACTGCAAATCCAAACACATCGATCTCCGATATCATTTCATCAAGGAGCATGTCAAAAAGGGTACAGTTGAATTATATTTGGTGGGAACTGAGTACCAGTTGGCAGACTTACTCACTAAAGAATTACCTCCAACAAGGTTTGCTGATTTAGTCCACCAAATTGGTATGCGATGTTTGACACCAGAGGAACTGGAAAAGTTTTTAAAACACAAATGATCGTCAAACATCAAACCTATCCTTGTAAACATTTTTTACTATAAACAAAAACACAAAAAGATTTTTCTTTTTTCTACTTTTTTATTAAAAAAAATGCAAGTACAAACCACTCTTTTCAACACTAATTTTTATAAAATGTCTTAAAATATTACAAAAACAAGTGTTTAGGGGGAGGTAAAGTATTTTAAAATTTCTCAAAATATTTACTTCGTACTTGCATTTTACCAAAAACACTTTCTATTTGTTGTAATATAAGTGATGCTTAAAAAGCTTTTCGGGTTACTCTCTTTGACTAATTGAAACAATTTTTTTCAAAAATTACAAGACATCGGTCTAAGGTCAAGGGGGAGTAAAATTATCCTAGTTGTTCTTTTATTATGCTTAAAGGAATCAAGTAATGGTTTAACATGAGTTAGTTAGGCATTATGTGTGATAAATACTTTGAGGTTAAGGGACCATTTGTGACATTTAGTAAAAGTTGTATTAACCCTTAGTCAAAAGTCGTTTGACCCTAGCATTTACTGTTAGGTCACCATATTGATTTCACACAAACAAGAATGAGATAGATATAAGGAGTTGGGTGAATATTTGAATGAGAGAAATATAAGTGCAAGAGTTTCCTTAAGATTTCAAATAAACAACCAAGTTTACAAATGGCCTAAGACTAGTATTTATAGGTAAGGAGCTAGGGCAACACTCCTACTCCTTCCCTTCTCATAATTCGTATGGGCTTAAGGCCCATGGACTTCATTCTTAAGCCTAGTAAACTTAATACAAAATGTAAATGAAAGTAAATAATAACTAAGCAACCTAATATTATTACAAATGACCGAGACTTGATAAAATAGCAAAACTTTGATCCCAACAATCTCCCCCTAAGGGTCAGTCATCACGGTTGCTTGACGTCTTTGTCATTTCTTCATTTTTGACTTTCATAGCTTTAGAGGTCTTTTAATAATCATGAGATAATAATCATTCATCGTTCTTTGTGCTTTGTTCATTGTTGTTGTGATAGTGATCAAGTAGTGAAGTTATCTACCTTTCGTCACTTCCGCGTCTGTGGTGGTAGTCTGCCATTCCAACATGCTCATACATCTTTGAGTTCTGACATATATATGCACGTAGTCCCTTTCTTTCTCTTAAGATCTTTAGTCTTTATACTTTGTAAATTCTTCTTTTTGGCGTAGAATCTTTCTTTGAACTTTGTGTTGCTTTGATCTTTGAGGGAGCTTTTGATGACTTCAAGATGCATGTATGAGCATGTGGAATCCGTCGCATGGAGATGATGTAACCCTGCATGTAAACAATTAGCAATAAAACATCTGGTACTTACAGATAAGGAATTAGAGATCGTCAACAGCATAGTGTGAAGAATCCTTCTAATCCTTATCAAGGCCGTTCCCATATCAGATACTCCCGAAGGAGCTTACGAGACCTACTAAGTAGCTCAATGACTGGGTAAGTCGCTGGGGATCACTCCACGACTGTAGACTGCGAAGAAACCACCGCAAACACTAAGCGTAACCCACAAGGAGTTACCGAAGTGACCTGCTGCCAGGGCTGTTTGATGTTGACCCTGGCAGGATTTCCGTTCAATCATTGAGAAATACTTATGTAAATTCTCTCATAAACGTTCTCGGCAGATTGCTAAGATCTGCGAAGGACTCGATAATTTACAGCTGGTGTCCATTGATGTAGAACACCAGTTGCAGAAATACTAAGTGTTCCTAAGAGATCTTTGATGTATCTCATGGCTCTAGACTCGAAAAGTGCACACTTAGGTTTCCTATGCGGAGACTAGGGAGGGGTCTCCTGTTTCAATATCAACCATCTCTAAGAGATAAGTCGATAGATTACATCTGTTCCCCGTGACAATGAAACAAGCTCTTTTAAGAGAACTTGAGTGGTTAAGAAGGTTTAGTGCAGTGCGTCACTGGGTCCATGACGTCTTTGTCTTCAATACCGGTGTCACCTTAGTAACAACCAGTAGCATATGAGTTGAACCCGGTGTATGCCCTAAGGTTAAACATATGGAGGGCTATTTCTTTTCACCCTTTTCTTTACTTTTCTTTTTAATTCTTCAACTCCTTCTTTCCCTTTCATTCTTTTCTCCTTTTATCGTATCATACCTAAGGACTTCTAATTCTAACTAATGGTGATGTCCTTGGGTAGATCCCTCCGGCCCTGGCGTATCACCTTATAACTCCATGATTATCCGACAATAGCCAAGAAACCTTTGAAAATCTCTCAAAGTGTTTGTGAATATCAAACATTTTGTTTAACACTTTGAGAGTTTTGTGTTTATTTATGAAGAGCTCCCCCTTCACATGTGCTCGTAAGTATTTTAATAAATTTGCACATGCGGGAGGAGCAAGCACTTTTGAATTGATCCACTTTCAGTGAACCTGACCGATTCGAGACACGCTTACATCACTAGTTAGACTAGCTTGAAGTTATTACCCGGCCTGGTCAAATCCATAGAAAGTTTCTCGAAACGGTACATTTCTACTAAGACAAATCCTTTTCAAGACACGCTTACGTGGCTAGTTAAAGAGTTCCATTGTCAGCTTTTAGGTGACAACTAGCTATAGTAACTAACTTGATGTTATTACCCGTCGAGGATAAGTCTTTTCGAGATTACTAACTTTTATGTTTCGTCAATTCTTGGGTCAATTCTGAGTCTAGCTCGCACAGGATCAACTTTAGCAACTTTGAACTTTCATATTTTAATCACATTCACTTTTTCTCCCCCTCAAAAATAGCATATGAGATGTTGTTTTTGTTAAACTTTTGATTAAAATATGCTTTTTGAGTCTTATGGGGAGATATCAACAAGAACTTTTGTTTCTCAAACGATGAGTTTTTCAAGTGCTCCCCCTCAACAAGTGAATACTCATTGAGGTGAAATACTTGTCTTTTGAGCAGAATTATGGAAATCAGAAAATGTTTGATTAATTCTACTCAAAAGTAAGAAGCCTTCACTCCTTATATAAGGATTGAGGCACTGATGCGTACCTCAGGGTCCTTTCTTTACAAGAACGGGCTGTACACTGTTTTTTATGCACAAGCCAGAATGAAAACAGTTCAATCAAATGAAACAATTAATATTGAAAAGTTAATATCCAAATGTACTAATTTAATCTTCATCAGGAAGTGGAGCATCAAAGTCAGTGAACTTGGGTTCGGGTCTTTCGAAGAGCCTGATAGGAAATGATGGTCTGACACCGATATAGCTTTCTAGTCGTCTGATCTGTTCCCGTCGAAATAGCCTTTCTTCAATCTTCAAGACAAAGTTACGAACTTGTCTTCTTGAGCTGGATTTCCATCTAGGTTGTTCCCCTTTAGCTATCTTTCGGCGATCATAATTCAACCTTTTGACAAGCCCATCACGAACGGATTTTAGTGTAACATCACAGAATTTATGTTTTTCATCGAACCTCATGAAGCTTTGTAGCTTTTTGCTGTTGATGTAGGTGAAACCAAATGAAGGTTCTTGGATGAGAGTAAACTGTAACGTTTGATAGATTCCATCAAATTTGAATTGCGGCTTTGTCAAATTGATCTTCTGTTGGTAACTTTCCACTCCAAACTGAAGATCTTCCACTCTTTCTTGAACTATTAATCGTCGGATGAATAGAAGTAGTGATGCCATGAAGTTGTACTGAATTTCTCTCTCGAATCCACGCATTCTTCCTTGAACCTTTTCGAGATACATGTCTTCGGTGTCATTGAGATTTAGGTCTGGAAAGTCTGCTTCGGAGAATTTGTACTTCTTTTCATCTCGTCGTTTAACCACAATCTCACGCATGAACATGTAGTTAAATCGTTTCGACTCTTGAATTTCCAAGATAGCAATGATCTTAGATATATGCTTCACATTTTCCAATGATTTCTCTCCTAATCTGCTAGTATAACCGAGACGACGACGTTCTGGCCAGTGTTGAATCCCGTGTAGAGCATCTCTGTCGTAAGCTACGATGGAGTTACTGAAAACTGGAGTAGACTCTTCAATTGCAGGAACTTCGTATCTTGCGGCTGGTACTGAGATTGTGAGTGAGGAAGCATATTTCTTCTTGGATGTCTCTTGGGTGAGTTGGATGTTACGAAGATCTTTGTTGAAGAAGAAGATGTAAGGTAACTTGGGTTTATCTGGAAATCCTGTCAAATGTAACGGTTTAGTCCAGTCAGTGAAGTAAGGCTTTTCATGGTTTTTGGAACTGAGGTTGATATTCACTTCAGGATTTAGCCAGTCAAACTCGCCAGACATTGCACTAGCTATATTCTGCATGTGATACTCGTATTCCACTTTGTTTCCAGATATGGACTTAAGGAATTCCTGTGCATCCCTATTGATTCTTCTGAGCTCCGTCTTCGTAAGTTTATTAATCTGAAGATCCTTCATTATGACTTGAGTGAATTGTAAAGTATTACCAGGAAGGGGTTCTTCATCTTCGAGAGGAGGTTGAGCTTGTACCATTTCTGTCAGCCAGTCATTCTGAGGTGTGTCATCATTGTCGAGCCATGAATGACGTCTTCTTTTCTTTGATTTCTTAGACTTAGATGTAGCATCCTTGTCTTTAGCCTTGGATGGTGACGATGGTCCAGCATGAGAATCGGGAATAGGGGAGGCACGGTACTCTATATCGAGTTGACCTTGGTAGTCATCAGTTGGCTGCATGAAAGTTTCTTCCTCTTCTGTTGGACCTTGACCGGTAGCTGAGGTGTGTTGTTGATTACCAGGAGGAGTAGAATCCTTTCGTGGTTGTTGAGAAGATGAGGGACCAGTTCCAGACTTATGTTTTTTACCTTTTGAGTTCGGGTCCGGGTCGTCATCTTTCCTTGACCTTTTCAGGGTTCCAGCTGCATCTTTACACGACTCTTTGGACAAGTTAGCAAATATAGCATCAACAAGTGCTTTTTCTTCAGTAGTCTGTGTGGTTTTGTAGGCTACTTTGTCGTAGAGTTGAGCAAGGAGTTCATCGAAGGATAGTTCAGGAATGGTTGGAGTTGCCGTAGAAGCTTTAGCAGTGTGAAGCGTGAATGGTGTAGATGACAACATTTTCTTTACGACACTTCTAATTCTGTGATCCAAATTGTCCTTGATACGTACAATGAGGTTTGCAACTTCAGGAGTGACAATCTCAACTAGATTTTCAGTAAGATAATCTAGTGTGACTGTCTTGATAAATCCTGTGTAATCAGAGTTCAAGAACTTATCGATCAGCTGCTTAGACTCCTGAAAATCTTCCACCTGTTTTGCAAGACCGGTAACCATGGTTGTAAGTTTGTTGACTTGCTCCTGAAGATCAACTGGTTGAGTCGGTTCATTGATTGAATGTTGCTTTGATGCGGTTTCAGAAGGTGTGGGAGATGAATGCTCAGGTGATGATTCGGATGACGACTCGTTGTGAGAGTTTGAAGAAGAAGCAGGAGGAGTCGGACCCTTTGGTGGAGAGTCTTGAGGAGGTGGAGGTTGCACTGAGGAAGTCTGCTGAGAAGATGATTTAAGAAATATGTTGGTGTCGAAGGCGTTCTTCTCTTCATTTTCTTTTCTTCTACGTTCCTCTGCTTCCTCTGATTCTCGTGTTCCTGATCCGTAGCAATGTTCTCCTATCCGCCAACATTCTTCTCTACATTTGCAGTCTCAGTCATATTGATGTCTCCTGTGTAATCTGTGTCTTTGACTATGTCATCAGGTTGTGAAGCTGATTCTAAAGTGGTGGACACAGTGGGAGGAATCATGCTGCTTGTAGCTCCTTCATGTTCTGATTGATCGACAGGTGGTGGTGGTGAAGGTTGAGACTGAAGTCGGCTTTTGAGTGCCGCTTTCCTTTGTTCTTTGAGAAGTTGCTTTTCTTCAGCTCTTGTATCGACAATTATACTTTTCAATTTTCGTTTATCGACCAATTGTTCAACGATTTGTTCGTCTTCTTCATCATCATTTGGCTCATTAATCGTGATCCCTTTTCTCTTTCTTGACTCTGCTTCAAAAGTTTCAAGACTTTGTTGTATAGCGATCTCCGTTGCAGGAAATGCTTCTTCAGGTACTCTAACTCTTCGTTCAAAGTCTTGTTCTTCTTTTTCAGATTCCGTGTCGAACTTAGAATAGCTTTCAGAAGGTGGAGGTGTAGGTTCATCTTGAAGATTGTACTCAGGAGTTACCTTCTTCTTTGGCTTAGTTGTAGGCTTAGGTTTGGGTGTCGATTTAGGTTTGGCGGAAGTCTTGGGTTTAGCAGATGGTTTTGTCTTGGGAGCAACCTTAGACTTAGTCTGAGGTGATCCAGTGGTGCTTGTAGTACTCCCAGATTTCACATTTCCTTTGCTGCGAGTCTGTATAGTAGCTTCTTCCTGTACCCCTTTGTAAGCATTATCATAGAATTTGTAGTTCAGACTTTTCTTGATATTGTCATCAAGAAGATATTCGGGAAGCCTCATTCCTTTGATCTTGGTAGAGGAAGTGGTCGTCTTGATGAAGGAGGTGGTGAAGTCGTCCTCGAAGAGGTGCTTCAGCTCATTAGGGTCTGCCATCCTTTTGATGAATTCTGGAGTGTCTTTGCAGAAATGTTCAATGAGAAGCTTGGTGAATCTTGTGAATGGGATCATAGTCTTTACACGTTCGGTTTGGATGCTGTAGACTATATCGTTCATGATTAGAACTGCAAAGTCAATATGTGTCAAAGTCACCATTCCCCAAAACGTTTGTAAATGCTCAAGTCTGGGATGTTCGTGACCACTCTTTCTTCCTGATATAGATCTTACAACTAATAGACAGAATGTTCTCCAGGGCTGAGGTATATTCTTGGCATTGAATCTGGAATGTTTGACCAGAGGTAAATCATCATCAACATCATATCCTAACTCAATGAAGAAATCAAGAAGATCCAGTTCAGGTAGTATTAGAGAAAATTCGTTGTCAGTTTGAGGCAGGAGAAGGACTGTACGAAGGACGTCGTGATCAACAGTGTAGACTTGTCTATCCAGCGTAACAGTGAAAGACACATCATCCAAATTCGCCTTAGCCGTAAGCCAGAACTGATGAAGGTAAAACAGAGGAACTGAAGTAGATCTGTTGAGCAGATGTTTGCATGGATGTGCAAGTAGAATATCTTTAACAATCTTGCACGAGTTCTCAGTAATTCTCAATTTGTCGAAATCATCTCGTGGATTGTTGTTGCCAATCATAGCGTTGTAGTTAGCGGGAGTGATGTCATCCATGGTGAGTAGTGCAAGAGTTTGTTCAGGGACATTCTCGTTGTGTTCAGCCATGTTATTCTGAAAAGCATTAGCATAAACCAAACATCGAGATTTGTTACGAGTTAGCACGATTGCAAGTTTGATTATAGATAAGCATTTAGAATCATGTAAGCACGTATGGTTCAATTATTTCATGTATAATGATAAGAGACGTGTACTTAGAGAGTCTATTGTAATTATGAATCACATATGTACAACGAATTATCACAAATAACATCACATTATACATTGATAAAAGTTCATTATTTCACATTACATGTTTTCGAAATTACAATGTTCTCTAAATCGTACATAAATAACTTTATCGAAAACACATGAGGATATAATCATAATTTCGAAAAGATGTCACAAGTACCAAAATTTTCGAGAAACACACAAATAAGAATATTTTCGCAAACTTGCAAAGTGGGTATTTTTCGAAAAAATTTTCAAAGTATGTTTTCGATAAAGATTTATCGAGAACATCCCAAATGAAATAATTTTCGAAAATACTCATTAAGTATGATTGCGAAAAATGACTTAGTGGTGATCTCGAAAATTTGATCACAGGTGAAGGACTTTCGCAAACACACATTTTCGAAAAAATAGCATAGTGATAATTTTCGAAAAAATCCATCGCAATGACATTTTTCGAAAACACAGTGTTCTCGAAAAATTTTCACCTATGCTGGTAATTGCCAAAAAAAAGCAGTTTTCTCGAAAAAATTCTTATACAAGAATTTCGAGAACATCCAACGTACGTTTCTGTGAGAATAATAGTGATCCAAATGATAAAGCCTGTTGCAAATGATGATATTCAATGATTAGAAACAAGCTACACAATCGTATACAGTGATTTCGAAAATGATTCAAGAACGTGTTCTCGATAAAAAGCAAAATCATGACTCAATTGAGGATAACAGGTTCTTGCATATCACAAACGTATATGAAGCATATAACACGACTATCATCTCACATAAACACAGAACACGAGAAATCCACTATGAACGAAGAAACCCTAATCATCGAGAATCATGCATACATGGAATTTGTTCGAATTAAGAGGCATAAACATGATTCATACACACATGAGACCATATCCCACGAAGAAGAATAACAAAAATATTAACAAAACAACAAAACCCAATACGTACCAAAACCCTAGGTATCGAGAATCACACAAACATGTATTTTAGAGAGATTAGATGTTATAGGAAAGTTAGAAACATGTATTAGCACAAAACCCCTATCAAGAATTAACCCCCCAAACACGTTTTGTATAATTCCGAAATTACATAAACCCTAGTTTTTTCAAATCGAAAAATCGTGAAATCTAACCGTTAGTTAAGCGATTAAACGAAAACCATAGTTTGAAATTGTTTAAAGAACGCGTGGAAACTTACGGATTGGAGATTGGTAGCACGGATTATTCGTTTGAATTTGAGCCGTGGATATCAAGAGAGGGTTTAGAGTTTTTAGAAATAAAGTGAGGTTTTAGAAACGGGGGGTGTAGGTTTGTGTTATTTTTTAAACTTTTGAAAATTGTCACATTTGGTCCCTTAACTACAATTGGTACAAGATAAGTCCTAGATTTAGATACATTAGGAATGAAACAATGGCAACTTAACGAAATATACTACCTTACGACACCATTATGAGAAAAGGAAACGAGATTTTTAAAATAGCATATGAAATCCCGAAACCACGCATCAAAGGTAATATGCAAGTATACCGTTTTTTGAAAAATTAATAAAATTTAGGCGAGTCTCCCCCTCAACACTTGTAAAATAACAAGGTGTTGAAAGAGAGCGATATACTTGCATTTTTTTATTTATTTATTTTTTTTATAAGTGAAATAGAGAAAATATTTTTGTGTTTTTGAGGTTTAGAAAAAATAAAGAAAACATTTATTTTACAAAGATAGTTAAATTGTTGATGTTTGACACTTTTCTTTTGTTTTAAAAACTTTGGCAGATCAAATGGTGTCAAACATCGCATACCAATTTGGTGAACTAAACTAGTAAACCTTGATGGAGCTAAGGGTTTTGTAAGTAAGTCCGCCAATTGGTACTCAGTACCCACAAAATATAATTCAACTGTACCCTTCTCGACATGCTCTTTGATGAAATGATATCGGAGATCAATGTGTTTGGATTTGCAATGATGAACTGTGTTGCAGGAGATTGCAATGGCACTCTTAGAATCGCAGTATATCGGAATCTTGTTGAATAGGTAGCCATAGTCTTTAAGTTGTGATCTCATCCTAATGACTTGAGCACAACAAGCAGACATAGCTACGTATTTAGATTCTGTAGATGACAGTGATGTGCTGTCCTGCTTCTTTAATTGCCAAGACACAAGTTTATCTCCAAGAAACTATAAGCCACCTGATGTACTTTTACACGAGTCTAAGCATCCTGCATGGTCAGCGTCTGAAAAAGCTATTAGTTCAAAACCATAATCCTTCGGATACCAGATCCCCAAGTGGATGGTTCCCTTTATGTATCGAAGGATTCTTTTTGCCTCATTGAGGTGTTTTTCTGTTGGATTAGCCTGATAGCGAGAACACATAAAGACAGCAAATACAATATTAGGTCTACTAGATGTGAGATACATGAGGGACCCAATAATACTTCAGTATTTGGTAGGGTCAACTGGAGTCCCATGTATATCAGCACCTAGTTTAGTAGAATTGGCCATCGGTGTATTCATAGTATCACTACTTTGCATTCCATGTTTCTTTAAAATCTCAAGAGCATATTTTGACTGATTTAGAAAAATTCCACGCGGTGATTGATGAACTTGTAGTCCTAGAAAGAACGTAAGTTCACCCATCATGGACATTTCAAAGTTATCTGTCATTAATTTTGCAAAATCCATTGAGTAATTTTTGTTGGTTGAAACAAAAATAATGTCATCGACATAAATTTGAACGATTAATAAGTCCATCCCGTATGTTTTTGTAAACAGTGTTGGATCCACCGAGCCTAGAGTAAAATCATTAGCCAACAGGAATTTAGAAAGCTTATCATACCACGCCCTGGGGGATTGTTTAAGACCGTACAGAGACTTCTTAAGCTTGTAGACATGAT
Organism: Artemisia argyi; assembly: GCA_030686995.1. NCBI lineage: Eukaryota > Viridiplantae > Streptophyta > Magnoliopsida > Asterales > Asteraceae > Artemisia > Artemisia argyi. The sequence goes on along the minus strand of CM060683.1, from coordinate 139,742,656 downwards.
TAGGACGTTCTGGATCAACGAATCCTTCAGGTTGACTGACATAAACCACTTCTCAGAGTTGACCGTTCAGAAAAGCCGTTTTCACGTCCATTTGGTAAACAATCATATTCCGATGAGCAGCAAATGCTAAGAATATCCGTACAGCTTCAAGTCTAGCTACAGGAGCAAATGATTCTTCAAAATCGATTCCTTCTTCTTGAGAGTAACCTTTTGCTACCAAGCATGATTTGTTGCGTATGACCGTGCCTTCTGCATCCAGTTTGTTTTTCCAGATCCATTTTAAGCCAATGACAATGATGCCTTCTGGTTTTTCAACCAATTCCCAGACTTCTAATCTTTGAAAGGTTTCGAATTCTTCTTGCATAGACTCAATCTAGTTTTCGTAAGTCATTGCTTCCTTGACGTTTTTAGGTACGGTTTCACAAACTGTGAGTGCATAAATGCAAGTTTCACCGTCTGTGTGAAGGCGTTGTCGTGTCATTATAGGTGCATCTGGATGGCCAATAATTTGAACTAAGGGGTGATCTCTAGTCCATTTGTGTGTCGAAGGATGAAGTTGATAAGTATCTCGCAAGTGAGCAGGACCTAAATTGCGTGTAGATGACTCAGCAATGTCGGGGACAGGTTGAGCATTTGCAAATGGGTTAATGAATGGTTATAGGTCATGCTTTGCGGGTTGTGGAACTGATAAAGGTATGGAGTCTCCAGCTGATTTTCGTGAGTTGGACTCGGTTTGTTCTGTTGTTGTAGGTGATATAACTGGAGGACCGTCTCTTCCAACAGTAGTTGTTGTTTGTTGAGGTGTATCAGGTACTTGATGTTGATCAAGATGTGCAGCGGAATTAGGTGGGGACTCAGTTGGACGGTTAACAGGCGTATCATCAAACAATGGAGCAAACAAGGTTTCCACTTCTTTACGAGAAAGTGACAATGGTTCAGCCGAAGAGACCAGAAAGTTAAGACGGTTGGTTGCGGGTCCTAAGCCGTTTTGCTCAGAAGCCATTTGAGTGAGTTCATCGAAATTAGCATGAATAGTTTCTTGAATTTCCCGAGTACGACGATTCCATATCCGATAGCCTTTTGAATTTTCACAGTATCCTATAAATATTCCAATGTCAGCCTTTGCTTTAAGTTTACCTAGATCATCACGATCATTGATTGGGTAGCATAAAGCTCCGAATACATAAAAGTGACTGATGTTTGGTTTCCTTTTGTGAACAATCTGATATGGGGTTTTGTTATGGCGTTTTGTGATCATGCAACGGTTTTGAGTGTAACAGGCGGTTGAAACAGCTTCTGCCCATAAGTAATCTGGTAATTGAGCGTTGATTAACATCGTTCGAGCAGCTTCCACTAACGTTCTGTTGTGTCTTTCGACTACTCCATTCTGTTCGGGAGTGCGTGGAATAGATGTTTGATGTTCAATTCCCACTTTCTCAAAATACGACCTTAGAGTCTGATTCTTAAATTATGTGCCATTGTCAGTTCTTACAATTCTGACTGTGTTGCGTAGCTGAACTTGTATTTTGGTGAGAAAGGTGATGATCATTTGAGGAGCTTGATCTTTACTTTGAAGAAAATAAACCCAAGTCCAGCGAGAGTAATCATCAACAATTACTAAAATGTAGCGTTTACCGTTGATTGTTTGAACACGCATCGGACCACACAAATCCATATGAAGCAATTGTAAAACATGATTAGTACTGTGTTCAGGTTTTGAGGGAAAATGAGCACGAGTACTTTTTCCTTGTTCACAGGCTGGACATAGATGATCTTTGGCATAACAGAATCTTGGAAAGCCTTCAACTAATTTGTGACGAGCGAGATCAGTCATCGTTTTGAAATTCAAATGAGAAAGGCGTTTGTGCCATAACCAAGATTTAGTCGATTCAGCTTTGGATAGAAGACAAATTGGAGATGAAGCGATCATGTCTGACATTGAAATAGTGTAAAGGTTAGTGCCACGTTTGCCAGACATTAAATCATTGCCTTGTAGATCACGAACAAAACAGGTTTTCTCGCGAAATGCTACTTCTAAATCTCCATCACAAAATTGACCGACTAAAAAGAGGTTGTGACCCAAGCCTTCAACATAATAAACTCTGCTAATTTCAATGTTCCCATGCATGTAGTCTCCGTAACCCACGATTAAAGCGTATTGATCATTCCCGAATCTGACAGTTCCAATAAACTTTGAGACAAAGTTTTTTAGCAGTTTGAGATTGCCTGTCATATGTCGAGTGCAACCGCTATCAACAATCCAGAGAACGATCTGAACCACCTGCATCAAAAGAAGACGACAGAGATGGAACAGAAGTAAGGGTGGAACCCGAGGAAATTGTGGGTTCCTGTTGGTTAGAAACACAAATATTTAACGATTTAGGAATCCATTTAAAATTTGGTTTGTATTGTAACCAACATTGCCAGTTCCAACTAGTTTTTGCTTTGTTTTTAGTGAATGCACTAGCTATTGGCGTGTTCCTAGAATTGTTGATTGCTGCTTTTGGGTTGACTACAACATCATTTGAAACTGTAGTAGGCATTTTTCTTAAGGTAGACTTAGAGGCATTAGTGGACCTAGAAGAAGAGCCGGATCTACGTTTCTTTTTACGGTGTAAGAGATTATTAGCTACACATTTGGTATGATCACCAGATAACACACTTTTATGAAAAAACACACAAGATGCATTAATATTCAAAACATTAGAGGGTTCAGCATTTGTTACATTAAGATTTGGATTACAATTTGCCAGATTAGAATCTAAATCAGATGCAACATGAGTTTTATTTGAGTTCCTAAGGTGAGCTTCTACTTCTTGCACTACTAGTGTTCCACTCTTACGTTGCGAGAGCCTAGTCTTTTTAGTCTTCTTAACGCTTTTTGGCTTTGGGCTTCTAATGCTCTTAGGGGAAACTAGACATGTGGAAGTGGAAGAGCTAACATTAGAACTCTCAGCATGCTTACCCTTATCTGTTATGTCTATTTGAAACATTCCTGGTGCTATCACAATGGTGTCAATGAACTTTCCTTTTTGAAGTAGCTTAATTTTCTCTTTCAAATCAATGATGATGTGTTTTTTGTCTTGAATATCAGACTCAAGTAAACCATTGCAATAACGAACGTCATCGCGGTTTTGTTGCCATTCTGCGTTTTCAATTTTTTACTCCGCAATTTCATTTTTAAGTAGAAGACATTTGTTTTTGTGAGACTCAATCCTTGTACGTAGTTGCAATTTTGTTTCAATATTTTGAGCTTGACACCAATCAATCTTTTGCTTGAGTTGACAAATTTCGTTTGAAAGTTTGTTTATCAAATCATCACTGTTTTGACGCAACGTATCATATTGATGTTTCAATGTTTCATTTTGTGACCTCAACAAAACAAGTTCAGCACAGTATTCTGCAAATAATTCAGCATTGCTGGAATAATAGAGTTCATTCATGAGAAAACTATGAATATCAGCATGAAGAAGTTGTTCCAAGAGTCGATCAGAATCTGTTTTCAAAAATCGGTTTTTGCTTTGTTGAATCAAAATTGCGTTTTCATTAAGAGCGAAAATTTCTTTCATATCTTTAACTTCTTTTTGGAGTTCCTGTTCCCAACGAGTAGCACAATAACGCAAATTTTGAACTAAAGGCAGAATTTGTTTTTGAAAAATGTCTCGCTTTTCTCGCTCGTAAGCTGATTGAAAAGTAAGAATTTTAATTTGCGAATGATGTTCAATGACGTTTTCCAAATTATCGATGCCTTTCATGAATGTTTGAAAATAGTCTAAAACTTTACAGCGTGTAGGTAATGGTGTCACATGACCAGAAGATGGTAATGGACCATTTACTTGTGCCACGGGTTTGACAGGAGCTCCATCAGAAGATGAAACATAAGACTCAGTAACATACCATGATTTCTCAGGTATTTCTCTTGACGGAACAAAAGATTTTGAAATATGAGGAGCTTTTGAGTAATCATATGGTTTGCAATATTCAACTTGACTCATTTTTGATCGACTCTTCTCTTCTAGTTCGTATTCTTCCTCAGTATTATGTACAATAACACGCACAACATTATTATCCATCAATTGGTCCATACTGTACAGCTTAGGATTTGTTTTGAATGCAGTGCGAAGAAATGAGGATCTGTAATCGTCGAGGCCAAAACCTTTGTCTGGTCTTGGTTTTAAAGTAAACTTTTGAATTGTCGTTACAGATTCCCCATGTTTATAAACGATATTTTGAAAAGCTTTAATTTGACGTTCAAGAGCGAGATTATCATCAAGTAAAGAATTTTCTTTTTCTCGTTTTTGCACTTTATGTTCATAAAATTCCTGTTTGCAAGATATAACCTCTTTTTGTGTTTTTGAAAGTTCCTGTTGGAGTTGAACAACTTGTTTTTGAAGATCATGTTTTTCATTTTCCAGTTTGGAAACCAATTTACCATTTGACTCAACTATGTCATATATTTGCTTTTGAAGATTTTGTTCTTTGACATATGAATCCTGAAATGACTTTTCAAAGCTTTTTTCACGATGAACTGCATTTTGAAAGTTTGAAAGTTGTTTTTTATAACATTCAATGTCCTTTTTCAAATCGGCATTTTCTTTCAAAACTTTAGTTTGCTCGTCCGTTATGTGATTAGAAAGAAGTTGATCATTAAGTTGTTTGGCCGTAACTGTACAGTCAGGAACTGGATCAGAAGGAGGTTCATGTTGTTCAATAAAGTCATTTTCGTCTTGCTCAATAGGATCATCAAATGAGACGACAGTGTCATCATCAAATATAACAACTGTGTCTAATTGTTCATCCTCTTGAGAAGAGAAAAATGGTTCAGAAGGAACAACTTGCGCCTGATCTGATTCAGAAACAGAGGGTGATGCATTAAATTCTATGGAGCTTGAGGTTAGGTCATTTACCTGAGACAAGCCATCAGTGGAGAACACTGGGCCTGAATCATTCAACTGATGTTCCTGCATGTTGGCCATAAGCATCACAGCTGCATTGGCTTCAAGATCTTCCATTTCATCATCATTGTAAGCATTAGCAAAGAAACTGTTCTCATGAGCATTGAAAGTTCCTTCCTTTTCATCTTTGAGAGCCATAAGTAATGCCTGCTTGTGAAACTGACTACCTTTTCTTGGGTGAGGGCATGCAGTTGCAATATGACCTTTTTCGTTGCAGTTGTAGCACCATATCTCATTCCCAGAGACTGTGTTGTTACTAGCAGCATTGTCATTACTTCACTGAGGAGCACTTGGATTGTTTCTGAATCCCCCATTGTTGTTGACTCTTTGTCCATACCCAGAATTTCCAGTATACCCACCTGAACGTCCTGAATTACGGTTTTGAATCTCAACTCGACCATCTTGAATGAAAGCTTGGTTTCTTGTATTTGATGAAGAACGAAGACGGTTGTTGGTTTTGTTGGAGAATTTGCTAAAAGCACAAGCAACAAGAGCAAGTCCTTGATTCAATGTATTGACGTCATCATCATCATCTTCAATCTGATTAGAGTAATACATGCTATCATTGTTGTCATATGGAGCAAGTTGAGTAGAAGCGTGTTGAGAAGTAGGAGGTTGCTGGTGACTGAAATAATTATGTTCCTGATCATAAGCATGGTTAGACATCGAAGGATGTGAAGCATGAGTTTGAGCAACGAGTGCAAGGGGATTAGAAGTAGGTGGTGATGTATATCCTCCTCGGGCGACTTTATCTTATTCAACTTCAGACTCATAGTGCTTGAGATAGTCGTACAAAAAACCATATGGATCTCTGTGAAGATTCTTAGCTTGTCTCACAAATGTCACATACTTTTGCCACTCAGGACCCAGACTACTAACAAACTTTGTATTAACAGCGATTCTTGGAAGAGGTACTTCATGTCTCTCTAAATCATTGACGACATTGGTGAAATGATGAAAGTAAGACTCAAGAGATTCCCCTGGTTCGATCATGATATTAGTGTATTCCAAGTAAAGTTTAGATTCCATGTCTTCCTTGTTCAGTTGTATGCCTTGCATCAGTAGATGGACGTGTTCCCACATAGCTTTTGCAGTTGTTTGAGCGTCAACACTTCTGAATATGATGTTTGGTATCCCTTGAAGTATGTAAGACATAGCATACTCATCTGCTTCACGATGGTGATTTTGTTCAGCAGTAAGTTGAGACTCAGGAACACGCACAGCAGTTGGAGCTACTGGAGGATCATCCGATGGGTCACCGCCAACGTAGTTAACAGGCCAAGGAAACGGTCCTTCAAGGATAACTTGTTTCATGTACTTACCATTGGGTTTCTTGAGTTCAATAAACCTTAAGAATCGACTTGCCCATTGAATATAATTACCCGGTGTTAGCATTGGTGGGGTGTCAGGAGAGCCTGCTTCGTGTCTGGATTGTTGAGTTGAAATGACTTCACACATCCTGTCAAACCAGTGAGTAGGTTTTGGTGGAAGTTGGCTTTGTTGTGGTGACATAGGATATGATTGTTGTATTGGAACCATCTGATGTTGTTGCATGAAATTATGTTGTTGTGAGTAAACCGGTTGTTGATAATATTATGGTGATTGTTGATACTGTTGTTGTTGCTGGTGATACCGTTGATTCTGATATTGCTGAGGATGGTTAAAGTTGTAGTACGGTGGTTGAGACATATTGAAACACTTGTGTGAAAAGATGGATCTTGTAGAAGGTATAGGTTTTCCAAATCTCGAAAAGGTTGCCCAAGTAGATGTTTTCAAAACTAGTCACTGAACTTGTGATTGCGAAAAACTGAACTTTAGGGATTGCGAAATTAGTTACTCAAAGATTTCGAAAATTTGGGATTTCGAAGGAAAGGTTTCTCGAAACTTAGTATATTTTTGAAAAACTTTGAGATTTCGAAAACCAAAGATGTTTTCGAAAACCTTGTGATTTTGAAAATTAATGAAATTTTCGAGAACACAATATCACAAACACACTTTCGAAATTATACAATTTCGAAAGTTTACCAAAAGTCGAAGTACTTTTCTTCCTTATACAAGAGAGAAAAGACTGAGTCCACAATTCGTAAGGCGATTTGAAGCACTAGAACACGATTTCGAAATCTTGTCAAGGGAGTGATTTTGAAATTTAGCAGAAAGTGTTTTTCAAGGAAAGCAATCCAAAAACGAGTTTTTAATCCAAGATTTTTGTACTTCAAGTTGTAAAATGATGAAATCTTGAAGAAATTTATAAACTTGACAAACTTTTTCAAAATTTTAAATAATTTCGAAAAATAGTACAAAAAGCAAATCGAAAATTTTGAAATAAAAGTTGATACTTTTTTGTTTGATATGATTTGTAGCACAAGTTTGTAAGCAAAAATGTGATAAAAACCAAGAAACAAACAAGAAAGTACAATTTTGTTAACAAAATATCAAATTAAAAGGAGTTTAAGGATCGAATTTCAAAGAAAAACAATAACTACACCTTCATATGGCGAATGATACCACTTGTTAGGTCACCATATTGATTTCACACAAACAAGAATGAGATAGATATAAGGAGTTGGGTGAATATTTGAATGAGAGAAATATAAGTGCAAGAGTTTCCTTAAGATTTCAAATAAACAACCAAGTTTACAAATGGCCTAAGACTAGTATTTATAGGTAAGGAGCTAGGGCAACACTCCTACTCCTTCCCTTCTCATAATTCATATGGGCTTAAGGCCCATGGACTTCATTCTTAAGCCTAGTAAACTTAATACAAAATGTAAATGAAAGTAAATAATAACTAAGCAACCTAATATTATTACAAATGACCGAGACTTGATAAAATAGCAAAACTTTGATCCCAACATTTACTACCACCTGCAAAACACATTTACTATCTACACCAACCTCATCAACGATCCAAAATCATTCTGCAAATCCAACCGTTTTTCATCCAATCTGTAAGTGCAAAAACGTTTTGATTATGATGTTAAACAATGGTTTTGAATTTCATAAAGATCTAACGGCCCAATTTGTTTAAATAGTTGAAAATAGAGTTAGAGTTTGCGTAAGATTAGTACATAAGATTTAGAGTGATCGTGTTTGTAATTAGTGGTGGGATATGATCCTTAGATGATGCTTAACATGTTACTTAACTCCAATCGTGCCCAGAAACATCCATAAATAAAAATCAAAATTAGGGTTCGTCGTTTGATTTGGGTGTTTTTGTAATATGATGTTTTGGAACAATTAAATGGTTAGGATATTGTTAAAAGTGGTTTAGGAACATGTTGTAGTGGTTTAATTGTATCAGGAACAAATATAGATCAAGAATCATTGATTTAGGGTTCATGCGACACTAGCAGATATGAACATGAGATTTTGTGGTTAGAAAGTGTTATAACTTGGTCAATATGTTCCTTAGTATGTTTAAAACACTCGCCTAACTCCTTTATCCACCCAGAATCTTGTTTTTCATGTGTTTGTGATTTGATGTTTTTGCGTCTTTACGCATAAGATTGCTCGTTGCATATTTACGCATAAGTCCATGTATTAAAGTGTTTTGGGATGCATTTGGATGATATATTGATCAGTGGTTGTTGTTTAAAACTTTCAGGAATCAAAGAAATTTAAATTTCGAAGGTGATTTTTCATAAAGGCAATCCTACGCAAAAGATGAACTCATCTTACGCGTAAGATGAAATTTCATCTTACGCGTAAGATTCGACAGTTTGATAAACTTGTCTTGGATAAGACAATGTTTACGCAGAACCTTAACTCTTACGCATAAGTTTATTTCTTACGCATAAGATTTATCTTACGAATAAGTCAAAAACTTACGCATGAGTTATATTTTACGCATAAGGTTCAAACCTTTGCTAAAGTTATTATCTAACGCTAAAGAATTTATTCTACGCATAAGATGTAACCTACGCAAAAGTTTAAAGCTTACGCGTAAAATATAAGTTACGCGTAGATTTTTTCACTTACGCATAATATATCTTCTTACGCATAAGAAATGTTATGCGTAGGATTCCTAATCTTACGCGTAACATTGTCTATTCCTTTGAAATTTGTCTAAGTGTTGTAAACTTTAAATTGTGTAATCTTTTGTATTCGTTAACACATATTGTAACTTGATTGTTATCAGTTTCTACTAAGTTTTAACATCAAATATACAAGATTTCAATATATCAACACTTTGAACAACAAAAACACCCACTGATCAATCCATTCATACATGAACAAATATATTAACAAATGTGCTAACAAATGATATTATTGCAATGTCTATGTTTGTGTATGATCATCCAGATGGCCCAACCAGCTAACATACCACAAGCACCTACACCTGAACCTAAGCTCACATGGGAAGAAACATTTCTCGAGGATTACTCCAGAAAGATTGGAAAGAACAACTTAAAGGTCAACTTCAACAAATTCACATGCAATGAATCATCTTTCATTGTAGCTGTGGATGCTCTAGTCTATCACCCGTACAAAATTCTGCTCACCAAATCAGCATCAGTTGCCTGTTTCAACATTCACCAGTTCAGGCATACTATTCAACTGGACCTTGGAGAAGAATTTTTCACATGCATGCTTCACAAAAGACAAGTCACGGTGGACAAAGATATTCTTCGTGGCATTCTAGGTTTACCTGAACTTGGTCCAGATGAAGAGTACGACTCGGTTCCTAATGAAGAAGAGTTGATTGAATGGCTACGGGATATTGGTTATGATGAGTCAAACGAAGTCGTGACTAGACACTCAAAGGTCAACACAAGGAATCTTCCACAACCATGGAGAACCATGTATATCCTTATAGCCAAGTCCATGTCTGGCAGAGATACCGGTCATGATCACCCCAAACTACAGCATCTCAAACTTTTCTGGGCTATGGCAAATGTCAAGAAGGTGGACTTTGATAGTATTATCTGGGAAGATATAGTGTGGCACATTCAACACACAACTGCAAACATTCCATTTGTTCGCTACACCAAGCTGCTCATTGAAAGCTTCCTTCGTGAGGATGACGACATTCCTCAAAGACTGGATGATGAAGACAAGAACACATTCAGAAATGAGTCCACTCTTAGGCAAATTAAAAGAGTTGATACTAGTACACATAAGCAAGGAATGATACTTCCCGAGTGCCTCCTGAATGACAAGGTAAAGAAATGCTCGAATTACAAGTACTATGTCCAAGCTATCAAAGAAGAAAAAGTTGGGTTCTTAGACGAAATCCTTCTACCATCGTTCATGCAGAAAAAGGGAAAGAAAGGAAGTAAGTCTGGCAGCTCCGAAAGCTCTACAAAGACTACCAAACAGCCTCACAAAAGAACTCTCAAGATCAGATTACCGGCCAAGAAACCAATCCCTGAACCAGTTCCTGAACCCACATCATCACCTTCTCCAAAACCATCCGACTCAGAAACCGAATCTGATAGATGTCCAGTTTACAGCGAAGCTTATAACAAACCGGATGACAATCTAGACGATCTGGACATGTCTCTAGAAGATTGGGACAAAAACATTGATGAATTTGTTGACCAAATTGAAAAGGAAACAATTCAAAGACCGTTAACTGAAGAGGATGCTAAGTTGGAAGAAGAACGGTTAAGGGGTAAAAAGTTGAAGGAACCAATGACCGCCGAACAGGAACAACAAGAAGAGGCTGACACTAACATTGGTTTATCTGTGGAATGAGAAAATGAACGAGCACTCAAGTTAGGTCTCCTCCACAGCAGAATCAACTCCCTTCATGCTGATCAACATCCCCCACCTCTGTTTACTCAAACAACCGAGGCTGGAGGATCAAGTAGCATTCCTGAAGCAGGAGGGTCTAGCAGCATCCTTGAGTCCACTCCAGTTGATCAAACTCAGGAAATGGGAACCACTGCTGATTTGATAGTCTACGAATCTCCCAATGTTACACCTGAAGACGTAGAGATGCATAATGCTTCAGAAAGAGGAGATGATGATGTGGAAGACCATATGGACACAGATATTCCACATCTTATGTATATGGAAGAGATGGAGGCTAGAGAAAAGGCTTAAGAGGAAGAGCTCAAGAGAAAAGAAGAAGCTGAAGAGACAAGGCTTGAGGCTATCGAACAGGCAAAACTGGAAGAAGCCATTAGAATGGAGGAAAGTAGGAAAGCTGAAGAGGCAGCTAAACTTGCCGATGAATTAAAGCTTCAAGAAGAAACAAAGAAAAGAAAAGAAGAAGAAGCTAGAATTGCAGAAGAACTAAGACAAAAGGCAGAAGCTAACCTACTGGCAGAAGAGCAAAGACTAAGGGTTGAAGAAACTACAGTTGCAGAAAAGACAGAAGTGACTAAGGATAAATCCGAATCACCCAAAGGAGATGATAAAGACACAACCACCAACATTGAGTCAACACAATCATCACCTCCTGCATCACAACCTACACATGACGAATCTGTCAAGAAACCATCCAAAGTTGAAGCCTCAGCTGCATCAAAATTGATCAAGAGGGCAGTTAAGAGAGTTCGAGACAAGAAGAAAAACAAGCTAGAAACACAAGTTGAATCACTGGCTAACCAAGTTGCTGAGTTAACCAAGCAAATGACGACTGTTCAGGAAATGAATACAAAAGTTGACGCCTTCTTAGCCAAAGATGTACAAGAAGATATAGAAGCTACTTTGGCTGCTCAAGCAACTTAATACATGGAACAACACCTAGTGGCAGAATTGAAAGAATTGCTGAAGCCGATGAAGGACGAACTTACAAAGATTGCTGAACAGGCTGTCAAGAAAGTGATTAGAACTACTTCTTTAACTCTCCGAGCTGACAAGACACCTCTTCCACAACAAGAGTTGACAGCAAATGAGTTAGAGGCTCAGCTCTTCAACATATTGGCAAGTAAAACCACCATGACACCTGAAGATATCGAAGTGTGGGAAGCTTTACGAGCCAAGATTTCTAAAGAATCTTGCAGCACTGAGGCCTACAAGCTGAAACGTCAGAGACATGATGAAGACCAAGATCCGAACTCACAGGCTAAGAAACAAAAGCAAGCCGAAGGACCCTTATCTCAACACAAACAACCTGTCATAACTCCTACTACCACAACATCTACTCAACAACCAAAGGCATTAGGTTCCGGTCCTAAAGCCCATGATCACTTTGAGTACACCGGCAGAGACGATTTCCCTCAGTCAGATGATATACCAGAACCGTCATCAACAAAGAACAAAGAAAGGAAAAGAAACATCATCAGCATAAACCTGAAACCTCTTCGAAAAGCACCGAACCTAAGAAACCGAAAAAGATTCTTAAGTGGCTAGACGAAGACAAAACGGCTGAATATTCTTGGTTTGATGAAATGATTAAAGCTCAACCTCCTCTTGCAGAAAATCAATCACCATAAGATGGCCACACAGTAGAATATGCACAACTTCTGCAGAGGGACTATGGTTTAAAGAACATGAGCAAGAAAGAGCTGAGAAGGATAAAGAATGTTGTATTTAACCTGTTGAAAGACCGCTCGGCCAACTCTGTTGAACTCGAGTATCACCTGGAAAACATAGCCCGAGCAATGTCTAACGACATCGACTGGCTAAATCCCGAGTCCAACATTGATTACTACTCAAAGAAGAAAGGGCCTTACTACACTGACTGGACCAAACCTCTACGCTTGGTTGGAAAGCCGAAACAAGAGAAAATCCCATACAAGTTCTTCTTCAACAACGACTGGGAATTTCTACAATACGGTAGCAAGATAGAAACGAAGTACGCCACATCACTTACCTTCTCAATCCCTGCAGCCAGATACCTCAACAACGCCATCGAAGAAGAAGCCTCCGCTTATTCATCAACAAAGTTGTTGACTATGACCGGAACGCACTCTATGGAATACGTCATTGGCCAGATAACCGGGCACAGTATTATCGAAGCAGCAGACTCTATCAGACTATGGGTAATGTGACAAGTGAGTTGAAGATTGTCTCCATCCAGTTCATTTCAACAGTCACTCACTTTGGGTACTCCTTTCTCAACAAAATCGTACTCAAAAGACTTGATGAACAAGAGTACGTGATTTCCGAGTCAGACTTTCCACGATTGCTCCTCAATGACATAGAAGATATGTATCTGCTCAAAGTCCAAGAAAAGCTTTGCAACTTACCCAAGCCAATGCAGCTTGCCTTTATCACAGCTCTCCTAATTTTCATAAGACAAATAGTCATCAGAGAAAGAGTAGAAGATCTTCAACTGGGAGTGGAAAGTTACCAGAAGAAGCTGAATCTCACAAAACCTAATCTCTACAACATCCCCAACCTTCAACACGAATCTCAATACACCTTGATCAAGTATCCGGCATTTGGGTTCACATACAGCAGTGTCAACCGTCGAAACTGCTTCATGGCTTATAATGAGATCCACAAGTTCTGTGATGAAACCCTTAAGTTCGTCAGAGATGGAATCAAAGGCAGATTAGATGATGTTGCACTGTACAAAACCAAAAGGTGGAATACCGACGAGGCCAGAGACGCTCGCAGATTCATTACAAGGATTGAGAACCGGTTAAAGCGTAGGGATCAGATAAGGAGATTGGAAAGCTATGTGGGAGGCAGACCAGGATTTCCTGTATTGACGTTTCAGAGACCTGAATGGTAGATGTGTTGTAAGATCTTGATTTGATTTGTCAATATTATTATCCATAATGGTTTGTGCACACATTACAGTGTACAACCCGAACTTGTAAAGAAAGGACCCTAAGGTACGCATCAGTGCCTCAATCCTAATATAAGGAGCGAAGGCTTCTTACTTTTGAGTAGAATTAATCAAATATTTTATGATTTTTCATAATTATGCTCAAAAGGACAAGTATTTCACCTCAATAAGACCTAATCACTTGTTGAGGGGGAGCACTTGTCAAAACAACAATACTTTGTTCTAAAATCTAAAGTTCTTGGTGAATCTCCCCATAAGACTCAAAAAGGCATATTTTAATCTAAAAGATTATCAAAAACATCATTTATATGCTATTTTTGAGGGGGAGAAAATGGAAAAGTGATTAAAATATAAGTAGTCAAAAGGCTAAAAGTTGTATCTTGTGCGAGCTAGACTCAGAATTGACCCAGGAATTGACGAAACAATAAAAGTTACTAATCTCAAAAAGACTTATCCTCGACGGGTAATAACATCAAGTTAGTTACTTGAGCTAGTTGTCACCTAAAAGCTGACAATGGAACTCTTTAACTAGCCACGTAAGCATGTCTCGAAAAGGATTTGTCTTAGTAGAAATGTACCGTCTCGAGAAACTTTCTGTGGACTTGACCAGGCCGGGTAATAACTTCAAGCTAGTCTAACTAATGATGTAAGCGTGTCTCGAATCGGTCTTGTTCACTAAAAGTGGATCAATTAAAAAAAATGCTTGCTCCTCCCGCATGTGCAAATTTATTAAATACTCATGAGCACATGTGAAGGGGGAGCCCTTCAAAAGTGTATACAAAACTCTGAAAGTGTTAACCAAAATATTTGATTATCACAAACACTTTGAGAGATTTTCAATCAAAGGTTTCTTGGCTACTGTCGGTTAATCAAGGAGTTATAAGGTGATTAAGATAGGAAAAACCGTCCTATGATCCGCCAGAGCCGGAGGGATCTACCCAAGGACATCACCCATAGTTAGAATTAGAAGTCCTTAGGTACGAGACGAAAAAAGGAGAAAAGAATGAAAGGGAAAGAAGGAGTTGAAGAATTAAAAAGAAAAGTAAAGAAAAGGGTGAAAAGAAATAGCCCTCCATATGTTCAACCTTATGGCAGACACCGGGTTCAATTCGTATGCTACTGGTTGTTGCTAAGGCAACACTGGTATTGAAGATAAAGTCGTCATGGACCCAGTGACACAATGCACTAAACCTTCTTAACCACTCAAGTTCTCTTAAAAGAGCTTGTTTCATTCTCACGGGGAACTGGTGTAATCTATCGACTTGTCTCTTAGAGATGGTTGATATCGAAGCAGGAGACCCCTCCCTAGTCTCCGCATAGGAAACCTAGGTGTGCACTTATCGAGTCTAGAGCCATGAGATACATCAAAGATCTCTTAGGAACACTTAGTATTTCTACAACTGGTGTTCTACATCAATGGACACCAGCTGTAAAATTATTGAGTCCTTCGCAGATCTTAGCAATCTGCTGAGAACGTTTATGAGAGAATTACAAATGTATTTCTCAATGATTGAACGGAAATTCCTGCCAGGGTCAACATCAAACAACCCTGACAGCAGGTCACTTCGGTAACCCCACAAGGGTTACGCTTAGTGTTCGCGGTGGTTCTTTAGCGGTCTACAGTCGTGGAGTGATCCCCAGCGACTCACCCAATTATTGAGCTACTTAGTAGGTCTCGTAAGCTCCTTCGGGAGTATCTGATATGGGAACGGCCTTGATAAGGATTAGAAGGAGTCTTCACACTATGCTGTTGACGAGCTCTAATTCCTTATCTGTAAGTACCGGTTGATTATTGCTAACTGTTTATCTGCAGGTACATTACCTCCATGATGGTAGATTCAAACATGCTCATACATACATCTTGAAGCAAATGAAAGCTCCCCCAAAGATCTATGCACCACAAAGTTCAAAAGAAAGATTCTACACCACAAAGAAGAATCGGCAAAGTATAAAGACTAAAGATCTTAGAGTATAAAAAGGAACTTCGTGCACGTGAAAGACTAATTCCAAAGATGTATGAGTGATTGGGTCCAAACGGTCAACCTAAATAGACCAGGTGAATGGTCAATGAAGTCAAACGTCTCAGACCAAATCTCCGTGGAAGTACAGGGTTTCCCCGGGTCGTTATATCCCGACGAGGTGTGGATGGTATAAAAACGGGTTTGTGATCGGGTGAATTTGGACAAGAAAGGGGTAATGAAGGTTTTGAATGATTACACTAAGATACAAGGAATGAAAATAACTCAGAAATACTATATTAACAATTACTGATGATCAGATATACTAAAAACGTGAGTTAAGTCTAAAAAACGCGTTCGTTTGAATTAAAGTTACGTTAGCCTACGAAATAAAATGCGAGTTTTATAGAAATAAAATACCTATGAACATGAGAATTACATTTTTACAATCCTAATGATAAAAGAAATTTTTTAGAAAAAGAAAAATAATTTGTACACTATTTAATTAATTACTATTTAATTACTAATTAATAATATTTAAATTACACTAATTATGAAATTAAGCTAGAAAAATGAAAATTTAATTCTAAAAATTCTAAAATAATATAAAAGTAATTTTAAAACTAAAAATATATTTTTCCTACTTTTTCTCTATTTATTATTGATTAACTACTATTTATTAATTAACTAAAATTAAGAAAAATAGTAAATGAATAGTGAAAATTATGAAAAATTTCCTAAAATTATTTTATGATATATAAAACCTAGGAAAAATATAAAAAAGTACTACTGTTAAATAAAAATTAATAAACCTAATTAATTATCTAATATTACTTAATTATTATTAAACTAATATTAATTATAATAAACAATAAATGAAAGGATAAAAATCTGAAAAAAAATTCCTACAATTACTTTAATATACTAGGAATTTAATAAAAATATAAAAACATATAAGTACTTGACAAAAATTTAAAAAGAAAAATTAAAAAGCTAAATTATGTTAAATATAAGCTATCACTAGAAATTAAAATGAGCTTTTTTGGAATTTTCTTTTACAAATATAATTAAATACTGATAATAGACAACTTTAATGAAGACAAAATTCTAGGAACTTAAAAATAAGCAGTTGGGAAGCTTATGTGTACCACAGTTTACTAAATAAGCTTAGAATGAGATTTTTGAAATCAAAAAGCTATCATAAAACTAAACAACTGATCCTAAGGTGAGATCAAGATACAAGCAATAGATATGAGCACAAAACAAGGTAGAACAAATAGAGAAGCTTACTTAATAAGTTGAGGAACATGAAATCAGCAAATCCAAATTCTTCTACTAATGTAGGCCAAATGAGGCAATTTGCAGGCTCAATTTGAGCTTATCAAATGAGCTCACAGGTCCAAGGTGAGCTTGGAACCTACAACCCCTACTCTATGGGCTTTCTAAAAAAAACAAACTCAGGAAAAGCTCAAGAGAAAGGCTCTCAAGAAGCTTATGAACACCCCCTGAGTACACTGATGACTCAGTGTAGTGTACTCAGTGGGTGGTACTTTAAGATCAAAAATAAACTGGTGAATAAGCAAGCCATGGAACGAAAAGCTCATGCATATCAAGGTGGTACTATAGGCTACTCAAAACAACGATTATCACACAAAAATATCAACTAACAAGCTAGAAATGTTCTAAGGAAAATGAGCTTAAGACTACTGCTACCTGGGTACAGGGGAGACAAATGCTTCACAGGCCACTTTAGGGGTTTAAAAAGCTCAAAAATAAAATTACAAAAATAGAATAAAAATAAGATCATCAAGTTAAGCTGGAAACCTGTTTGCAAATCAAATTTTAGGGCCTACTACTAATTAATGAAGAAGTTAAAAATACATGTTTGAGGGGATGTGGGACATGTGATTCACTGATGCACAGTGGTCACTTTGAGTGAAAAATAAGCTAGGGAAAAAATAAGCTAATGCACCAATTGGCTAATACACATGAACACAATCCACCATAGAACCTGTATGTACCTATTGAGACAACAAGGAGCTTATAAGAGCTTATAAGTGAGCTTATGAAAACTGTTGGTGGGTGGGCATCTTTTTGCTCATAGGCCAACTTTAAGCCACTAAAAAGCTAGCAAATAAAATTCTAAAAATTATAAGAAAATTATTCTAAGAATCTCAAGCTGCCAAATAATCTAAAAACTAAATTCCAAGTCCTGATTCTTAAAGATGAGCAAACTAACAATGAAGATTTAGGGTGGATTTGGACTGCAACTGCATAACTGTATGCAGTTATGGGTTTGGGTCAAATTGGTAAGTTTTGACTTGTAAAAGTCCAAGGGCAGTCCTTACAAACCTACACTAACCTATATTGAACTAATGTTAACCTAGAATTACAACCTAAATCTAATTTCTACCTTATTACCTAATGCAACAGTGAACAAAAGAAAGTGTTGAGACATTTGCTTAACTACTTTTAAACTTAACCAAACCACAAGATTTTTACCCACAATCTCAGGTCTAAACTTACTCAAACTATTTCAATAAAAACTTTTTACCAAATTTCTTTTTCTGTTTGATGAAGACTCTTATCCCAAACACCCCTTTACAGGGTGTCTGATGGTAATTTTGAAGAAGGAAACCTATTTATACTAGAATTCTTTGAAAGAAACAAGTGAGATAAGTAGCTTATAAACTAAATGGCACAACTACAGAAGAAAAAAGCATAATATAAGCTAAAGATAAGCAGTAAAAAAAACTTGAACTTTTTTATTAATCTAAAAAAACTTGAGTACAATACTGGAAAACAAAGGCAGAATTTAAAAGATTAACAACAAATAAGCTTAAACTAAACTACTTCTATTTTCTATTTCTAAAAACCTACACCTTTTAAAGGCTGCTAAAAAACTATTTATACTACTAAAAAAAATAAATAAAAGGTCTCCTCAAATTTCTTTGTCTCCTCCTTCTTTTCTGTCTGCCAACAACATTTCTGTTTCTTGTGATTAAATCCCCATCGTTGGATTAGACTTGGAGTGATCTTGGTCTTTAATCTCATTTGGCGCCCAAGTTGAGGTGTTTTGCCAGTGTGGATAAAGTATCAAGTGGGATTGACCTATGGGGTTTGTAGGGTGGCTGGAGCAGTTGTATTGGGGAGAGGAAGGGGACATGAATGTTGGGAGAGCAGGGGTTTGGGGGCTGGGTTTTACAGGTTGTGTTGGGAAGAGAAGGGGAAAAAGATGGGAGGTGGGGGTTGACTAATTTTGACCCTGGGATGGGTTTATATAAAACGTGGGTAGGGCTTGGTGGGGAGTGGGCTGGAAAAGGGTGGTGGGCTTGGGTTTGTTTGGTTTTGGTTTGTGTTTTATTTTGGATTTGGTATTAAGATAAAAACACAAAGGTCCGTTTGGTTTGTATAAATTTTAATCACAAGGACCAATTTTGTAATTTATGGGATTTGAGGGTCTGAAATTGCACATCCTCCAAAGTATTCCAAGGGTTACTTTTGCCACATTACAATAACACAAGGACCACAAAAGATATTTTCACTTTTTAAAAATTCCCAGGGACTGATTTTGTCAATTCCCAAACTGCAGGGACCAAATTTGTAATTTTTCCAAAATTTTCACTTAAGGACAATATTTGATGATTTTGACTTTTAATTGCCTTAGGTTGACTTTCCTTTCAAAACAAATACTCAGGGACTAGTTTTGTACATTTTTGAAAGTTGGGGGACTAAAACTGCCAATTGTGTAAACTTTGTTCGTTTTTCATTGTTTTTACTCATTTTGCATCTGAAACGTATAAAATACAATCCCTGGGATATTTTTAGTATTTTGATGCATTTCTGAGTGTTTTCGGATGTTTTGGCAGTTTAAATACGATAAAAATGATGAGTGTTTGAGCACTCATCAATCCCCCACACTAAACTTTTGCTAGTCCCTAGCAATCTTTTTGGAAAACTTGATGGAGTTGAAACTCTTTACCAAAAGCCATCACTTCTGGAGTAGCCAGATGTAAGAACTGTGGTCCACCTGATAACCGTGTGATTTTTAGCAAACCTCCAGCTTTCAACGGATTTGATTCGTCTTTACCAAAAGCCGTTTGCTTCTGGACTAGCCAGCTCTTGATGGAATAGTCAACATCTTGGTGAGCTGATTACCAATTATGGATTTTCCACTGCCTTTACCACAAGCCATAATCTTGCGGGCTAGCCAACTCATTCGCTTTTTAGGATATGGCGAGTTGATTTACCATACAATTTTGGGCAAATTGCAAGCCATCAACGGATTTGAGATGTCTTTACCAAGAGCCGTTTGCTCCTGCACTAGCCAATCCCTTTTGTCGGTTAGACAAGGCGGACTGATAACCACAAAAAATTTTGAACTCAAGTGAAAAAAAATTTAAATTTTTGCCAAAAACGGGGGTATTAGATTGTAAAATGTGATAAAATTCGCTAGAATAGCGACTACCCCCCCACACTTAGAATGAATATTGTCCTCAATATTCAAAGTCCCGGCTATTATGCCGACTCTTTGAACGTAAAAGGGCAACATTACAAGCTAAATGTGGAAAACACCATTTTGTTTTTTCACTTTATAAGTAACCACAGTGGGGTAACTCCCCCACACTTAGGGTGAAAACCCTAAGTACATGCTACAGTTTTTGTTTACCGAGTCGCTAGCTTGACTCGACTCCGAATTCATTTGTCCTTGGGGAAGCATGATCTGGAAGAAACAATCTCAATCGGACTTTCATTCAAGATGTTTGGACAAACATTTGAAGCACGTGAAAGTTCCACACCGATGAGATATAATACCGGCTCAAGATAATATAAACTATAAGCGGTGATGCCGGGGTCAAAGATAATGTCTTCATTCCCGAAGGAGTGAAGAACAGGAGAAGTCACCCTGTAGGTGAAGAATGGTAGCAAGATCTTGATGACAATCAAGATAAAGTCATCATCATCAAAAAGAGAATCCATAATTGGTGTATCATGAATCTCATCATTTAAGCTCGTATGATCTAGACGTATGGGTGGGAGGGTTGGGATTTTGATATCAATCAAATTCTCAAGGTTGAGAATATTTCCCTCCGGAACACAAGGATTATCTTTCTCTAGATCAAAGTAAAAGTTATCATACTCCGGTGGAGATATGATATGAGTGAGTTCACCGGAGAACTCCTCAAAGGTAAATGAATCATACTCGGGGAGAGAAATTTGAGAATGAGAAGTGATATTGCCACTAATCTTCTCTCCCATATGATCAAAGGTAAAGGCTTCAAACTCCGGAATAGGATCGTCGGAGAAAATGTCACTATCCTTTATGGGGATAGGAGATGAAATAGGTTTCATATTGAAAGCCTCGATTTTAGAAATGAGGAGATCGACATTCAATAATGTTGCACGAAGTGCTTCATCCTTAATTTCAGTGTCAATCTCATCATTCTCTTCTTCTAAGCTAACTAGCTTAGAAGGTAATTCTTCCATAAAAACGATGTCTCCACAAGATAACGAATCGTCATCATTAGAATCGGAGGACATCTCAACATCATCATTCGGGAAGACAAGAGGTGGAGGGATATCACACAAATGATCAAGAATTCCCTGTGACTCTCTTGGGATTGAGACAAGGTTCTCAACACTAGACTTTATGAATTCGTCCGATTCCCTTTCAGGAACAGTGTCAAGATGCTCGTCCCCCATGCTCAAAGAGTGAGTGGGAACCTCGGGTGTGATAAGAGTGGGTTGAGATGGAATCTCAACTGATGGAATCTCATCTGATGAACCTGATGAATCTTTATAAAATCCAGGGATATCAAGTGTATCCTCATCATCACTATCATCAGGGATGAAACGAAATCGAGAGCTAGATCTGGCTGCTTTTTCTTTTTCAATTGATTCCCTAATAGATTTTTCATAAGCATCTTGGGAATTTATTTTAGCAGCCTGTTCGTCAGCTAACAATTCTTCCATCGATTTTTGATTTGGATTATCTGGGGTATGTGTGATTCCTCTCAAATCTTTCACTAAATCCAAAAGATCAAGGAGAAGACTTTGAGGAATTGGCTGAGGTGGAGGTTCGTCATAATACGATGTGCCAAAATTTTTATAAGGAAATGGATTCCCCGTTTGACAATCTGAGCTGAAGTGTGGACCTCCACAGTAATCACAACAGTGAAACTGATGTGGTTGTGGGTCGTATGTGCTAGAGTTATAATCGTTATCAGGAAACTGCTCATAGACAAGCGTGTTTCTCGATTGACAATCAGAACTGTAGTGTGAACCACCACAGTACTCACAACAGTAAAACTGCTGAGACTGATGGTGTGGTAGCTGGTGGAATGAATCAGTCGTGTCATGGTAGGAATAGGGATCCTGGTTATAGACAGACCCGTTTCCTGACTCTACCATGCCACAGTTGGGGCAATTACCACCATTATGAGAACTACCACACCATTGGCAAACCAGAAAGTGTGGATGAGACATAGAAAGAATCAAAAGTGTATAGAGGGGTAGGGATGAAGAATCAAAGATGTGAATGGGTAAAGGAGAATGTTTTTGGATTTTTTGATAAACATTTTGTACAAATGAGAAAGAAAATATTTTTGGGTTTTTTTGTGTTAGTTGAAAACTGAGTTTAAAATGTTTTCGTGAACCGTTTTGTTTTGATAATAAGAAAATATGAACAAAGGATGGATAAATGTACAATGGAACGAATTCCAAAATCACTAATCAGAAAAACCGTTTAGAATAGCGCGCACACCTCCCCGGCAGCGGCGCCAAAATTTGATTGGGTCCAAACGGTCAACCTAAATTGACCAGGTGAATGGTCAACGAAGTCAAACGTCTCAGACCAAATCTCCGTGGAAGTACAGGGTTTCCCCGGGTCGTTATATCCCGACGAGGTGTGGATGGTATAAAAACGGGTTTGTGATCGGGTGAATTTGGACAGGAAAGGGGTAATGAAGGTTTTGAATGATTACACTAAGATACAAGGAATGAAAATAACTCATAAATACTATATTAACAATTACTGATGATCGGATATACTAAAAACGTGAGTTAAGTCTAAAAAACGCGTTCGTTTGAATTAAAGTTACGTTAGCGTACGAAGTAAAACACGAGTTTTATAGAAATAAAATACCTATGAACATGAGAATTACATTTTTACAATCCTAATGATAAAAGAAAATTTTTAGAAAAAGAAAAATAATTTTTACACTATTTAATTAATTACTATTAATTAATTACTATTTAATTACTAATTAATAATATTTAAAATTACACTAATTATGAAATTAAGCTAGAAAAATGAAAATTTAATTCTAAAAATTCTAAAATAATATAAAAGTAATTTTAAAACTAAAAATATATTTTTCCTACTTTTTCTCTATTTATTATTAATTAACTACTATTTATTAATTAACTAAAATTAAGAAAAATAGAAAATGAATAGCGAAAATTATGAAAAATTTCCTAAAATTATTTGATGATATATAAAACCTAGGAAAAATATAAAAAATTACTATTGTTAAATAAAAATTAATAAACCTAATTAATTATCTAATATTACTTAATTATTATTAAACTAATATTAATTATAATAAACACTAAATGAAAGGATAAAAATCTGAAAAAAATTCCTACAATTACTTTAATATACTAGGAATTTAGTAAAAAAATTAAAAACATATAAGTACTTGACAAAAATTTAAAAAGAAAAATTAAAAAGCTAAATTATGTTAAATAGAAGCTATCACTAGAAATTAAAATGAGCTTTTTTGGAATTTTCTTTTACAAATCTAATTAAATACTGATAATAGACAACTTTAATGAAGACAAAATTCTAGGAACTTAAAAATAAGCAGTTGGGAAGCTTATGTGTACCACAGTTTACTAAATAAGCTTAGAATGAGATTTTTGAAATCAAAAAGCTATCATAAAGCTAAACAACTGATCCTAAGGTGAGATCAAGATACAAGCAATAGATATACGCACAAAACAAGGTAGAACAAATAGAGAAGCTTACTTAATAAGCTGAGGAATATGAAATCAGCAAATCCAAATTCTTCTACTTATGCAGGCCAAATGAGGCAATTTGCAGGCTCAATTTGAGCTTATCAAATAAGCTCACAGGTCCTAGGTGAGCTTGGAACCTACAACCCCTACTCTATGGGCTTTCTAAAAAAACACAAACTCAGGAAAAGCTCAAGAGAAAGGCTCTCAAGAAGCTTATGAACACCCCCTGAGTACACTGATGACTCAGTGTAGTGTACTCAGTGGGTGGTACTTTTAGATCAAAAATAAGCTGGTGAATAAGCAATCCATGGGATGAAAAGCTCATGCATATCAAGGTGGTACTATAGGCTACTCAAAACAACGATTATCACACAAAAATATCAACTAACAAGCTAGAAATGTTCCAAGGAAAATGAGCTTAAGACTACTGCTACCTGGGTACAGGGGAGACAAATGCTTCACAGGCCACTTTAGGGGGTGTAAAAAGTTCAAAAATAAAATTACAAAAATAGAATAAAAATAAGATCATCAAGTTAAGCTGGAAACCTGTTTGCAAATCAAATTTTAGGGCCTACTACTAATTAATGAAGAAGTTAAAAATACATGTTTGAGGGGCTGTGGGACATGTGATTCACGGATGCACAGTGGTCACTTTGAGTGAAAAATAAGCTAGGAAAAAAATAAGCTAATGCACCAATTGGCTAATACACATGAACACAATCCACCATAGAACCTGTATGTATCTATTGAGACAGCAAGGAGCTTATAAGAGCTTGTAAGTGAGCTTATGAAAACTGTTGGTGGGTGGGCATCTTTTTGCTCACAGGCCAACTTTAAGCCACTAAAAAGCTAGCAAATAAAATTCTAAAAATTATAAGAAAATTATTCTAAGAATCTCAAGCTGCCAAATAATCTAAAAACTAAATTCCAAGTCCTAATTCTTAAAGATGAGCAAACTAACAATGAAGATTTAGGGTGGATTTGGACTGCAACTGCATAACTGTATGCAGTTATGGGTTTGGGTCAAATTGGTAAGTTTTGACTTGTAAAAGTCCAAGGGCAGTCCTTACAAACCTACACTAACCTATATTGAACTAATGTTAACCAAGAATAACTAAATCTAATTTCTACCTTATTACCTAATGCAACAGTGAACAAAAGAAAGTATTGAGACATTTGCTTAACTACTTTTAAACTTAACCAAACCACAAGATTTTTACCCACAATCTCAGGTCTAAACTTACTCAAACTATTTCAATAAAAACTTTTTACCAAATTTCTTTTTCTGTTTGATGAAGACTCTTATCCCAAACACCCCTTTACAGGGTGTCTGATGGTAATTTTGAAGAAGGAAACCTATTTATACTAGAATTCTTTGAAAGAAACAAGTGAGATAAGTAGCTTATAAACTAAATGGCACAACTACAGAAGAAAAAAGCATAATATAAGCTAAAGATAAGTAGTAAAAAAAACTTGAACTTTTTTATTAATCTAAAAAAACTTGAGTACAATACTGGAAAACAATGGCAGAATTTAAAAGATTAACAACAAATAAGCTTAAACTAAACTACTTCTATTTTCTATTTCTAAAAACCTACACCTTTTGAAGGCTGCTAAAAACTATTTATACTACTAAAAAAAATAAATAAAAGGTCTCCTCAAATTTCTTTGTCTCCTCCTTCTTTTCTGTTTGCCAACAACATTTCTGTTTCTTGTGATTAAATCCCCATCGTTGGATTAGACTTGGAGTGATCTTGGTCTTTAATCTCATTTGGCGCCCAAGTTGAGGTGTTTTGCCAGTGTGGATAAAGTATCAAGTGGGATTGACCTATGGGGTTTGTAGGGTGGCTGGAGCAGTTGTATTGGGGAGAGGAAGGGGACATGAATGTTGGGAGAGCAGGGGTTTGGGGGTTGGGTTTTACAGGTTGTGTTGGGAAGAGAAGGGGAAAAAGATGGGAGGTGGGGGTTGACTAATTTTGACCCTGGGATGGGGTTATATAAAACGTGGGTAGGGCTTGGTGGGGAGTGGGCTGGAAAAGGGTGGTGGGCTTGGGTTTGTTTGGTTTTGGTTTGTGTTTTATTTTGGATTTGGTATTAAGATAAAAACACAAAGGTTCGTTTGGTTTGTATAAATTTTAATCACAAGGACCAATTTTGTAATTTATGGGATTTGAGGGTCTGAATTTGCACATCCTCCAAAGTATTCCAAGGGTTACTTTTGCCACATTACAATAACACAAGGACTACAAAAGATATTTTCACTTTTTAAAAATTCCCAGGGACTGATTTTGTCAATTCCCAAACTGCAGGGACCAAATTTGTAATTTTTCCAAAATTTTCACCTAAGGACAATATTTGATGATTTTGACTTTTAATTGCCTTAGGTTGACTTTCCTTTCAAAACAAATACTCAGGGACTAGTTTTGTACATTTTTAAAAGTTGGGGAACTAAAACTGCCAATTGTGTAAACTTTGTTTGTTTTTCATTGTTTTTACTCATTTTGCATCTGAAACGTATAAAATACAATCCCTGTGATATTTTTAGTATTTTGATGCATTTCTGAGTGTTTTCGGATGTTTTGGCAGTTTAAATACGATAAAAATGATGAGTGTTTGAGCACTCATCAATGAGCATGTTAGAATGGCGCACAACCACCACAGACGCAAGAGTGACGAACGGCAGACTACTTCATGACACAATCACAACATCATCACCAAAGAACAAAGACTTGGAGCAAAGTACATTCATTATACAACATTTTTTGAAGACGTCAAAAGTTTTACATGTCACAAGTCAAAGACAAAGATGAAGACGTCCAGCAATCCATTTAGTAAAATCAGAAATGTAGATCTACATAAGAAACAAAATGTTTGTCGTTTAGACTTTAAAGTAATCAACGTTTAGATTTTTCTATGTTGGTTGGTGTATGTTGCTAAAATTGGTTGTTTCTCTATCTGCGTTTTATATCTTGCTAGTTAGGTTGCGTCAAGTTTAATAATTTAGCAAAAATATGAACTAAAAGTTCTTCACCTTTGGTCATTTTTTAATGTATTTTATATTTTATTCTCTTGAATGAAAATAACCAAATTCGGTAAACAATTTACTCTAAATCATATACGTTGTACTTGTGCTATATGGTTTTTAATCCTTCACCATTCAATCAAGTTCAAGATAATCACTTTCATTTTGTTAACCATCTGTTTGGCAATATATATCTCAGATTTTTGCTATTTAGACTTTTTAATCCATCTACACTTCAATAACTGCAACGGATCTTTAACATGCGATTATTCAACAAACGTACACTGTAAACCTTTTCTAAACCTTAAAAATAAATAAATAAATAAATAAATTTAAAAAAAAAAAGAAAAAGGTGCCTTGCATAGATAGTTAAGTAGGTTGTTTATGCATATATGTGACGCAAAGATACATTATTTTGGCATGACGGTGCACATAGTCACCCCTAATATTAGAATGAAAACTATTATTATAGAATTCAGGAGATGACAACTACGCATTTCTAATTTTTTATATGTTATGTAGGACTGGCAATCATAATAATTTACTTGTAGTATTTATCGAATTGCAAAAGGAAAGGCAAAATGTATAAACATCAACCACAATTCTATTATATTAACAAAAGAAAATAGTTTTTGTCACGTGTTAGAGATAATATAACAATTTGGATAAAACAAAACGTTGTATTATATAGTTTCAAGGCTAAAATCATAAGGAGTAGATGTAAACCTTTTTGAATTAATATTATAGATTATTAGAGCATGTGCATCAATAACTCAAGTTATAAGTTAACTGACGCCATGTCAGCGCCACATCAGATTTATCACTTTAACCTTAACTCAGAAAAAAACATCCACGTCAGCTTTAACTCAATTATTTTCATATTCACCCCCTAAACTAAAACTAACAATTCATTTAATAAACCACATAACATTAAAACTTTAACATTACAATACGAAATATAAAAAACTTTAAAATAACAATAACAACGATTAAGAAAAAAAACCGAAACATAGGAAATTAAATCATACGAATTACAACTACTTATTGGTCGTCCTCGGAATATTCTTCTTCCAATTGTTGTTGGCGTTGAAGACGTTGCTGCCAAACATGGTCCATAAAGTCTCGTTGCAGTCGAGTATGCATTCATGCGTCGCGCAATTCCCTTGTTTTGCGCCTCTGCGTATCACACCTGTCGATCCACCTTTCGTGACCTAAATTTGGTGTCGGATCCACCCAAACTCTGCGATACTCACGGAGTGTAAACTTTTGATCATTTAGAATCATGTTATGCGAAATAATGCAGGTATACATGGTTCGTTGTATTTGACAATTTCCCATGCACGTGCCGGTTGTTGTAGTATACCCCAATGTCCTTGAAGCACACCAAAAGCACGTTCGATATCCTTGCGTGCACTTTCTTGCTTCCTTTTAAAATAACTATGTTCCTCGTCAGTCTTTGCCGAGAAGGATTTGACGAAACTTGACCACTGCGGGTAAATTCCGTCAGCTAAGTAATACCCCTGTTCATACCTTTTTCCATTTACCATATAGGGTGCCCTTGGGAATTTGTAAGCAAGAAGGGAGTCGAACAAGTTAGAGTTATCTAAAACATTAATATCATTATTTGCCCCTGCCATACCAAAAAATGCATGCCAAATCCACAAATCGTGTGAAGCAACAGCTTCAAGCATTAACGTTGGATATCTTTTGTAAGGAATTAAATATTCCATAGATTTAATAGATTTGATGATCATAAACAAGAAGAATGAAACATGAAGAATACTGAAATGATAAAGCAAAATACGCTAAGTGCATTCCTGCTGAAGAGTGTTTCCACTGATAGATTCTGCTGATGAGCAAAAAGTTTCTGTTGATGGATTCTGCTGAAGAGCAAAATAGTTCTGCTGATGAATTCTGCTGAAGAACGTTTCTACTGAAAAGTGATTCTGCTGATGGATTCTGCTGATTGACATTGCTGCTAAACAATGAGTCATTCTACCAAATGGAAAAGGATGAAAGAAGATATTATGTGCTATAAAAGTCAAGTATATCCTTTAGATAATATCTTTCATCAGTCATCAAATTGTACACTCCAAGTGAGTTGTAAACATTGATACGTGTTGACTGACATCCTAGTCATAAGCTAGATAGTAGATGACTAAGCTTATCAATTTTGTAATGATCTCCTTATGTTATAAAAGGAAGATCACACCCCTTTAGATAGAATGGTGGTGAGTGCATGATTCACAGTGAAACAAAGTGAACATCACCTCCATGGTGCTTCGTACTTAGAAATTACAATAACACCAAGTGTGTTAAAATGTAAAGCACCAAAAAGAGTGTGTGTGTGAATATCAGACGAGGGGTCTGATGAACATTAGACATGGGGTCTTTTGTTGTTAGGTTTGTTTAGCCTCAAGGATCTTTGATCCCTGTTAGATGTAAACCGTGCTATACTTGATCACATAGCATTGGGGCTAATGGAATAACAAACGGTGAAAAGTTGGCAAAACCTTGTTGTGATAGTGTTGTTTCTTTCATAGAATATTCCGTCAATATTATCATTGTGCTTGAAATAGCCAAATTCCTAGATCAAAGGCTTAACAGCCTAGAGCTCATAAACGATCACAAAAGCTTATTGTTTAAAGAAATAAGCTTTTCACATCTTTTATCACCCCTACCAAATTGCCCCTGCCAAGCCACCGGATAATTTTTTCCACGCCCAATGCATGCAATCAATGCTACCAAGCATACCCGAAAAACCATGTTGACGCTCATGCAATTCGTAAATATGTTGAGTGTCGGACCATGTTGGTGTTCTTAAAAACTCATGCATAAACAAATCCATAACACACATGTTAAAATTATCAAGACAAAGACGTGAAGTAGTCTCACCCATTTGGAGGTACTCATCAAACGCATCTGGGGCGGTGTCGTACGCCAATTGACGTATTGCAGACGTACACTTCATAAGTGCACTAATACTCCCTCGACCCGTACAATCGGGTCCTAACTTAAAGTATTTAAAGTGATCTGGAATATCATCGGATTCGTAAGATTCAATACCTTTGACTATTTGTAGAAATAGTTTCCGGCTCATACGAAACCTCCTACGGAATTTACCGTGCGTATACTTGCAACCTTGAACGAAATAGTCGTTTTGCAAACGTTCCTCAGCAAGCTCACGTTCACGATATATGTGGATACGGGCCACCTGAGGATGAGTTTCTTATTGTTCTAAGCGTTGTTGTAAGTCGAACGCATTAACCATAAACTGTATTTCTTCTTTGTCATCAATGTCTGACCAACTCTGACCGAATTCGTTATTTTGATTTGGATCCATTTAGAAGTATAAAGAGTGGATAATTAGTAGTGGATGTGAGAAAAATATATGTGTGTTTAGTTGATATTTATAGTTGTGTTTAAATAATTTGAAATTTTTATTTTTTTTATTTATTTTTTATTTCTATTTTATTTTTATTTTATTTTTTTGAAAATACTAGAACTAGCCGTTAATGACAATAATGGAGGGGGTGCAAATGAATTTTTTTTTTTTTTTTCAAAATAACGGGTCAAAGAAGTAGCGTTGGAGCGCGTAAAGTGATTTTTTTTTTACACAAAATGAACATTAACGCAGCGTTAATACACTAACGTGTTGCGTTAACGTGGCCTTAACGTGAGGGAACGCATCGACTAACGCACGTTAACGTGCGTTAAAAGGCCCTTAAAGCCTATACTCACGTTACCAATGCACATGCTCTTATACGTTTTCAAATTGACTAACTTTTTAATTTTTAAACAAAAAGTTTACTACACAACAATCTTGTAAAGCTTTTGATAGATCTCTTATTGTGAACGTAAATTGAAAACTGAAAGAAAACAAAATCATATGGGAGGTGCATTTGAATGTAAATTGAAAACTAAAAGAAGAAAACAAAATTATATAGGAGGTGATATGCAAATCGCAAGATCACAGTATATATATAGTACAACACTCTACATACTTATAACTTTTTGTAGTGTATACCATATCATTTCGCTAACTTCTGCTGAATAGATCATATGCTATATGCCTTTTTGCTAATATGAAAATTTTAATCTTAAGTGCTTTCATGAGTAAGGTTCCGTTTGCTTTTCATGGAGTAATCGTATAATTGGTGTCTTTTAGTTGCTTTTGATAGATTGTGACATTGTGTTTCTACTTCTAGAAATACAAAATTTTAGTTCAAAAGACAAAGTTTTAAGCTTTAACTTTGAAAGATTTTTTTTTTTTTTTTTTTTTTTTTTTTTTTTTTTTTTTTTTTAGAATTGCACCACTCACACTTGAAATCCGACCCCCGGGTTAAACCATCCAAAAGAGAGACTCGCGAAAGGAAACCCCTAAAACTCACGGCTTCGCAGTAACTTTAAGTTTGAAAAAACAAATGTACCATTTGTTTAAGAAAATAAGCTAAATAAGCTGAAACCTCTATTAATATAACTAACTTTTTACTACCTTAATAATTTATGTTATAAATTGATGTAGGGGTGAGCAATCGTGACCGAATCCTGAAATTCAGGAAAAAACGACCGAAAACGAGCATCTCGAAACCGAACCGACCATACTCGGGTCGGGATTTTTTTGGTTTTTCAAACATTCGGGACTCTAGACAATCGGTTTCGGGTCGGGACGGGCCAAAAACCGAAAAAATACAAACAAAACCGACTGTTTTTGGGATTCGGTTCGAGATTTAGGATTCGGTTTTGGTTTTCGGTTCGGAATTTGGTTTTGGTTTCCAAGCCATTCGGTTTCGTGATTAATCGGTTTCGGATCGGGACGGGTCGGGACCGGCCCGATGCTCACCCCTAATTATTGATGTTGTTATGTGTGTCTCTACATCTGTAAGTTGTAGCTAGCTTGCGCTAGTAGTATTTTCAATAAGCTATTTTTTTTTTATTTTTTTTTTAAATTATTAAAAGTGACAACCATACCTCACAAGAAAACACCTCGCAATCTCACAAACATACCCTACTAACTAAAGTGACATTTACCCTTTATCGGGCCTCTAGTGTAACAAAAATGTTAGAACCTATTTTAACATGAATACAAACTTGGTAACTAACCACATGATGGTTTTTAGGTAATTGACTTATAGTACAGAAGAATAATGCTTTTTACCCCAGTGAAGAGACAACATGGTCCCCAAAAAGTTTCAGGACCTTTGCCTGCAAGAATCTAAGAAGAAACCCATAATACGCTCTTATAAAACAAAAGCTAAAGTATATCAAAGTGACTTGAAAAATAAACTTTCTTTTTGAGCCAAAGTAGCTTTCTACACATGTATATCTACACAGCACGAAATTAGCCCATAGACATGAATTCATCATTCATGTATACTTTCTTTGTTGAAAATCAATTGGGCATGATGAAGTATTGTCAATGGAGAAAAGAAAAAGAAAAAAAATTATAAAGGGTTCGTCTAATGAAACTTTACGTTTAAATAAACTTTCAACATACACGGCTCAAAATATCTATACTTTCAACATACACGGCTCTAAATATCTAGAGTTAAACTAGTTTAGTCGAAATTCCAATATACACGGCTCGATTAACATAAATATCTAGAGGTAAACTAGTTTTGTAGGTAACTAAGATCCATTTTAAGCTGTAAAACACATTAAAAGTAATGCCTTGCACAATTTCTACAACTAAAATGGTTAGTGGTAACCTTTAATTTGATGAAAATAGAAATAGACCATCCAATCCTTTTCATTTTTTAGATGTTTATCCATAAGCATAACTTTACTTAGATTCATATTCTCAGGCTAAAAACAATCACAATTATACTACTTTACATTGTTTAAAATAAAGTAAAGCTTTATAACCTGCCCTTTAGCCTTTTATCTTGAAGCATATATCATCACTCTATATGGTGCCTCAATCTTTTAGCTTCACTTTGTGGCAAATCCACTTGAATGCATGCTTCAACTTAGCTCACTTGTGGAACAAGCAGAAAAAACTTGAACAAGAATTACTCGCACACATTCGCGTGACTATGTCATGACTTGAAATTGTAACTTTCTGATAAGCGGCCACATTGACACCACGATAGTAGACCATGAGAAATCGAACTAAAACAAGTGCAAACTGAGATAAATTGGTTCCAGAAATGGAATCACTTACCAACATTAACCTAGCTAATATGCTAGAGATCAATTCCACAAATAACTTATACTTACCAAAATCATTAAATCAAATTTATTTACATTTATAATAGTTGCGCTTATAAGTTATACATACATTGGATCATCACAAAGGCTACAATCTAGCAATACCATTTTGCTCATCCAAAATCCAGTTCCCACTTCTCCTCCTAGACCTCAATCTCCCAAAAATCGAACTGGACACACTCCTACTTCCATTCATCGAACCACCACCACCACTCGAATCCAACCCCCCAGTTGAACTTGAATTCAAGTTACTTGAATTAGAATTAGAAGGCAATCTCAATCTCCCAAAAACCGAAAACACATTGCGAAAAACTCTCCCAAATCCACTTTGCCTCCTACTCTCCCTAAACCTCCTACTCTCCCACATTATCCTCCTAGGCGTACCACTCGAACCCTCACCAAACACGCCCTCACCTTCCGTATACACAACCGGAAGATCGCGCTCCCCGCTCCCAGCCCTCCTCCCCCCACTAAACCTCCCAACAGCAAATCCCCCGCCAGGTAATCTCCATATAGTCAATCCAACCGCTTGCTCACTAGAACGTTCCAAATTATTCGAATTTTCATCCAGTTCAGTTAAGTTTATTGATTCAGGTAAATCAGTTGAGTTCGAGTTTAACGGTTCAGTAGGAAGCTCAAACCTACACACAGGGCAAGTGTTGCGTAAACTAAGCCATTTCACAATACAATCAGAGTGATAAATATGTTTACACGGCATCTCACGCGCTATTTTACCTAACTCTAACGGTTCGATACATATCGAACACGTTAAATCCGTGCTGACGTGGAAATTAGTTACCGATATTTTCGGTAACGATTCCACGTCAGCTTTATTAGCAGGTAAATTTTCTGACCTATTTAATCCATTAATATCTATTTGAGACAGCTGTTCCAACAGCCTATCAAAACCTGACTCCATTAAAAACTCAGACATCATCTCCGGCAACGGTTGCAGACCGTTACCAGCTCCGTCGTCGTAAAAAAGCTCAAAGCCTCGATCCGGCGGCGCGTGAGAGTCGGTAGCATCTCCGGCGACGGCGCGTAGGACGATTACCGGATTGAAAGGAGTCCAGTCGTGGTTGTGGTGGTGGTGGTGGTTGCGTCTCCGGCGACGGCGGAGTCTCAGATCTGAGGGATGAGACGGCGCGTGAGAGTCAACCGCTTCGATGAAACCAGTGTCGCAGTGAGGACAGATGAGTGTGTTGGTGACTGTGATGAAACGAGTGCATCTGTAACACCAATACGACGGCGTTGCCATGGTTGTTGTTGAGTTATTAGATCTGTTGTTTAAGGGAATATTCCGGTTATTGGAGATATGCACCCACTACTAGGATAAGTGTGTGTTTGTGTGTGTGAGAAGGTGTGGGGTTTGATGTTTTGATGAAAATGAGATGAAATTCGGATTTTATATAAGGAAAAAGAGTAACGGCGTTTTGTATACACGGTAGGTACACTTTTTAAGGCGGTAAATATCGTTGGTAACTTTTAATTCAAGCGGGGATACCATCTATAATACCGTATACACCCATCTATAATATTTTTGAATACCATATATTCTCACGGTATCACCGTCTCAAAATTATAAATGTGTATTCCTCTTTTGAGATTTTTCAAAATAATTATTTACTTTTCATTTTTAATAACAAAAAAAAAAAAAAAAAAAAAAAAAAAAATTATGAGAAAATATTTTATTCATATGGTTAAAATTTGTAATGGTAAACTTTTATTAAACTTTGTGTTTTTTTGTCTCTTGATAATAATTTTGAGACAGAAGGAGAATATAACATTTTGTATAATATTTTGGATACCATCTATAATATTTTGAGTGAGACAGTCATGTTCTCTTCTCACAAACAGTATTGTTAATAGAAGGATCTTTTTTTCTTTAAAATAAGAGCCTCGTTGTTTTGTTGGTAAGATGACATGATCGATCATGCTTATCATAATTTGAGAGAATCTAAATCTAATAAATTTCTTGTTTATTTTAAGAAATAACGATCGTGGCTATTGATATTACATGGTCGTTTCACATGTCTCGTAATTGTTTTGTATGTTTGTTTGTACTTAACAAGTTTGTGGTATTAAGACATGTGATAGATTTAACAAGTATAGGCTATTTCGGATATATTTCATTAACAAGGTAATATGCATAGTTGTATTAGGTTATTCACAAACGGAACCTATGATACTTTTCCGCTTTTGAAGTTGTTGTACTAAGGTGACTGATTAATACCATTGTTTATACTTGCAAAACCTAAAAATGCATATCAAATCCGTTGGTCTTGTGAGGCAACGGCTAATAACATGATTGTCGAATGCAATGATTACTTCTATTACACGCATCATTATCGTTATTTGCCAAACAACAATAATTTTGTTTAGTTAATGATTGTTGCCTTTAAAAAAAATCTTTATCGTTTTTTGAATATAAATATTAACTTATTTTATCACGAAGCTTTGCAATGTGTGGGATTTTTTTGTAGATAGCTTACTCAAAAAGCAATTGTCGAACAATGAGGAGTGCTTGTCGAGCAACAATCGATCTATGCTTTTTGTCAAACATGTTATGGATAAACTTTGCTCAAACATGGAGGAAGTTAGATGGCATGAGATAATTTGGTTTAAACAGTGTATACCCAAACATGCTTTTTGTTTGTGGTTAGCTATGCTTAGAAGACTTCTAACTCAAGATAGAATCATGTCATGGGGTATTCAAGTTGGTCTTTTATGCTCTTTATGTAATGAAGTGAATGACTCCCACCATCACCTATTCTTCCAATGCAAGTTCTCTCAGAAAGTTTGGGAAATGATGGTGAGTAAATTGAATTCTAATATGATATCTTTCAAGCTAAATGATGTGGTGGCTGAGTACTTAAGACTGGAAAATGGCAATAATATTTGGAGTGTTGTTAGACGGTTGAGTTTGGCAGCAGTCACATACCATATTTGGCAGGAAAGAAATCAGAGATTATTTAGAGGGGACAAAAGAGAAGCAAAGAAACTGTTTGAAGACATATGTGAAGTAGTTCAACTCAAACTTATGAACCTCAATGTTAAAAACTCTAAAGCTGTTAAAAGGGTTGCTAATATATGGGAAATTCATTTCAATAGAATTTGCTGATTAGCTAAAATAGGGGTGTGAGATAGTATAAAAACATAATCCAGACTGAATGTTGAGTAGCTAGAATGGTTGTCCATTGTAAGGGGTGTTTGGGATAAGCTTGATGAGTACGAAAACACAACTGCAACATGGAAGACAAAGCTTCAAATCTGTTTATAATAGGAATTTGCAGACCACTACATTGATTAAGCACCTTGTATTTTGGAGTTTCTTTGGTATGACTGTACCTATTTGAGCCCATTTTTGTGTCAAACTTGGCCTTAGGAGGAAGTTTGGCATGATATGTGGTGATATAGGAGGTCTAATCTAGAGAAATGTACCATAAAGTAGGGCTGATCTTTGTGAAGGGTAAGTGGTTTGGGCGGCCAGTGTATGATGAGTGGAATAGCGAGGAGTGAAAGATAAACTTGCTTGGTCCACTCAATACATTGGCATAAGAGGCAATGGTTGGTCATCATGGTGGGAGAGTGTTCCCAAACAACTGAAACCCTTCTTAGAGAGGGAAATGTAGGTTGCTTTGGCAGAGCCTCCCAAGGATGGGTTATGGGTTCCTAGTGATGTCATTCTTCATTTCCATCTTGACTACTGTGGTGGCAGGTTGAGTGGCTTGGTGGAATGAAGCAATGGAAATGTAGCTAGATGGTAGATACTAAAAAGGTGAATTGAATGCCTGAGAATGGATACATTGAGGATTGAGGATGCTGAGAATGGAGTTTTCTCTCTTCTGAATACTTGTCTGTGAATAGCTTATCAGACTTGGCTTGTATTGTCAGATATATGATGTTAGATTTAGATTGTATATGTGGTTCTTTGTATTTGATATGGGTGATGTCCATTATCAGTTTTATGTTATTCTCATGATGTAAATCAGTTGGTATTAATATAATTCACCTTTGCATCAAAAAAACATGCATTGTTTGAAGTGATTGTACACAAACATATTATTAAAACTAGTTGTAATTATTAATGTTTATATGATTGACTTAATTGTTGATCATGAGCATTTATAGATTGTGGTTTAGAGCGAGTAATTGCTCATGAACTACTTGAGCTCGACTTATTAAAAACCTTATGTAGTATAACATATCATACATTTATTGATATAACAAGTAATTGTGATTGAAAGCTATTCTCTTGAAAACTAGTGAGTTAAAGTTTAACCTTATAACATGAAAAATATAATCTAGAAACAAGTCGAGCTCTTCTTTTACATAGAAGACTTATACATTTGATTTACTAAAACGATTATACTCGTTATTTTATTCTATGATATGCTATACTGCTAGTAAAAAATTAGAACAACGTTTGGTTGTCGGCTCATAGAAAATGCGTGTTTGACTTAATGATGGCACCCCCGTAACCTCAGGAGGATTCATTTAGGTTGGTCCTAGTCATTAAATATGAGAGCAAACTAGAGGAGCTACTCTTTATTACGGAGTATTTTTTATTTTCTAAAAGCGTGTTATTAAATAGTACAATCATTTATACTTCCCAAAGATAAATACGAATTTCATCCATGAATTATTCATGTGAGCACTGTTTTGATATTAGGATTGACTTGGCCGGTTGAATACTTGAACTGAGAACTTTGAAAGCCGAGATTGAAAAAAAAATGGTTGAAGTTAAACCAAAGACCAAAAGCTCGGCCGCATTATTTATATTGAAACGGCTGAAGTTAAACCGGTTGAAGCCGGTTTTTCAACATTGCTTGAGAGCAACTTCAAGTCTTCAACCCTTGGTTTAACAATGTCAAAACTTAGGAGCATTCAAATAGGAAAGTCAATAGATTATTCGGGCTTCGAAGTTGATCAAGTTAGCCAAGAAATAATTACGTAGTATTTATAAGAATCACCTAAATTAGATTTTAGAACTAAAGTTGGAGTTATGTTGTCAACCGTATGTTTTCTAGCATTAATCTCTAGTAAATACTCCGTATAAAGTATTTGGCAATTTTTTTGGCAAATTTACCAACATGAAAGTCTTAAAATTAAAATATCAAAACCAAAATTAATGCTATTATAATTAAATTAGATTTAAATAGGTAGCACACTTATTTATTATGATAAACTTTAATAAATATAGTTATAATAGCATTAATTACAACTACGTATAAAGTATTTGGCAAATTTACCAACATGAAAGTCTTAAAATTAAAATATTAAACCAAAATAAAAGTGTTAATATTAAGCCAACACACTTATTTATTATGATAAATTTTAATAAATATAATTATAATAGCATTAGTTATAACACTTTAAAGCACTTTTTGTAAATTAATTTTTAAAAATTAATTAAAAAATACAATGTAATTTAATATAAGAAAAAAATGTGCTAACCGTACGTAGCTATTTACTTTTCAACTCTTATAATAAATGTTATTTTTAAAACACACATAAAATGAAAATAACATGTTATTATACATATTATAAAAATTAATAAAACACACAAAGATTTATAAAATTCATATAAACAAGTTGATGGTACTTACGGTTTTAAAAACCGAGCCAGACCAACGGGTTCAACTGGGAACCGGAGTCGCCAATTTGTTCGGCTAGCCAATAAAAGTCGTCCAAAAATGAACCTCAGAGGACCATCGGAACGGGTAAAAACGGGTGAACCGGGCCGAACCGGGATCATTTTCTTCTTGTTTTTATCAGGTTAATCAGCTTATCATTGTTATTTTATTGGTGCCTGGACTTTAATCATAACGTGTCCGCCACCGCAACGCGTGGGTACCATGCTAGTCACGTATGATAGGAAAATTTGCATTCTTGTGACTAAAGATAACACTTATTTTCAACTTAACTTACTTTTGTACAATAATGTTAAAACTAGGACACCTAATAACATTTTTTCGTTTTGTCCTTCTACCCACTCCATGCCTATTTTTAATTTATTTATCATTTTATTTAATAGTTTGTCACACCCTCACACATAATTGGCCATATCTTCTCACACGCACCTCTATTCTTGCCAAAAATTGCACCGTATTCATCACCGTCTCATTCCGATCACGATGACATACGTCCCGTTTGTTTTCCTGCACACCGGATTTTGACTTGAACGATTGCAAGGATGTTGCGACCCATTTGCGAAGAGAGGATCAAGTGATAAATAAACGAGACTTCATTCACACTAAACGGTTGCCTTACTGTGACATCCTACGAATCAATTGCGAATGTTTCAACATAACGCAGTGGGCCCCGCAATATGACAAGCTGGGCTTAGGCTTACCTTTCCCATTAAAGCATTAAAATTATAAGACTTTAAAAGTACACATTGTAAATTTCATATAAATATGTGTAGAAAACTAGAAGGGGATTGAATAATACAGTTTTATAATTGTTGATTCGAAAATTTATCGTGAAATGAAACAAGGAATAAAAAAAATGTCTTTAAACGCTTCACCAAAACAATCTAATTCATCAAACGTACTGGATGACAACGATCCAGTTCCGCTCCTTGAGCTCACAAAAAACTTCCTTTCATTATTTTCAACATCAATAAACGATCTCAAAAGAAAACACAGGGTGATTATGGATGAAGTCATCCATTTAAATAAGGAGATCGATGATAAGGAAAAACTTGTTGTATTGTTTGTCAAAAAAGCTTTGATTTAGTGTATTTTTATGTTTTTAATATACAACTTAGTTGTTATGTTTTTTTCTTAGATTTAATAAAAAGTATTGAATAATCTGTGTACTTCCATTGTTTTCGTGCTCTAGTAATTCAATCCACATTTATTGTATTTGTGATGTTAGTAATTCAACCCACATACTTTGTTGTTGGTATATTTTAGTTGATTATAATCAGAAAACTCTATTTTAATTCATTCACAACTCATTCACGTGTAACAAGCTATTCAGTCAGGTAATCAACATCGACTAATCTGTCATATGTGTATGTCATATATTTAGAATTCGCATTGTGTTCGTAATACAGCCACAATTGATCACAGTTTTTGTTTGTGCTTCGAAATTATCTTCAAGATGAAAAAGGGTAGATTTTGTACTTTATAGCTTGATACAAAAGCTACAAACGTAATTGTAATTAGACGTCAGACATTCATCAAACAAAACATATATATTTAATGTATTAAAATACACAATGTTAGAGGGTAATCTTGTTATTTAGAAAGAAAATGAAGTCCCCAGCTTTAGCAATATGCTACAAAAACGAGATAAATTGAAAAAGTGTCATCTTCGGTCACAGAATGCAAATTTCCCTAAACATATTACTCACGCCATAAACTCCTCTCAAGAGGTTTATGGTTTAAACTTTACTAGATACACATTTCGAAGTTGTTAGTGAAAATGTTGAAAAGGTCACGAAGATACTTCGGTTATGTCACATAGATCTAAGTCATACAATCTTTAAAATAAATAAAATAAAAATTAAAAAAAATGAATAATAAAAACTCATCCTTTGCCCTTTACATGGCAATCAAGTTATATCAAAATTGCATCATTAAATCACATATACATTTTGATCCATTAAAAACTTATACAAGAGAAACACATTAACCTAACCCTAAGAGCAAAAATAAACAAGTTATTCAAATCTTACACATAAGATTGATTAAAACATCACATAACTAGGCAAATCAAAACGCCATCAACGTTTTCAATAGATATTTTATGGATAGTTTAAACTAGGGGTGAGCATGATTCAATTTGTCTCGGTTTTAGGCTAAAACTAAAACCGAATAAAAGTTTTCGGTCGGTTTATCTGGGTTTGGCTCTTCGATTTTTGGTTTCTTTTCGGTTTCTGTTTGAGTTATCAAGGTTTGGTTTTCTCAAGGCCGAATTTTTTATGCATCAGAAATTAACATTTTCAAGTTACAACAATAAATAAATACACATTAAAGACAGTAAGAAACTAATGACAATAAAGAAAATACCATAATAATAACAATAGAAAATTAACTACCGCAAAAAATTTTATAAGAAATTGTTTATGCACTCTAAATAACACCTTCAAAAGCAATACCTATTAGTCTATTACAGTGTTTTAAGATTATACAACGTATGTATTTTGTCGATTCGATTTTTATCAATTTGGTTTTTATGCTAAAACCAAACCAAACCGTAAACTTTGGTTTTTCCAAAATACAAAAACCAAAGGATCGGTTTTTCAATTAGCTTTGGTTTTTCAGTTTTGATTTTTCGGTTTAAGTTCGGTTTCTGCACGACCCTTTAAACTATTGTTTTTTTTACCAATACTTAGTCAAATATTTTAACGCGTTAAATCCAGCCAGATATTTGAACCTTACAACATAGATTATCATTTCTAATCATACAAAAGATTGTTTTGTTTCTTACCGTGCCCACATTGCTTTTTTCATTTGTAGGTTATCTAACTCATAAATATTCTACAAATACCATTGAAAGTTGCGTGACAACCAACTATTTTTCATTATAATTATTAAGACTTGTAATATATAAAGTAGGGATCCGGTGAGTAGTAAATTAAAATAAGAAGTGGTAAGAACTAAAAAGTAAACCATAATCATGCATTTGAAATGCAACGATTTGCACTAGATGCATTTTTATCATTTAAATGCACTCCTTTGAGTTTCGAAAGTTATTTTGAAGTGTAAGTGGTACAAATTAAATTTTATTATTTTGACACATGCAGAGAAACAAAATAAAAGAGAAATTATGAAATGCATCTAATATGCGTATATGCATCGAATTAAAAGCTAAAAAAACATTATAATGCATTATGATGTATGTAAGATTATAGAGATTCATCTAGTTTATTTCGGTGCATCTTGAATATGTGGTTACAGTTACTTCTATCCTTCTTATACATTATAGAGATGCATCTAATTTATGTCGGTGCATTTCAGATATGTGGTTATAATTACTTTTTATCTTTCTTATTTTAAGATTACTTCTTATTGATCTAAACTCTGTATTTATTATAGATTTATTATTTTGCTTATCCAAATATCTATACTACAAATAAAGAATGAATGACTCTCTCTTCAAAATTTTAAAACTTACAAGAAATTAAGCATGGTTTACAACACTTTAATGCACTCAATTTTCAGAATTACAATAAAGTAAGCATATTGTACAACAAAATAAAGCGTGATGTCATTTTAAGACCAAAATTCTATCAAACAACATTAATGCCATTAAAAACACTCTTTCACCAAAAATTACAACAATTTAAGCACAATGTACAATAGACGCAACCAATTTTCAGATTTACAACAAAATAAGCATGATGTAATTTTCAGACTTACAACATTAATGGTATTAAAATGGTCAATATTATTTGTTGACATAAATAATGTCTTAAAACATTGTTAGCATATTAACAATTTCTCTATGTTTTGATAATTACAAAGCATAAACTCATTAATCTAAAACTTATGACGTAAATAAGTTTTTAGTACTTAATATTTGTCTTTGCTTCCATATCACTTAAGATATGAATAAACAAATGGTTTATTGCATTTCATGATCAAATAAAATTTTTCTAATCACTAGAATTTCTATAAAATGTATTAAACATCTTATATCTTTTACAAAATTACTTTTGGAATTAAAAGAATATGTTTAATTCATTATAATTATATGATTTCAAATTTCCAACCAAAAATGGCAAATTTTATCCAGAAAAATATTCCCCACTAAAATACAAGAAAAACCAACGTTCTGAAGGGGCGGCCCCTTTAATTCCTTAGGCGGCCCCCTTAATCATTAAGGGGACCGGCCATTAATTAAGGGGACCGGCCACGCTCCAAAACAGTATTTTTCTCCCCTATAAATACTGGTTCATCCCTCGGAATTTTCTTACCTTTTGCATTTCAAAACTTTCTGATCTAGATCCACATTTCTATTCTCTTATCCTTTGATCATAAGTGTATAATTCTTTGTTTCAAAGTGATTCAAACTTCATCCTCTCAAGTGAAAGAGAAGAATACTTCTATCCCCCAAGACAAGAAATATTACAACTTGTTGTGATCTCCACATCCAAGTTGTTGATGGATCATCAAGATTATCTACATTATTCTTTGTGAAGATTGTTGTGAATAGTTGATTGTAGATAGTAGTGCTAGATATATAGATTGTGTGATTAGTTAGTAGCTTGGTGTGAAGAAGAAAAGTTAGGAATTAGATTGTAGTGAAGAATCTAGGTGTGGAGTAGTTAGTTGTGAAGAGTATTGGTGTGAAGAAGATAGGTGTGGAGTAGTTAGTTGTGAAGTAGATTGATTTGAAGAAGTTGTGTATAAGTTGTGACTTAGGTGTGAAGAAGTTGTGGTGTGTAAATTGGTGTGTAAGGTTTTATCCGCCATAAGGGAGCTTGTTAATATAGTGAAGAAAACTCTCGAGTTAGGTGCTCAGGGAGTGGAGTAGGGCAAGGAAGGTGTCCTTGTAGCCGAACCACTATAAATCTCTTGTCTCGCGGTTCGATCTTTCCATCTCTTACTTATTTCATTACTTATCATTGATATATATTATTTATTGATAGTTGTTTATATTGTGCACGACTTGAGATCACATATTATCGAATCTAAGTTTTTAAAAGCTAAGAAAACACTAAAACTATCTTTTATAACGAATTAAAAAGACGTAAAACTATTCAACCCCCCTTATAGTTTTCCACAATTGGTATCAAGAGCCACGTCTAGCAAGACTTTTAAAATATATTGTATTTTAAAACTTGTAACGATCTATGAAATCTGAAAAATATTTAGAAGGGCAATTTATGCAAAGACCATCACTATTTGAAAGTAATGGATTTTTATATTGGAAAAATAGATTCGAAACGTATGTGAAATCAAAAGATCTTGGTCTTTGACATATTATTACCTTTGGTGATTTTCCTCCTATTCAATATAATGTTGAAACTAAAATGGTTGAAATTGTATCTTTCGAAGAACAAAATGATGATTTGAAAAAGAAATTAGCAAAAAATAATGAGGCTAAAATGGTCATTTATAATGCGTTACCACGCAAAGAATATGAAAGAATTTTTATGTGTAAAACCGCCAAAGAAATTAGGGATTCTTTACTAATTACTCACCAAGGTAATAGCCAAGTCAAAGATAATAAAATAGATCTTCTTGTACAACAATATGAACAATTTACGATTCCGGAAGAGGAATCAATTGATAATGCTTTTGCTAAGTTTAACACTATTATCACAAGTTTAAAAGCACTTGATGAGACATTTTCTAGTAAAAATTGTGTTAGGAAATTTCTTAGGGCATTGCATCCAAAATGGCGAGCTAAGGTCACGGCAATTGAAGAATCAAAGAACTTGATGACGTTATCACTAGATGAACTAATCGGCAACTTGAAGGTTCATGAAGAAATCATAAGAAGAGATTCGGAAATGGTCAAAGTCAAGAAAGAACAAACCAAATCCATTGCTCTAAAAGCCAAAAAGGAACCTAGTGATGATGATGATTCAAGTGACGAAAGTGAAGACGAAGAATATGCAATGGCCATAAGAGAATTCAAGAAATTCTTCAAGAGACGAGGAAGATTCACTAGATCATCACGAGACAAAAGAAAAGCATTCCAAAGAAATAGAAGTGACAACTACGGGAAAAGAAAGTGCTTTAGATGTGGAAGTCCAA
This sequence comes from Artemisia argyi, assembly GCA_030686995.1. Lineage (NCBI taxonomy): Eukaryota > Viridiplantae > Streptophyta > Magnoliopsida > Asterales > Asteraceae > Artemisia > Artemisia argyi. Next base: position 139,698,083 of record CM060683.1, on the reverse strand, counting down.
ATCATCTCATTGGCAAATGTCTAAAGCCACCGGGTTATGAAAATCAAGGCGCTTTTGTTAGTGGAACATGGAGTGATAGTGACAAAGAAGAAGTTGAAAAGCCAAGAGACGAAAAGTGTTTTATGGCAAAAGAAACCGACGAAATATGTTTAGGAATTGACTTGGAACCTGACGAATGGATCAAAGATAGCGGATGTTCGAGGCACATGACGGGGAACCGCAATCTATTCTCTACATACAAGGCATACAATGGAGGTAACGTTATTTTCGGTAGTGACTTACGTGGAAAAATCATTGGCAAAGGTACGATTTCTCAAGACTCACTTACTATTGAAAATGTAGAGCATGTAGATAATTTAACATATAACTTGCTTAGTGTAGGACAAATATGTGATATTAAATGTAAAGTCACATTTACCGAAGAGGATAGCGAAATAGTTAAGAATGGAAAAATTATAGGTAGAGGAATTAGGAAAGGTGGCATATATGTTATGAAACTAGGAAACAAGCCTGAGGATAGGATATGCCTAACGACCCTAGATGAAAACTCTACATTGTGGCATAGGAGATTAGGACATGCTAACATGCAACAAATACAATCTTTGGCCTCTAAGGAATTAGTTAGAAATTTGCATAATCTAAAATATGACAAGCATTTTTGTGATGCATGTAAAATTGGAAAACAAGCTCATGCTAGTCACAAAGCTAAGAATATAGTATCCACTACTAGGTGCCTAGAATTATTACATATGGATCTTTTTGGTTCATCCGCTGTGCGGAGCTATGGAGGAAACAAATATACCTTAGTAATAGTAGATGACTACTCACGATACACGTGGACTAGTTTTTTAAGTGACAAAACCCAAGCCTTTGAAAAATTCGAAATATTTAGTAAAATGATTCAAAATAAATTAAGATGCTCAATAGTTGCCATTAGGACGGACCATGGTAGGGAATTTGATAACGAAGTACAATTCGGAAAATATTGTGAGTTAAATGGAATATCTCACAATTTCTCCGCTCCTCGTACTCCTCAATCAAATGGCGTAGTAGAAAGAAAAAATAGGTCACTACAAGAAATGAGTAGAACTATGTTAAATGAACAATCCATCCCACAAAAATTTTGGTGTCACGCCGTAGATACATCAACTTATATTTTAAATAGGGTATCAATTAGGAGAATTCTAGAAAAAACTCCTTATGAGTTATTAAGAGGTAGAAAACCAAACTTAAGCTACTTTAGGGTATTTGGAAGTAAATGTTATATTCTAAACACTAAGGATTACATCACTAAGTTTGATCCAAAATCATATGAAGGAATATTTTTAGGATACTCACAAAATAGCAAAGCGTATATAATACTTAACAAACACTCCATGAAAGTAGAGGAATCACTAAATGTAACATTTGATGAAACACCACCACCTCCTAAAACATTACCTTTAGAAGATGATGATTTAGTCGAAGATGAAGCTATTGAGGTTAGTAAAACAGAACCCATAGGAAATGATAATGAAGATATTCACTTAGAAAATAACGAAACTGTTAATATTAAAGAATCTAGATCACATCCATTAGATAATATAATAGGACATCTTAACCAAAGAACCCTTAGGTCACAAGCCCAAGATAAAAATAATTTCTTTTGTTTCCTCTCAGCAATAGAACCTAAGAATATTAGCGAGGCTTTAAAAGATGAAAGTTGGGTTATAGCTATGCAAGAAGAATTAAATCAATTTAAGGCAAATGATGTTTGGGAATTAGTCCCAAATCCAAAGAATATGACCATCATAGGAACCAAATGGGTATATAGGAATAAGTTAGATGAGAATGGAATAGTTACTAGGAATAAAGCTAGGTTAGTTGCCCAAGGTTATAATCAACAAGAAGGAATTGATTATGACGAAACTTATGCCCCCGTAGCTAGACTAGAATCGATTAGGATATTACTTGCCTATGCTTGCGCCCTAGATTTTAAGTTATTCCAAATGGACGTGAAAAGTGCATTCCTTAACGGTTTTATCAATGAGGAGGTATATGTGGCACAACCTCCAGGATTCATTGACTTCGCAAAACCTGATTATGTTTATAAGTTAAAGAAAGCTTTGTATGGACTCAAACAAGCTCCCAAAGCTTGGTATGATCGATTAAAAGCTTTTCTTATTAAACATGATTATTCCATGGGAATGGTAGATAACACTCTTTTCACTAAAAGGAAAGACCCAAATCTCATCATTGTCCAAATATATGTTGATGACATTATATTTGGATCGACTTGTCAAGACATGTGTGATAAATTTGCCAAAATCATGCATGATGAGTTTGAGATGAGTATGATGGGTGAACTTAACATCTTCCTAGGATTACAAATAAAACAATTAGAAGATGGAATATTTTTTAACCACTCTAAGTACATTAAGGAAATGCTTAAGAAATTTGGCCTAGAAGACTCAAAACCCATGAAAACTCCTATGTCTACGGAAGTAAAGCTCACAAAGGACGATGAAGGTGAGTCCGTAGATAACACCAAGTATAGAGGAAATGATAGGTAGTTTACTATACTTGACGGCAAGTAGACCCGATATCATGTTTAGTGTCTGCCTTTGTGCCCGTTTTCAAGAGGATCCCAAAACCTCTCACCTAGAAGCGGTTAAGCGTATCTTCCGATACGTTAAAGGTACTATACACTTAGGATTATGGTATCCTAAGGGATCCGGCATAGAAACCATCGTCTATGCGGATTCGGATCATGCGGGAGACTACGTAGATAGAAAGAGCACTAGCAATATTTGCACGTTTATGGGATGTTGTCTAACATCTTGGTTTTCGAAGAAGCAAACCGCTCTTGCTATTTCTACCACCGAAGCCGAATATGTAAGCGCTGGAAAGGCATGTCAACAAGCACTATGGATGAAACAAGCTCTCGTAGACTATGGCATTAGGTTAGAAAATGTCCCCATTATGTGCGATAACAAAGGTGCGATAGATTTAAGTAAAAATCCGGTGCAACACTCTAGGACTAAACACATAGAAATACGCCACCATTTTCTTAGGGATAATGTACAAAAAGGAAATATATCTATAGAAAAGGTTGCATCGGAAGACAACATTGCGGATATATTCACAAAACCCCTTAAGCGTGAATTATTCAACCACTTGCGTTTAGGATTAGGAATGATGGAACAAGTTGACTAAATTATATTCAATTAATACAAATTTATACTTGCATAAAATTTATTTTTCTTCCATTTCATCTTTTCTGAGTCTAGGAATCTATTTCGCACAAAATTAAAGATTGGGAAAATTTACCTTCTTTGCATAAACTCCTTTGTAAAACCCAATCAATTCTCTTTAAAAATTATTCTCACATCTAGGAATCACATGAAGATCATTTTCCTTGCATTGTTGACTAATACTAAAAACATTGTTTTTTTTTTTTTTTCTTTTTTTTTTTTTTTTCAAAATCATGCATAAACTCTCACATAAATTGTCAAGGTATATAATCTAATATATGTCTTTGACATTCATGATCGAGCAAAAATTGAATCAATGAGATCATTTGGATTGTTTCTTAGGATCGTTATTTCCTTTTGCATTTAGGAGTCGAAACAATCACAACTCCACATTTGTTGCATATAGACACACACTAGGACAAATTCACTAATAATTTTGTCATCTTGATCCATCACTAGTTTTTCACTCACTAGTTGCTTTTGCCTTTGATCTAAGATAGGTGCCTTAGAAAGTTTAAGTGATCTTGCCTTTACTTATCTCCTCTTGCTTATTATGTGTTGATTATTTGCTCTTTTGCCTATGTGTTATTGCATGCATGCTATATTTTGATTAGATTAGATTCTATATTGCTTAAAGGAATTGAACTTGCTTGAATTCTAATCCAAACACATAACCTTTCTGCAAAATTTCTGCTAAAAACCCAATTCTGGCAACCTGAAAATCACCAGATGGGCGGCCCCCTTAATTTTGTAAGGCGACCCCCTTAATCATTAAGGGGACCGCCCCCTAATTAAGGGACCGGCCATCTGATGGTCGGGTTTACAGAATCTTTTCTGCTTTTTAGCCCATTTCAACCTACATTTCCCAATTTTCACCAACACATTTTGTCCTAATCTCCCAAACAAACTTTATCCATCCACAAACACACAAATCTTACACTATAAATACCCCCAATCCTCAAAACTCTTCACTCATCCCTTCATGACTTCTCCAAGCAAACCAAAACCAAAAGCCTCAAGGCTTGTAAGAATGACGGAAAAACCCGTTTGGCGAAGAAAAAGCCCTCGAAACAAATCCATCATAACCCATGAAGTTGGAAATCACTCAACACCACCAACCACTTACTTCCCAAACTTTACACCAAATTCACAAGGACATTCATTTGATCCTCTTTACAAACCATACAACATTGGCCAAACATCTTCCTTCATGCCAAACCACTCATCTCATCCTCCAACCACTTGTAATGATCCATACAAGTTTGATCAACCATCCCACTACAACTCCAACTACACAAACCCAATTCATCCATATCAACACAATGACTTTCTCCGTATTGCCACGGAAAAGCAAAAGTTCCGTGATGAAATATCACAAATCCATGATCTTTGTGATCTCAATGCCATGCATCTTGCACAACGCAACAAAGAGCAACCTTCATCATCACCCTACAACAATTGCCTTCCTCACTCTCTCAACTTGGATCAAGTTACAAACCACACTCATTATTGCCCTTGTTGCATCTTCCTTCAAAAACAAATCCTATACTTGAGTGAAGATATTTCTTGGATTGAATATCTCCTCACTCGACCTCATCCCATTCTACCCTTAACACGATACAATATCGTAAGGTCCACCTCTTCCGCTCCATACCCCACTCCATATCCTTCTCCATCTAACCACTAAGCTTTATGCTTATGTTATCCTTCAAGCAAATAAAACAATCAACCATGGGTTGCAAGCAAGTCCAAGTGCTCTTTTAGGCAATATAGGACTATGTTTTTTCTTTTGTTTTATTATGATCAATATGCCTTAAGCATATTAAATGTTGTAATGCTTTCTATGATGCTTGAATGAATCTATTTTTATTTGCATAATTATTGCTTTGCATGTATATGTGCCTTGTTCTCTTCTAATATTTTGTGTAGCCAAGATTTCCATAGCTCATTCCCTTGGTGCTCTCAAATGAGGGGGAGCATACATCAAGGGGGAGCATTAACCTTTTTGATTTTACAAAAAGGGGGAGAAGAGAATGTTAAACTCTAATAATACTTGTCTAAAAATTATTTTTTAGACCTAATGAGTTTAAGATTTTGTAATCATCAAAAAGGGGGAGATTGTTGACACAAATAATGTCTTAAAACATTGTTAGTATATTAACAATGTCTCTATGTTTTGATAATTACAAAGCATAAACTCATTAATCTAAAACTTATGACGTAAACAAGTTTTTAGTGCTTAATATTTGTCTTTGCTTCCATATCACTTAAGGTATGAATAAACAAAGGGTTTATTGCATTTCATGATCAAAGAAAATTTTTCTAATCACTAGAATTTCTATAAAATGTATTAAACATCTTATATCTTTTACAAAATTACTTTTGGAATTAAAAGAATATGTTTAATTCATTATAATTATATGATTTCAAATTTCCAACCAAAAATGGCAAATTTTATCCAGAAAAATATTCCCCACTAAAAGACAAGAAAAACCAACGTTCTGAAGGGGCGGCCCTCTTAATTCCTTAGGCGGCCCCCTTAATCATTAAGGGGACCGACCATTAATTAAGGGGACCAGCCACGCTCCAGAACAGTATTTTTCTCCCCTATAAATACTGGTTCATCCCTCAGAATTTTCTTACCTTTTGCACTTCAAAACTTTCTGATCTAGATCCACATTTCTATTCTCTTATCCTTTGATCATAAGTGTATAATTCTTTGTTTCAAAGTGATTCAAACTTCATCCTCTCAAGTGCAAGAGAAGAATACTTCTATCCCCTAAGACAAGAAGTATTACAACTTGTTGTGATCTCCACATCCAAGTTGTTGGTGGATCATCAAGATTATCTACATTATTCTTTGTGAATAGTTGATTGTAGATAGTTGTGCTAGATATATAGATTGTGTGATTAGTTAGTAGCTTGGTGTGAAGAAGAAAAGTTAGGAATTAGATTGTAGTGAAGAAGCTAGGTGTGGAGTAGTTAGTTGTGAAGAGTATTGGTGTGAAAAAGATAGGTGTGGAGTAGTTAGTTGTGAAGTAGATTGATTTGAAGAAGTTGTGTAGAAGTTGTGACTTAGGTGTGAAGAAGTTGTGGTGTGTAAATTGGTGTGTAAGGTTTTCTCCGCCATAAGGGAGCTTGTTGATATAGTGAAGAAAACTCTCGAGTTAGGTGCTCGGGGAGTGGAGTAGGGCAAGGAAGGTGTCCTTGTAGCCGAACCACTATAAATCTCTTGTCTCGCGGTTCGATCTTTCCATCTCTTACTTATTTCATTACTTATCATTGATATATATTATTTATTGATAGTTGTTTATATTGTGCAAGACTTGAGATCACATATTATCGAATCTAAGTTTTTAAAAGCTAAGAAAACACTAAAACTATCTTTTATAACGAATTAAAAAGACGTAAAACTATTCAACCCCCCCTTCTAGTTTTCCACATTATTAATGACTATAATGACTACTATTTACAAGAAAAGAAACATAGTGTACAACACTTTAATGTACATAATTTTCAGACGTACAAAACAGGAAGCATAGTGTACAACAAAACACCACATTAATGTTATTTAATATAGTCAATTATTTAACTGGTCAATAAATACAATTAATACAGTTATTAAAACACCTCTTACATAAGAAATACAAGTTATCAAGCATATTGTACAACCAAATTAAACATAATTCATGCATTAAATTTCACACTACAAATAATAAAGCACATTATACAAATATTAAGCTCGAACGGGCAACGGGGCAAATGGGCTTGAGCCCGAACGGGTGCGGACCAAACGGGCTCGAGCCCGAACAAACACAGGCCAACGGATTCGAGCCCGAATGGGCACAGGCTATACGAAATTCATGATATTCGTAAATTTATTGTAAAAAAAAACATCATAAACTAAAATACATTATTTATCGAAAATTTTTATGTCAGGGTACCCGCCGCTGCAACGCGCGGGTACCCTGCTATAAGTGTTAATGCAAGTGGCCTAGGACAACATAATTCTCAATGGAGATGATAACAATTGTATTAGACGATAAATATAAGCCAAGTCTAAATGGATTATAGAATTTTCCATGAGACATAATGTTTATTCATGAACCATTTATAAGACAAACTACATAAAACTCTAACAATCCTAAACTCACAACCGGGCTTGGTCAAATACTAATCTTATTATCTAATAAATGGTTCACATGGCAACAAGTTAGTGAAAAAATAGCGTTATCAGTAGTGACACTAGGCGAAGGCGAGAAACCATCAATGATCATGTTGATTGTTAGGAGATTAAAAAAAGACATGAGTTAACCACACCCTCTCATAGGAAGGGTTTGCAAATGATTGGACGCATCTCCCGGTTGTACGGTATGCATCACAAATTGCACGGTTTGACTAAATACCTATGATGTGACATCATAGAGAAGGTTGGGATAACACAACCCTAAAAAAATGAATTATGCCACCCTGGCAAGTCATTATTCAGGGTTGTGGTATCAGCATTTCACAAGGTGGGATGAATCAGATATTACTTGGTAGACCACAAGATTTTGATTTATACGACTATGACTTGGTGGTGTACCGGTGATGTATCAAAAAGAAAATGGACGTGTACAAATCACTTCCGTGGTGAAAATAAAAATAAATAAATAAAAAATAAATAAAAATAATCTGATATCTTTAGAGGCATTTACATATATTCTCAAAGAAACTTCAATAATTACATATTTCCCTATAATTACATATTTCCCCGATATATATTTTAATAGCATTGTACATCATGCATTGAAAACTTGTGTGTTAAAAAAATACATGTAATTTTTGAACTTTTCTGGGGTATTATATGAAATTCCCCCGTATCTTCATAAACGAGTCCAGTAAAATCTACCAAGAGTGATACCTAGCATTAAAAGAGCAAAATTCAGTTCACACTTGAGGCTTTCATTTATGTTTCTTTGAAACTTACGCTTTTGGATCTTTTAGGTACCCAGTCAAAGTTGTCAACTTAGACTAGAGGATTGAAACAGTAGTAGAGCTTGACCTTCGTCAAATCCTGTGTCGTGTACAAGATTACGACAGCAATTAAGGTGCTTTAAACCTTTTCATGCGTTCCCCAAGAGCGTATTCAGTTCATTATTTTGACCATCTTTGATCATGTGGTTACCCTTTCAAGTCATCCATATTGATGTCAAGCGATAAAAAAAAAAAAAAAAAAAAAAAAAAAAAAAAAAAAAAAAAAAAAAAAGTCTAAATCAGAATCAATTCAAACTATGTTTTCCATTTATGTACCTTTTTTTTTTTAAAAAATAAGGCACCCGAGTATTGTGGAGAACAAAGTATGGTGGTATACAGAATTCTCGATTGTGGTGTGGAGTTGATCTTGCATTGGATACACAAGTTCAAATCTTTTTGTTACTCCCATAAAAGAATTGCAAATCAGCATCCATTGATAAAAGATTTGACCCAATACGGATGTTTTAAATAGCTTCCTTGTCAAGACTTTGACCCATGGGAGACCGATAAGAGCTTAGATTAAGTACCCTTTACGTTTGACAGATCTTTGTCATTCATGAAAATCGAGTCAAAATCTCTTGGTCCAGGACGAAACATATATATTACCATTGACTAAATAACTTACAGAAACAAGCTCAGATCACTAAAAGGTCACACGATGATTCTGATTTTTGAAACAAAGTAGTCGTACCAAGGGTTTTCAGAACCACCATTGGATGTAAAAAAGTAAACACCCATGTTTACGCATAATTTTAGTGTAGTGATGCCAAATTTGAAATTAAAAGTAGTTTATTTGATTTAAACCAAAAACTCATCCAACACTCTGCGCATAGAGCCATAGACCATTAATCAAGGGATATAACATAGAATCTCCTTATTATTGGGTTTATAGCCGATGACCCAAACTCCCATTGTTGCAAAGATGTGTGATATTATTGAAGTTAAACAGTCAATACTAAATACTAATAGAGCTCCATGGTACCTTTTGCATATTGTAAAACCGTGTTACAATAGTTGTGCTGCAGAGTATCCCCAACTCATCTGCTAGCAGATTTCTCCTGCTCCACCACAACCACAGAAGTTTAGAGATTACTTATTTCTCACCAGATACAAGATAATATGACACGTACTTCACCTCATTATCTCACACGTGTTTGATGCCTTTGATCCTTTCCTTGCACCTGATAAATACGTCTTTACCAAGAAAAGATAGTAAAAGAACACCACGGATAAGCTCAAAACTTCTAAGTCTATTATGGGATCATGCAGAATCTACTGGAACAATTAATGCACACAGAAGGCCACCAACTCGATAGAAATTGTATAGCGGAAAAAAGAAATACTGAATTTCTACTTTTTATTTCCCGAAAGACAAATATAAAGAGAAGGCTTGATAAAAAGCAAGAGCAAACCCTCTACTCCACATGATGAATTAAAGTAATTAGATGAAAAAACTCTTGTAATAATTGCCCATCTACGTTCCCACCTCAAACTTTTAGGAGTGCGCTTTATTTTGCTTCCACCCTATATGCATATTCAGTTACTCATTTGATAATCATTTATGTTTCAATTTGCAGCTAGATATCGAAAACCACTGAAGTTCAACTCTTGTCTACTACTGGCCCTTCGGAGTTGCTTTGTAAGAAGCTGCAGTGTCAGGGTAACCATATATCATTACGGGGCGGCTCCATACCACCATATGGTCCATGATACCTATCAGAATAAAATAAAAAATCAGTGGTTATGAATAGATACATCATATAATCTCTTCAAAACAAATTTGGCAAGGTCAAGTTATTAACTACAGTACCATATTGGTTAAATATACACGCACCTTATTGAATGGAATGCCTAAGATGAATAGATGGCTAAAAATCCAAAAACATCGACCCAGAATTGCAATTCAGGCAGAAAGGTAAAGTGGCAATCTATAGTCTTACCCAAAATTATCTTATCTTAAGAGTTCCATATATCAACATAACTTTATTAATCCAAGATAATCATACAGAAGGGTATCATTAATTATTAGGCGCACAATGGACTTTCTGATATCAGGACGCAAAATAAGCAATATCTTTATCTGAAAATACTGTCACTAGAGGCAGGGCTCAGTATCATGCCAATGGATGAGCAAAAAGACGTTTAGCTGTAAACCACGAGCCTTGCACCCCTAAGGTAGATCCCACTAACATGTTGCTTTTTTTCTGAGAGTAACTTATGGGGGGTGGGGGAAGAAAAAAAGTTAACTAGATGGCTGCAGCTTTCAAGAAGTCATGAACATATCTAAGGGAATCAATAACTATTCCATCCTTATCATTCTTGAGTAGTTCGCACAGAGGCTTTGGGCGAATCTAAATAAATTTACACAATCACTTATTCAAAGATAAACCAGTGAAAGTGATTCGTGGACCATTCCATTAACATCCACTAAGAAAATCAAAGTGATTTAGCATCATTCACGTGAAAAGAGATCTTGAGAGAAATCAAGCCTATGGTCAAGCCATCTTATAACATTATCTGAACTATAATTGACCTCTTCAAAAGTTTATAAAATCATTCACAAGAAAATATGCTAAACGGTCATAAAACAACATTAAATCCATCAAAACGAGTGCTTTAGTCACTACATATAAAGTATTAAAGGCAACTAAATTTAACATTATAATTGATTTTCTACTTTCCAACCACTACAAGCCACAATAAACAACTCGATACACTCATTAACTTTAACTCAAAAAACTACTTTACCAAACTCTATTACTTTGTAGCACTAAACAAAAGTACATAAAAGCAAACAAGCAGTTCACCTCTCTTTTTTTTTGGATAATTATCCAATTAAATGTATATACCCTCTACTTATCATTAGGAGTCATACGATGCTGATACGGCGAAACTGACCCAAATTTATTCCCACCCCAATCCCTTTGCTGCATCATCATATTATACGGATGTGACTCATACCCATGATGATACCCACCGGGAGGCCCCACCATTTGCGGTGGATAAGGCATAGGCACCATTTGTGGTGGATACGGCATAGGCACCATTTGTGGTGGATACGGCATAGGAATCATCCCACTCCCATTCCCATTTCCATTCCCGTTATTCCCATACCCATTTCCATTACCACTCCCCTCATGTAAACTCTGCGGAACAGGAGTACTCGCAAACAACTGATCAGAACTCGACGGCCCTTCATTAGACAACCCCGACATCCGTTTCAAATACAATCTATACTTTTGCAAATGGCTAGCAACGTTCTCCCTAGTCAAACCTTCAACATTCATCAACTGCATAATCGTCTTAGGTACCGCATTCTTAACACCTAAATGCGCCACAACGTCAACAAATCTCTTATGCAATTGAGGAGTCCACACTAATCTCGGCCTTTTCGACGTAGTCGTCCTCGCACTAACCGAATCCCCTTCCTCCTCACATCCACCACTCCCAACTCTCCTTAATTTCCTCGAATCCGAAACATCTCCGTTCACATCACCAACCACATCTCCAATTTCATCATCATCAATAACAATATTATTATTATTATTAACATTATTATCACCAAAAACCTTAAACTTATTATTCAAACTATCAAAATTATTAAATTTCTGACCAGATAAAATCAAAACAGTCTCGTTAGAAGCGCGATTCACATCGAGAAGACTGCGGTGAGGCTCGGGAGTGATACTAAAAGCCGACGCAAGCTCGGGTGGAACTAACGACTGAGATAACGGCGGTAAGTCGTCGGCGTTAGGTAGACCTGATTCCCAATCGGAAACACGGGGTTCGTAATCGGTGAGTCTAACTTCTTCACCCATGAGATTGAAATTATGAAACCCTAAAAAGTTTTTGTGAAATTGGGGGTGGGGGATGGGGTGAGATGAGATATTTTAGGGGGAAATTAATAAAGGGGGTGAAAAGGGTGAATTGTTTATGAATAAAAAGTGGCAAAAGTGCAGGATCTGATTCTCAGAAATGTGACACCGTGGAAGTTTTACCAACACACGCGGACATTTTGTTCTCGATTCTTCTGATCTTTCCGAAATATCTATATCTTGAACCAAGTACTGTAACATTTTAACATGGGTGTGGTTAGAAGTGCCCCTTCAAAAAAAGCCATTTGTACCCTTTTTTGTCTTTCCAATTTATTTATTTATTTTTATTTTTATAATTTTATTTATGTTAAAACAGTATAAATTTGAAAGTACAAAACAAAAAATATAAAATTTAATAAATGAAAAGTATTAAACTAACAGAAAATAAAGAACTAAAACTAATAAAAAACTGTGTTGTATTGTAAACAGAGTAGACAAAAAATAATGCAGAACAAAATAAAGTAAACCAAGAGGGATATCAATAAGTCATGAACATATCCCTTTTAATATAACTGAAAAGTTAATATCTAACAAATTTCAGTAATTTGTTTTATAAAAGCAAGAAAGGAGGTTTAGTGGATACTTTTAATTAAAATTCAATTTCACTCTTTTTTCACAATTATATATTTTAAAAACCGTAAATCATTAACAAGCCTAAGATATATCAAGTAACGAGTATTTCATTATCTTTCAAGAAAATATCACTTTTATATATTTTCGACAAACTCTTTTTATTTGGTATTTTGATTTTTTTTTTCTCAATACAAAATTTTGTTTGGTATATATCATATATGATATAACACTAATCTGTAAGTTTGCACACTCAACATGATATCATAAGATAAGTATAAGTATTTGTTTAGAACTCCAATTAATTTATCGTTTTTGGCATTAAAAATGTACATCCTTAGCTTTTCAACCATATATCACACATAATTTTGAGCTTCAAAATCAATACAGTTTATTTATAGAAGTTAAAGAAAATAGAAGTTTTTACTTTTTTTTTTTTTTTTTAAGAATAGTCAAACTCGCTTGATGTATACAAAATTTTGTACAGATTAATGTTATATCACATTATTGGTTGAACCTGCTAAAAAAGGAAAACCATACCAAAATCTGTTTTCGAAAATTAAAACAAGATTTTCACGATGTTCCTTTGGTGATTCGAAATTAAAAGGGATACACAAGTGTTCTATGATTGTGGTTCGGTTGATCAGAAAGAAAAGAACCAAGATCATTTCTTTGTAATCTCAAGTAAAACCAAGAAATTTCAAGAAATTTCATTTCGTATGATGTCGTGTTTGATAAAAGAAGGTAGGTGACTGCACTTGGTTTGTGTGGCATGAGATTAAGAGTGATATTACATATATCTAGGTTTAGAGATAGTTTTATGTTAGAAGTGTACTTTGGTCAAGCAGTTAAGGTAACCCAAATTACGTGTTTATGATTTTTGGGCTCAAAACCGAATCTTTTGTGTTAGTAATTAGTGTTTGTCTGAATCTTTTGAGTTCGTTGGATTAGAAACCAAGCTAGTTTTTGTGAAACCGATGAACTGAAGTGATAACCATAACATGCTTGTTGGCAAGGGTCAACCGAAATCGTGTGTTTATGAATTTCAAGATTGAAATTGTTTCCAAATATTCATTTTCAAAAATACATTCAAGATACTTATTTATCGTATTGCTATAGTTTAATATATAATTAAAAAAATGGACAATTAAAAACATTCACACAATTATGAAAAGACAAACAAAATTATTTCATTCAGATTCAAAACTTAAATGAACGTTTTATACTACTAGTTTTTCAAAATGAACCTCGCATACAAAATTATCGAAAATGAACTTTGCATATATTAACCGTTAGATGTATTATTAGATTAGCTTATAAGGTTACACATGTATAAAATAGTGGTAGGCGAGGCGAGGTATGAAATTAGAATTATAGGTGAAAAGATGGGCGAGTGTTACGCGAGTGATGTGCGAGATGAGGGTTTAGGAGCGAGGTGTAGGCGAGTTATAGGCGAGGTTATAAACAAAATTAAAACTTGTGGGCGAGGTTTAAGAGCTTGGCGAGGTTATAGGCGATGTCATTTTCGATTGCAAATACACGCTGTGGAAAACTAGAAGGGGGTTGAATAGTTTTACGTCTTTTTAATTCGTTATAAAAGATAGTTTTAGTGTTTTCTTAGTTTTTAAAATTTAGATTCGATAATATATGATCTCAAGTCTTGCACAATATAAACAACTATCAATAAGTAAGATATAGCAATGATAAGTAAAGAAATAAATGAGAGATGGAAAAATCGAACCGCGAGACAAGAGATTTATAGTGGTTCGGCTACAAGGACACCTTCCTTGCCCTACTCCACTCCCCGAGCACCTAACTCGAGAGTTTTCTTCACTATATCAACAAGCTCCCTTATGGCGGAGAAAACCTTACACACCAATTTACACACCACAACTTCTTCACAACTAAATCACAACTTCTTCACACCAATCTACTTCACAACTAACTACTTCACGCCTATCTTCTTCACACCAATTTTCTTCACAACTAACAACTTCACACCTAACTTCTTCACTACAATCTAATTCCTAACTTTTCTTTTTCACACCAAACAACTAACTAATCACACAATCAATATACCTAGCACAACTATCTACAATCAAATATTCACAACAATCTTCACAAAGAATTATGTAAATAATCTTGATGATGCACCAACAACTTAGATGTGGAGGTCACAACAAGTTGTAATACTTCTTGTCTTGGAGGATAGAAGTATTCTTCTCTTGCACTTGAGAGGATGATGTTTGAACCACTTTGAAACAAAGAATTATGTATTTATGATCAAAGGATTAAGATAATAGAAATGGGGATCTAGAACAGAAAGTTTAGGAGTGCAAAAGGTGAGAAAATTCTGTGGGATGAACCAGTATTTATAGGGAAAAAATTTACTGTTCTGGAGCGTGGCCGGTCCCCTTAATTAGAGGTCGGTCCCCTTAATGATTAAGGGGGCCGCCTAAGGAATTAAGGGGGCCGCCCCTTCAGAACGTTGGATTTTCTTGTCTTCTAGTGGGGAAGATTTTTTTGGATAAAATTTGCCATTTTTTGTTGGAAATTTGAAATCATATATTTATAATGAATTAAACATATTCTTTTAATTCCAAAAGTGTGGAAAACTAGAAGGGGGGGTTGAATAGTTTTCCCTTCTTTTTCGTTTTATAAAAACTTTGTTTCAAAATGTTGATTAGAATTTATTCAATTGTTTGTTTGAAAAACCTTCAATTAGATTTTAGTATAAAAGCAACATATAATCAATATGATCAATTATATATGTGAACTTTTAGATTAGTTTTCAAAACTTAGTTTTATGAATGAAGCATAGATCAAACTTTATGTGTATAAGTTTTCCTTTTAAAATCTTAAAACGTTTTGTATCAAGTTATCGATTAAGTTAAGCTCAACATGAGAAGTGTTAAATATATATATTAGTCCATTTGACCATAACATACAATTATATGTCCTATCACACTATTAACTTCTATGTAAAACACATTCAATCATCACAACAATATAAGCAACAATTAAGACATATAGGCAAGCATAGATATAAAGCGATAAATGCAAGAATGAATGAAAAGAGATGAGAGAAAGAACATGCAAACCGAACACGATGATTTATAGTGGTTCGGCTACAAGGACACCTTCCTTGTTCCTACTCCACTCCCCGAGTCACCTACTCGAGAGTTTTCTTCACTACTCAACAAGCTCCCTTATGGCGGAGAAAACCGTACACACCAATATACACACCAATTTACACACCAATCTTCACACCAATCTACACACCAATCTACACACCAATCAACTTCTTCAAATCTATCTACACCTATCTTCTTCACACCAATCTAGTTTCTAACTTATCTTCTTCACACCAAAAGTATATTCACACCTTCAAGGCACTAATGTCTTGACACCTTCAAGCCACTAATGTCTTCACAACTTCAATGCACTAATGTCTTGACACCTTCAAGGCACTAATGTCTTCACAACTTCAATGCATTAATGTCTTGACACCTTCAAGCCACTAATGTCTTCACAACTTCAATGCACTAATGTCTTGACACCTTCAAGACACTAATGTCTTCACAACTTCAATGCATTAATGTCTTGACACCTTCAAGCCACTAATGTCTTTACAACTTCACATAAGCACTAACTAGATCCTAATACATCTTTGGGTTTATGATAGGGAGGATACTTCTCTTGCACTTTAAGTGATGAAAGATTGGATCACTTGAAACAAAGATTAATAATCTTATGATCAAAGGGTTTTAGAAGGATGTTTAGAGAGAATTGGATCTGAAAATATTTGTGCAAAAGGTTGGAAAAATTCCAGGTTTGAGGTGGTATTTATAGGGAAAAATTTCTGACAAAATCTGACAGGGGAGCGTGGCCGGTCCCCTTAATTGTGTGCCGGTCCCCTTAAAATTAAGGGGGCCGCCCCTTATAATTAAGGGGGCCGCCCTACTGAAACGGCCAGATTTTCTGTCTTTTAGTGGGGAAAGTTTATTTGGTGAAAAACTAACTAATTTTGGTTAAAAGTTTGAAATCATATATTTAGTATGATTAAAACATTTTTCTTTATTACCAAAAGTGTTTTTCAAAAATATATAATAAGTTTATATAATTAAATAAACTTTGTATTAGTTAATTAAATACCCCTTTGATCATGAAATGTATTAAACACTTGTTTATCCATACCTTAAGTGATTGTTGAAGCATACTTGAGACGTTGAGATGTCGAGGCTTGTTGACGTAAGAATGCATAGATGAATTGTGATCACAAGTAACTTAAGCACTTTACGTTATATGTTGTAACTTACATTTTTGTCATCATCAAAACATGAAGAGGATGTTTAGATTAAATATCGTAATATTCATGCCAACAATCTCCCCCTTTTTGATGATGACAAACTATGTAAACTATAACTTATAGTAAAATGTATAAGTTACTTGTTTACACTTCTTCTCCCCCTTTTGTCGAAGCAAAAAGGTGGACTCTAAATGAGACTTCTACAATGCTTGAACTCTTGAGATAGAATATAAAAGGCGAGCTTGCATCATCGTAAGTGAAGCCTTGATCCTATCAACCTCAATGCTCCCCCTTGGTGTATGCTCCCCCTTGGTGTATGCTCAAAACTTGTTTTGGCTACCAAAGAATCGAGCGGTGAAGTAATCCTTCAAAACAAAGTTAGTAGACAAGTGCACATGTATATAATGATGATAATGGATATATGCATGAAACTAATAGGGGAACAATATATGGACATATTAGGTATATGCACTAAAAGTATGACACATGCAATTATTGTTTTTAAAACAAAACCTAAATCCAAAAGAAAATTTAGAATCTAATGCAAAGATTAGAACCTAGGAAAATGTAGGATTGGTGGGATCAAGGATGGATAAACTTTGATGGAAGGTTTAGGATAGAATAAGTTTGTGAATTTTGGGAAGTGTAGGATGAAATGGGCTAAAAAAATAGAAAAGGGAAACAACACATTCGACCATCAGATGGCCGGTCCCCTTAATTGGAGGCCGGTCCCCTTAATAATTAAGGGGGCCGCCTTATGATTTAAGGGGGCCGCCCATCTGGTGATTCCCAGATTGCCAGACAAGGGTTTTTGGTAGTGCATTGCAGAAAGGTTGTGTTTTTGGTTTCAAACAAGTCCAACTCTTTGAGGCAATTAAACATAGACTAATTATGTAGGCAATTATGTAGCTAAAGCATGTTAACCAAAGAGATTAAGTAATCAAGCAATTTCATCTAGCATGCAAACATACTCATCTAGCAAGCAAAATGTAAGTGCTAGGAAACAATAAGCAACATCAAGTATTTCATAACTACATAACTAGGAGAATTAATCCTAATGCGTATTATGATAGCATGGGTTTCTAGACTTGTTACAAACGAAGTCTTAATAGATAAACCATGGCCCTCTTGATTTGATTTAGTTCACTTATAAGTGTCATTTATATAAATATAGATGACAAATATGAGATCACCATGCATGATTTAAAGAGACGTTTTTAGCATTATTCAACAATGTTTGAAAGTAGGTTTTCATGTAGATATGAGAGTTAATTGAATAAAATAGATTTGGTTTTACTTCAAAATATGTTAATGAAAGGTAAATAAAATTTTCTCAATCTTTGGTTTTGATCAAAACAAAATTGTGGATATTTATTGTGAAAACATCTTATTTAAAAGTGGGATAGTTATTTGAAAAACTATTTTCCAAAATGTGAGGTTTTTGCATATTTTTAAAGATATTAGATTTTTGACAACAAATATCATTAATCATATATTTTAAAAGATGTTTGTTATAGATCTCATGCTCAAGAGGATTGGTTAAGCCTACTATTATCTCATGCTATCGTTTCTACAAATCCTATGATCCAATTGTGGAAAACTAGAAGGGGAATGAGGAGGGATGAGCGTGAATGTAAAGGGAAGGTGATGACAAAGGGTTGACAATTATGGTTTAGATTAATATATCGTTCGACAAGGGTGGATGATAGGGAATCATGGGATTTTTAGGTGTTTTGTTGGTTGACGACCGAAGGTGGATATGTGAAATGAGGTGGTGATGAGTCGACAACACTTGATCATGAGTCGACAACACTTGAAGCTTGGATTTCTTCATTGTGTTCTTCACTTGCTAGTAAGTGGAAATGATGCATTTCGTAATGAAATTCACTTGGATGAGGTGGTGATAACTTTTGGTGGTGGAGATAATTGTGAGTTGATATATTCTTTGATGGATGGAGTGGTGGATTTGAAGTGGGGTTTGTTGGTTGAGGGTTTTGATGTTGTTCAAGTGATGGGGTTTGTTGAGATCTAGTAAGAAGATACTCAATCCAGGTAAAGTGCTCATTCAAAGCAATGGTATGTTGTTGAAGGAAGATGCAACAAGGGCAATTGTTAACATGCTTCTCAATTTGGTTAATGTTATGTGGTGATGATGGTGAGCTTGATTGAGGTGGATCCAAATTGCGTTGAGCAAGATGTAATGCTAAAAGAGCACTAAGCTCATGAGTCTCTTTTAGTTCCTCAACGAACTTCAAGTGTTCGGAGGAAGGTGATGGTGGTGGAGCATGATAATTGTCTTGGGTGAAGGTTTGCACATGCAACATGGGAGTGGCATGTGAGGTTGTAGGAAGTGGTGGTGGTACTCTAGGTGGTGTGAGGTAGAATGATATATGTGAGTGAGTGTCATTTCCCTTCCCATTAAATTCATGCTCATCCGGATATATTATGAGACTAATATGACCTATCGGAAAACGACACTAAGGTTCATATGAAATAAGGGTGTAGGATCTAAAAGAAATAAAAATATACCTAGATGAATGATACATATAGAGTAAATCATGTAAAGGCATACAATCAAATCACATAGGAGCAAATAAACATCTAGAAATAACATATATGCGATATGCCATAAATCTAGGAATGAAATCATCTAATGAGAAGCAAAGTTCATAAAAGTAAGCTTAGCGTTAGGTACATTTAGGAAGAGCGATTTAATCAAGTTGGAGAATGAGTATGAGACTATTACTAGTGGTGCTCAATTCAGGCTAAACACGACCATTTTTACGGGTTACACACACCCAACTTCTCACATAGAAGCAATCCAACCGTTAGGTTAACTTGAGTTTCTAGTCAATAGATTCTCCAGTAGTCATTCTCTTTTTAGAAGAAATTGAGTTCCTAAATTCACCTATCGAAGAGTACCAAATATGAAGTTTGCTTGATTCACTAATACTTGGCATAATGTGACTCAAACACCATGTTTTTATGAAGGTAAGTCTACATGATATATTTTACTCACTATCTCAATAGAGATGTGTTAAATGTTAAGATAAGAGTAAATGCAAAGTTTTAATCTTTTGTTCATGATTAACCGGTTATTTGGTTTTGATGACATATTACTTGATTTAATAAATGTGATTTGATTTATGAATGCTCCTTAGCATATCTTGAAAAATGAATCTCATTAAGATTATTTATCTTAAACGAGATTGTGATTCACAAATAATATCAAAACTAGACATTTATATATTCTAAAGCAAATATTATTTTCTATGATTTTTGCCAATGTTATATATCATAATTTAACTAGTATTTGAAACAAAATGAAGTTTACTTGTTTATGCATTGTGACAAGTTGTTTTTCAATTCTAATAACTTAAATTATTTCAAAAAGAAAAGTGTAGTGCATTATCTTGTAACACAACCATTCATGCTACAAAGAAAATGAAATACATATAATATATAGTGTGTATTGTTCTTAAATATGTATTTTATCTTGTGGTGATAATTTTAAGTAGTGTGAGCAAAGTTTACATATGTTGTTAGTTTGCTCATGTTTGGTTTTTCGGATATGACACATTTATCCATTGCATTGCAATGTAAATTGCTTGAATATTTCGGACGAAACATCCAAGTCGTCAATCCTACTTCATTGTATATTTTATAAATGTGTTTAAAATGTTATTCTAATATTTGGAACACAATTATTGGACAAGTAGATTCAATATGACATTATCAACACAAGTGTGAGTTATGATCCAATGCATACTCTTTTCATCTACAAAGGATGTAAATATTTTCATATCAATCTAGTGTGATTGAGTATGTAGATTCAAGACTATATCATTTGATGTAATCTTGAAACTTAAATAAATAACAATCCAATTTCTTGTCCATACTCAAAAAACATGTCAATTAGATTTGATGAATATATCAACCATAATTTGAATAATGAATTGATATAATATCAAGATCTTTCTTGACCCTCACAATCACTCATTTAAGATAAATAGGCGTTTTGATAGTGTGTTCCATTAATCCTAAGATTATTTATGAGTGAGGTTGGTGAATGATTGAAATTTGACTTATTACTTCATGATTGTTATAAGTTTTGTTTATGTGAAAGACTCTTCATTGTTACTTATAATGAACACACTTAGATTTTGAAAATACTTTTTCTTTTATATTACTACTAATGTTTTACAAAGATTCAATTTGTCATATTAAACAACTTAAGGTAAAACAAGGTAATTTGTTGAAAATGTTTAAGTGTGTTGTTAAGAATAGATTAAATTGATTGAAATATTTAGGTGATTAGATTTAACTCATTTACAAGATGTTTGAGTAACATTAAGCCATCTATTCCTATATGCAATGCAAGCATAATAATGCAATCCTAACGCAAGAAATCTAGCATAAGATCAAGTTAAGTATAAGCTAGATAACTAACTATAAACTAATAGAGTACAAGGCACATATGCTAAGATATTCAAATAGCTAAATTACAAATAGCAATGATTAGCAAAGTAAAATCACAAATGAGTTCACATAGCACATAAAACACTTGTCGTCGTTTTGTGTTTTATATATACCAATGTTTACTTAGCTCGATTTTATTTGAGAATAAAAAAAAATTTCCTATCCATTTTAAAATTTAATAAAGATCAATATTTTGAAAACATAAATACTTAATTTTTCAAAGATATATCGACTAGGAATGCCCGACTCGAAGGAAAAGTTGAAATACAAGTTTTATGTTAAAACAAGACTCAAATTTTTTGACCTTCGTGTAGTATTTTAACTTTCTGACTTATTTAAGTTTGTAATGGTTACTTGTAAGTATTTTTAAATGAAAGTAGACTCAATTACCTTTAAAACGCCGGGTGGCACGACTTCTACGGAGTTACGGTTAATTTTATATGATATTTCAAAGTTTTTGAAAAACTGTCAAACAGACAGGCGGACCCCTTAAATTTAAGGGGGCCGCTCAGTATTTAAGGGGGCCGCCCAGACAATTAAAGGGGCCGCCCATCTGATACTCAAAAATGCAATTTTTGTTAAAAATTGTTTTCTGACTTTGTGGAAAGGTGTGTAACTTTCTGATTTTAAAAACGAACATATAACACTTGTTTTATGTATAATCTTATCTCGAGCTAGTATAATTAGTGTATATAATATCAAAACTAATACAAGTTAATCAACAAAACACTTTTCATATTAAATCCTCCTTAATGGGTAATTTGATACATGGATCGTACTCAATTTTTAAAACCATTTGTTTCGAAAATTTGAGCGACGTGGCTCTGGTACCAATTGTGGAAAACTAGAAGGGGGGGGGGGTTGAATAGTTTTCCCTTCTTTTTCGTTTTATAAAAACTTTGTTTCAAAATGTTGATTAGAATTTATTCAATTGTTTGTTTGAAAAACCTTCAATTAGATTTTAGTATAAAAGCAACATATAATCAATATGATCAATTATATATGTGAACTTTTAGATTAGTTTTCAAAACTTAGTTTTATGAATGAAGCATAGATCAAACTTTATGTGTATAAGGTTTCCTTTTAAAATCTTAAAACGTTTTGTATCAAGTTATCGATTAAGTTAAGCTCAACATGAGAAGTGTTAAATATATATATTAGTCCATTTGACCATAACATACAATTATATGTCCTATCACACTATTAACTTCTATGTAAAACACATTCAATCATCACAACAATATAAGCAACAATTAAGACATATAGGCAAGCATAGATATAAAGCGATAAATGCAAGAATGAATGAAAAGAGATGAGAGAAAGAACATGCAAACCGAACACGATGATTTATAGTGGTTCGGCTACAAGGACACCTTCCTTGTTCCTACTCCACTCCCCGAGTCACCTACTCGAGAGTTTTCTTCACTACTCAACAAGCTCCCTTATGGCGGAGAAAACCGTACACACCAATATACACACCAATTTACACACCAATCTTCACACCAATCTACACACCAATCTACACACCAATCAACTTCTTCAAATCTATCTACACCTATCTTCTTCACACCAATCTAGTTTCTAACTTATCTTCTTCACACCAAAAGTATATTCACACCTTCAAGGCACTAATGTCTTGACACCTTCAAGCCACTAATGTCTTCACAACTTCAATGCACTAATGTCTTGACACCTTCAAGGCACTAATGTCTTCACAACTTCAATGCATTAATGTCTTGACACCTTCAAGCCACTAATGTCTTCACAACTTCAATGCACTAATGTCTTGACACCTTCAAGACACTAATGTCTTCACAACTTCAATGCATTAATGTCTTGACACCTTCAAGCCACTAATGTCTTTACAACTTCACATAAGCACTAACTAGATCCTAATACATCTTTGGGTTTATGATAGGGAGGATACTTCTCTTGCACTTTAAGTGATGAAAGATTGGATCACTTGAAACAAAGATTAATAATCTTATGATCAAAGGGTTTTAGAAGGATGTTTAGAGAGAATTGGATCTGAAAATATTTGTGCAAAAGGTTGGAAAAATTCCAGGTTTGAGGTGGTATTTATAGGGAAAAATTTCTGACAAAATCTGACAGGGGAGCGTGGCCGGTCCCCTTAATTGTGTGCCGGTCCCCTTAAAATTAAGGGGGCCGCCCCTTATAATTAAGGGGGCCGCCCTACTGAAACGGCCAGATTTTCTGTCTTTTAGTGGGGAAAGTTTATTTGGTGAAAAACTAACTAATTTTGGTTAAAAGTTTGAAATCATATATTTAGTATGATTAAAACATTTTTCTTTATTACCAAAAGTGTTTTTCAAAAATATATAATAAGTTTATATAATTAAATAAACTTTGTATTAGTTAATTAAATACCCCTTTGATCATGAAATGTATTAAACACTTGTTTATCCATACCTTAAGTGATTGTTGAAGCATACTTGAGACGTTGAGATGTCGAGGCTTGTTGACGTAAGAATGCATAGATGAATTGTGATCACAAGTAACTTAAGCACTTTACGTTATATGTTGTAACTTACATTTTTGTCATCATCAAAACATGAAGAGGATGTTTAGATTAAATATCGTAATATTCATGCCAACAAAAAGTAATTTTGTAAAAGATATAGAATGTTTAATACATTTTATAAAAATTCTAGTGATTGGAAAAATTTCCTTTGATCATGAAATGCAATAAACACTTTGTTTATTCATACCTTAAGTGATATGGATGCAAAGACAAATATTAAGCACTAAAAACTTGTTTACGTCATAAGTTTTAGATTAATGAGTTTATGCTTTGTAATTATCAAAACATAGAGATATTGTTAATATGCTAACAATGTTTTTAGACATTATTTATGTCAACAATCTCCCCCTTTTTGATGATTACAAAACCTTAAACTCATTAGGTCTAAAAAATAATTTTTAGACAAGTATTATTAGAGTTTAACATTCTCTTCTCCCCCTTTTTGTAAAATCAAAAAGGTTAGGCCGTTTAAACTTCATAAAATAAGTTAAACGGGTAGAGAGCTCCCCCTTGATGTATGATCCCCCTCATTTGAGAGCACCAAGAAAATGAGCTATGGAAATCTTGGCTACAAAAAATATGTGAGGAGATCAAGACACACACACAAACACACACACACACACACACACACACACACACACACACATATATATATATATATATATATATATATATATATATATATATATATATATATGCAAAACAACATTTATGCAAATATAAATAGATTCATTCAAGCATTAGATGATCATAAAGATGGTCATCATTACAACATTCAATATGCTTGAAGCATATTGATTATAATAAAACAAAATAAACTACATAGTTCTAAATTGCCGAAGAGAGCATTTGAACTTGCTTGCAACCCATGGTTGAGTGTTTTATTTGCTTGAGGGTAACATAAGAGTAGAGCTTAGATGTTTGATTGAGAGGGATATGGAGTGGAGTATGGAGCGGAAGAGGTGGATCTTACGATGTTGTATCGTGTTAAGGGTGGTATGGGATGAGGACGAATGAGGAGATACTCAATCCAAGAAATATCTTCACTCAAGTATAGGATTTGTTTTTGAATAAAGATGCAACAAGGGCAATAGTGACTGTGGTTTGTAACTTGATCCAAGTTGAGAGAGTGAGGTAGGCAATTGTTGTAGGGTGATGATGGAGGTTGCCCTTTGTTGCGTTGTGCAAGATGCATGGCATTGAGATCACTAAGATCATGGATTTGGGATATTTCATCACGGAACTTTTGCTTTTCCGTGGCAATGCGGAGAGAGTCATTGTGTTGATATGGATGAATTGGGTTTGTGTAGTTGGAATTGTAGTTGGATGGTTGATCAAACTTGTATGGATCATTATAAATGGTTGGAGGATGAGATGAGTGGTTTGGCATGAAGGAAGATGTTTGGCCAATGTTGTATGGTTTGTAAAGAGGATCAAATGAATGTCCTTGTGAATTTGGTGTAAAGTTTAGGAAGTAAGTGGTTGGAGGTGTTGAGTGATTTCCAACTTCATTGGTTATGATGGATTTGTTTCGAGGGCTTTTTCTTCGCCAAACGGGTTTTTCCGTCATTCTTGCAAGCCTTGAGGCTTTTGGTTTTGGTTTGTTTGGAGAAGTCATGAAGGGATGAATGGAGAGTGTGGAAGATTTGGGATATTTATAGTGTAAGATTTGTGTGTTTATGGATGGATAAAGTTTGTTTGGGAGATTAGGACAAAATGTGTTGGTGAAAAATGGGAAATGTAGGTTGAAATGGGCTAAAAAGCAGAAAAGATTCTGTAAATCCGTCCAGCAGATGGTCGGTCCCCTTAATTAGGGGGCGGTCCCCTTAAAACTAAGGGGGCCGCCTTACATAATTAAGGGGGCCTCCCATCTGATGGTTCCCAGATTGCCAGAAAAGGGTTTTTGGCAGAAAATTTGCAGAAAGGTTGTGTTTTTGGATTTGGATTCAAGCAAGTTCAATTCCTTTAGGCAATATAGCATCTAATCTAATCAAGATATAGCATGCATGCAAACACATAAGCAAAAGAGCAAATAAGCAACACGTAATAAGCAAAAGGAGACAAGTAAAGGCAAGAGCACTTAAACTTCCTAAGGCACCTATCTTAGATCAAAGGCAAAGGCAACTAGTGAGTCAAGCATCTAGTGATGAAACAAGATGACAATGTTATGAGTGATTATGTCCTAGTGTGTGCCTATATGCAACAAATGTGGAGTTGTGATTGTTTCGACTTCTAAATGAAAAGGAAATTCTTAAGAAACAATCCAAAATCTCCTTGATTCGATTTTTGCTCGATCATGAATGTCAAAGATATATATTAGATTATATACCTTGACAATTTATGTGAGAGTTTATGCATGATTTTGGAACCTAATGGCATAGTCTATAAGAGCTTGTTTCATCCATAGTGCTTGTTGACATGCCTTTCTAGCGCTTACATATTCGGCTTCGGTGGTAGAAATAGCAAGAGCGGTTTGCTTCTTCGAAAACCAAGATGTTAGACAACATCCCATAAACGTGCAAATACCGCTAGTGCTTTTTCTATCTACGTAGTCTCCCACATGATCCGAATCCGCATAGACGATGGTTTCTATGCCGGATCCCTTAGGATACCCTAATCCTAAGTGTATAGTGCCTTTAATGTATTGGAAGATACACTTAACCGCTTCTAGGTGAGAGGTTTTGGGATCCTCTTGAAAATGGGCACAAAGGCAGACACTAAACATGATATCGGGTCTACTTGCCGTCAAGTATAGTAAACTACCTATCATTCCACTATACTTGGTGTTATCTACGGACTCACCTTCATCATCCTTTGTGAGCTTTACTTCCGTAGACATGGGAGTCTTCATGGGTTTTGAGTCTTCTAGGCCAAATTTCTTAAGCATTTCCTTAATGTACTTAGATTGGTTAAAAAATATTCCATCTTCTAATTGTTTTATTTGTAATCCTATGAAGATGTTAAGTTCACCCATCATACTCATCTCAAACTCATCATGCATGATTTTGGAAAATTCATCACACATGTCTTGACAAGTCGATCCAAATATAATGTCATCAACATATATTTGGACAATGATGAGATTTGGGTCTTTCCTTTTAGTGAAAAGAGTGTTATCTACCATTCCCATGGAATAATTATGTTTAATAAGAAAAGCTTTTAATTGATCATACCAAGCTTTGGGAGCTTGTTTGAGTCCATACAAAGCTTTCTTTAACTTATAAACATAATCAGGTTTTGTGAAGTCAATGAATCCTGGAAGTTGTGCCACATATACCTCCTCATTGATAAAACCGTTAAGGAATGCACTTTTCACGTTCATTTGGAATAACTTAAAATCTAGGGCGCATGCATAGGCAAGTAGTATCCTAATTGATTCTAATCTAGCTACGGGGGCATAAGTTTCATCATAATCAATTCCTTCTTGTTGATTATAACCTTGGGCAACTAACCTAGCTTTATTCCTAGTAACTACTCCATTTTCATCTAATTTATTCCTATATACCCATTTAGTTCCTATGATGGTCATATTCATTGGATTTGGGGCTAATTCCCAAACATCATTTGCCTTAAATTGATTTAATTCTTCTTGCATAGCTATAACCCAACTTTCATCTTTTAAAGCCTCATTAATATTCTTAGGTTCTATTGCTGAGAGGAAACAAAATAAATTATTTTTATCTTGAGCTTGTGACCTAAGGGTTCTTTGGTTAAGATGTCCTATTATATTATCTAGTGGATGTGACCTAGATTCTTTAATATTTACAATTTCGTTATTTCCTAAGTTAATGTCTTCATTGTCATTTCCTATGGGTTTTGTTTTACTAACCTCAATAGCTTCTTCTTCAACTAAGTCATCATCTTCTAAAGGTAAAGTTTTAAGAGGTGGTGGTGTTTCATCAAATGTTACATATAGTGATTCTTCTACTTTCATGGTGTGTTTGTTAAGTATTATATATGCTTTACTATTTTGTGAGTATCCTAAAAATATTCCTTCATATGATTTTGGATCAAACTTAGTGAGGTAATCCTCAGTGTTTAGAATATAGGATTTACTTCCAAATACCCTAAAGCAGCTTAAGTTTGGTTTTCTACCTCTTAGTAACTCATAAGGAGTTTTTCCTAGAATTCTCCTAATTGATACCCTATTAATAATATATGTTGAAGTATCTACGGCGTGACACCAAAATTTTTGTGGGATGGATTGTTCATTTAACATTGTTCTACTCATTTCTTGTAGTGACCTATTTTTTCTTTCTACTACGCCATTTGATTGAGGAGTACGAGGAGCGGAGAAATTGTGAGATATTCCATTTAAATCACAATATTTTCCGAATTGTACTTCATTGTCAAATTCCCTACCATGGTCCGTCCTAATGGCTACTATTGTGCATCCTAATTTATTTTGAATCATTTTACTAAATATTTCGAATTTTTCAAAGGCTTGGGTCTTGTCACTTAAAAACCTAGTCCACGTGTATCGTGAGTAGTCATCTACTATTACTAAGGTATATTTGTTTCCTCCATAGCTCCGCACAGTGGATGGACCAAAAATATCCATATGTAATAATTCTAAGCACCTAGTAGTGGATACTATATTCTTAGCTTTGTGACTAGCATGAACTTGTTTTCCAATTTTACATGCATCACAAAAATGCTTGTCATATTTTAGATTAGGCAAATTTCTAACTAATTCCTTAGAGGCCAAAGATTGTATTTGTTGCATGTTAGGATGTCCTAATCTCCTATGCCACAATGTAGAGTTTTCATCTAGGGTCGTTAGGCATATCCTATCCTCAGGCTTGTTTCCTAGTTTCATAACATATATGCCACCTTTCCTAATTTCTCTACCTATAATTTTTCCATTCTTAACTATTTCGCTATCCTCTTCGGTAAAAGTGACTCTACATTTATTATCACATATTTGTCCTATACTAAGCAAGTTATATGTTAAATTATCTACATGCTCCACATTTTCAATAGTAAGTGAGTCTTGAGAAATCGTACCTTTGCCAATGATTTTTCCACGTAAGTCACTACCGAAAATAACGTTACCTCCATTATATGCCTTGTATGTAGAGAATAGCTTGCGGTTCCCCGTCATGTGCCTCGAGCATCCGCTATCCTTGATCCATTCGTCAGGCTCCAAGTCAATTCCTAAACATATTTCGTCGGTTCCTTTTGCCATAAAATACTTTTCATATTTTGGCTTTTCTACTTCTTCTTTGTCACTATCACTCCATGTTTCACTAACAAATGCACCTTGATTTTCATAACCCGGCGGCTTTAGACATTCGCCAATGAGATGGTTTGGACTTCCACATCTAAAGCATTTTCTTTTCCCGTAGTTGTCACTTCTATTTCTTTGGAACGGTTTTCTTTCGTCTCGTGATGATCTAGTGAATCTTCCTCGTCTCTTGAAGAATTTCTTGAATTCTCTTACGGCCATTGCATATTCTTCGTCTTCACTTTCGTCGCTTGAATCATCATCATCACTAGGTTCCTTTTTGGCTTTTAGAGCGATGGATTTGGTTTGTTCTTTATTGACTTTGATCGTTTCCGAATCTCTTCTTATAATTTCTTCATGGACCTTCAAGTTGCCAATAAGTTCATCTAGTGATAATGTCATCAAGTTCTTTGATTCTTCAATAGCCGTGACCTTAGCTCGCCATTTCGGATGCAATGCCCTAAGAAATTTCCTGACACAATTTTTACTAGAAAATGTCTCATCAAGTGCTTTTAAACTTGTGATAATAGTGTTAAATTTAGCAAAAGCATTATCAATTGATTTCTCTTCCGGAATCGTAAATTGTTCATATTGTTGTACAAGAAGATCTATTTTGTTATCTTTAACTTGACTATTACCTTGGTGAGTAATTAGTAAAGAATCCCAAATTTCTTTTGCGGTTTTACACATAAAAATTCTTTCATATTCTTTGCGTGGTAACGCATTATAAATGACCATTTTAGCCTCATTATTTTTTGCTAGTTTCTTTTTCAAATCATCATTTTGTTTTTCAAAAGATACAATTTCATCCATTTTAGTTTCAACATTATATTGAATAGGGGGAAAATCACCAAAGGTAATAATATGCCAAAGATCAAGATCTTTTGATTTCACATAAGTTTCGAATATATTTTTCCAATATAAAAATCCATCACTTTCAAATAGTGGTGGTCTTTGCATAGATTGCCTTCTAAATATTTTTCAGATTCCATAGATCGTTACAAGTTTTAAAATACAATATATTTTAAAAATCTTGCTCGACGTGGCTCCTGATACCAATTGTGGAAAACTAGAAAGGGGGTTGAATAGTTTTACATCTTTTTAATTCGTTATAAAAGATAGTTTTAGTGTTTTCTTAGTTTTTAAAATTTAGATTCGATAATATATGATCTCAAGTCTTGCACAATATAAACAACTATCAATAAGTAGGATATAGCAATGATAAGTAAAGAAATAAATGAGAGATGGAAAGATCGAACCGCGAGACAAGAGATTTATAGTGGTTCGACTACAAGGACACCTTCCTTGCCCTACTCCACTCCCCGAGCACCTAACTCGAGAGTTTTCTTCACTATATCAACAAGCTCCCTTATGGCGGAGAAAACCTTACACACCAATTTACACACCACAACTTCTTCACAACTAAATCACAACTTCTACACAACTTCTTCACACCAATCTACTTCACAACTAACTACTTCACGCCTATCTTCTTCACACCAATTTTCTTCACAACTAACAACTTCACACCTAGCTTCTTCACTACAATCTAATTCCTAACTTTTCTTCTTCACACCAAACAACTAACTAATCACACAATCAATATACCTAGCACAACTATCTACAATCAAATATTCACAACAATCTTCACAAAGAATTATGTAAATAATCTTGATGATGCACCAACAACTTGGATGTGGAGGTCACAACAAGTTGTAATACTTCTTGTCTTGGAGGATAGAAGTATTCTTCTCTTGCACTTGAGAGGATGATGTTTGAACCACTTTGAAACAAAGAATTATGTATTTATGATCAAAGGATTAAGAGAATAGAAATGGGGATCTAGAACATAAAGTTTAGGAGTGCAAAAGGTGAGAAAATTCTGTGGGATGAACCAGTATTTATAGGGAGAAAATTTACTGTTTTGGAGCGTGGCCGGTCCCCTTAATTAGAGGCCGGTCCCCTTAATGATTAAGGGGGCCGCCCCTTCAGAACGTTGGATTTTCTTGTCTTCTAGTGGGGAAGATTTTTCTGGATAAAATTTGCCATTTTTGGTTGGAAATTTGAAATCATATATTTATAATGAATTAAACATATTCTTTTAATTCCAAAAGTAATTTTGTAAAAGATATAGAATGTTTAATACATTTTATAAAAATTCTAGTGATTTGAAAAATTTCTTTTGATCATGAAATGCAATAAACACTTTGTTTATTCATACTTTAAGTGATATGGATGCAAAGACAAATATTAAGCACTAAAAACTTGTTTACGTCATAAGTTTTAGATTAATGAGTTTATGCTTTGTAATTATCAAAATATAGAGATATTGTTAATATGCTAACAATGTTTTTAGACATTATTTATGTCAACACACGCGAGGTTATATGCGAGGTTGTAGGCGATGTCATTTTCTATGATTGCAAATACGCGAGCTTATAGGCGATGTTGTACGCGAGGTTATGATTTTTAATGTCATTTTCTAGGATTGCAAATATACGCGAGGTGTTACGGGTGGGAGTAACAAGCCCTAGGAGGTGTTATGGGTTGAAATTGTTACAGGCGAGGTGCCAGGCGATTGAATTGAATTGTTACAGGCGAGGTGCCAGGCGAGGAAACAAGCAGATCCTACGCGAATTCCTACGCGATGTGCCAGAGACCTAGGCGAATTCCTACGCGAGGTAACAATCTCGGGCGAGGTGTTAGCAACTGGACCTCAAAGTCAAAGAGCAACCATTTAGTCTTGAATACTTTTACCTATGAGCAACTTGTGAATCTAAGCTCATGGCATTTACTACTTTTACTGTAGTTCAGGCTTGACTATTTAGTCTTTTACTAATAATATTGACTATTTAGTCTTTACTACACTATACTACTACAAATAAATAATATGGATGTGATTTGCACACTCAAAAAAATGATTGGGACACTCCAAATTAATGTGTATGAACATTTATACCCTCACAATTACCTTTACACTTCTACCCATGTGTGGTTATGAATGTCCAAACACAATTAATTGGAGTGTCCCAATCGTTTAATGGAGTGTGTAAATCATCTCCCTAAATAATATGTCAAGTACACTATAATACTATAAGCATGTAGAAATATGTTAAAAATATATATTTATATATGTGGGAGAAAGTGTAAAGTTGAAAGTCCGGCGAATCGTTTCACTTGAGGAGGCGAGAACATTAACGCGAATGTAAAGTGAAAAGGTTTGGTTTTCAGATTTTATGACCAGCTTTTAACAGTAAGATGGGGTGGTCCCATAGCATTTTATTGAAACAAAGACACCCTTAAGACCACTCGGTAAGGTAACGCAGCCACCTGCGTTAACTCTTAACGCACCACCTTAACGTGGTACGTTACCTTACCGGCCCCCAAAAGCAAAGGATGCGTTAACGTGCTCGGGCAAGCACTTAACGTGCGTTAAGGGAAGCTGCATTCGATTAAAAAAAAAAAAAAAAAAAAGAAAAAAAAAAAAAACGTTTTTTGGCCTCAACGACTAGTATTACCGTTTGTAAACGGTTAGAAGTGTAAAAAAAAAAAAAAAAAAAAAAAAAAAAAAACACTTTTTTCAAACCCATTTTATTACAACTATAAATACCCCTTCACCCCACAATATTTTTTCACATTTTCACAACTATTTTCATCTACAATACTCTTCTATTAGCAAAAAAAAAAAAAAAAAAAAAAAAAAAAAAAAAAAAAAAAAAAAATGGTCGGGCGGCAACAACAATGACAACTCGTTTACGAATCTTCTCGGTGGTTGTTGGAATCACCCATACGCGGGTTCTTACTCAAATCCAAACGAGGGTTCGGCACCACCGATGTGGGGTTACCAACAAGATTTTGGTATGTCGAGTCAAGAAGCTTACGAACAACACCATGTCAGCATGCAATAGTGGCACGAAAGTCAACAAACCGACTTAAATTCCAATTTCCAAAATCTTCAATTCTCCTAACCCTCACAACATTCCCAAACGGAAACATATGAAGTTCCGGAAACACCGACCTCTCCTCAAAAACCAAAAAGTCGTGGAAAACGTAAGGCAAAAAAATCCAAAGAACCTGACCAAGCCGAGGATGCAGCTACTGGAAAATCGAAGGTGGAATGTTGGACACCAAGTGAGGAAAAGCTGCTTGCCGAGTGTTGGGTTGCGTGTTCAGAGGATTCGAGGTTGGGGATTTCACAAACCAAGGATACGTTATGGCAACGTATAAGAGCCGAGTTTAATAGAATAAGTCCAAAAGACCGCAACAAAGATATGCTACAATCTAAGTGGAAAACGTTGAACCGTGATTGCACTAAGTTCAACGCTTTTTACAAACAGGCGCAAGAGTTAAGGTCGAAACGTGAAGAGGCGAGTAGGGCGTATCATGCGACAGCCGAAAATCAAGCCGCACAACAAAGGATGAAAGAGCTAGAATTTTTGATGCTCGACACCACCGGCAAAGATCCACATTGGGTGGCATTCATTAATGCGGAAAAGGATCGAATCGCCATGAAACTTGGGTTGCCTCCGCGTCAATTATGAATAATTATGTGATGTAGTGTTTTATTGATTTCGTATTTTTTTTAGTATCGTTATTTTTTTATTTTTAATTTCGTAATGTAATGTAATGTTGTGTTTTAATTAATGTTATGTTTTAAATAAATGAAGTGTTTGTTAAACATTGGGGTTGAAATTGAAAATATTTGGGGTGGAGGTGAGTTAAGGTGAGTTATAGGTGAGTTATGTTACCGGGGTGAAAAGTTAAGAGTTAAAGTTAAAAGGAAAAAGCTGATGTGGCGCTGACGTGACAGTGCGTTTTTACCACATGCTCTGATCATATCATGTACTCTGTAACTTATCTATGTGTCTGTTTAGAACTCGCTGTTATTTAACTTACATAAGACAGCTGTATATAATCTATTTCTTTGTGAGACTTGATTAATATATCAATTTTCATCATCCAACTACTAATGATCCATTATCTAGTTATTAATTATATGATAATGGCTCTGTTAAAAAAAATTATATGATAATGACAATATTATAATATATATAATTAAAGTATATTAAACAATAGCACAGTAGATTATCAATTTTCTACAAAACGTTTGGAATATACAATTCTTCTACCAAAAAATGTAAACAAATCAACCTAATGAAAAAAATGACTCAAACACCAAACGTTGAGGATAAAGGCTAACAATATTTGATTTGTCTTGGTTTTCTCCCAAGCAAAGCTCATATGCCCGGGTCAAGGTCGGCCTGGACTAGGCTGGGGCGGGTTATTTTAAAAGCAAATCGATACTAGTAACGCAGTTCCAATCCAACTGCTGCCTGGAAGTTTTTTCAACTTCATTTTCTTCATTTTTCGTTTAACCTTTGCAGCATATCCCCAACCACCAGCATCAGCATACAAACTCGACAACAACAAACCACTTCCAGCACTCTCGGGCTCAAGCTCAGCTACACGCTTTGCAGCCATCTCAGCCAAAGCAACATTTCCATGAATCTTACAAGCACCCAAAAACGCACCCCATACAAACACATCAGGCTCAATAACCATTCCCTTAATTAATTGATGAGCCTCGTCTAATTCCCCTTCTTGTCCCAATAAATGCACCATACAAGCATAATGCTCTAGTCTAGGTTGAATCCTATAATTTTCTCGCATAGTCAAGAACAAGTTTTTAGCAAGATTAATCATCCCAGACTGACTACATGCGGTTAACACTGCTGTGAAACTTAAATGATCAAGTTCGACTTTTTCATTGACCATTTGATTAAAAAGATCAATTGCTTCACTGCAATGCCCATGATTTGCTAATCCAAAAATCATAGAGTTCCATGTGATTGTGTTTCTTTCAGGCATGTTATTAAAGAGTGTTTTAGCTTCATGTATGAAGCCACATTTAGCATACATGTCTAAAAGAGCACTCTTCACAAATATGTCTTTTTCAATTGCATTTGCTACTGAATACGCATGAATCTCCTTCCCACGAGCCAAATCTGCAAGAATCGCACAACCAGCTAAAAGAGTACTAATTGTAGCTGAAGTTGGATGCAACCCACTACCCAACATTTTCTTGAAATAATCAAAAGCTTCGTGAATACGAAAGTTTTGCACTAATCCAAATATGACCGAAGTCCAAGAAACGACATCAGGATCAATCCCATTTTCTTGCATTAGTTTAAAAAGTTTAGTTACCATTGCATCATCGTTAGCTTGTGAAAAACCTGCAATTAATATATTCCACGTCACCAAATTCGGCACTAATCCCAAAAACCGTGCCTTCTCAACCAAAACTAAAGCCTCATTCACATATCCATGCTGAACATACCCTGTAACCATAGTATTCATCGCCACTAAATCCATTTCCACCATACCATTAAACACCCTTCTCGCCTTCTCCACCCTCCCACATTTCGCATACATATCAATCAACGCGCTACCAACAAACACATCCGCCCCAAACTCTCGTCTCACAACAACACCATGCAGCTTCTCCCCCGTCTTTACATCCAAAATATGCCCACACGCTTTTAAAACACTCGGTATAACAAACTTATTACCTCCCAATCCTTCCCTTTGCATTTCACTAAAAACACCCATTGCTTGTTTATAGAACCCGTGGCGTGAAAATGCGCCTATTAGGACGATCCAACGACGCGAGTTGGACTTGGGAATTTCGTCGAATAGTTGGCGCGCGTGATGGGTTTTACGGCATTGTGTGTAGAATGATATGAGTTTTGAAGCAATGTAGGTGGAACGAGCTAACCCGGTGATGATTAAGTGAGCGTGGAGCTGTTTTCCTGGTTTTAGTGCTCGTTTTCGAGCATAAGTTTCGATAATTGTTGCGTATGCGTCGGGAGATGGTTGGGGAAAATGCATGGAAAATTGGAAGAGTGCCTAGTTTGTAATTTGAATCATAGTTTGCTTACAAAAACGACATACTACGAGGAAAAAAAAAACCCAACTAATCCGGTCCTCAAAAGCCGACGAAAATTTCTTCAGTCCACTTTCAAGCCGACCAAAATTTCTTCACACCACTTTCTTTTTTTAGGTAAAAAAAGAGATGGGGTGAGAGAGGCTCGAACTCTCGACCTCAGGATTACTCGATATTAGCTATGAGACCTACGCGCTAGCCAACTGCGCCACCACCCCATATTGCAAAAAGAGTTTCCGCTTTCCCAAAATGAGAATCGAGGTATTTTTTAGTTGAAGAAGAAATGTTATTAGAAGAGTCGTAGAAAGTGAAATTAGGGGTGAGCAAACGACCCGAACGGACCACATTCGGTCCGGTCTTCGGTCTAGGCTTTTTGCTAATTCGGTTGTCGGTCCGATCCGACCAAAAAACCGAGAATCTTGCCAAAATCTTGCCTTTTTTGACCGGGCCGACAGAAGACCGGACTGGACCGA
Source organism: Artemisia argyi (assembly GCA_030686995.1). Lineage (NCBI taxonomy): Eukaryota > Viridiplantae > Streptophyta > Magnoliopsida > Asterales > Asteraceae > Artemisia > Artemisia argyi. Next base: position 139,661,416 of record CM060683.1, on the reverse strand, counting down.
ACCGGACCGACCATATTCGGTCTCGGTCTCGGTCCTGATTTTTACCTTAATTCGGTCTCGGTTTTTGATGGTCCAGTCCGATCCTGGACCGAACTCACCCTTAAGTGAAAAGGTAACGTTGTCTTGTTTTTTCTAGTTAGAAAAGAAATGACTATTTATATTTTATATAAAAAAAGGAGTTTTGCTAAGAATAACCTTTGTTTATAGAAAGTTTGTGATTAAACATTTCTTAATTAAAAATTCAACAATCAACTAACATTCAATTGACAAAATATATTTTTTTAGAATTCTGTATTTTATATATATATTTTTTAGAAAAGACAACACTTATAGTAGGTTTTGTTTTGTGATAAATATAGGTATTTTCTTTCGATAAAAACCTGTTATAAGTGTTGTGACTCAAATCGTGGTTTTTATGTGAAAATACATGTAGACTTGTGGTGTATCAAATCAATGCGTCTCATCCTCGGTTTGGGGATTATTAATCATTCTCATATGTAATTAAAGGCAAAACAAGATCACTTAAATCCAAAGAAGGAACATCAAATAACAATGGTTAGAAATGTATCTCCCGATCTGAAATAAAAAGTACCAAATTTATCAAAACCATACAATTTCAACGACACGGTAAAATAAAATAGCTCATACAGTTAATTGAGTGATAATCAAGTGATCTTTGTCTCTTATTTGAGGACTAAACCAGTGCTACTTAGTTGCTGATTAATCAATTTGTCTATATTTTCCTTCATTTCATCCGTGAAGTAATTCTCCCAATCTTCATCTTTAATTTTGCCTTTCTGAAAGAAGATCGATTTTCTATCACGTTATCATCTGCAAGAAAATTTCCACTTTTATTCACTTCTAGTTTGCTCAGATTCTCAAAACTACACAAATTTATAATTTTTTCAACCACCCGTAGCTTCATTAGTTTCTTCAATCGAAAAAGGATACTCAATGATGTAATGCATGCAAAAACAAAGAAAATGAAAAAGCTAGCATGCTAAAAAAAAAGCTCGGGTAAACTGGGCTATTGAAAGGGATGAGAACTCAAAATTCTTCCATACAATGGTGGAAAGAAGATGTAATAAAAAGAGTATTCGAGGCCTTCTAATAGACAGAGTGTGGTGTGAAGATCCTCGAAGAATTAAAAAAAATGAGATATTTAGGGTGCGTTTAGTTGGAGAAAAAAATCTCTTATTTTCTATCTCTAGTTTTGTAAAATTTTGGAAGGGAAATTTATCTCCACAAAACACTTGAAATATGGAAAACGCGTTTAGGTGATATTTGTATTTTCTATTTTCAAGAAGGGGAGGGAGGGTTGTGGGTTACAAGGGAAAACAAGGAAAACAACTAAAATTTGTTTTGTAGTTTTCCTTGTTAAGTTAGGAAATAGGGGATTTTGTGTTTTACAAAACATTTTGTTAGAAAACGCTTATTTGAACGCGATCTCTGTTTTCCTTGTTTTCCACAAAACATTTTGTGGAAAATAAGGGTGTTTCCCCCCAACTAAACGCACCCTTAACTATTACAAAGACAATTTTTCATCAAGGAACAACAACAAACCGCATTTTGTGAATAACTGGGTTCCTAAGATATCGATAGATGAGTAGTCTATGTTACAGCTGCCGTTTTAAGAAAATGAAGTGTGGGATGTTGTTTTTGGGTGTAGTAGTGATAAGGTGCTTGGTCCGGATCTTTTTAATTTTGGATACATCAAGGGTGTGTTTAGTTGGGGGAAAACACCCTTGTTTTCCACAAAATATTTTGCGAAAAACAAAGAAACCAGAGATCGCGTTCAAATTAGTGGTTTCCAAAAAAATTCTCAACAAAATACAAAATCCCTATTTCCCACTTTAATACACAAAACTACAAAATATTTTTATTCCACCTATTTCCTTTAAAATACCCCTAATCCATTTCCGCACTCATTTCCGTTAGGGTAAAAGCCCTAATCGAAGTGATCCATCTTTTATACGTTTTTGTACATTTTTTTTACGTTTTTCATCTGTTTTCATAAGTTTTCGTCCGTTCTTATATGTTTTCATTCTTTCTTATACGTTTTCATTCGTTTTTATAAATTTAACTATGTATTTTTACTCCACATGAAAAAAATATCTCGTTAAACCCTACAATGAGAGTTTACTAGGCACATTGTAACAAGTTTTAAATGCCTAACTTACAACAATCAAATTGGGATAATAACGATATCAATGAACAACTTAAGTCAAGTATTGATTAATATACTAATAGAATTTGTGTAATACAAAGGTTTTGTATAAGTTATGGGGTAATTGCAGAGATTATCGTTGGTTATATTATGAGGTAGGGAGGTAGGAGGTCATAACTTGTGCGGTAATTGCAAGTAGGTAGGTGATACTAGCAATATAGTATATGTATAGTACAAGGACTCTTTGACTAGTAAATAGTCAAACAAAGTCAACCGGGAGTATTGGATATCCCCGGGTCATGTCCGTGTGAGGTGTGAAATGCGAAGTCCAAAGACGTTTTGTGATTGGGTGAAATGAATGGGGTTTAAAGAGAGTTTCGGATTTCTAAACTAAATTAAGCAAATAATAATTCAAAATAACTCAACTAGACAAACACGTAAATCACAATTACACTAAAATGTAATCTAAATCTAAAACGTAACACGTTAAACCTAAAATGTAATCTAAAAGGCAAACTACCCAATTTAAACTATGATTATGAATTTGAAAATGAAAATCTACTTAAAAACTATTAAAAACCCTAAATGCAATGTAAATTAACTCAAAATGTAACCAAAATAAAAAACGGGCCGTTACCGAGCTCGGTAATGGCTTTAAAAGGAAATTTTGAAATCTAAAAGCCTACGGGTACCAAATTAGTTTTCCTAGATCCAAAACGTAAAAAGAAAATTTTGAAAAAAAAGAAATTTGACTTTTCGGCTTATAAATAATTTTCTATGATTGTATTACTATTTTAATCTTGCTGGGACATAACGACCCGGGGACACACTATACTATCACCGGAGAATTGGAACGAGGCTGTCTTTGACTTGTTGACCTTGGTTAATAATATCTGACTGTTTCAGACCAATCCAAATTTGGCGCCGTTGCCGGGGACGTTGTTGCGTGTTTTAAAAAATTGTTTTAAGTTTAGTGGTTTTCAAAACCCTCCCTGTACAAATTTCACACAAATTTGTAAAAAGTTTTTGTAAAAACATAACCATATCAAAAAAGTTCATTAACACTTTTCCTAAAGCATTAAAAACACCCAAAAAAATCAAAAACAACAAAACAAACTGTGAAATTAAATTACTTCGTTTTCTTTAAGATTACAACCTGAAACAGTTGGTTTAAGGTAAGTTCTGACATTAAATTTCGAACTGAAGAGGAAACCTATTTACTTCCTCCCGCCAGCCTGCGGGTAATCTTAAAAGAACGATTTCGGTTAACGAATCAGTTCCAAAAATATAATTCCCAAGTTTTCTGCACACAAACCCATAAGCCTAAAGCAGTTTTTCAAATTAATAAATACATAAAATCTTACCACCGCAAACCAAGGCTGAACACCTACCAACTGGGGGTGTGAACATAATAAGTTCCCAAACTTAAGATTAAAACTTGCCTTTATATCCCTGTGAGTGGTGTACCTTTTTCAAAGAAGCCATTCACTTGTGATTTCTAGTTTAAGTTTACTGTGGTTTTGCCTCGATCTTGTTCTGAAAAATTGTTTTTAGTGCATGCGCACTCGGTCACAAACAAAACGTAAAAATTAGAAAAACGTACCCGAGCTACGTTCTGATACACAAGAACCAAAAACCGAAATGGCCACTGGGCCACCACCACCACTATTACCACCCCCGACCCTCCCAGGGATGTGTCAGCTCCCGATCTCCGAACGATGGAGGAGCTGTGCCAGCCTACCATGCAAGGGCGGGGTGGGCCTATTGCACCACTCACTATTGGGGCCACGGACTTTGGCCTCAAGCACCACATGATCCAACAAGTCCAGAATTCGTGTCAATTTCACGGATTACTGGGTGACGATGCTAACAAACATCTTGACAAATATCTTACGGCACCCAAAGCATGAAACAGCATGGTGTCACCGATGATGCCCTCCGGCTGTACCTCTTCCCCTATTCTCTCACTCATCATGCCACTGCATGGTTTGAACGACTTCCAAGAAATTCTATTCGTACATTTGATGAAATGGTAACCAAGTTTTTAGCAAAATATTTTCCACCTTCCATGGTTACCAAGTTACGAAATGATATCAGCAACTTCCGGCAACGTCCCGATGAGTCTCTTTTTGAGGCTTGGGAACGTTATAAGCTAGCTATTGATCGGTGCCCTAACCACAATATGTTGCAAGTTACCATCATAGATACCTTCTATAATGGTATGACATTGAGGCACCGGGATATTCTCAATGCTGTTGCTGGTGGGACCTTTATGAAAAGGCGTCCCGAAGAGTGCTATGACTTGATTGAGAATATGACTGCCCACCATAACTTTTGGGATTCCTCTGCGGAGAGGGATGAGTCATGTCATTCAGTTACTCCTTCATCATCATCTCCTGAAATAATTGCTCTTACCAAAAAGATGGATGATATTTCTACGGCTGTGTTAAGAATGAACCAAACGATGCAACATCAGGTTCAAAATCAACAAGTGAAAGCCGTGGCCCGAAGTTGTGAAACTTGTGGGGGCCCACATCTGTATTCCGAGTGTCTAGCTACTGCTGACTTTCCTCAAGAGAACGTTTATGCTGCTAACGGTTCCTACAACACGGGGGGTAATTCTTACCAACCGCAAGGGGACCGTAATCTCTTAAGCTATCGTTCCAACAATTTTCTCGGACCTCCCGGTTTTAACCAAAATCAAAACCGTAACTCGAATCAGAATTTTAACCAAGGTCAAAGCTCAAATTTCCAAAACCCGAACCAAAATCAAGGCCAGTTTAATCAAAACAATTTTCAAAATGGCAATCAAAATCAAGGTTTTCAAGGAAATTTTCAAAGAAACCAGAATCAAGGGAATTACAATCAAGGTAATTTCAATCAGAGAAACAATTTTCAGGGTAACAACAATCAAAATCAAGGGAATTTTCAAAACAACCGTGTTCAAAATCCTCATGTTCAAAATCAAAACGTTGTTCCACCCTCGTCTTCCTCCAATGCTGAGTTTAAACAATTCATGAAAGCACAAGAGGAAACGAATCGGTTATTGATCAGCACGATCTCTGAGCTTCAGAAGTCTTTAAATGATCGACCCTCGAGCCCGGGTACACTACCGAGCAACACGATCGCTAACCCGAGGGGCGATGTCAAAGCGATCACTACCCGAAGTAGGGTATCATACAATGGACCCGCGATTCCCTATACCTCTTCTTCTCCTCCTAAGGTAGCGGAACGTGAACCTGAGGTTACTATGGACACGGTACTTCCTGCTAATAACGGAGGTACCAACAACGTCCACCCTCAAGTTGTCCCGGTCCCAGCTCGTAAGCCAAAAGTTGTATTTGATCCTCCTGTGAGTCCTGATGAAATTCCAAAGAATGATCCTAAGCCGTCAATTCCATATCCTTCACGTATGAATGATCAAAAGAACCGCGAAAGAGCTAATCATCAGATGGAAAAATTTTATCAAATTTTCCAAGAATTGCATTTCGATATTAGCTTCGCGGACGCTCTTCTTCTCATGCCTAAATTTGCTTCAACAATCAAAAATCTGATAAGCAATAAGGAAAAACTCTGTGAGATGGCAAAAACTTCACTCAATGAACATTGCTCAGCAGTGCTCTTGAAAAAGCTTCCCGAAAAGCTTGGAGATCCCGGGAAATTTCTCATTCCTTGTATTTTCCCTGGGATGGTTGAATGCTTTGCCTTGGCCGATCTTGGCGCAAGCATTAACCTGATGCCTTACTTAGTCTGGAAAAGACTTTCTCTACCTACTCTTACTCCGACCTGCATGACACTCGAGCTTGCAGACCGTACTATATCCCGTCCTCTCGGCATTGCCGAAGATATCTTCGTGAAAGTAGGAAAGTTCCATTTTCTGGCAGATTTCGTGATTGTTGATTTCGATGCAGACCCAAGGGTTCCTCTCATTCTCGGGAGGGGATTCTTAAGAACGGGTCGTGCTTTGATCGATGTATTCGAAGAAGAAATCACTCTACGTGTTGGTGGCGAAGTCATCACATTCAATCTTGATTAGACTTCAAGATACTCCTCCAACTATGACGCTGAAACAGTTAACCGAATTGACATCATCGATGTTGCGTCTGAGGAGTATTCTCAAGAAGTCCTTGGTTTCTCAGCAAGTGGCAGTACCACTCCTTCTACTGATCCTATCATTTCCTACTCTTCCCCTTCCCTCACTCCGTTTGAGGGAAGTGACTTCCTCCTAGAAGAGCTCGAGGCTTTTCTTGCTCAGGATAGTTCAATCCCAGATGGGGTTGATGAAAACTATCTTGACCTGGAGGGGGACATTCTTCTCCTTGAAAGATTGTTAAATGACGATCCTTCACCCTCTCTGTCTCCACAAATACTTCATAAAGCGGAAGTAAAAAATGTTGAAATAACTGAAGACTTTCCCGAGGTTGAGCTCAAGGACTTGCCTCCTCATCTAGAATATGCATTTCTGGAGGGTGATAATAAATTACCCGTCATTATTGCTAAAGACTTAAAAGATGAGGAAAAGGCTGCACTCCTAAAGGTTCTTAAGGCAAACAAGCAAGCAATTGCTTGGAAACTCTCCGACATTAAGGGCATAAGCCCGAACTTTTGTACTCATAAAATCTTAATGGAGGATGACTTTAAGCCAGCAGTGCAACATCAGAGAAGGGTAAATCCCAAAATCCACGAAGTTATCAAACAAGAGGTTTTAAAACTTCTTGATGCGGGGTTGATTTATCCTATATCTGACAGTCCTTGGGTTAGCCCAATTCATTGTGTTCCTAAAAAGGGTGGCATTACCGTTGTCACCAACGAGGATAACGAGTTGATTCCAACTTGTTTGGTCACGGGTTGGCGAGTATGTATTGACTATCGAAAGTTAAATGAAGCCACCCATAAAGACCATTTTCCTCTCCCTTTTATGGACCAGATGCTTGAAAGACTTGCGGGGAATGAATACTACTGCTTCCTCGATGGTTTTTCGGGTTACTTCCAAATCCCTATTGATCCACAGGATCAAGAGAAGACTACCTTCACATGCCCCTACAGAACTTTTGCTTACAGACGTATGCCTTTCGGCTTATGTAATGCACCAGGCACGTTCCAGAGGTGCATGATGTCTATATTTTCTGACATGATCGGGAAAACTATGGAGGTATTCATGGATGACTTTTCAGTCATCGGGGATTCATTCCAGACTTGCCTCTCCCACTTGGAACAAATGCTTAAACGTTGTAAAGAAATGAATTTGAGTCTCAATTGGGAGAAGAGCCACTTTATGGTCAAGGAGGGCATTGTCCTCGGCCATAAAATTTCAAAAAACGGGATTGAGGTTGACAGAGCCAAAATTGATGTCATCGCTAAATTACCTCATCCCACCACCGTTAAAGGTGTTAGGAGCTTTTTGGGTCATGCCGGCTTCTACCGTAGGTTTATCCAAGATTTTTCTAAGATTGCCCGACCTATGACCCATCTCCTCGAGAAGGATGCTCCTTTCATCTTCTCTCCTAAGTGCATCGAAGCTTTTGAAACATTAAAGAAAAAGCTTACCGAGGCACCGATTCTTGTTGCCCCCGATTGGGACCTACCTTTTGATCTTATGTGCGATGCTAGTGATTTTGCCATAGGTGCGGTCTTGGGGCAATGTAAAGCAAAATACTTTCAGCCTATACACTACGCAAGCAAAACTATGACCGAGGCTCAAGGTCATTACACCACCACTGAAAAAGAACTCCTAGCTGTGGTGTATGCCTTTGAAAAATTCCGGTCATACTTAATCTTGACTAAATGCGTAGTGTACACGGATCACTCGGCTTTGAAATACCTATTTGCAAAACAAGATGCAAAGCCTAGGCTTCTCCGTTGGGTTCTCCTCCTCCAAGAATTTGATATCATTATTCGTGATAAAAAAGGAGCCGAGAACCTTGTTGCTGATCATCTCTCACGATTAGAAAACCCTCATCAAGATGTGTCCGAGAAACAGGAAATAAATGAAACATTTCCTCTCGAGACACTCAATGTGGTTGCTTTTCGTGGTGACTCTACTACCCCATGGTTTGCCGACTTTGCAAATTACCATGCGGGTAACTTCATCGTGAAGGGGTTGACGTCCCAACAGAAGAAAAAATTCTTCAAAGACGTTAAACATTACTTCTGGGACGACCCCTATCTCTTCAAAGTCTGTGCCGATCAAGTCATCAGGAGATGTGTATACGGACAGGAAGCCGTTGATATTCTCAAGGCTTGCCATGCTGGACCCACCGGGGGCCACCATAGTCCTAACTACACCGCCAAAAAGGTGTTTGATTCCGGTTTCTATTGGCCCACGATCTATAAAGATGCCCACGAGTTAGTCAAAGCTTGTGACGCTTGTCAGCGTCACGGGAATATTTCACAAAAGAACGAAATGCCACAAAATGCCATTCAAGTTTGTGAAATCTTTGACGTCTGGGGCATTGACTTTATGGGGCCATTCCCATCTTCTCGTGGAAACAAATACATACTCGTGGCTGTTGACTACTTGTCAAAATGGGTTGAGGCTAAGGCCTTACCCACTAACGATGCCCGAGTTGTTGTGAAATTCTTGAAATCCCTCTTTGCTCGTTTTGGAACTCCACGTGCCATCATTAGTGATCGCGGTACTCACTTTTGCAATGATCAATTCGCAAAAGTCATGCTTAAGTACGGTGTTACTCATCGTCTTTCTACCGCGTATCACCCACAAACAAGTGGGCAGGTGGAGGTTTCCAAGCGTGGTATAAAACGGATTCTTGAGAGGACAGTAGGTGAAAACCGTGCTTCCTGGTCGGATAAACTAGATGATGCACTCTGGGCCTTCCGTACAGCTTACAAAACACCCATCAGGTGTACTCCATACAAGCTGGTATACGGGAAGGCGTGTCATTTACCGATCGAGCTCGAGCACAAAGCCTACTGGGCCTTGAAACATGCTAACTACGACCTTCATAAAGCGGGTGATCACCGTAAGGTTCAAATCAATGAATTAAACGAACTTCGTGATCAAGCCTACGAGAACTCTTTGATCTACAAAAAAAAGACAAAGAAGATTCACGACTCTAAGATTAAGAACCGCGTTTTCAACGTCGGTGATAGAGTCCTTCTTTTCAACACAAGATTAAAGATCTTCTCGGGGAAATTAAAAACCCGATGGACTGGACCATTCACTATTGCTAAAGTATATCCATACGGGACTGTTGAGTTATCTCAACCCGAAGGACCCAACTTCAAAGTGAATGGTCATCGATTGAAACATTATTTTGGAGAGGACATACCACCCATGGTTGTCCCGGATCTCCAAACTTTCCCCATGGACCAATGAATTCGGGGATCGAGTCAAGCTAGTGACTCGGTGAACAAAAATTAGCAACATATATGGGTTTTCACCCGTATTTCTGACTTCTTTCTACTTTCTACCACCCTAGTGTGGGGGAGTGGCCATCCCCCACCTTTTGAAAAGTAAATATGTATATAAGTTCAGTTCAAAAAAAAAAGTGTGTGTAATTGTATGTACAGATAAATAAAGTGAAAAATAAAATCGATATTTCCACAGTTAGATTCGAATACTAGCTTTTTCCGTTCAGAGATTCGGCATAATAGCCGGTACTTTGAATATTGAGGACAATATTCAGTTCTAGTGTGGGGGGGGGGGGGAAATTCTTACGAATTTTATCACAAAACTTTCTAAGTACCCCCATTTAGGCCTAAATTTTTCAAAAATTTTTCACTTTATTTCAAAATTCTTGTGGTAATCAGTCCGCCAAAGTCTAAATGACAAATGGATTGGCTAGTCCAGGAGCAAACGGCTCTTGGTAAAGACATCTCAAACCCGTTGATGGCTTGCAATTTGCCAAAAATTGTATGGTTCCTCAACTCCCCATATCCTCATAAGCAAATGAGTTGGCTAGCCCGCAAGATTATGGCTTGTGGTAAAGGCAGTGGAAAATCCATAATTGGTAATCAACTCACCAAGATGTTGACTATTCCATCAAGAGCTGGCTAGTCCAGAAGCAAACAGGTTTTGGTAAAGACAAATCAAATCCGTTGACAGCTGGTGGTTTGCTCAAAATCACACGGTTCTCAGGTGTGCCACAGTTCTTACACCTGGCTACTCCAGAAGTGATGGCTTTTGGTAAAGAGATTCTCAAATCCATCAAGTTTTTCTCAAAAGATTGCTAGGGACTAGCAATGTTTTAGTGTGGGGGATTGATGAGTGTGTAAATACTCATCATTTTTACCTTTTCTGAGCTGCCAAAACATCTAAAAACACTCAATATTGAATCAAAATAGTGAAAATATCCCAGGAAAGTGTTTTACATGTTTGAAATGCAAAATAATCAAAAACAGAAGAAAAACGCACAAAGTTTTCATAATTGGCAGTTTCAGTCCCTCATCTTTCAAAAGTTATCAAATCTAGTCCCTAGTTGTTCTAAAAATTGAAAAAAGTCACCAAAGGTCCTTATAAATCAAAAAGTTACACAAATAGTCCTTTGGTGCAAACTTTCACAAAATGTTAAGTTTAGTCCCTGAACTTTGAAAATTATCAAAAATGGTCCCTGGGATATGAAAAACTTTGAGAAAAACAAATTTTGTCCTTGCACTAACCTTTTATGACAGGATTGGTCCTTGGTGGAAAGTTTGGTGAAAATTACACAAATGGTCCCTGAAGTTTGAAAGTTTGGCGGTTTTAGTCCCTGGTGAAAATTAAATGGAAAAGTCAACCCAGGACCTGATACTATTCATACTTTGGCATAATACACCCTTTGAAATACTTTGGAAAAATTGCCAAAACCTCTCCTCAACTTTCATTAAATTACAAAAAAGGTCCTTGTGTAACTTAAAACCAAAACCGGATCCTAACTAATAATAATACTACACCTAAACCCAATCTAATTCACACCACAAGCCCACCCATTCCCTAATTTTTGGGCCCGTTTCACCTCAGCCCACACAGCCCCAAACTAATACCATGGTCAAATGGTTTGACCTTGGTCAAAACCAGTCAACTCCATCCATTTTCCCTCTCCCTCACTCACCCAGCCAAACCACCAATCCACCCCTAGTATTGCTCCACCACCCACCACTTGCAATGTCATCATCACCTCCCCACACCCCTACACCTACCCTCACCTCAAGCATTAAATGCCACCACCCCCTTGTCTGAATTCCAGAATCAATTTGCAAAAAAGATTCCCGCCAAAAAACGTGGCACCAAATTAGAGGGTTTCAGACATCAATTGGCTTCAATTATTGATGGGATTTGATCAGAGAGGGCAAAGAAACCCTAATATTGGGCTATAAAAGGAAGAAGAGTGCAAGGAAGACTAAAAAGTAGTTAATTAGTAGTTTTTAGTGTCGTATTTTATTAAGTTTTCAAAATTCAGTGTATCTTTCTTAATTCAAGCATTGTAGCAGTCTCTTATTGTATTTTAAACTTTTTCAAGTAATATTAATCAAGGTTTCATTACTGTTCTTTGTTACTTCAATTTTCTGGATTTATGAATTTCTTAATAAGCTGAGTTGTGATATGAAGCAAGAACCATGGACTGAGTTAGCTACATTTAGGTTCCAATAAGCTCATTGAAGCTTTTTAGAGACTTTAAAATCCAGTGTTAGTAGAAAATAATCAAAAAGCAAAAAAGTCAAATTTGGTCAACTGTTGTGTTTAGTTTGTGTTTTCAGGTATTAAGGATCATTGAAGAGCAAGAATTGAAGAGAAGTTAGCCTATCTAAAGATAGGCATCATAGGAAAACCCTCTGTTCATGCTGAGGGTATTCTTGTAAGCTTTTGCTATTTTAAATTTCCCTTAAAAATCTTTAGTTCTTATTGATTGCTTGTTTGTTGCCATTCTGTGTTTATCTGTGCTATTTGATTGTAGTTAAGTCATTTTTAGCTTAATGTTCATTACTTGCTTATTAGAATATATAGTTGCTTAAAATTTTCATATTTGACTGCCAAAATAGCTTAAATGAGAAACCTGTGTAATTGTCATTGTGATCTGTTTCCAAGTGTTTAAATAAGTTCTAATAATCATAATTAGTAGATTGGAATCAAGAACTTGAACCCTAGTACCTCATTGATTTGAAAACCACAAAACAGTCCCACATTAAGGGGTGTTTGGATTTGCAAAATTGGTTGTGTTTGTGTGGATCTCAGAGGGCAACAATAGTGTAGACATCATACTATAAGTCCTATTTGGTAGTTACAAGTCTTAAATCAGTTAGTGTTTGGGTTAAAAGTCAAAATCTCAAAAATTTGTCTCTCACAGTTAACTGTGAGAGTTTTGGGTACTCAAATCCATCAAAGTAGTTACATAAGTTGTTAATATAGAGTAATCTAGCTTTAATATATCTCATAACATCATAATTAATCAGTAGGAGTCAGTTGAAGTTCATAAAAGTCAAAATCTTGTGTTTTCCTCAAAAAATCAATTTGAACCTTTCAGATTTTTGCAAAAGTTACAAGAATTTTTGTGATTTATGTGTTTGGATTCAAGGTCTGAAACTTGTTGTAGATAAACTCTACCACCTCAATTTTTGATTCTCATAGTTGTTAGAATTTTGAGAATTTTTTTGTGGGCTCCACAAGCCCTGGAACATAGTTGCAGGGAAGAAATCTTCCCCTGCACCAGCAGACCATTCTCACCACCACCACTTTGGTGGCTGTTGTAGACCAACCCAGTGGGCCCCAGTGGTTCCAATTGGTTTTTCCCCACCCCCTCCTACCAGGGAACAAGGCTTGACCATTTGTTTGACTTAGACTAAAGTGGACCCCACCTGGAATCCACCATTAAGTCTGTCCCCAACCTGTCCTCAGTTTCAAATTGCTCAAGTGCTTATTTGGTTCCACACAGCTTATTTGTGATCACTAACTGTTGTTTCTGGCTTATTTGAGTTAGTATAGCTTATTTGTACCCATTTCCATCATTGTGGACCCCACCCAAAGTCATTTGTGCTAATTTGCTTGCTCAGTCAACCAAAGTCAACTTTTTAAGCAAAAGGGGGTGCATATAGCTTATAAATAAGCTATTTCAAAAGTGTTTTCACAAAAGTTTTCTATTTTCAGTAGTAAAGTAAGTTTATAAAAGAAAATCCAAGAAAAACCAATTTAATATTAAGTGATAGTTTCTATTTAATTTAATTTAAATTTTATTTTTCATTTTTAGATTTTTATTAAGTACTTAGTATTTTTATATTTTTATTAATTACCTCTTATATTACAGTAAATTCAGTAATTTTTCTAGATTTTTATTCTGTCATTTAATATTTATTAGATTTAATTTTAGATTTCTTAATTATTAATTAATATTAAGTTTTAAATAGCATATTTAGTTTTTATAAATTATAACCTAGTTTTTATATTTTTTATAGCTCTTATATAATATAATAGACTTTTAGAAAATAAATTTTTAGTTTCTACTGTTCATTTTCCATTTTTCTTATTTTAATTATTTAAATTAGATTTAAGTTAATTAAAAGGTAATTAATTAGTGGATTAGCCTTAAACATAATTTTTAAAAGTTTTTATATTTTTGTAGGATTCCTGTGATGGTTAAGTAATTTTATAAATTTTCTCATAATTTTCTAAGTTAATTTAGTAATAATATTAATTAAAATTATTTTAATTAGTTTAATTAAGTTAAATAGTTTTTAATTAATAAAAAATCCACAAAAAGACAAAAATATTTATTTTTATTTTTTATACTTTCTTCAAGTTCTAATTAAGGTTTAGAAAATATTTTTGCTAATTTTTAGGTTAATTTATATCATTTGTCATTTTTAGTTAATTTAAATTAGGTTTTAATTTAGATTTTAAATAGTTTTATTAATTAAATAATATTTTAATCACTTTTATAATTTCATTTTCATTTTCACTTTTCTTTTAATTTTAAGTTTCAAAAAGTTTCAAAAGCACCCCCTGTAGTTTGTAATTCACCAAATCCCACTTTCTCTGTCTGTTACGTGATCTGAATTGTGAATTTGTGCATATATCTGGTATCTGATTTTTGTGAATATTATATCTGTGTACCAATACCAAAATAACAGTAGCAATATCTATTCCACATCATCTGGGCTACTGTCCTCAGTGTCACTCACTCATAAACGATTTCAAACGACACCATTTCAATCTCGCTGGGACATAACGACCCGGGGACACACTATACTCTCACCGGAGAATTGGAACGAGACTGTCTTTGACTTGTTGACCTTGGTTAATAATATCTGACTGTTTCAGACCAATCAGTCCTAGTCGATTGGAAGAATGAATATAAAAAGAAAAATTGGGTCCTTGGTGGGCTGGGTGAACAGTAACCGAGAAAAAGGAGTTGGGCTGAAATGATATTAAGGGCCTGTTTGGTTGTAATTGGTTTTAAATTAGGATTAGTAAATTTTTAATATTTTGTTAAACGTGTCAAGAACTTGTTTCGTCGTTTGGTGAATTCTGTGATATCGTAATCGTGTCAAAATAATATAATAAAGAAAATTTCAAATTTTTCGGTAAAAATGGTGATTACAATAATGACAGAGATTAATATATAATTAAACATTGTTAATTATATGGATTTTTGCGAGGTTTTACAATAGGCGATGTCATTTTCGATTGCAAATACACGCGAGGTTATAGGCGAGGTTGTAGGCGATGTCATTTTCTATGATTGCAAATACGCGAGCTTATAGGCGATGTTGTACGCGAGGTTATGATTTTTAATGTCATTTTCTAGGATTGCAAATATATGCGAGGTGTTACGGGTGGGAGTAACAAGCCCTAGGCGAGGTGTTACGGGTTGAAATTGTTACAGGCGAGGTGCCAGGCGATTGAATTGAATTGTTTGAAATTGAAATTGAATTGTAACATGCGAGGTGCCAGGCGAGGAAACAAGCAGATCCTATGCGAATTCCTACGCGATGTGCCAGAGACCTAGGCGAATTCCTACGCGAGGTAACAATCCCGGGCGAGGTGTTAGCAACTGGACCTCAAAGTCAAAGAGCAACCATTTAGTCTTGAATACTTTTACCAGTGAGCAACTTGTGAATCTAAGCTCATGGCATTTACTACTTTTACTGTAATTCAGGCTTGACTATTTAGTCTTTTACTACTTTTACTATTGACTATTTAGTCTTTACTACACTATACTACTACAAATAAATAATAGGGAGGTGATTTGCACACTCAAAAAAATGATTGGGACAATCCAAATTAATGTGTATGGACATTTATACCCTCACAATTACCCTTACACTTCTACCCATGTGTGGTTATGAATGTCCAAACACAATTAATTGGAGTGTCCCAATCGTTTAATGGAGTGTGCAAATCATCTCCCTAAATAATATGTCAAGTACACTATAATACTACAAGCATATAGAAATATGTTAAAAATATATATTTATATATGTGGGAGAAAGTGTAAAGTTGAAAGTCCGGCGAATCTTTTCACTTGAGGAGGCGAGAACATTAACACGAATGTAAAGTGAAAAGGTGAAAGTGACATGTATTGATCATTTTGGTAAAAGATGAAAAAATTGTTCATTCTTGTAAAACAAATCACTATAGTGTTCACTTTGGTAATTTGGTTTTCAGATTTTATGACCAGCTTTTAACAGTAAGATGAGGTGGTCCGATAACATCTTTTATATAATAAAACAAAACCTCTATTGGTAATTTTTCATTTTAAAAAAATGCATTCATACCTTATTTAGTAATAATTTTATTTAAAAAAAAAAATTATTTTCTTATTAGGTAACATTTTATATTTATCCATAACACAAATAGAAGATAAATACAAAAAATATATATAAGTTGCAATTAATAATAGGATTTAAATTTTTAAATAATTATCTTTAATAATAAAAAACTATAATTAAACATCATAAATCAAACAAAACAAAGATTAAATTATTTGTTTTTTAATAAATAAAAATATATGGTTCAAAAAGTTTTTAAAAAACTCGCGCGTGCGCAGGCATTATAACTGGTTTTATTGAAACAAAGACACCCTTAATCATATCATGTACTCTGTAACTTATCTATGTGTCTGTTTAGAACTCGCTGTTATTTAACTTACATAAGACAGCTGTATATAATCTATTTCTTTGTGAGACTTGATTAATATATCAATTTTCATCATCCAACTACTAATGATCCATTATCTAGTTATTAATTATATGATAATGGCTCTGTTAAAAAAAATTATATGATAATGACAATATATAATATATAATTAAAGTATATTAAATAATAGCACAGTAGATTATCAATTTTCTACAAAACGTTTGGAATATACAATTCTTCTACCAAAAAATGTAAACAAATCAGCCTAATGAAAAAAATGACTCAAACACCAAACGTTGAGGATAAAGGCTAACAATATTTGATCTGTCTTGGTTTTCTCCCAAGCAAAGCTCATATGCCCGGGTCAAGGTCGGCCTGGACTAGGCTGAGGCGGGTTATTTTAAAAGCAAATCGATACTAGTCACGCAGTTCCAATCCAACTGCTGCCTGGAAGTTTTTTCAACTTCATTTTCTTCATTTTTCGTTTAACCTTTGCAGCATATCCCCAACCACCAGCATCAGCATACAAACTCGACAACAACAAACCACTTCCAGCACTCTCGGGCTCAAGCTCAGCTACATGCTTTGCAGCCATCTCAGCCAAAGCAACATTTCCATGAATCTTACAAGCACCCAAAAACGCACCCCATACAAACACATCAGGCTCAATAACCATTCCCTTAATTAATTGATGAGCCTCGTCTAATTCCCCTTCTTGTCCCAATAAATGCACCATACAAGCATAATGCTCCAGTCTAGGTTGAATCCTATAATTTTCTCGCATAGTCAAGAACAAGTTTTTACCAAGATTAATCATCCCAGACTGACTACATGCGGTTAACACTGCTGTGAAACTTAAATGATCAAGTTCGACTTTTTCATTGACCATTTGATTAAAAAGATCAATTGCTTCACTGCAATGCCCATGATTTGCTAATCCAAAAATCATAGAGTTCCACGTGATTGTGTTTCTTTCAGGCATGTTATTAAAGAGTGTTTTAGCTTCATGTATGAAGCCACATTTAGCATACATGTCTAAAAGAGCACTCTTTACAAATATGTCTTTTTCAATTGCATTTGCTACTGAATATGCATGAATCTCCTTCCCACGAGCCAAATCTGCAAGAATCGCACACCCAGCTAAAAGAGTACTAATTGTAGCTGAAGTTGGATGCAACCCACTACCCAACATTTTCTTGAAATAATCAAAAGCTTCGTGAATACGAAAGTTTTGCACTAATCCAGATATGACCGAAGTCCAAGAAATGACATCAGGATCAATCCCATTTTCTTGCATTAGTTTAAAAAGTTTAGTAACCATTGCATCATCGTTAGCTTGTGAAAAACCTGCAATTAATATATTCCACGTCACCAAATTCGGCACTAATCCCAAAAACCGTGCCTTCTCAACCAAAACTAAAGCCTCATTCACATATCCATGCTGAACATACCCTGCAACCATAGTATTCATCGCCACTAAATCCATTTCCACCATACCATTAAACACCCTTCTCGCTTTCTCCACCCTCCCACATTTCGCATACATATCAATCAACGCGCTACCAACAAATACATCCGCCCCAAACTCTCGTCTCACAACAACACCATGCAGCTTCTCCCCCGTCTTTACATCCAAAATATGCCCACACGCTTTTAAAACACTCGGTATAACAAACTTATTACCTCCCAATCCTTCCCTTTGCATCTCACTAAAAACACCCATTGTTTGTTTATAGAACCCTTGGCGTGAAAATGCGCCTATTAGAACGATCCAACGACGCAAGTTGGACTTGGGAATTTCGTCGAATAGTTGGCGTGCGTGATGGGTTTTACGGCATTGTGCGTAGAATGATATGAGCTTTGAAGCAATGTAGGTGGAACGAGATAACCCGGTGATGATTAAGTGAGCGTGGAGCTGTTTTCCTGGTTTAAGTGCTCGTTTTCGAGCATAAGTTTCGATAATTGTCGCGTATTCGTCGGGAGATGGAAATGCATGGAAAAATGAAAGAGGGGAAAAACCAAGATTCATTTACTTGGCAAGTGCCTAGTTAGTAATTTGAATCATAGTTTGCTTAGAAAAACGACTTTCTTTTTTGTTTAAAAAAGGAGATGGGGTGAGAGAGGCTCGAACTCTCGACCTCAGGATTACTCGATATTAGCTATGAGACCTACGCGCTAGCCAACTGCGCCACCACCCCATGTTGCAAAAAGAGTTTCCGCTTTCCCAAAATGAGAATCGAGGTATTTTTTAGTTGAAGAAGAAATGTTATTAGAAGAGTCGTAGATAGCAAAAGTAGGGGTGACCAAACGATCCGAACGGACCGGACCGGACCGACCGACGGACCGATCAAGATCGGACTGGACTGGACGGACCACATTCGGTTCGGTCCTCGGTCTAGGCTTTTTGTTAATTCGGTCGTCGGTCCGGTCCGGTCCGACCAAAAAACCGAAAATCTTGCCTTTTTTGACCGGACCGACCGAAAACCGGACCGGACCGACCATATTCGGTCTCGGTCTTGGTTCTAGTTTTTACCTTAAGTCGGTCTTGGTTTTTGGCGGTACAGTCCGGTCCCGGACTGAATACTCACCCTTAAGTGAACGGGTACCGTTGTTTTGTGTTTTCTAGTAGCATGTTTTGTTTTGTGATAAATATAGGTATTTTCTTTCGATAAAAACCTGTTATAAGTGTTGTGACTCAAATCGTGGTTTTTATGTGAAAAAACATGTAGACTTGTGGTGTATCGAATCAACGCGTCTCATCATCGGTTTGGGGATTATTAATCATTCTCATATGTAATTAAAGGCAAAACAAGATCACTTAAATCCAAAGAAGGAACATCAAATAACAATGGTTAGAAATGTATCTCCCAATTTGAAATAAAAAGTACCAAATTTATCAAAACCACACAATTTCAACGACACGGTAAAATAAAATAGCTCGTACAGTTAATAGAGTGATAATCAAGTGATCTTTGTCTCTTATTTGAGGACTAAACCAGTGCTACTTAGTTGCTGATTAATCAATTTGTCTATATTTTCCTTCATTTCATCCGTGAAGTAATTCTCCCAATCTTCATCTTTAATTTTGCCTTTCTGAAAGAAGATCGATTTTCTATCACGTTTATTGATATAAATAATGCATAAAAACGTTATTAATATTTTTCGATATCACTACGTTTTGACGATCACAAAATGTAAAAACATTAAACGTAAAATTATTACGTAAACAAGTATTTAGTTACAAATATCATTTCATCCAACAAAATCACTTAAGGTATGAATAAACAAATGTCTAACACATTTTATGATCAAAGGGATTTTTATTTAGTCATTACAAGTTTTATAAAATGTTATAAACATTTTATATATTTTAGAAAAACACTTTTGGTATATAAAGGAAAATGTGTAATTCATAATAAATATATGAATTTAAATTTTTAGCCAGAAACAGTTAAAATTTCACTAGATAAACCTTCCCCCAAAAAAGTAAAAAAAAAAAAGCCGTTTCTGTCTGGGTGGCCGGCCACCATTTAAGGGGGCCGGCACGCTCCTTTTGCTAGAAATATTTTTCTATAAATACAAGTTCATTTCTGCTATTTTTTCTTACCTTTTGCACTAAAAATTTCAGTCCCAATCCTTTCCAAACATCATTCTAAATCCTTTGATCATAAGATTATAAGTATTTGTTTCAAGTGATCAAATCCTTCACCACTCAAAGTGCAAGAGAAGAATACTCCTTCAATATCAAGTTAAAGAAGTATTGTAGATTTGTGAATATTGTTTGTAGTTGTGTAAATTATTTGTAAAGGTGTAGAAGTTTTGTACTAGGTTGATTTAGGAGTGTTAGTAGTGAATAGAGGTAGTGAAGAAGAAGTAGTGTTGTGAAGAAGAAGTAGTGAAGTTGTGTAGTAGTAGTGGTGTGTACAAGTTATGAAGAAGTCGTGTAGTGACTAGTGGTGTGAGATTGGTTCTAGCTATGACTAGGACTCGACATTTAGCTTAGTGTCGTTAATTGATGTAAGCAAAAGTTGTGTAAGGTTTTCTCCGCCATAAGAGAGCTTGTTGACATAGTAAAGAAAACTCTCGAGTAGGTGACTCGAGGAGTGGAGTAGGGTAAGGAAGATGTCCTTGTAGCCGAACCACTATAAATTCTTTGTCTCGCGGTTTGATCTTTCCATCTCTAACTTATTACTTAGCTTACTTACTTATCTCTCGTATATAGATATAATTGTTTATATTATGCATGTGTTGATTTCACATACTTAGCTTACATCATTATTATTTTTCATACTTAGATATAGTTGTTCATATTGTTCAAGATTTGAGTTCACAATCAAAGTTTTAAAAAGGAAACTAGGTTTTAAAATTAAACTAAGTTTTCATAATAAAATTAAAAAGATGTAAAATTATTCAACCTCCCCCCCATTCTAGTTTTCCACAATTGGCATCAGAGCTACATTAAATAAGATTTTTTAAAAATATATTGTATTTTAAAACTTGTATCGATCTATGGAATCGGAAAAATATTTAGAAGGTCAATCTATGCAAAGACCACCACTATTTGAAAGTGATAGTTTTCTTTATTGGAAAAAATAGATTCGAAATTTATGTGAAATCAAAAGATCTTGATCTTTGGCATGTTATTACCTTTGGCGATTTTCCTCCTATTCAATATAATTTTGAAACTAAAAAGGATGAAATTGTATATTTTGAAAAACAAAATGATGATTTGAAAAAGAAACTAGCAAAAAGTAATGAGACTAAAATGGTTATTTATAATGCGTTACCACGCAAAGAATATGAAAGAATTTTTATGTGTAAAACCGCAAAAGAAATTTGGGATTCCTTACTAATCACTCACCAAGGTAATAGTCAAGTTAAAGACAACAAAATAGATCTTCTTGTTCAACAATATGAACAATTTACGATTCCGGAGGAGGAATCAATAGATAATGCGTTTGCTAAATTTAGCACTATTATCACAAGTTTAAAAGCACTTGATGAGAATTTTTCTAGTAAGAATTTTGTTAGGAAATTTCTTAGGGCTCTTCATCCAAAATGGCGAGCTAAAGTTACGGCGATTGAAGAATCAAATAATTTGTGAACTCTACAACTCGACGAGTTGATCGGCAACTTGAAAGTCTACAAAGCAATAATAAAGAAAGACTCCGAGATGGTCAAAGGAAAAAGGGAGCAAAGCAAGTCAATTACGTTGAATGTTAGGAAGCAATCTAGTGACGAGGATAGCTCAACCTCCGAAAGTAATGACGAAGAATATGCCATGGCCGTAAGAGACTTCAAGAAATTCTTCAAAAGGCGAGGAAAATTGACAACCGCATGATGAAAGGAAAGCATCTCAAAGAAATAATGATGACAAAAATGGCAAGAGCGAAAGGAAGTGTTATAAATGTGGCGACTCAAATCATCTAATAGGAAAATGTCCAATGATGTCAAGGGATCAAAACTAAAAGGCGTTCGTTGGTGAAGCATGGAGTGATAGCGATGAAGATGAGAAATAAATAACAAAGGACGAAAAATGTCTTATAGCCAAAACATCCAATGAGGTACTTTCCGAAACCGAATACTTTAGTGATGAAAAACAATCATTAGATGAAAAAAACCTAGATAATGAATATAATAGGTTATGCAAATTAGGTCAAAAGGTTATAGCTAAAAATAATTTACTAAAACATATTAATAATCTATTAGAAAATGAAGCACTCGGATTAACAATTAAACTACAATATTTGGAAAAAGGAAAATAAGTTTTTATAGAATGTAAAACATGCTTAGAGGTAAAAAATGAAAACGAAAAACTTAAAAATAAAATTTTCAAACTTGACAAGTTTAAAAATAGTAATAACTCACTTAAGAAAATAATAAGTGCTCAAGAAACTTCGGGAGATAAAACCGGTCTAGGATTCACCTCAACTAATGTTTCAACTAGTGAAAATAAAAATACAAAGTTTGATTGTGAATCTAGTAAATAAAAACCATTAGAGTCAAAACCTAAGTATATATTTATAAAAGATAGAAAAATACCCATTGCGAGTGATGAGGAAGTAAAAAGTTTTTATGAACCATCATTAAAAGCCAAAACCGGATTTTCTAAACCAAAATTAAGATCTAAAACTCCACCTCCAAATAAACCAAATAATCCTCATCCTCGGTCTAAAACCCCTCAACCTAGAAGAAATCAAGGTAGATAAAACTTTTCTAATAATAGTCACCCAATGTGGAATTATCCACATCAACCAAGCTTTAACCCGTGGGAAATACTTTCACCATACATGCATCCTAGTCAAATGCAAACCATGTTTGGTTCAAACAACTTTGGACCAGTGAGACAATGGGGACCAAATGGCTAAGTTGTCATTCTTCGAATAAGTTGGAATCTCATCTACACATGACTTCTATAAGTCAACATGGTAACTTGAAGTGCTTGAAGAAAATCCATTGAAGACTAAAAGGTACGCTTTTCTTTTATGTCCATCACTATAATTTGCATGCTTAGATAAATGATTAGTTAGATTAATGTTTAGCTATACATATATACGTACATAATAGCTTATGTACTTATAACCTAGAAACATCATTAGCTGACTTTCCAAGGAATATAATGAAATTGTTCATTGTCGAACGACATAGAAAATGGAAATCTTCTATATCCACTATTAGCAAACTCATGGTGATGAAGTGAAATGAGTTAAGTGGATTAATCGTTAATATAGAAGTAGGATTAGATCCCTCGCGTAAGAAAACTATGGATGAAAAAAACTCTTGTAGACTATGGCATTAAGTTAGACAAGTGTGCAACAACAAAGGAGCTATAGATGTTAGGATATACCCCATTCATCACTCTCGCATCAAACATATAGAATTACGTCATCACTCACTTATGATCATAGGTTATCTAGAAAAGGATAGCATGTGACAATAGGCTTAACCAATCCTCTTGAGCATGATATCTTTGATAAACATCTTTTAAAATCTATGATTAATGATATTTGTTGTCAAAAATATAATATCTCTAAAATTATGCAAAAACCTCACATTTTGGAAAAATAAATTTTCAAATGACTATCCCACTTTTCCAATAACATGTTTCACTATTAATACCCACAACTTTGTTTTGATCAAAATCAAAGATTGGGAAAAATTTCTTTATCTTTCATTAACACACTTTGAAGTAAAACCCAATCTATTCTATTCAAATCTACGTACAAACCTATTTTTAAACATTGTTGAATAATGCTAAAAACGTTTCTTTAAATCATGCATGATGATCTCATATTCGTCATTTATACTTATGTACATGACACTAATAAGAAAATCAAAACAAATCAAGAGGACCACGGTTTGTCTATTTAGAGTTTGTTTGTAACAAGTCTAGAAGTCCATGCTATCTTAAGTTCCCATTTATTGCACATAGGCACATACTAGGATTCAATAAACAAGCTCATCATTCACTTATAAGTAATTATGCTCTAATTAGTATATGCCTTTATCCTAGTTAATTGATAGTACTCACTTGCTTGCTTTCTTATCCTCTCATGCATTTCCCTTAGGAAAATATAGGCATAGTTATAAGCCAAATAGTAGAGGACTTAACTCTAGTTAATTAGTACCTACTTGTTTATTTGCCTACCCATATACTTTTCATGCATATTTCATTAAGATAATACATGCATAGTTGCCTAAAGAGTTGGACTTGCTCAAAACCAAACCTCAAAACAAACCTCTTTCTGATAAATTCTGTCAAACACTATTTTCTGGCAAACTGTGAACCAGAGCCTGGGCGGCCCCCTTAAAGTTCAAGGGCGGCCCCCTTAATGTTTAAGGGGACCGGCCTATGTTTAAGGGGGCTGGCCACCTGAAGGACGAGGTTTACTGTTTGCTTTCTGCTTTTTAGCCCATTTCACCCTATTTTGATTCTCCACTTCCCAAAACTCACAAACACATCTTATTCCAATCCATCCAACAAATTTTATCCATCCTTAATCCCACCAATCCTACACTATAAACACGTCCATTCCTCACAATCTCCACTCATCTCATCATGACCTCTCCCATCAAACCAAAACCAAAAACCAAAAACCTCAAGGTTAGCTAAGATGACCGAAAAACTCGTTTGGAAAAGAAAGCCTAACATCCATAAAAAGCCCATCGAACCAAATGATGTTGTCAAACATCTAACACCAAATTCCTCCTATATCTCCAACTGTACACATAACCATCAAGCTCATTCAAATGAACCCTTTCTCAATCCTCATAATGGTCAAGCATCCACCTATGCTTCCAACTACGTACCTACATTTCATCTATTTCCTCCAAACAATCCTTTTGTTGAAAAATCTCAACCTCCAAACAATAATCAACATTACATCCCTAACACCTCACTCTCTTTCCCACCAACATTACAAAATTCCTCCATCATCATCTTCTTTGGAAACCTTGAAGTTTCAACTCCATGATCTTCGTGATCTCAATACTATGCACCTTGCACAATGCAATTTGCATCACTCACCTTCCTCTCCATACTCAAATTGCTTAACTCACTCGTCCTCACACAATTCCTCCACCCACATTTGTTCCCAACTATACACCCAATCCTCAAGCTCATTCTAATCAATCCTTTCACCAAACTCGTCATAATAACCAACCATCCATCTTTGCTCCCAAAAATACACCTTCATCTCACCCAAATAATTCTTATAATGAACATGCTCAATCTCGAAATCACAATCTTAATCTCATCACCAACACCTCACATCTTGTTTCACCTACCAATGCACCATCCAAAACACCCTCTGCTCATGAAACACCATTTTCTTCCATACCTTGATCTTCATCCATTAATGATTACCCAAAATCAAGAATGTATCCACCATAAAAAGTATCACCACCACCTCCTACCAACTCACATGTTATTCCTATGTTGCATGTCCAAATATCCACCCCAAATAACAACCACATTCCACCATCATCACCTTCCTACGAACACTTGAAGTTCGTTGAGGAATTAAAGGATGCCCATGAGCTTAGTGCTCTTCATGACCTACATCTTGCACAACGTAATTTGGATCCACCTCCATCTAGCTCACCCTCATCACCTCACAACCCAAATCAAATCGAGAAACATGTCAACAATTGTCCTTGTTGCATCTTTCTCCAACAACAAACCATTGCATTAAATGAGCACTTTACTTGGATTGAGTATCTCCTCACTAGGTCTTCTCCAACACCCTCACTAACACAACACTCCAACCCTCAATCAAACCCTTTCGCTCCAAACTCATCACCACCAAACACTCCAAACACTCCAAACACCTTTCCCACAAAAATCCACCTCCACTAAATCCATCCACCATGCTTCCCATCTCCAAATAAAATCATCACAAACCTTTTGTGTCCCAAGCAAGTCCAAGAGACCTTGAGTTGGAAACTTAGTATTAGCTAGTCTAGTTTGCTAGAAAAGCATATTTGTATGCTTATGTACCAATGATTATGTTTTCAACATGATCTATTTAAAAAACTCTATTAATGAATGCTTCTTGTATATTATTATTTTCATGCACTCTTATTAGTTCTCTTGTAATATATTTGTTCCCTGCATCATATATATATATATATATATATATATATATATATATATATATATATATATATATATATATATATATATATATATATATATATATATATATATATATATATATATATATATATTGCTTGTGCTCTAATTATTTTTGCAAGCATTCCATATCTCGATCTTTCTTATGACCTTATAACGAGGGTGAGTATACGTCAAGGGGGAGTTCTACATTCGTCGGGATAACCTTTTTGATGCTAACAAAAAGGGGGAGAAATGATATAAACTCACTAAATACTTGTATATATCTTAATTTTTGATTTAATGAGTTTAGATTTTGTAATCATCAAAAAAGGGGAGATTGTTGATATAAATAATGCATAAAAACGTTATTAATATTTTTCGACATCCCTACGTTTTGACGATCACAAAATGTAAAAACATTAAACGTAAAATTATTACGTAAACAAGTATTTAGTTACAAATATCATTTCATCCAACAAAATCACTTAAGGTATGAATAAACAAATGTCTAATACATTTTATGATCAAAGGGATTTTTATTTAGACATTAAATTTTTTATAAAATGTTATAAACATTTTATATATTTTAGAAAAACACTTTTGGTATATAAAGGAAAATGTTTAATTCATAATAAATATATTAATTCAAATTTTTAGCCAAAAACAGTTAAAATTTCACTAGATAAACCTTCCCCAGAAAAAGTAAAAAAAAAAAGTCGTTTCTGTCTGGGTGGCCCCCTTAATTATAAGGGCGGCCCCCTTAATTTTAAGGGGGCCGCCACCATTTAAGGGGGCACCACCATTTAAGGGGGTCGGCACGCTCCTTTTGCTAGAAATGTTTGCCTATAAATACAGGAACATTTCTGTAAATTTTCCTCATCTTTTGCACTAAAATTTTTAGTCCCAATCCTTTCCAAACATCATTCTAAATCCTTTGATCATAAGATTATAAGTATTTGTTTCAAGTGATCAAATCCCTCACCACTCAAAGTGCAAGAGAAGAATACTCCTTCAACATTAAGTTAAAGAAGTATTGTAGATTTGTGAATATTGTTTGTAGTTGTGTAAATTATTTGTAAAGGTGTAGAAGTTTTGTAATAGGTTGATTTAGGAGTGTTAGTAGTGAATATAAGTAGTGAATAGAAGTAGTGAAGAAGAAGTAGTAAAGTTGTGAGAGGTTGTGTAGTAGTGGTGGTGTGTACAAGTTGTGAAGAAGTCGTGTAGTGACTAGTGGTGTGAGATTGGTTCTAGCTACGATTAGGACTCGACATTTAGCTTAGTGTCGTTAATTGGTGTAAGCAAAAGTTGTGTAAGGTTTTCTCCGCCATAAGGGAGCTTGTTGACATAGTGAAGAAAACTCTCGAGTAGGTGACTTGAGGAGTGGAGTAGGGCAAATAAGGTGTCCTTGTAGCCGAACCACTATAAATCCTTTGTCTCGCGGTTTGATCTTTCCATCTCTAACTTATTACTTAGCTTACTTACTTATCTCTCGTATATAGATATAATTGTTTATATTATGCATGTGTTGATTTCACATACTTAGCTTACATCATTATTATTTTTCATACTTAGATATAGTTGTTCATATTGTTCCAGATTTGAGTTCATATAAGATCGAATCTAAGTTTTAAAAAGTAAACAAGGTTTTAAAACTAAACTAAGTTTTCATAATAAAATTAAAAAGACGTAAAACTATTCAACCCCCTTCTAGTTTTCCACAACGTTATCATCTGCAACAAAGTTTCCACTTTTATTCACTTCTAGTTTGCTCAGATTCTCAAAACTACACAAATTTATAATTTTTTCAACCACCCCTAGCTTCATTAGTTTCTTCAATCGAAAAAGGATACTAAATGATGTAATGCATGCAAAAACAAAGAAAATGAGAAAGCTAGCATGCTAAAACAAAAAGCTCGGGTAAACTGGGCTATTGAAAGGGATGAGAACTCAAAATTCTTCCATACAATGGTGAAAACAAGATGTAATAAAAATAGTATTCAAGGCCTTCTAATAGATAGAGTGTGGTGTGAAGATCCTCGAAGAATTAAAAAAAATGAGATATTTAACTACTACAAAGACAATTTTTTATCAAGGAACAACAACAGACCGCATTTTGTGAATAACTGGGTTCCTAAGATATCGACGGATGAGTAGTCTATGTTACAACTGCCTTTTTAGAAAATGAAGTGTGGGATGTTGTTTTTGGGTGTAGTAGTGATAAGGTGCTTGGTCCGGATGTTTTTAATTTTGGATACATCAAGGGTGTGTTTAGTTGGGGGAAAACACATTTGTTTTCCACAAAATGTTTTGCGAAAAACAAAGAAACCAGGGATCGCGTTCAAATTAGTGATTTCCAATAAAATTCTCAAGAAAACACAAAATCCCTATTTCCCATTTTAATACACAAAACTGCAAAACATTTCTATTCCACCTATATCCTTTAAAATACCCCTAATCCATTTCTGCACTCATTTTCGTTAGGGTAAAAGCCACTAACCGAAGTGATCCATCTTTTATATTTTTTTGTACATTTTTTTACGTTTTTCATCCGTTTTCATACGTTTTCTTCCGTTCTTATACATTTTCATTCTTTCTTATACGTTTTCATCCGTTTTTATAAATTTAACTATGTATTTTTACTCCACATGTAAAAAATATCTCGTTAAACCGTACAATGAGAGTTTACTAGGCACATTGTAACAAGTTTTAAATGCCTAAACTTACAACAATCAAATTGGGATAATAACGATATCAATGAACAACTTAAGTCAAGTATTGATTAATATACTAATAGAATTTGTGTAATACAGAGATTTTGTATAAGTTGTGGGGTAATTGCAGAGATTATCGTTGGTTATATTATGAGGTAGGGAGGTAGGAGGTCATAACTTGTGCAGTAATTGCAAGTAGGTAGGAAGTTTGGTTATATGCTTCATGACATTATGACATTTTCAAATGTGAAATATTGTTTAATCCTTTAGTTAACAGGGAAGAGGTCTGATGAGAAGAAAACTAAAATAAATATAATGAGAATCATTTCTAATTATACATTTTAAATAATAAGAAGAATTTAAAAAAGAAATATATCTACTTTTATAAGTGCATATAAATTTACTGTTAGAGCACACGGTGTCATGACTTGAGGGCTGCATTAAACCTTGACATTCTCGCGTTAAACCCACGTTAACCATATCCTGCCCCTGCGTTAAAGGGCTGCGTTAAAGCCTTAATGTAGCATTAATGGTAATTTGAGTAAAAAAAAATCATTTTACCCCTACCAACTTATAACTAGCCGTTATATATATATATATATATATATATATATATATATATATATATATATATATATATATATATATATATATATATATATAATAAAAATAAAATAAATAAAGTTTACAACTTTGGCCCTTCTTATCAAACCAAGTCAAAGGTAATATTGGCAATTTACAATTTTCAATAATTAAGTAAACGATTCATTTAATACATTAATGCAAGCGTTTCTTTTTGGCTCCAGTTTGGATTCATTTAATTCATTTAATACATGAACATGAAAATAGTTCTAACGAGCAAGTTTGCCCGCGCGTTGCTGCTGGACGGCTGTGTTTGTGTTTATTACAATTATGTTAACGTTTTTTGTTATCATTCATTTCACTATGGTGGGACGTCGTTTTATGTTGATTATTGCATGGTAATTTTTTAATGAGTAGAAACACATTGGTTTGATACCAGTCACATAGCCTAGAAACTTCACAAATTGAAACTCATAAACACATTGGTTGCTCTAGTACCAATTCTGGAATAAAACTTGTTCATTTCCTAGAAAATACGGGATAGTTGATGAAGAAACATAAAGAACTCAAGTACAAAACCACATATGATTAAAAACAGTAACCTTTCACCCTTCATTACAAACTAATCAAATAGCAAACAACATTACACTAACCGCGGTGCAAACTATTATCAAAATTTAGTAGGTTACATAACATTTAGAAGCTCATGAAGTGCCTCTTTACCTTCTCTCT
This sequence comes from Artemisia argyi, assembly GCA_030686995.1. Lineage (NCBI taxonomy): Eukaryota > Viridiplantae > Streptophyta > Magnoliopsida > Asterales > Asteraceae > Artemisia > Artemisia argyi. Next base: position 139,631,540 of record CM060683.1, on the reverse strand, counting down.
CAAATCGAACTCTTTCATTAGCATCATGCTGCAAATACAATACACATGGTCAATCTAATGTCAATAACGGCAAGTATTCCACCACACACTTTCTTACTGATAGACTGCACAACTTCTTCCAGTTTTGCAGCTAAAGATGTCGGTGATTCCAATAGCAAAATCAGCTTCATGTTGTCCATCTCCAAAAACATTCACATGACTTTTGCAGCAAGACCAGGCTTTGTATTTAAAATAAGCTCGCAATATTAGCCCATGTTAGTAATGGCACTATTAGTGAACCGTCATTTGCCACCAATGTTGGAAGTTACCTCTGACAATTATTTCCACCAACTATGTGAAAAAGCTGGTATCTCGAAGTTGTAATCTATACTACATGACTCGATATATTTCCACCAACTTCTTCACAAACAGCACCAATAGGTTTTACTTCGGCTTTAGCCATGATCGGGGAACATGATACATGACAAAAGAAACTGTAGTTATATCTTAGTAGATGGTAAAAACGGGTTGGTTTTAGTATTGGTTAATGCAAAAAGACTTTCCACCTTTGTATTTTCTCTCTGAATAACTCATTGTCAGGGGAACAATGATAAAATAATTAATAAAAATATGGAAGAATAAAATGACTTTTTGTAAACCTGCAAAATAGAGCGTGCTGCAAGATATACTTGTATATCACTACATGAGTATCCCCATCCTTGAAGCACCGATATCAACAAACTTCTCCTGGCCCGAGGCATCCAGATGTCCACATGTGAGATATTGATTAATGACTACTATCTCATTATTAGCCTAATTACATTCTAGAAAACGATTTAGAAATTGTACCCGGAACATAATCTGTCTTGCCCAAAGACCACAAAACCTGCATATCAATTGCAGTTAATTTAATAACATAAAAAGGTTGATATTAGAGTGTTTGGAATCGCGTGTTTGGAATCGCTTATATCGAAGTGCTTATCTGGTTTACTTTTTTTCATGAGATGCTAAAACATGTTTATTTTTTAAGGGCTTATTTAAGCGTAAATTAGCAAATAAGCAGTTTTAGCACACACTTTAAGATGATACATTTGTGTGTTGAGTTCAGGGACATACAATTGAACTATTTTAGACCTCCTTTTTTGTTACAGAAATGCTTACCACCAAAGGAGACTGCAATCAGGCGTGAAGGGGGAGAACAATTGGCATGAACAAACTTGTTAAATGCTTTTTCACCAACTCTAGAAACACAAAGAAGACTAGTAACATTTGAGCTATCATTTATTGGGTAAAGTTTAGGAGATTTTAATCATTAATCACTTCATCATGTTTGGCAAGTCTTTTAAAGAAGTTCTCTTTCTAAGCATATTCCTTTTAGTTTTACCTATTTGACCGATTGTTAACAAAATGTAAGCAAAGTTAACTTATTTATATAGTAAACAGTTAATTGATAAGGCTAAATCATACACATAATACATAGAGGGCACATATAAGTTAGACACCTTGTTATGTAAAGTATATTTTTGGAAATACTGATGCTAGAAAAAACAACATGCATAAATACACAATATGGGCTGAGTTAGGTACTTGGGTAAACTTCTGTCATCTATTTCTTTGTACTTAAGTACATAAAAGTAAGAAAACAGCTAGTTGAGTTTAAAACCCGTACAAAACTCACCTCCAAACACCCACTTCACCGCAGTAGACCCCACCAAACCCTTCCTATCCAACTGCAACAACCGACCTTTAGTCCCGCATTCATGCCTACAACAGTAACAACTGTCATAATGTTAGCATAAGGTAACCGACAATTGAGTTATTTTTAGATGTAAGTAAATGAAGTTTTTTTATTGCATATTACAAACTAACTGATTAAGAAAAAAAATGAGCAAAAGAAGTGATTAGGCTCAAACATACCCAAGCCCTTTACCAGCCAAATAAGCTTAAACAAACACCCCTAATGAAATACTTTGAAAATTGAAGGGAACCATGTCTTTTGCCTGATGAGTGAAGTGATTGAACTATGAAAGTATACTAAATCAGTACAATTATGAACATACCTGCATCCGCTGCACCGCACCTGGTCTATCATTGTCTAAAACCATTCGGTCATGTACGCCAGTGGTTCGAATATTTACACCTGTTAAACTATGGCAACAACATATGACCAAAAGTTAAACACATGAAAATAGCTGGTCCTTTACCTTTTCCAGACATCTTTCCAAACATAGACCAAAACTAAAAAACTTACATTTTTTAACTTTAGATGTAAATGAATGCTATCAAGAACATATACCTTTGAGACCCAACTGGAACACCTTAACGTATCTCCACTTAGCTGTAGTAATTCACCGGCTACACTCCCATCTGGCTCATTTAAATCTCCCTCAATCACACGAACTTTATAGCCTTCCTGTTGTAATCAGTTGAAACACAAATGTTTAAGACTAATAGGACACTCTAGTAATTACTCACAAAATAATTCATTCTATTCTAATCTCAAAAAAACTTAATCAACGTCATTTTCATAATATAACAAATTGTCATTACATCTCTATTTCAAAGATTAAATAGTTCCGTAACGATAGTGTTATCGTGCATCATTCTTTCCTAGATGTCTTTCAAACATAAGTAACTCCTCCATAAAGCGCTTATCTACTCATTTAATTTTGACATAAGTTTTTTGGACTTTTAAATAAGCTCCTTTTTTCAGTCAAAAATAAACTATCTAGTTAGATAATCAATCCTAAACACCCTCAAAACTGCTTGTTTGTCCTATCAACTACAAACACCCAGTAACATGTTTTCTATAGTCTAGACCAAATACTATCATTTATGTCTACAAATTTTAATAACTATCTAACCAAGTATTAGCATAATCAAACCATGTTAAGAACAATAGTTGCATACCTTCAAGACACATTTTCCTAAATAGTCTGAACCACCATCTCTTAATTCAAGAGCTTCGTAAATACCTTAAAAAAATTGTAAATCAACAATAAGGCAAAACATCCAAGATCACAGTACGTTTATCCACTCTACAAAAACAGAGAAACATTTCAACAAAAGGAAAAGAAGCCGGAAATCAATCATCAAGAAAACAAAAAATAAATAAACAAAATAAAATAAAAACTTTTCCAAGAGATTAAATCCCTAATTATAATGACATTGCAGAACCCCTAAAAGTATAAACATGTTCAAAGATGTAATTAGGGTTGATAAACTTACAATTTTTTTTCTCCTTCTTTAGTGACCCTGTTCAAAATTAGTCAATCCTTTTGCGTAACTTTTGATGATCCTGCCACTTATTTGTTTTTTGGAAGGTTTTCAGAAAGTTGTTTGGTGGGAAGTAAGTATGAAGACGCTGCACGATTTTTCTGGAGAATGGGAGATCTGGAAGGATCTAGGAGGAGGGTAGATTTTTTTTTCCTTCATTATAAACAACGTTAATGACCGTTTGTAGATATTACAGAAGTAATTACACAAAAACGGAGGTGAACAGGAATTTCCCAACCACGTTCCAGCCAATCGGAAGCTCACACAAAACCCACTAACTTACTGTTGCCCATGTACATGTACTATTTGATTATTTATGGGCCAATAAGAGTGTGAATTAACATATAACGGGGTACTTAAGAAATTACTGTTTTTGCCGTTACATTTCCATCTTTAGATATATATATTAATTTTGATTCATTTAATTCATTTAATACATGAACACGAAAATGGCCTCCAGAACCAATTTCGATTCCTCCGCATTTTTTTAAATCCATTTAATCAGTAGCACTTGTATTCCATTTTATAATTAAAAATTCAACCATTCACTTAGTTATCACGTTAGTTTTAGCAAATGATCCATAAAACTGTTTTTGTCATCTATCTTATTTTTTGTTTATTTTAATTGTGCTGAGAATGTCGAACAATAATTCAGTTGTCTAGTTTTTGTGATTCACAAAATTTGATGTCATCATGGAGTAAGATGTGAAAATTGTCATCGGACTTTTACGATCAACACTGTTGTGTATACGATGATGCCTACATGATTCTATTAAAGCACTAAAGTTTTTTTTTAATGATTCACCAATAGATATGATACAAAATTAAAAGTCTAATAACATAGTTTATTGACGATTCACTATCTAATGATTTAACGATTCATTATAAGAATTCATTAGTGATTCACTATTCAATTATTCATTAATTCGACGATTCACATTTATAGTCACATTTATATTTATATGATCCATTTAAAGCAATTTCAATGCAAGCGTTTTTTTTTTGCTTCATGAATTATGTATGTGAAAATGGCCTCTAAAACCAATTTTCTGTTTAATTGTGCCAAACGCTCAACTAGTAAGGGCAACAATTCATTAAATTGTTAATTATTAATTAAAGGCAATTATTCATATAAGGGTGATTCATATATTCTTTTTCTTGGCAATGTTTGAGGTTCTATTAAGCAATGATAATTCACGTAAACATGTAGTAAGATGTGAGAATTGTCATCCAACTTTTACGATTGTCACTTATGTGTATATAATGATGCCTACATGATTCAGTTAAAGCATCAACATGTTTTTAATGATTCACCAATTCGGATATGATTCAAAATTAAAAGACTAACATAGTTTATTGATGATTCACTATCCAACGATTTAACGATTCACTATCACAATTCGTAAGTGATTTAACATACAATGATTCATCAATTCGACGATTCACATTTATATATGATCTAATAAGAAATCTAGGATCAAATAAGAAGAAATCTTAAAATGAGAAGGATGAGAAATAACTAAACCACACATTAGAGATGCATCAAATTGAATTAGATGCATCCTTAATCTTTTAGATGCACCATAATATATTTTCTAGCTAAAAATTAGATGCATATACATATATTAAATGCATTTTAGGAAGTTAGGCAAATCCTATGTACATTTCGTCCTCTGTGGGTAAAATTTGTTGCAAGTACTACTTTGCATCGTTTTCACTTCAAAATCACTTCCAAAACTAATTGGGATGCATCTAATTGAATAGAGATACATCTAATTCAAGTCGACGCATCTCAAATATGTGGTTGTAATTATTTCTCATCCTTCTCATTATAAGTTTTCTTCTCATTGGATCCCCACCCATATATATATATATATATATATATATATATATATATATATATATATATATATATATATATATATATAGGGTAGGGTTCTAGAGAAAAGTGTATTTGGATAGAAAAGTGAGAAAAAAAGTTGTAGGGTAGATTATGAAAACAATTGAAAGTTCAGGGTTAAAAGAGAAAAAACACAACAAAATAGAAGGAACGGTCTTTTTTAATACAGATACAAACACACACTCCTTATTCAAACATATACACTCACCATCAACACCACCACCACCATGGGTCCTTCATCGTCGCCGTCTCCACCACCACCATCGCCACCGTATTCAATCTTGCAACCACTGCGTCAATCTTCCACTGACGCCACTGTCAAACCGCCGCCGGTCAAATTACGGTTCATTCACAAACACTACATCATCGATGATTTTCTTCAGGTTAGCTAATTATATATAACATTTTTAATTATTTAATTTATATAACTTTATTTCTTTAATTATTTATTTAATTTTCAGTTATTTATAACAAATATGACGAAAAAATGCATAAAAATTATGTTTATTAAATTTGCACACCAGGTGTTTGATAAAAGGACTGAGTAAGATTTTTAAAAAGTGATGCACTAATTTACAGCATATGTGTTTATTATTGAAGGATATGACATCTTAGGACATATGTGTGTAAATTTGCAGTATCAGATTACGCGTTAGGGCATCAGGTTGTTTTAATGCATCTGTGTTTGTGGTTGATGCATTATGTTAAAGGTTTGTACGTTTAGTGCATCATTGAACATATTAGAGCATTAGTGAGCATGATTAGTGTAAGGCGTCACTGTGTGTATTTAGTGTATCAATTTGTATGTTTAGTGCATCCTTGTTCATAGTAAGGCATCCATTTTTATTTTAGTGCATCTTTGGACATATGTTTGTATGTTTTGTGCAGCGTTGAAACATATTAGAGCATCAGCGAGTATGATTAGGGCATCAATTAGAATGATTAGTGCATCGTCATACATATTAAGGCATACATGTGTAAGTTTAGTGTATACGTTTGTATGTTTAGTTCATCGTTGGTTTGGTCATAGCAGGGTATTATTATTGTTGTATTAAGGAATCATTTATTGTTATTAGTGCATCCTTTTTTACATTACAACATCCAATTGAGTATAATTGGACAATATGATTAATCCGCCGAACGCTTAAATTTGTTTGAGACTATGTATGTTTGATTAGTTCATCAAAGTATCATAAAAAGAGCATTTGTTTGTTAGATAATAGCATACTGAAATTACTTAAGTCATATATTTGTTCGATTGTTTGACTAGTGCATAATGGTATCATGAAACATAGCATATGTTTTAAAACTGAATAGAGCATCAATTTGTTTGTTTTGTTTAATGCATCTGTTATAATAATGTATTAGGGCATCAATTTGTTTGTTTAATGCATATGTATTAGAACAATAATAAGGCATCTGTATGGAATAATTTAGTGCATCCGTATGGAATATTGTATTGAAATAATAAGGCATCTGTATGGAATAATTTAGTGCATCCGTTTGCGTTTATGGTATTTCATTGACCGTTGATTTGTTCATTTTGATTAATGATTGTTATCTAATATGTAGGTGTCGCAAGCTGCTAGTAAGAAAACGGCTTCTGAGATACCTACTCCTGATTATGTGATTGTGGATACCTATGAACGAGATTATTCTTCCACTTTTAATCAACCGACGTCTTATATACGCGCAAGGGCAGGTATGCTAACAACTGGGACTATTGATTTAGAACGTCGTTAATTGATATATGATATAAGCTTTATGTATTATTGAAGGATATAACATCTTAGGACATCTTTGTGTAAATTTGAAGTATCAGATTACACGTTAGGCCATCAGGTTGTTTTAGTGCATCTGTGTTTGTAGTTGATGCATCATTTTAAATGTTTGTACGTTTAGTGCATCATTGAACATATTAGAGCATCAGTGTGTAAGTTTAGTGCATCGATGTTCATACTAGGGCATCCGTTTTTATTTAAGTGCATCGTTGGACATACTTGGGCATAGTAGGGTATCCATTTGTACGTTTAGTGCATTGTTAGAAATACTTTGGCATATGCTCGTATGTTTAGTGCATCATTGAACATATTAGGGCATCAATGAGTAATATTAGTGCATCATCAGATATATTAAGGCATCATTGTGTATGTTTAGTGTATTTAGATATTAGTGCATCCGTTTGCGTATTTAGATATTAGTGCATTCGTTTGCGTATTTAGATATTGGTGCATCCATTTGCATATTAGATATTAGTGCATCTATTTGCGTATTTAGATATTAGTGCATCCATTCTCCTATCCATGTTCTTAGTAGATTAGTAAAGTAATTACAATAAGATATGTTTTAGGATTCCTTATTTTTGAAACTATTACACGGTTAAAATTGTTTGTTGGAGTAGAAAGAATTAATTAAGTTGGTGGTTATATCAGGTGTGTAAAAGACCACTAAATAAGAAGGAACTTTCTCGCAAGGAGGAGGATCTTGTGAGTGTATCTGGCAACGGTCTAACCATCCATGAACCCAAGTTAAAGGTTCGGGCATATTTTAAGTTGTAGTCATTGTGATTTTCCCTGATAACAAGAAATAACTTGTTTAATTCTGAAAGGTCGACCTGACTGCATATGTGGAGAGGCACGAGTTATGTTTTGATGCTGTTCTTCACCAACACGTAACTAATGATGAGGTAATGCCTCCAAGATTAATCTAGAAGTTGCATAATTTTTTTTCTTTTCGAAATAAGTATTTCATGCTATGCAACTGATGTTGTGTAGTACTTTTTTTCTAATTATTTGACGAGTGTGCTTAAATGCTCTAGTTGGTTATCATATACTTAATTTTGCCTATCAATTGAAGCAGGTGTATCGTGAAACTGTACAACCGATCATTCCTATTATTTTTCAGCGAACCAAAGCAACTTGCTTTGCTTATGGTCAGACAGGTATGTATCTTAGAGTAAATCATCATTCATTTCATACAATATTAGCAACAAGAGGGCTGAGTTCAGTGATCGCGATAGGTTAAAGGAAAGGATAATGTTAGTTGGGATTGCCATGCTTCTATAAAGTTCATGGCTTTATTAAAGATATGTGGTTTGACATATCCTATGGCCACTCACACAAGTGATGTTCATTATATAAAGAATTGCATATCGGGAGGTACTTTAATGCATATGTTTGAGGTACTCTAGTGCATCCGTTTGAGGCACTTTAGTGCATCCGTTTGAGGCACTTTAGTGCATCCATTTAAGGTACTTTAGTGCATCCGTTTGAGTTACTTCGCAAGCATGTTCAGCTCTAATCCATATTTTCTTCGAATTCGGGTCAACTCATTTGCAGAAGGTTTCAATTTATTAGACCCCATTTCAGTAATTTACTTCAGTGACATGAATTCACACGTAGTCAATTTATTAGAGCCCGTTGCAGTAATTTATTATTGCATCTGTTTTATACATTGGTGCATCAAGATTATCCATTTTGACCAAACAAGGTAACTTTACAATGTGATGAAAAAGTGGGCTTATCAAACATATGATGAAACCACATAAGCCTAAAACTTAGCTTTAATAAGCCATAAGCTCAAGTTTCTAAGCTTATAAGCCTACAAATTTGAGCTTCTTAAATTTAGAAAAGCAATAAGTTGTTTCAAATGAGTTGGTTAGCTTATGACATCTAATAGATAAGAAGTTGGAAAAGCAACCCTAAACACCCTCGAAATTTCTTATCGAATCAGCAGATAAGTAGTTTCACTAGGCACTCCCAAACACGGTTTATAGTTAGATTTGGTCTGCATATTATTAAAGACATTGTTTCTAGCCATAAAGGGGGTGTTTGGGTTGAGGTTATGTTCCTGATAAGCTGGGGTTTGGGTATATTTAGTATAAGGGTCTGAGTTTGAGGGAATGCGGTGCATATATTATGTATTAGTGCATCTGTTAAAAGATTTGTGCATCTCTTAACAGATGTGTTATATATATACATTAGTTCTCTGTTAACAGTTTGACACGGAAAGTACCTGTTTTGACCCGTTACCCTACCACACACTCTTTAAAATCCGGGCTATATGTAAGCTTGTTATTGTTAACATTGCCATTGTAAAAATCATAATATTATTGTTATTGTTCATGTATGCATGATTATCTATGAAGATTACCATGATCTCAATTACGAGACGTCTCATTAAGACCAATTTACTCAAAGTTGAAAATGAGGTATGTGGTTGCATCATTTAACTGTGTAGGTTAGTTGTAGCCTAAGCCTATGACTCGAACTAAAATTGAACTAGTGGGATGGATTGTTTATAAGTGAAGCTTATCTTATATAAGTCGCTTGTATGACTTCATCTTAGTGTATGATTTTGCTAACTTATTGTTGTCATATAACCTTTCTCCAGCCCTGTTTCAAGGCTATTAGTTGAAATGTCTCGAATCAGAATTGAAGGGCTTCTTCCAGTGTTTCCTAAGCTGATTGGAAGTGGGAAACAACATACGTATGTTGAGACTGAAAATGTGCGCTATGTGTACCAACCATTTTACTCAGTTCTGGAACAAAGTAATGGCATTGAGCAACATGACACAAATTTCTCATCATTATAAAACAAAACCAGAAGCAAAGCTTTTCTTGATAGTTTTCAATCATACAAGTTCCAGGTAAACCCATTAAGTTAAATTTAGCGTGACTATTGTAATTCCATACTACGTATTATTATTATTATCATCAAGATCCAACAGTAAACTTGTATACACAGCGTACACACAAACACATGACACAACCCTACCACTTTTATGTCTGATGCAACAAGTTTGTGTCATTTCTGCAGTCAGAGAGGGCAAAGCTGGAAAAAGGTGGCTATTCATCTTTACAATCATTGGGCTCAATAGGATCAGCGGATAGAATGGATAATGGTTTTAGAAATGATATGGTATATCAAGTGGTAATACCTTTGGAAGTAGTTCTGGTTTCGGAATAACCTCTAACGTGGACTCTGATAAGGCGAAAAATGAACCACTTTTAGGGGGTCATTTAAGCCCGAATCCGACTTTATTTGATCAAATATTGCCCTAAATCGTTCCTTTTGTGATTTTAGGTGTTTGGAGAGTGAATTCTGGAAAAGAAGCTATTTTGGACGTTTTTGGAGCATAAAAGTGAAGAAAACGGCTAAGTACCAAATTTGCATGCTGGAAATACAAGGTGACGGCGTCAAGAGTAATACCTTGACGGCGTCAGACATGAAGATTAAAATACCGAAGGTGGTGACGGCGTCAAACGCCTTCATGACGGCGTCAAAGTGGCAAGAATAAAATACCGTGGTCAGTGACGGCGTCACATAGGCCGTCATAAGTGGATCAAGGCCGTCCGAGGAAGTATATGGCGGCGAGGTGACGGCGTCAGAAGTAACTCTTGACGCCGTCAGCCTACTTTTCCTATATATAGTTTTCTAGTTTTTTCAAAAAAAGGGGAGAAGTTTTGGTGAAACCCTAAAGACGATTTTGGTGCCTCCTTTACAGGTTTTTCAAGGGTTCCAAACCCTTGAGACCTTGCATTGTAATTGAGATAAGTGTACTTTCAATTCAATCAATATGTCTATGTGTTGGTTGTTTATCTCTTGTTCTTGTCTCAATTCTACTATGCTAGGCTAGATCTCTCTTGTGTTTGCTTAGATCTAATGAAACCTAGATATTGATTATGTGTTGATTACTTGTTTATTCTTGTTCTTGGATGAATGATTTTATATGTTAGGCTTAAGAAAACTGGCAGATCTCCAAATGGTAACATGCTTGAACGTCTTAAGAAACATGAACCGAGGCGTACTAGGTCTTTATTGGTTGTATTTAATGCATGAGCCACTGTTTATAATCCCTATAGTTGTGCTGGGCATGGTGTAGGAGGAGATAAGAGCTCATAGAATTGGGGAGTTATGTATGCCACCCCATGAATGGTATTAAGGAATACGATCCGTCATCCATGCAATTATAACAAGTAATTAACGTGTAAAAGATATCTAGGGAGTAATGAAGTCTAAGTAAACACAATTTCTCCAAATACTGCTCACAACATTAGTTTAATATTAGTTTAATTAGTTTATTAGTATTTTAAGTTAATTGCGTCTTAGTTCTGGGTTAGTTGAATAACAACTAATTCCGCCCAAATCCTTCAAACCCGAGATTTTAATTGCTTTCTAAAAAACATAAAAATACAAAAATAATCATCTCTCATCTCTAGAACTATTAATTAGGTTTTCTAATCCTAGCGACACTATTCCTAAGCTGAACGATCAATCCCCCGGTACCTGCCACTATACTATACTACAACGATCAGGTACACTGCCTGGTGGGGGTTGTAAGCTTCTCGAGATCCCTCGAGAGGTAAAGCAAGGTGCGATTCCCACGCATCAAGTTTTTGGCGCCGCTGCCGGGGAATAGTTATTGTCTAGGTTAGTTTATCTTTTTATTAGGTCTACTTGCTAGATTCCTTTCTAGTAAGATTTTATTTTTATTTTTAGGTCTTCTTTAGTCTATCTTTTTCTTTGTGTGTTTGTTCGTAATTTCCATTGACTATTCCGTTCACCATTATGGAGTACGCGAATCCACCATACCACCAACCAAAAAGGCCATTCTACCCTGTTGACATCTCGAATTTCAAACAATATCGTGATGAACCCATATATGATGCATGGACTCGTTTTAAAATTTTACTTCGAAAATTCCCTCATCATAGTTTCTCTTTATCATCCCTAACCGAAACCTTTTACTATCGTGTCAGCCAATGTGACCAAATGCGCATCGATGATTTTTCCGATGGGGGCCCTAGGGAATTAAATGATGAAGAAGCGTGGGATACCATAGAAAACTGTGCCCAATATTATTATAGAGTAGACAACCCAACAAACAACATCACAAATCAATCAAAAACAAGTTTGATGGATCAAACATGAAGTTTGTTGGGGGATGAATATACTCATGTTGAGATACCTAGTTGGATGGCACCTAATATCATAGTACAAAATAAACATATAGGTAATCTAGGTACAATGGAGGATGAGGTGGATAATCCAAGCCCACAAAGTACCCCACAAGTCCTACCATCATTTGAGGCACATACACCGCCCGTGACTTACCCGGAAGAAGTAGAAGAGACTATAGGAACCCCAATTGAGGTAGAACCCTTGGACCAAGCACCACCAAAGGATATAGGTTTGAACACTTGTAGTGATAACCTTACTCCTAGTTCTAGGGAAGTTCCTAGTTTTGATGAACCGGAGCCTCAACCAAAACCATTACCTAATCTTCCATCCTTGGATGAAGATTTAGGAATTGAAATAGGTCCCGATCCACCCATCAAACCATGTAGTCCGGGTAGTTTTACGTTGAAGGTAGTAGACCCCAAGCCTTGTAGAGAAGAAGCCAACATAGGAGTGGACCATGACCTTACATACTTACATCACCCATTCATGATTGATCGTAAGAAACATTATGGGTTTAAACCGGGTTTATTAGGTCAAAATAGATCCCCGACTAGGAATCTCTCGAAGTTGATAGAAAATGATCCCTTCTTAGGAGAAAACTTCAACTCACTCATTGACCAAAGTGAACTAGGTAAGGTTATGATGAAAGGAGCACACCCGTTTGAGCATATAATTCATCCACCACTCTTCTTTCACGTGGCATACTTTCACCCTAAGGGTGTGTATCGCTACTTTCACCCACACTTAATCCTAAGTGTAGGGAGAACCTCCTTTATTTCCGTTAAATAACGGTAGAGTCAGGCTCGTGACTCGAACAAAAACAAGCGCTTCTTGGGAGGCAACCCATGCTTTGTGTGATTTTCATTTTATTTGTTTGATTATTTGCTTCCGTATGCATGCTTCATTTTTATTGTTGGTAGATCATGTTTCAAAATTAAAAAAAGTGGAAATACTTTATTATGTTGTTTAGCCTAGTCTTAACTCCAACCTAAAAGTATTTTTGCAAAAGATAAGTGTAAGGGGAAACCCCAAATATGTTTTTAAGAAACACACGATCATGATTCTCCACAATTTTAAGTGAGCATGTATATTAGTACTTGTTAGTGTCAAATGCTTGTATTGAGTCATAATGAAGTTTTGCAGGATTTTCCAGGAAGTAGAACCAAGTTTTTCCAGAAATTTTCCGGAAACTTAACATAAGAATTTCTGCAGGTCCATTCTGACGGCGTCAGGGTATTGCTCTTGACGGCGTCAGGATGTAAAATCTGGAAATTTTACCAGTTTTGTTTTTCTAACGGAGTCTTATAGTTTTTGTGAATTATTAAGTTTTATAATCTCCAGGAAATCTGCAAACTTCATTTACAAGCATTATATCTTACTTTGCTTTCTAGGATTTAGTAACTTATATAGGATGCCGCCGATTTTACGCGAGGTTGCCTTGTCTACTTTTGTCAGGATTTACAGGTTATATTGGACAAGAAGATGATTTATATTCTGGAAGGGAAGCTTTGATTGTTCGTTTTCTTGGAGGAAGATTTAACCTGGCCAACCTTTAATCCATACCGAGCGAATCAGGGGAGTATTTGATTTCATTCTCTTTACTTGTTTACTTTTACATTCTTTACTTGTACATTGGGGACAATGTTCATCTTAAGTGTAAGGGGAGGGTAAATTGATGATACCCTACATATGCACTTTCGCTTGAGTTTGTTTTGTTTAATGGTAGATGTGTAATAAAACTATGAGAAATACTTGTTAGTGTAATTTTAGCGCCAAATTTAAAATTTTTTACAACATTTAGGGGTGAAACTTTAGCCTTAGCAAGCGTCTCATGGATAGGAGGTTGTATGACTAGCACATAACCGTATATTCAGAAAAATTTTCCACCCAAAAATGTGAGGTTCGCCTTTAGTTTTGATAGGAAAAGCATTTATTATTAGTGCTTATGAGTGTACCGGTAGCATTTAGATTCTAGAACTTGCGTTAGTGATGCATCCCAAGACCGCTAGTGAGACTACATTCGTGTAGTAGGATTTACTATATGATAAGAGGCATTAGGATCACCCTTGTGTTAAACCCGTATTACAATTTCTTGACCACTTAAGTCATATTGTTTGGCTTGTTAAGTCAACTAATTTTTCCCACACCCTTAGCGTTGTACTCATTTTTAGTACACGAAACCCCTAGTACACCCCTTCGAGCCTATCTTTTCGTTTCTAACTTTAAGCATTTTACTTAAAGGAAGAATTTGTTACACCCAACTTAAATGTACACCCAAATCGCCTTAGCCTTCCGTGTATGCACTCATCTTTAGTGCATTATTGTTATTTGTTAAACCCTTAGTTAACTTTCTAATTGGTTACATGGTTGCTAAGTCGAGTCATATCCTTGTACATATTGTTTTGGGACGATTGGGACTCATGGGTAAGTACTTATTTTATGGAGTAATGGGGAAGAACAACATATATTATCCCCATATGTACGTTAATCTCAAAAGTGCTCCAAGTGTTTTGATTTTCTTAATTCGAGTCATTAGATTAGTTTAATGTAAAGTATGTAAAGATTCAAGTGTAAGGGGAATGTTCATTCCCTATGATGTATTATTTTGGATGGTAGGGCAAGAGTGTATGAAAAAAAAAAATAAAAAATAAAAAAATAATAAAAATAAAAAATCGAAAAAAAATAAAAAATCAAGAAAAAGAAAAAAAAAATAGAAAAGAAAAAGAGAAAAACATACGGACTACCATCCCTTTTTATTCTTTGTTTATTTTATGTTTTTGTTATTTTCATTTATTAGCTTAAGTCGAGTCTAGTCTTGGCTTAGCAACGCCTATTGTACATGTAATTAACCAAGATTGTTAGCTCGCCACCAGAATAACTTCCTTTATCCAACAAAACCGTGTAATTCATATCCCTACACCTAACGTTATAACCCTTTAAAAGACCTCTTTGATAGTTTATCCTAGGTGCTTACGCCATGTGGTGGAGGTTTGATCCTTTCCCAAGCCTATGGTAATCTATTTTGCTATGACAGGTAGTGAGAGATATCTTCCATTTCCATAATGTTATATTACTTTATTACACCCGAGAGATGTGAGTATCTAAACACTATTTGTGAGGTGCTTGTGTATGACCTCCGTGCTTGTCTATTGGTCTTTAGTGGAACGATTATTTGTTGTAATTACTTTTATATTAGTGTTAAATGACCTCTAACTTGTCTTTTGATTAGAATAAAAGCTCATTTGCTTGAGGACAAGCAAATCTCAAGTGTAAGGGTATATGATAAGGCGAAAAATGAACCACTTTTAGGGGGTCATTTAAGCCCGAATCCGACTTTATTTGATCAAATATTGCCCTAAATCGTTCCTTTTGTGATTTTAGGTGTTTGGAGAGTGAATTCTGGAAAAGAAGCTATTTTGGACGTTTTTGGAGCATAAAAGTGAAGAAAACGGCTAAGTACCAAATTTGCATGCTGGAAATACAAGGTGACGGCGTCAAGAGTAATACCTTGACGGCGTCAGACATGAAGATTAAAATACCGAAGGTGGTGACGGCGTCAAACGCCTTCATGACGGCGTCAAAGTGGCAAGAATAAAATACCGTGGTCAGTGACGGTGTCACATAGGCCGTCATAAGTGGATCAAGGCCGTCCGAGGAAGTATATGGCGGCGAGGTGACGGCGTCAGAAGTAACTCTTGACGCCGTCAGCCTACTTTTCCTATATATAGTTTTCTAGTTTTTTCAAAAAAAGGGGAGAAGTTTTGGTGAAACCCTAAAGACGATTTTGGTGCCTCCTTTACAGGTTTTTCAAGGGTTCCAAACCCTTGAGACCTTGCATTGTAATTGAGATAAGTGTACTTTCAATTCAATCAATATGTCTATGTGTTGGTTGTTTATCTCTTGTTCTTGTCTCAATTCTACTATGCTAGGCTAGATCTCTCTTGTGTTTGCTTAGATCTAATGAAACCTAGATATTGATTATGTGTTGATTACTTGTTTATTCTTGTTCTTGGATGAATGATTTTATATGTTAGGCTTAAGAAAACTGGCAGATCTCCAAATGGTAACATGCTTGAACGTCTTAAGAAACATGAACCGAGGCGTACTAGGTCTTTATTGGTTGTATTTAATGCATGAGCCACTGTTTATAATCCCTATAGTTGTGCTGGGCATGGTGTAGGAGGAGATAAGAGCTCATAGAATTGGGGAGTTATGTATGCCACCCCATGAATGGTATTAAGGAATACGATCCGTCATCCATGCAATTATAACAAGTAATTAACGTGTAAAAGATATCTAGGGAGTAATGAAGTCTAAGTAAACACAATTTCTCCAAATACTGCTCACAACCTTAGTTTAATATTAGTTTAATTACTTTATTAGTATTTTAATTTAATTGCATCTTAGTTCTGGGTTAGTTGAATAACAACTAATTCCGCCCAAATCCTTCAAACCCGAGATTTTAATTGCTTTCTAAAAAATATAAAAATACAAAAAATAATCTTCTTTCATCTCTAGAACTATTAATTAGGTTTTCTAATCCTAGCGACACTATTCCTAAGCTGAACGATCAATCCCCCGGTACCTGCCACTATACTATACTACAACGATCAGGTACACTGCCTGGTGGGGGTTGTAAGCTTCTCGAGATCCCTCGAGAGGTAAAGCAAGGTGCGATTCCCACGCATCAAGTTGATAAATGAAAATAAGCCAAGACTAGGTCGTCAATCTGCAGCCAAGTGCTAATTTAAGCAAAGCCGCTGGTCCCTCGCCTACGAATCCTATCACTTTGACAACTGAAGAGAAGCATAATGTGACACTTAAAAGAGATGGTAGTCTCAGCAACTTCGATGTGTAGGGAACTTTGTCTCTTCAAATACTTAACCAGGATGTATTTCATCCGATGTTGTAACTAGGACATGAATAAATATATTTCGGTTTCTGGCTTGTTATCCTATCTTGAAAGAGTTAAGGTTTTTTCATTGATTTTGTTGTCACCAGCCTATATACAATTATTTGGAAATCACTTCCAAGTGATTTAAGTTATCTGATTTTAGTACGGAGTATGAATAACAACAATTTAAATGGAGTACATAAGTGAAAATTAAAGAATAAACAAAAAAGCCCTTGAAATATAAAGAAAGTTACAATAAGGCCCCTTGAGTTGGGGAAAAAAATAGGGGGAAGGAGAGGGTGTGATTTGTACACTTTTCTCACTTTTCTACCAAAGTGGATTTTTTTCAAGAACCAACCTCTATATATATATATATATATATATATATATATATATATATATATATATATATATATATATATATATATATATATATATATATATATATATATATATATATGTGTGTGTGTGTGTGTGTGTGTGTTTGTATATATATATATATATATATATATATATATATATATATATATATATATATATATATATATATATATATATATATATATACATATATATAAACAAGAGGCGTTACACATAGATTAATCAAGATATGTCCACCTCATTGCCATGTAATCATGATTTACAACCATGTAATCACATTTTGGTCATGTAAGCAATTTTTAGAATTAAATTCGGTTGTGTTTTTTTAAAAATATTAAAATTTGGATATTCTCTAAAAAATTAGTCACTTGCAAGAATCAAACCTAGGGTGTTATTAACATTAACAAACGTGATAAGCACTTGACTAACACATTTTTTTGGATTATATCTTGCAAGTCCAAATCTATAAACCTATGCAACCAAACATAAGTTTAGTAGATACATATCTTTTCCTTAAATATAGTTCCACAGTATATGTTAACCTAATCCCGTCATTCACTAAATAACAGAAAAAAGCCACGGCATAGGATTTGTTATTCTTTGAAGAACGATTTTACTTATCCATGATGATAACGACGTACACTTATTTTTTAGTGAGTTATTGTTTGATTTGCAGGATTTTCCAGGTATGAATGAGTAAAATACCGTTTTATGTTTTTTTTGACAGATCACAAACGACCCTCAAAACCCTAATGATAAAAATTTGTTCCCGTGTATGCATATGTTGGTTTGTTTGCAGGAACTATGAAACAAAAGTACAAACTGATTATGTTTATTAGTTCTTAACCTAAATGATTTGAGGATCACATTATTCTGCATTAAAAGGTGAAGTCAATCCTTATTATCATAATAATATTTCATCACTCTCACTTTTTTTTAAATCACCAGGGTAATCATGTCAATAAAGATATCACGGAGTTAAAGATAATGCTTCAGAAGGAAATTGCTTTACGAAAACAGGCGGAAAATAAGTCGGTTTATAAAATAAGTCTCATTTGTCATGCGGGCTTATGTAATCATAAGCCTCTAAAAGGGCTAAAATAAGCCTAAGCTTAAGCCCATTTGACAATAATAAGCCTAAGCTTAAGCCCATTTGACAAACAAGTTTACAAAAATACAAATTTCAACTTCAGCTTATAATTAAAGCCCTAACTCTAGCCCCAGCTCAATCCCTAGCCCTAGCCCCATCTCAAACCCATTTTGCTAAACATACCCTATGTGTAGGCTGTCTAGGATTGGTTACTACTTAGATTGCTTAATAAATAAGTGCTATTTCTGATTGCTTAATTTTTAGAACTGTTCTGGTTCGCGCAATCTGAAGGAATTGTTTGTGATTAAAACTTTGATAATTCTTACAGCTTTGCTTTTCTGATGATGACTGCGATCATTTGCTACCTGTAGTCATGGTGTTGGCTGATGAACAATCCGTTGTATCAAATATACACATTTCTAAGTTGCGCGCATTCACCGACAATACCAGGGATCTCTTTTTGCAGGTTCTCTTAATTCAAGCGCTTGAAAAAGTTCAAAAGATAGGCTTTGTAATCAAAAGATAGGCATTTTAAAACGACAAATAGGTCCCACCATGGATCACACTCATGTAAGCACTGTTGTGAAGGGTAGTTTTGGGTATTTAGATCCTGAATACTACCAAAGGCAAAATTTGACGGAAAAGTGAGATGTCTACTCTTTCGGGATTGTTCTCTTTGAGATCTTATCTTCCCGGCCAACCCTAAATACGAAACTTGAAAAAGACCAAGTTGGCTTAGCTGAATGGGCGTTACACTGTCATAAAAAGGGCATTCTTGATCAGATTCTAGACCTTAATCTGAAGGGAAAAATATCGCCCGATTGTTTCAAGAGAGTGGCAGAAACTGCAATTAAGTGTCTTGCTGATGAAGGGATTAATAGGCCATCAATGGGGGATGTTATGTGGAACCCTCAGAAGCTTCAAGAGAGTGGCGCGGAATAGTCTTTGGTGGATATGGATGTGGAAGTTTTTGATGAGATGCCACTCAAAGGAAAGATTTTTGTTGTAAATGCGACGGAATCAGCAAGTGGCAATGGGTTATCAATGACCATAGGTGGTCGAAGTCTTGTGAATGAAGACTCGAATGGAAATAGTTCGGTTTTCTCACTGTTTATGCAACCTGGTGGACGATAGCTGGAAATGACGATTTGGCGCCTATTTCACTAGTTCTCCGGTAAGGTGAAATACTTTTGAATTGTTTTTTTTGAGTGAATACGTTATAAGATAGAAGATATATTTTAGTTAGAAGAGTTATCTGCATTGTCCGTTCCTTTTAACGCTATATATGATCATCGAATAGCGGTTTTGTGTTCTGGAATACTTGTGTACGTGTGTTGGATTAAATTATTTTAAATAGGTTAGTTTGAGTTATATATCATCTCTACCGGAGTAAATGGGTCGGAATTAATTTTTGCTAATATTGAAATGGGTCAAACAGGTTAAACGAGTCAATAAGGACTGAGTAGTTCCAAATATGTTCAAATTGAATAATAGTAATCAGTTTATGTAAAATGTATGTTATAGTCATATTTATATTATCTTTTAGTATTGTATATTGTGTTTGTTACTTAGTGGAAGACGTAAATTGTGTGCGGATCGACCTGACTAAACTCATTTTGAGCCATTTGAATTATGTATTTGTTTTTACTTCAGTTGTTCCTATACTAGCACAACTTGCGCATATTCTCTCCTCTAACAAGGATGCTTAAGTGGTTGTGAAGATCGTTTAAGCCCTATCTAGGATATAGTAACAATGATTTGCACAGCGGAATAAGAAAATAAGAATCAAAGTTACTTCAAGGTTTTCTTTATTGAATATTAATAAAACTACTATAACTACTAATCTACTACTACACGCTCTATGCGTTTCTAGACTCTCATTGAAGAGACTAGCTATGAATGATATGAATGTAACCTAGACGCCTACCCTCTTTATATAGTAGAGGGAGGTTACAAACCCTAGCTTCCTATGAAAGCTATCTAACTATTACATATTAGGCCCTCATTGTTTCTTCTTTCTTCATTCTTGCTTGTAGGTTTTGTAATCTTCAAATCTTCAAATCTTCAAATCTATAATTCCTAACAATCTTCCCCTATTTGATATTACAAAACAATCTGCATGAAGAAACAATGTCATCACCAATAATAAGCTGCACATCATAACTATTCTTCCCCTTTTTGTAATCTTCTAATAGGGTCTTGTGCAACTCGTAAACGCTTCCCCTCAAGTGATGCATATCTCGAACGTTAATCGGCTTCAAATATCCTTATCTGATGTAGTGCGAACAAGCATGTTAAATACACCTCAGTTATTCGTGTGGTCCCAGCCATCGCACGCCATAACCGTCCATTGGTACCAAACCAAATCCAGATATAATAATGTGTGTGGTCCCGGCCATCGCACAACATTATTATGTTATGTACTCAACAACCTGTGAACACCAAGCCAAATGAATAGAAGGAACCAACTCGTCGTCCAAGATCCAAGGGCGTCTTCGGACCTATTAACTTAAATAATAACCAGCAGAAATAAACCAAATCAGCAGAATCCACCAGCAGAAACGGACCAGTAGAAACCGTTCAGCAGAAACAAACTATTTTTTCTTTTTTTTTTTTTTTTTTTACTAATAAGCAGTAACGAGCAGCAGCAATAAGTATCAGCAGTAACTAGCATCCGCAGGAACGAACAGCAGTATCGATCAGCAGAATCGAAATAATCACATCAGCACAAAGTGTAAGAGAATGATCAAGTATATTAACAATAAGCTTCCCCTTAAAATTATACTTGCCATCTCTTTAATCCAATAGGCTCCGGGGAGTGATCACTGATGAACAAAATCAACTATAACTGATTTGATGAAGAAGTTAAATCTCCCAAACTTGCATCTTATATCTTGCACTATCCACATGACTCCAAACTCATACTGCCATAAAAAGTATAAGTAGACCGCGACCTCTTGACAAATCCTCAACTAAATGAGCCACTGAGCACAATAACGTAACTCCTTAAAGTGATAGCAAATGTACGCATTAAGCACAATAAGATGGATCGTACCCCTTCACTAGATTCGTCAAGTCTTCGTCACATCATTAAAGCACAAACAAGGTATCTCCAAAGTGTAACACCCACCTTGAGATATGATAAGAACACGCACCTGTGAAATTCAACTACAACAGCAAATAATTTATAATCAAACGTCTTCAACAAGTAATCCCCTCAACGAACTGATGATGGTTGATAACACCATCCTCCATAACCAGTAGTAATCTCACATGACTAGTAGGAACCAAAACTGACCAAAAGAAAAAGTATACAACAAGCCAGCAAGAACCATAAAAAGTCAGCAAGTAGCAGCAGGAACCCATCAGTAGGAACCAATCAGGAGGAACCAAATAACCATCAGGAGGAACCAAAATAGCATCAGCAGAATAAATATACGTATCAGCAGTAACGAAGGTCATCAGCAGGAACAAAATAAAGTAGCAGCAAAATAATCTTTTACCTAAAGCAGACCCTCGTGATTCATTATAACTCCTTTATGAATCATTAAATGCAAAAGTCAACAAACCAAAATAAACAAAACTGCTCTGTCTCATATACGAGATTATTTATTCCTTTAGCTGTCACCCCACAATGACAATGACAGATCTGTTGATAAATATATGAGATACACTTGCCTTCAACAATTTTGACCAAGCTTCAACCAATCAATATTCACGGACCCATGTGAACAATCCTTTTTACTGACTTTTAACATAATCAAACCTCGGCAACAGCAGCAATAAAATGACAATACCAATTATCCCCATGTGATTACTCGTACCCCACAAACTGACACCGATCCATTATCATACCAATGTAACAGCAGCCAAAAACCCACTACCGAATATTAAAAGAATTATTGTCCCATGATTCATATAATAATCTCTTTTTAAGACCAATAAAAAATCATTCTAGCATGAGTTTGGGCTAAGAGATACGTGGAATATATACCAGACACATAAACAGATCCTTAGTCCCACAATCATAAACCAATCATACCCAAAAATAGATAATGAATGCGAGCCATCTGACATTTTTCCACCACCGAAATCAATAATGCAAAAGTCAATAAAAGTTATATAGAGATGAATACCTCATAGCCGACCAAGTGATAACCAGCCAATCACAATCGATTGATAATCAATCTCTTTGCCACCAATCATCTTCAAAAATGTCGATACCCATAAAAACTTTAAAAACCGATTGCATCTTCTTCAATTCTGCTACTGTTGACAACTTTTACCAGATCTGCTAATTCAAAACTGTTTTTTTTTAAACACGAACATGAAGACCTTGTAAATCCCTAGATATCGAGAGCCACCCGCTCTGATACCAATTGTGAAGATCGTTTAAGCCCTATCTAGGATATAGTAACAATGATTTGCACAGCGGAATAAGAAAATAAGAATCAAAGTTACTTCAAGGTTTTCTTTATTGAATATTAATAAAACTACTATAACTACTAATCTACTACTACACGCTCTATGCGTTTCTAGACTCTCATTGAAGAGACTAGCTATGAATGATATGAATGTAACCTAGATGCCTACCCTCTTTATATAGTAGAGAGAGGTTACAAACCCTAGCTTCCTATGAAAGCTATCTAACTATTACATATTAGGCCCTCATTGTTTCTTCTTTCTTCATTCTTGCTTGTAGGTTTTGTAATCTTCAAATCTTCAAATCTTCAAATCTATAATTCCTAACAGTGGTCAAGGTTGTGGGTTGGGGGTTGAGTAAGGTTCAAAATTGTCCGTCTTAGTTGCACTGTTTTATTAAATCCACCGCAAGTATATTGATTGAGATGCATGTCAAGATCAAAGCTAAGTAAGAAGAGTAAGAAAACCATCAATAAATGTGTTAAAAGTTTAACGAATTAGGCATATAAATTATTCACATTAAGCACTTTTCTAAAACTATGTTTGAGAATCAATAGAACTCAATTACTCAAGGAAGTGACATGTAAGCTGAAATGGTATAGGTGTTGTTACTATTGTTTTATTTGAACTACAAAATAAAAAATTTATGCATACATGTTTTCACAGTTGAGTTGTGCACTTAAAACTAACCATCTGATTCGTGAAGACTTTGAATACAAGTTAGATAATCTATGGCTAATCGTGAATATGCGGTTACCAAAAAAAACCATCACCATTAAAGGTATTGTCTAGATCCATGCTTTTTATATGATTTATAAATATGCTTTATGACTTTATGTTTATCAAACATTCATGTTCACGTGTCTGGCATGTGTTATATTTGTTTGCATTATTACCATTTAGTTATATAATGTAAAACATGCATGAAAAATCCTATAATTTGTGCTACTTTAATATTAGATCAAATCTTGCATTTTTTTACATCATATACCAGAAAATCTCATGATGTCGATCATATTAATGGACCTGTGACCCATGGATATGCAAGTTCCTTTAGTTTCTAACAATTCTGATAATTCTTCAAAGCATGCAGGTGTATAATGTGCTATAACCCAAGTCATTCCACCCTGATTGGTACCAAGCTGCTATACTTATTTTCGTTAATGATGCGTGGAATTGCGCCCTCGCAAAAGGTTTTACCTCTAAAGTGATCTTGAGAAGCTTGCAATCCCCACCAGGCAGTGTACCTGACCATTGTAGTATAGTATAGTGACAAGTACCGGGAGATTGATCGTTCAACTCAAAGAATAGTGTTCGCTAGGGTTAAAACTCGATTAAACTAGGTCTAGAGGTGAGGGATGATTCTTTTAGTATTTTTATATTTTATGAAAAGCAAGTAAAAATCTCGGGTTTTGAAGGAGTGGGCGGAATTAGTTGCTAATCAACTAACCCAAATAACTACAAATGCAAACAAAATAAAATAAAATGAACTTAAAGTAAATGTGGCGAAAACAATAATAAGAGAAAATGTGTTTACTTAGATTTCACTACTCCCTAGCTATCCTTTACCGGTTGATTAGCTTGTTACAATTGCATGGATGACGGGTTATATTCCTTAATACCATTCGTAGGGCTGTGTATGATCTTCCCTAACTCTATAAGCTTCTACCTCTTCCTATGTCGAGCCGACTACTAGCTCCTAACATGGCCTCATTAGTAGTTACCTATGCATTAAATATAACCAATTTATCGTAGTACACCTCCGATCATGTTTCTTAAGACTTTCAAGCAAGTTACCAATTGTAAGTTTGCCAGTTTTCTTAAGCCTAACATCGAAATCATTCATCCACAACAATTATACGCAAACAACCAACCAATAATCAATATCTAAGTTTCATTACATCTAAGCAAACACAAAGAAAACCTAGCCTAACATGTTAAAGATAAGACAAACATAAGATATAATCAAACAACACATAAAACTTATCTTCAATTAAGCATGGATGAAACAAGGGTTTGAAACCCTAAAAAATACAGTAAAATTCGTCTAGGGTTTTCTCCTCTCAAAGTTGCACCCAATGAATGAAAATTAGAAAAAGTATTTATAGATTTTACACTCTGACGGCGTCACGTTATGCTTGTGACGCCGTCAACTCGCCGCCAAAATAACAATCACATTGCCTAGATCCAGATCTGACGCCGTCACTCTTTGAATTCTCTGGGCCGTCTCTCTTTATGATAATACGTGACGGCCTTGGCGACCCTAAAGGGTGACGCCGTCACGACTCCTTTGGAAAACGTTCTGGCGCATCACGTATATTTGTCATATCCACCTCTTTTTCCAAGTCTTGACGCCGTCACTAACAATCCTTGACGCCGTCAGGTACAATCTTCAGCATGATTTTGGAGACTTTGTCGTTTTCTTCACTTTTTCGCTCTAAAAACGTCCAAAATACTTCATTTTCCAAAAAATTTCTCAAAAGTACCTAAAATGACAAAAGAAACGATTTAGGGCAATATTTGATCAAATAATCTCGACTTTGGGCTTAAATGACCCCCCAAAAGTGGTACAATTTTCGTCTCATCAGTTAACTTAAGTTTTTTACGATATTCATAAGACTTGCTTGCCCATCAGTCGGGCTATGCTTTGATACTTTGTTCTTGCGTACCACTCTGAAACTTTTTCCCCTCTCATATTAGATAATCGTTTATTTCTTTTTGTTCTTAATGCATTCCATAAGAAATTTGGTACGTTTTTAGCTTATTTTTTGTAAGTTTTTTTTTCTCATATTCGATAACCGTTTATTTTATTTTATTTTGTTCTTAATGCATTCAGTAAAAAAATTGGTATGTTGATAGCTTATTCTATTACCCTCACAGGAAGCAAAGGAATGATTCAAAGGAAAAAGATGGTGTGCAAGTTGATGCAATTGATGATGCAAGAAGCTCGACTTTACATCCCAAATATTGGTTTTTTGCCTTAAAATCTAAGGCAAAAAAGAAACAGTGGGAAGCATATGAACAACACTGCATAAAAGAAAGAGCAAGGAATAGAGCCTACAGCCAGAAACTTGCTGAAAGAAGAAAATACAAAGATCTTGAACAAATGGGCCTCGAATATTATACATACAAGGAGCACTTGAAAACAACCGATTATGACAATTTACATTTACCATATGATCCTAAATCAACCCTTAAATTTATTTATTAGATTGTTTGTTCATGTATTTCCAGAAACGACTCATGATCCCGAGTCATCCCCTAAATTTAATTATTAGATTGTTTGTTCATGTATTTCCAGAAAATATAAAATTATATCACTTTTGCAAGCGCCAAAAAATTGTTTCCTACCCCATATTAAGGTTTATATAATATAATATAATCTTATTTATAACTATTATTAAATGGCATAGGGAACGACGCCATGTTTGGAAGTGACCTAATGCGAACTAACGTTAACTTAATCTACGGTTCTTCATGTTTTTTTTTGAAAAGCTAAGAATAAAATAGAAACTGGCTCCGAGGAGGAGACCAGAAAGAACAGAGTACAAGGAAAACAACCAAACCAAGCTAGAAAAGCAAAACAACCAGACCAAGCTAGAAAAGCAAAACAACAGAAGACATATCAAACTTAGTTACAAGATAGAAGAGATCCAGGCTTCGAGATCCAGCAACTCCAAGAAGCAGAAAGCACTTTGCACCGAGCAAAAATCCAAGCTTTGGAAACACGTTAGATGGAGGGGAAAATGTCTTCATTCAAAACCTTGTTGCGATCATCTAAAGAGGCATGAATCACGCGATTTCTCCACTTCCAAATCGACCAAAGACAGCAATGAAAGACCCCATGAATAACTTTATTTAATCGATCACACCCAAGATTAACCACCTTGCTCATGCTAATATCTTTTAGATCAAAAGAGGGGAAGGAGACCGGCATATCAAGGTTCCACCAACTCCAAGTCTTTCTCCAAATTGGCTTTATACAAGGGCAAAGCACCAAACTGTGATCAATCGACTCGCTATCGGCCTCACAAAAAGGGCATGAATCAGAACCAATGTTGACTCCCCTCAACAGCAAATTGGACCTAGTAGGGAGCCTATTAATCGAAGCGCGCCAAACGCAAATATTGACCTTGCGCGGGATCCAAGAATTCCATATATGGTGAGGACCAAGGCTGTGATCAGCAAATAGCAACTCTTGAATATACACAGATAAAGAATTGACTTTAAAAATACCTGAGGCCTCCCTTGACCAAACCCATTTGTTAGACCCATCACCGGAGATAGATAAGCTACTAACGAGGGAAGAAATGGAAGAAACGTCATCAATAGCACGCCCACGAGGGGGACACCTCCACGACCAGATACCACTCCAAGAGCCATTAACCAAGCCCCATCTATCGCTAATAGTGCAATCTTGACAAGAGTCGAGAGCAAATATCCTTGGATAAAGGTCTTTAAGCCGAGAGCCTCCATTAACCCAAGGATCTTTCCAAAACAAAGTATTAGAGCCGTTGGAGATTTTAAGACGGAAAGAACCCTCAAAAGAAGGATCTATACTCTTAATATAGTCAACAGCTTTTATAATCTCGCACCAGGCTCCATGACGGTATCTAGCAACAGGGGGGAGTCGAAGCCACCATCGGCGCCATAAAAGTCTTTAATAACCCTTCTCCATAAAGCGTATTTTTCGCTCAGGAACCGCCATTTCCATTTGGTTAGCAATCCGAGGTTCTTAGCATGAATACTACCAACGCCAAGCCCACCCATTTTATGTTTAAGGAGGATACTATTCCATCTAACCCAACTAATTCCACGAGCTCCCTCTTTGATGCCCCAAAAGAACCGAGCTCGCAAGGATTCAAGAAGATTAATAACCTTAAGCGGGGCTTTGAAAAGGGAAAGATAATATATGGGGATGCTTCCAAGGACATATTTAATAAGAGTGAGGCGTCCACCGATAGAGAGGGACTTCGCCTTCCAAGCAGAGAGCCTGGTTCTAATCCGGTTAATAACCTCACCCCAACCATCACAAAAAGACATCTTTCTACCAACGGGAAGCCCAAGATACATAAACGGAATAGAGCCGTGCAAGCATCCAAGCGTAGAAGCAACCACTTCAACCTCGTTAATATCCACCCCCACACCATATATTCTACTTTTTGCAAGGTTAACCTTTAAACCTGAGGCTTCCTCAAAACATTTGAGAATAAGAATCAAATTATTGGCATTTGACCGAGACCACTTACCAAAAACTAACGGTTCTTCATGTTAGAATATATAAACCATGACAATCATGTAAACAGGTAAAACACATATGCGGAAGCGAATGAATCATCTATAATTAGGGTTTCTAGCTGAACAAGAATCACTTGATTAACCTTGATTAAAGAAGATGAACCCTAATTAGGGTTTATATGAATCAATGATCATCCCTTACCATTTTATTGATCGATTCCTTGATAACAACTATAGTGAGTTGTTACCTCGTTCTTGTACAAACAAATTAATAGCAAATTAAGGTTCATGCTAGTAAACGAATACAAGAATTTTTGTATAAAAAATTCGATTCAAACACCCCTTAGGGTTGTGGAACCGATCGGCCAAGAGGACAAAAAAAGAAGAGAAAAAACATTTTTAGGGTTATGTGTGTGTGCACAAAAGGTGAAAAACAAATAACCCTTGTATTGTATAGCAAGTTAGGGCAAGGGGTTCCCCCTTGGGCTTTGGATCGATCGGCAACAAGGACCCAAAGGGTCCTTCCGGATCCTTCTTGCCTCCTAATTTCATTCTAGTCCTTCTCGTTTAAGTGTTAGTCAATTCCGTTAAGTACTAACGACCGTTAGCCATTTCTTATATTCAAATAATTATATATATATATATATATATATATATATATATATATATATATATATATATATATATATATATATATATATATATATAACAATTAATATATATCAATTATTATACTCAATTCTCATTTGTAATGTGTGCAATCCCGAGGTCTCTAGTTCGATTCTAGTCATACGAATATTAATATTTATCCAAACTCTAACAGCTCCCACTTGGATATATATTAATAGCGTAATGACATTGATAAGCATCTAGCAACACGCCAATGCCCCTAGTTCAACTCGAGGTAGGTTTCTTGGATAAAACCTTTAATGATTCATCATTATTATTATCCTTTTGTTTCTAATACCACATTAATAAAGATATGGATTCAAGTCATTCTTTATTAAATTTCTGTTTCTCGTTTGTAAATGATTGAACAAAATCACCAAAACATCTGAACGTATTCCAGATAGACTTTGGGCGTGGCCACACAAATATTTTGTCAATCCTACGAGTGGCCAGCAGTATTAAACTCCAAAACAAATTCTAAGGAACAAATTCTTTCTTGACTACAAGAATAATCCATGAACTTTGCAACACTTCTGAAAACAATCCTTATGACTACCAGTTACAGATAGCGGTAAATTGCTTCACAAAAATGCACTACATCCATGATATTCCCATAGCGGTAAATTGCTTCACAAAAATTGCTTCACAAAAATGCACTTATCTGGTATCTCAAGTCTTAGGATAACTTTTAAACATGATTCACTTTAATGACAATCCCCATAATGTGAAATCATGAAGTTGGTATAACTACGCATCAATATACTTTCAAGTATATTCTAAACAATACTCAGATTTGTCTTAATTTAATGATATTCCCATATCATTAACCGACAACGGACAATTTAGAATAATAAATTATTCATTGATTTAAACATGCAAATACAGGATATATTATTAAGACAATGATAAATAAACATAAACTATATTTTATTTCATTAAAATAATAATCGTACATTACATCCTTTATCCAAATAATAATCACAAATGGGCATGAAACTTTCAGCTAAACGAAGTCCTATGCCTTCAGCATGCTTATAAAGCTTAGTACCCGGTAGAGGCTTTATTAATTGATCTGCTAAGTTTTCATCTGTGTGAACTTTGAGTAACTCGATTTCACCTATTTCTACTTGTTCTCGAACATAGTGATGCTTAATCGGAAAATGTCTGGTGCCTTTCATGATTTTAGGCTCATGGGCAAATGTAATTGCAGCTGAATTGTCGCAATACATTTTTATAGGTATTTGAATTGATGGCATTACTCCAAACCCCGAAACAAATTTCCTAATCCAAACGGCTTCCATTGCAGCTTCTGAAGCAGCTATATACTCACTTTTTGTTGCAGACATCGCTAATGTACTCTACTTCTTGCTCCTCCAATCCACAGCTCCTCCATTAATGACAAAGACATAACGCGTCTGAGACTTCATATCATCTCTATCACCTTTACAGGAAGCATCACAGTAACCTGTAACATCAAGTTTTGCATCTGGATTTCCCCCATATACCAAGAACATATCTTTAGTAGCCCTAAGGTACTTAAGAATATTCTTAACAGCAGTCCAATAAAGTTTACCCGGATTCTGTTGATATCGACTAGTCAAGTTCTGAGCAAATGCCACATCAGGCCTTGTACTTTTCACCGCATACATAATAGACAGCTGAAGCATAAGGGACTCTCTTCATGTGTTCTATCTCTGCAGGTGTTGAAGCATAAACTTTGCTGCTTAAGCCATGTTGCTCTCGCATCGGAAAATATCCTTTCTTGGAATTTTGCATATTTAATCTCCTCAATATTTTATCAATGTAAGCACTTGACTTAATCCAATCAATCGCTAAGATCTATCTTTATAAATTTTTATTCCAAGACTAAATGCAGCTTCCCCTAAATCTTTCATAGAAAAACACTTTCCAAGATAAGCCTTAACCTTTTGCAAACTTGGAATGTCTTTTCCCGTGATCAATATGTCATCGACATATAAAATAAGGAAAATTACATCACTCCCACTAGCTTTGTGATATATACATGGCTCATCAAGATTTTGAGTGAATCCTTACTTTTTAATCTCAATATCAAATCTTTTTTTCCAATGTCATGATGCTTGATTCAATCCATAAATGGATCTTTGAAGTTTGCATACACGATTTGGGAATTCTGGATTCACAAACCCCTCAGGCTGCGCCATATAGATGTCTTCATCTAGGCGACCATTTAAGAAGGCGGTTTTGACATCTATTTGCCAAATCTCATAGTCATAGTATGCAGCTATAGCTATGAGAATCCTAATAGCCCTGATGTCAGCTACAGGAGAAAAGGTCTCCTCGTAGTCAACACCAAAAGTTTTAGTAAAGCCTTTAGCTACCAAACGAGCTTTATAGGTGTGAACATTGCCATCCATGTCAGTTTTCGTTTTGAAGAGCCACTTACTCCCAACTACCTTGGCATTGGGAGGAAGGTCAACTTCAATCCAGACTTCATTATCTTTCAGGACCATTCATGGCAGCTCTATAACTAGGAGGTTCATCAAGATCCCCTAGTATAGTTTCCTCACATTCTACGTTAAGACATAGACGTTCAGGAGCTTTCACAGTTCTTACAGATCTGCGAATGGGAACCACTTCAACTTCTGGTGGAGGACCTAAACTTTCAGGTTCTTTTGGAAGTTAGCGAGTGTTTTCAGAAGTTAATGCATCTACCTGATCGTCTTCCAGATCATAAACTCTCCCACTGAATTCTTGAGATATAAACTCCTTTTCCAAGAAATATCCATACCTTGCAACAAAAACTTTGTTTTCAGGTGGGTAATAAAAGTAGTAACCCATTGTTTCCTTTAGGTATCCTATAAAGATGCATTTTACAGATCTTTGTTGGAGTTTATCTGCTAAGTCACGTTTAACAAACGCCTCGCAACCCCAGATCTTTAGATAAGATAAGTTAGGCACTTTACCGGTCCATAACTCATATGGTGTCTTATCTACCTTCTTAGTTGGAACCATATTTAAAATGTGAACTGCAGATTCTAAGGCATAATCCCAAAATTAAAAAGGAAGAGTTGTAAGATTAAACATAGATCATATCATATCATGCAATGTACGATTTCTTCTCTCAGATACACCATTTTGTTGTGGAGTATATGGAGAAGTGAGATGTTGGACAATTCCATTCTCAGCTAGAAAATCTTTAAACTCTTGACTCAGGTATTCACCACCTCTATCGGAACGAAGAGCTTTAATCTTCTTTCCGGTTTGCAACTCTACTTCTGCTTTAAACACTTTGAACGTTTCATACACCTCATGTTTATGTTTAAGTAAATAAACATAACCATAACGACTATAATCATCCGTAAATGTTAAGAAGTAGCTAGAACCCTCCTTGACACATGTCTAAGTGGTCCACACACATCTGTGTGAATTAGACCAAGTAGATCAGATGCTCTTTCCATACGATTATTGAAAGGTTTCTTAGTCATCTTACCAGCTATACAAGATTCAAATTTATCAAATGATTCATTATTGATATCTTGCAAAAGCACATCGCGTTGTAGCTTTTCCATGCGAGCCTTGCCTATATGAGCAAGTCGACAATGCCAAAGATAAGATGAATCCAGACCTTTCTTGATTCTCTTATGATTGATGCTATACATTGAATTATTATTATCATTGGATACATTCAAATCAATCTCAAAAATACCATTCACAGCAATAGCATTAAAATAAAAAACATCATTAAAAGAAACTGAAATTGCATTGCCATTGATAGTATGTTTAAAACCAATATCCAACAAACAAGAAAAGGAAACTACACCCCTAACAATTGAAGGTGCATAATGAAAATTATTCAAATACAGTACTAAGCCCGAAGGTAAAACTAATTCAAATACGCCTATAGCTTCAATAGTTGCATTTGCTCCATTACCAACGTGCACATATTGTTGTCCATAGGCAAGCCTATTCTCAACTCTAAACCCCTGCATAGTATTGCAAATATGAATACCATAGCCCGTATGTTGGGAATTATTCTATCAGTTACCACGGTGAGTGAAGATATTACAACTGCAAGAAGATTGTACTTGCAGTGGAAACTCATTACCACTGCAAGAACAAATATTACCACTGCTCACTTGTTAGCTGTTAGAGAAACGCGTATTGATAAACATAGAAAAGATTTTGTGTATATCTTATTCTATTAGTATTATACTTATCTTGTACAAGAGGACTCCTTGTTGTATAAAAGGAGATCCTAGATGATAACTTATATATACGTTTTCTTAGAGCTTCAAGGTGTAACCCTAGTGATATCTCAGATCACTCGTATTATTATTATTAATAATATTGGAGCTAGTCGTTTTGTTATATTCATTGTTCATACATTGTTTCACTTACAATTAATCTTCTAAGTATCATTAAGTAGATTCCGCATACTTAGTGGTATCACTCAAAGTATCATTATCAACACAAGTTCAAGGTGTTCACGATCCAACAAGTGGTATCAGAGCAAGGCTTTGATATTTTGATTTAGAAGATCCTATGGCAGATTCAAAAGAAACAATGGAGACAGAAACAAGCCAATCTAATATTGCTGCAAAGCTTCCCAAGCTTAAAATTAATGACTTTGAGATGTGGAGGCTTATGATTGAACAATTCTTTATGGTTCAAGACTACACATTATGGGAGATCATAACGTGTGGAAATTCATTCAAACCTGGTACAACTGTTGAGACAGTTGGTGGCAAGCCAGTAACAAAAGTAAATGCTGGTCCAGTTACAAATGATGAAAGAAACCAACTTAAGAATGATTTGAAGGCTAGAGGTTTGCTATTGATGGCTCTACCTAGAGAACAAGTCCAGGCTTTTACCAAATACAAGGATGCAAAGACTCTCTTTGATGAGATATGTGAAGTATTTGGTGGTAATGACTATACCAAGAAAACTCAAAAGACTCTACTAAAGCAGACCTATGAGAATTTTGGCTCATCAAGCAATGAATCTCTTGATAGCATATTCACAAGGCTTCAAAAGATTGTAACTCAGCTGACTGCTTTTGGAATTGAGGTAGAAAAGGAAGACCTCAATCTTAAATTTTTAAGAAGTTTACCTGCTGAGTTTGATACAAATGTTGCTGTATGGGAGGACAAGTCAGATCTTGAGACAATGAAGCTTAATGATGTGTACAATAACTTCAAAGTTATTGAACAAAGACTTA
Organism: Artemisia argyi; assembly: GCA_030686995.1. Classification (NCBI taxonomy): domain Eukaryota; kingdom Viridiplantae; phylum Streptophyta; class Magnoliopsida; order Asterales; family Asteraceae; genus Artemisia; species Artemisia argyi. The sequence goes on along the minus strand of CM060683.1, from coordinate 139,597,528 downwards.
AGAAAGCTGGCAAGTTAAAGACAAGTTCTGCAGGAGTTGCACTCATATCATCATCAGGTAATGACAGTTCTGATGAGGAAAGTGACAGTGATGATGACAGTGGTAACATGATTGTTTCCACTGGTAATGGAAATGTTTCCACTAGGAGCTCAAAGAAGCAGATTGCAGGACTAAGTGATGCTACTTTCTATGCCTTCATATCCAGCCATGTGGGTGGTTCAATCCTCAATCATGAGGACTTGGATCAAATTGATGAAGATGATATGGAGGAGATGGACATCAAATGGCAGGTAGCATTGCTCAGCTTAAGATCAAAGAAGCTCTGGAAGAAGACAGGGAGAAAGATTCATATAAGTGGAGATGAGACTGTAGGTTTTGATAAAAAGAAGGTGGAGTGCTATAACTGTCACAAGAAGGGGCACTTTGCAAGAGAATGCAGAAAACCAAGGAAATCTGACAATAAGTCAACTTGGTACAAGAAGGAAAAGACCAAAGAACCTACAACAGAAGAGCCAAAGGTGCTATTGGCTATTGATGGAGTAAGCTTTGATTGGAGCTTTATGGGTCAGAATGGAGAAGATGATACAGAATCTGCAATGCTAGCCACTGAGCATGCACTCATGGCTTTCTCTGACTCTGAGGTATATACTGATAATGCTTGTTCTAAAAACTGTAAGGCTGCTAAAGAGTTAGAGGTTTCTAAAACACAATATGATGAACTGATGCTAGATTTACATCATACTAATTATAATTTAGCAAATCATAAAAGAGGTCTAGGTGTTTTAGAAAAGCAGATAGAGCATTATAGGGCTAATGAATCTAAGTTCAGAGATGATATTGCTGTTTTAAAAAGAGACTTAGATTTTTATCTTGAAGTAAATAAAGCTCTTAGGGAAGAGATTGAGAAAGTTAAAAAGGCTAGTGAGAACATTGAGATTACTAAGAAAACACTAGACCATCAATCCAAGAGCATTGACAAAATTTGGGAAGCCCAAATTGTGAGCAAAGCTAAATCAGGTCTTGGATACAATACTGTTCCACCACCTCTAAGAGGTGTTCCAGCACCTCCTGGTATTGATCTAGCTCACACAGGCTTAGAAGAGTTTCAGGATCCACCCATGACCTATGGACCAAAATTTGTTAAACCAGTTGAAACTGAAAAGGTTCAGGTTGAGGTTGAGACTTTTGATAGTGCTAGTGACTCATCTCTTAAAGATGAATGTTTGAATGTTGAGTCTAAAACTAGTGTTACTGAAAATGTTAAATTTGAGGAAAGTAAAAGCATTCCTGAAGATGTTAAAGAGAAGCCTAGAACACAGTCTAATTTCAATAGGTCTACTACTAGGTATTCTGAAATGTACAGGGATAGGCCTAAATCTCCTAGAGGTAACATGAGAAGTTGGAATCATGTTAAAACTAGACAGTTTGGTAGTGACTTTGTGTTTAACAATAAGGCTTGTCATATATGTGGTAGCTTTGACCATTTAGCTAAAGACTGTACCTACCACATGGGAAGAAGGGAAGTTTTTACAAGGGTGAATGGATCAAATTCTAATAAAATGACTCACCCAAATCCCCTAAGCAAAATGGTTCCCAGGTCTGTTATGCTTAACACTGGCATTAAACATGTTTCCACTGCTAGACCAGCAGTTACCATTGCCAGAAATAATAACAGAGTTTATCCTAAGTCCCCTGTCACTTCTTTTGTTAAATCTTACCAAACAGGGAAAAAGACTTATTTTGAAAAGAATGATCACAAGAACCACATGTGGAGACCAAAATTTTCAAATCCAGCAGTTTCCACTGCTAGGCATGCAGTTACCACTGCAAGACCAATTGTTTCCACTGATGTTCAAAAGAAAAGGGTAAACTTGGGAAAAGCTGTTAAGGCCTCAGCTCGTTGGGAATGGAAACCAAAAGGAACAACAAACAATCCCAATGGTGTATCAATGACCTTTGATAGATATAATTATATTGATACACGAGGCAGATCCAAGTCATTTGTGGCTTGGGTCCCCAAAAGGTACTAATTTGTTTATGTTGTGTGCAGGGACAGTCAAAGATTACAATTGATTATGAATGACTTGATGATATTGTCTGTGTTTAACTAATATGTTTTCAAGTTGTTTGTTATATGTCTGCTCTGCAAATGTTCATGTAATTGCAAGAAGTGTATTGCTGTCACCAAGAGATATAGCCAAGGAAATGGTCTAATGAGCTGTATTTAGTCTCTATTGCAAACAAAATAATGCTGAAGGTCTTACATATTAAGCTAATTAAGAAGATCTTTTCATTCATTTCAAGACATAAGATACAGCTTACATTCAAGGTTCCAATTGGATTACAAAGATCATTCCTAATACATTTGGCTAACTGTGTACTACTAGCTTCTATCAATTATTACATCATACTTGAGGCTATGACAAGTACAATGAAGAAGCTGAAGCTGAAAATGGAAAAAGAAGAGAAGGAAGACTGTGAAGATGCTCAAGTACCAAAGTCAAGAAAATACTCAAAAACTTTGGTCCTTGGCAACATTCATCAATCATTTACTTCTGCTTCTCCTTTCCCTTATGTGAGATTTGAGCTTTATTGCTCTGTCCAATATGTTCTTGATGCAGAAGACAAGGTTCTGGAGCAGGAAGATCCACCATCAAGTTTGATGATGTTGGGAGAGATGGATCTCTCATACTTGATCTTGGTTGGGATCTCTCTGGTGTGGAAGGAGGAAGAAAGGTTGGTTCTTCATTATCTTCCTCTGAAGACTCTTCATCAGATGTCCAGATGAAGGGAGAGACAAGCTCAGCAGGATTTGTATTACGGCTTGATTCACCCTCTATGTAGGCATTCCATTTCTTGTCTTCCACATCCCATCGTTTCTTTATTTCTCTCTCAAAATCAGAATCTTCAAGTCCCCATGGATATGGTGGTACCTCTTCTTCTGATGTTGGAACAGAAGAGTGTTGATTAGAGGACTCAGGGTTTGATGACATGATTTTTGAATGCAAATTGGTTTTTGAGATTTTGTTGTGGGCTATTAGAGTTGTAAGATTGTTGGTGATTGAGATGTTGTGTTTGGAGGAAGTTAAATAAGCCAAGGTTAGGTGTTACAATAATTAATGAGGATTATTTACTTCCATCTGTTTTGGTTGGTTTGAGGAGTAACTGTGGTTTGACTTTTGAGAAGATATTTTGTGTATAGTAACTTGGTTAAAAAGTTACTTGGGTTAATATTTGTGAGTTAAGATGAGATTTATTTTGTGATGTTACATCTCATTGGAGTTATAAGGTGTGTAATATTGACACACAACAAATGGTTATTGATCCACCATGTCTAATCCACATAAGAATCAACTAGTCCTGAGCAAACGGCTACAGGTAAAGACACATCAAATCCGTTCATGGTTGATAGTTTACCAAAAACTAGGTTATCAACTCACCATACATCTTTGTGATCAAGAGTTGGCTAGTCCATAGCAAACGGCTTATGGTAAAGACTTATCAAATCCGTTGATAGCTGATAGTTTGCTAAAAACTATGATAAGAGCAGCACATTTTACATATTTTACTTACCACTGCTCTTTGAAATTTTGTTGATTTTTACCACTGCAAGTTCATTGTTTCCACTGAAAGTGTAAATTTTACCACTGATGAACTAGCCGTTACAACTGTGTGTCAGTAATCATATTTTTACTAGCCGTTACCAAAAATAACTGTCTTTCCTTATTAATAGGGTTAAATTTTTGGGAATTATCTACTTACCAAATTGTATTTCTTCAAAAGATACATCTTTCTATAGATAATTCTTCATCCGCGTTTTTCTCAAAACCCTACTAATATAAATTGATTTTGTACGGCTTGATTTTTACTCACGATTACTAACACTTTCTTCTCTAAAATCACAAAATCATGGTGACTCTCAAGTTTGCAGAAGAACACAACCAAGTGGCTTATCTACAAAAGTCAAACGTCAAGAGTGGACCTACTTTTCATCAGATTGTGGACTTTCTAAACTCTACTCATATAAGGTATGCCTTAACTATGAATCCCACAATCTTTGTTTCTCAAATCAAACAGTTTTGGAACTCTGCAGAGTCCATCACACTTGAACAGGGAGACATACATGAACCTGTGGAAGCTCTTAGAGCCACAGTTGATGGGGTAACTATTGATGTTACTGAGTCATCTTTGAGGAGAATTCTCCAATTAGATGATCTCAATGGTATCACCACATTACCTAATTCAGACATATTCCACTACATTGGTCTGATGGGGTATGATACATCTGATCAAAAAGTAACCTTTAAGAAAGGATGTTTTTGCCCCCATTGGAGATTTTTGATACACACTCTGTTGCATTGCCTAAGTCCTAAGAAAACTTCTTATGAACAATTTGGATCAACCATGGCTTACCCTTTAGTTTGCTTGGTTTCTGATAGGACTTTCAATTTTTCAAAGTTTATATTTAATAACATGAAAGGCAATGTAACAAGTTCATACAAATTTTTGATGTATCCAAGGTTTGTGCAAGCAGTGTTAAATGAATTTCAACTGCATAATCATAATAGGATTTATGACACTCCATATCTTAAGCCAAAAGTATTTCAAAACATGAGTAAGGCTTCAGATCTTTGGGATGGAGTGACTCATCCTCTTTTTCCAAACATGCTTGCAAAGATTACACAACTACAGGGTGAAGATGCAACAATCCCAGTTGTATCCCATCACACACCCACTATTTCTGTTCCACAAATTCAACATTTTCCTGCTATAACTCACACATATGAAAGGAGGCAAAAACAGCCAACTCCTTCCATGACAACATTGCATGTTGCTGATCCTTATGGTTTAGGAACAAGCAGTGGTGGTTCAAGGCTTCAATCTAGTCCAACTAGAGAAGAGCCTGAATCAATGCCTTATGATTCACCTCTCCCAACAGGTAACACAGTTGGAAGTGATGAAGGCAGTGTGACACTCACTGAATTGATGGGATTATGTACCAATTTAACCAAACAGGTTCAAACTCTGGAGAAAGATCTGGCACTGACCAAAGTACAACATGCCACAGAGTTGAATAAATTGAAGACTGAGATTCAAAAGTTGCAGGCTGATGTTGTGGATCTCAAGAAGAAAAGACATGTTCAAATTGTGGTCTCTTCTCCATCATCCACTCATGATGGTCTTTCTGCAGGTTCTGGTTATGATTTGGGGACTTCTTCCAAACTGGGGAGGAAAACAGATGCAGAAATTAAGGGGAGGAGTACTAATTTTGAAGATATGGATGCACAAGCATATGATGATGTAGCTGAGATTGAGGGGAGGAAGTTGGATAAAGATTTGGTTATTGAATCTGCTCAACACTTTTCCACTGAAGCAGAGCATGTTACCACTGATCACATCATTTCCACTGCAAGTAAAGAAGTTATCACTGATGTTCCATTACTTACCACTGCAGAGGAAGAAGCTGCCAGAAAAAGATCAGTTAAAGGTAAAGCAATGGTGCTTGATGCAGAACAAGTTCTTACAAGGAAGATTTCTAAGAAAGATCAAGCTCAGATTGACTTTGATGCAAGATTAGCAGAACAAATTGAAGCTACAGAAAGAGAGAATATGAAGAAGCAGAAGGAGATGGATGTGGCTAGTTTTATGGAAGCACAGAGATTAGGTAAACTTGAAGAAGTAATGGCACAACCACTCTCAGTGATTCCACCAACCATTTTACATGAGAAACCTCCTATGTTCTCATATGTGCCATCAGATGAAGAAATTGAGCATATGATTAAGCATGATCCAGTTGTAAAGAAGAAAGCAATTGAGCTAGTTGCTAACAAGTCCTTAACTGAATATCAAAGAACAGCTCAATTGGTTGATTTCATTCAAATGAAGAATCAACAAGCACTGGATGAAATTATTGGAAACTTCAGAAAAGGTCAAAAGAAACAAAGACAACCCACTAAGGCACAGATCATTCATGAGATGAAAGTATATTGCTGTCATGTTGGAACTTGGAAGATGGCTGACTTCAAAGGCATGTCTCATGAAAGAATTGAAGGTATCTACTATAGAATTAAAAGGCAAGATAATACCTTCAGGCCTATTGATTTTGAAGAAGTTGAAAGATTCAAACAAAGTAAAAGGAAAGCTTCAACAGTTGAAGATCATGTCACTAAAAGAATGAAAGCTCCTCAAGATCCACTGAGTGAAATTATCATTGTTGAAGAAGAAGATTTCTATCCAGATCCTTCACAATCAAAACATCAAATTATTGATTGGGAAGTGTACACAGCAAAGAATTTTGCTCCCACTTGGAAAATTATTAGACTAGGAGGAGAATCTTCATCATTCATTCAGTTTGAAGATCTACTTAAAGCATGTGACAGAGATGATCTTGATACTCTTTGGAAGCTTGTAAATGAAAGATTCAAGGCTGATACTCTCAAGGATATGAAAGAAATGCAGCTCTGGGTTGACTTGAGAAGATTATATGAACCAGATCTTAATGATAAGTATTGGAAGTTTAATTCATCAAACTTGAATACTACATGGACATATTTTGATAAATGTGAGGTTCATCATGTTTCTACAACAAATAAAGTGGATGTGTTTATGTTTGCTGAGAAGGAATATCCACTTAAAGCTACAACTTTGTCTGCTATGTTGAAGTCAAAGTTAAGAGTATATGCAGATAATGAGAAGGTTAGAGCTTTGATTCAGAAGATTAAAGATCAAAGTGTAAGAGCTGATAAAAGATTAAGAAAAACAAGATAAGTGTTTGGAAGAATTCCCATATCCTCAGGTTTATTGTATACTTGAAGAAACTTATTGATTTACTAATAAATCATAAGTTTAGGGGAGGATTGTTGGGAATTATTCTATCAGTTACCACGGTGAGTGAAGATATTACAACTGCAAGAAGATTGTACTTGCAGTGGAAACTCATTACCACTGCAAGAACAAATATTACCACTGCTCACTTGTTAGCTGTTAGAGAAACGCGTATTGATAAACATAGAAAATATTTTGTGTATATCTTATTCTATTAGTATTATACTTATCTTGTACAAGAGGACTCCTTGTTGTATAAAAGGAGATCCTAGATGATAACTTATATATACGTTTTCTTAGAGCTTCAAGGTGTAACCCTAGTGATATCTCAGATCACTCGTATTATTATTATTAATAATATTGGAGCTAGTCGTTTTGTTATATTCATTGTTCATACATTGTTTCACTTACAATTAATCTTCTAAGTATCATTAAGTAGATTCCGCATACTTAGTGGTATCACTCAAAGTATCATTATCAACACAAGTTCAAGGTGTTCACGATCCAACACCGTATCATATACCCAAGAATTTTTATGAGTTAAAGTAAATAATTCAATCATAAAGAACGCACCTGAAGTACTGGGTTACCAGCTTCATTATTCTGCTTCTTTTGTCGCAAGTCATGAATGTAGAGTGGACAATTGCGTTTCCAATGGCCCTTCTCATGACAGTGGTGACAAGCTTGATCCTTCTTGTTGGGAGAATTCATCGTGTTCTGCTTGGGCTGGTGCTGATTCACCTTAGAATTTGGTTGATAGGCCATGACCTGCTTGCCTTTATCAGCCTTGCCTTTACCCTTATTCGCTTGCGATTTCTTTTGGATCCTACCTCCCTGAATTGCCAACACTTGAGGAGTAGGAGCCTTGCCCTGAGGTGGAAAACCTTTCTCATAATCTACCAGCATTGCGAGTAATTCTGAGACTGTCTTCCCCGAGCAATGCATGTTAAAGTTTTGAACAAAACCTCTAAAGTCCTTGTTAAGGGACCTATTGATTACGTTCACTTGCACTTTCTCGGGGTAACCGAAGTAGAGTCTGTGAAGTTGATCAAAGAAGCCTTTCATCATCAAAGCGTATGTGGAAAACTAGAAGGGGGGGGGGTTGAATAGTTTTACGTCAATTTGTATTTATAAAACGGTTGTCAAAAGATAACTTCAATTAAAGTTTTTCTTAGAAAACTATAGTTGATCAAAATGATCAATTGAACATGTATATGTGTATATATGTATTATATCCTTTTAGGTTGTTTGTAAAAGCTTTATTTTTGTGAATGAACTTTTAATTTGATCTTTGTATGAAATCAATATTAGCACAATGTGATAAGATGTAACAATATGTAAATGTCTATGTCTACGTAAATAAAAATGATGTAGATGAGATAATAAGTAAGAGATGGAAGGATCAAACCGAGACACAAATGATTTATAGTGGTTTGGCTACAAGGACACCTTCCTGGCCCTACTACACTCCTTGAGTCACCTACTCGAGAGTTTTCTTCACTAAATCAACGAACTCTCTTTTGGCGGAGAAACCTTACACGACTTTTGCTTACACCAATTAATGACACTAAGCTAAATGTCGAGTTCTAATTATAGCTAGAACCAATCTCACACCACTAGTCACTACACACCTATTTTACAACTTCTTTACACCACACCTTCTTCTTCACAACACAATTTCTTCTACTTCACAACACAACTTCTACTTCACTACTTCTCTACACGACTAACACACCTAGATCTACCAATTACAAAACTTCTACACCTTTATAAGTAATTTACACAACTACTAACAATATTCACACATCTACAATATTTTTTAACTAGATGTTAAAGAAGTATTCTTCTCTTGCACTTTGAATGATGAGGGATTGGATCACTTGAAACAAGAACTTATAATCTTATGATCAAAGGATTTAAAAAGATGATTTTAGAGGATTTGGACAGAAAGTTATATTGCAAAAGGTGAGGAAAAATTAGAGATTTGAACTAGTATTTATAGGCAAAAGTTTCTGACACAGGAGCGTGTGCCGGCCCCCATAATTCATGGCCGACCCCTTAAAATTAAGGGGGCCGCCCACCTGTAACGGCCAAATTCTTTTGTCTTTTCTGGGGAAAGTTTATTTGGTGAAGATTTAACTGATTTTGGTTAAAAATTTGAATTCATATATTTATTATGAATTAAACATTTTCCTTTAATTACCAAAAGTGTTTTTCTAAATATATAAAATGTTTATACCATTTTATATAATTTGTAATTAGTAAATAAACCTTCCTTTGATCATAATATGTATTAGGCAATTGTTTATTCATACCTTAAGTGATTTAGTTGGATGTAATGATATTTTGTCACTAAATACTTGTTTACGTAATGATTTTATGTTTAATGATTTTACATTTTGTGATCGTCAAAACATAGGGATATCGAGAAATATTAATAACGTTTTTACGCATTATTTATATCAACAATCTCCCCCTTTTTTTATGATTACAAAATCTAAACTCATTAAATCAAAAATTATTATATATGCAAGTATTTAGTGAGTTTATATCACTTCTCCCCTTTTTTGTGAACATCAAAAAGGTTATCCCGATGTTGGATGAGCTCCCCCTTGATGTGTACTCCCCCTCGTTTTAACTTTTAAGGTTATAAGACAAATCGAGATATGGAATGCTTGCAAAAATATTTAGATAACACAATATATATGAAGCATGAAATAAATAAATAAATATATATATATATATATATATATATATATATATATATATATATATATATATATATATATATATATATATATATATATATATAGGGTGGGGTTATTCTAAAAAGGGACTTATAATAAAAAGTGTAGGAAGGATTGTGGGAGTGACATGTGTCACCCCCATGCCACATCATATGACACATCATATGACACGTGTCACCCCACCCCCCCCCCCCCCCCCACCCCCCGAAAAAAAAATTGGGCAAAAAAAAAAAAAATTCCCGCCAAATTTTTTTACTGCATCACTGTTATAAATTTACTGCATCATGGTTATAAAGTTACTGCATCACGTTTACTGCATCACAATTATGATTTTAATGCATCACGGTTACTGCATTCATGGTTTTAATGTTACTGTATCATGGTTATAAAGTTACTGCATCATGGTTATAAAGAAACTGCATTATCATAAGTTTTCTGCATCATATATGTATGTAACTGCATCACAATTAAAATACGATTCTTTTTTAAGTTTTGGTGCATCTTTATTATAAGTTACTGCATCATAGTTAATAGTTTAATGCATCAACTATGTTGCAGTAACTTATAACCTTAATGCACTAAAATTTAAAACTGTGATGCAGTAACTTTTATAATTGTGATGCAGTAACTTTATAACTGTAATGCACTAAAAAATTTGGCGGGAAAAAAAAATTTTTGCCCCAAAATTTTTTTTTTGGCGGGATTTTTTTTTTTTTTTTTTTTTTTTTTTGCGGGGGGGGGGGGTGACATGTGTCATATGATGTGGCATAGGGGTGACACATGTCGCCCTCACAATCCTTCCTACACTTTTTATTATAAGGCCCTTTTTATTTTAACTCATACCTATATATATATATATATATATATATATATATATATATATATATATATATATATATATATATATATATATATATATATATATATATATATATATATATATATATATATATACATACTAGACATCAAAGCCCGCCCAAGGGGCGGGCATGACTTATAATGATAATTTGTTTGGTTTTAGTTATTGTGAAATTATGGTTAATTATGATGCCGCATATACAAATTTTTACTTGATGAATGTTACATGTTTCTGATTATTCTTTTAGTGTATTAGTTTAGAATAATAAGATATATGTATACGAAGGTTGTTTGTGTTGGTAAATAATGTGTAAGGAAGTTACCGGGGATCGTGTGATTATATGTATTTGGGTGTATTATTTTTGAATATTTTGATGTATGTATACCAAGCTTTTATTTGGTAACTAATTTGTTTGGAAATTAATGTGGATGATTTATTATTGGTATGTTAATATTATATTAATTTTTTATTTGATTGTGTATGATTTTTATAGACAATCAATGTGTTTTTAAGAAGTATAGGCATGATTGTCTACCAAATTATTGTGTGTATTTTTTGTTTTATTATACGTTATTGTTGAATATTGTGGTAACTGTTTTTAACACTTTCACACTTGCATCTGTCGGTAATTCTATTGTAACATTTGATATATTTGAGTTTCATGATATATTTTGGTAGGTACTTTTAGGGAGCGTTAAGGATACATTCGTTACCGTTTAAGTAGCTCGTATTTGATAAGGCAAAGTATTTGTTTATAAAGTCCTTAGCTTATTCCTCATTTTTATTTGATGTATTTACTTTATACATTGTTACAAAATGTCCACTTAGTATTAAATATTTAATGAATACAATTTCATGCAGTATAATTATTAAGCAAATAAACCAAGTAGTTTTTAAACTTGTAATAATAAGCAAATCTTAAACGCACCATTAACAATTAATATATGCAACCACATACATTTATCACATTAGTCATCCTAATCAATAACTTTACCCATTAAAAAGCAACAATATCTTAATCATAATAATGTTTCATATATATTGATTTAATTTGTTTTTTAAAGCCACAACTCTGGCTAGTTACTTCCAAACATAATCATGTTGTAGTCCCAACCTGCTCTAAGTTCGCCTTCTTCCCATAGACGTATGTCCATGTATTGTTTAACCCAAAAGGGTTGTCTGGGGTTTTACTACAACCTTGTTTGGGGTGATACCCCGAGAAATCATAAGGCAATAGCCTCTGATTTCCAAGAGGAAGTGGGGGATCGCCTGCATTCGCGTTAACAACAACTGAAGATAAATATCCATGTCCCAGCTGTGACTCAGTGACACATATACACTCACTTAATTCTTGCCAAGGGAGTTAAGTGTCTGCAGTATTCTTAGAACTGAAGAGCCAGCCATTGATCCAGTGCTAAGACCAAGCATCTGAGTATTTCTGAGTGTGATGAGTTCTTGGACAGCTTTATTGCTCAGGCTATGAGCTAAATCCAAAAGCTCCACAATAAAGAACTTCCGATGTGAGGGAGCAATTGATGCTAACTTCTTCAGCAACTCCCCAGTGAGCGTGTAAACTTTATCAGAAAGCATAGTGAAAAAGTTACAAAATATACTAATTTTCAACAATCTTCATGATAACTAATAGATAATAAGATGCTAAAATGGTTATAAGAAAGTAAGCTGGTCAAAAATTAAAGCAAACTAACAGATGTAAATTTAATATGTTTTAAGCTACTGGATCAAACTATTACCCCTCTTGGCCAAGAAGGCTGCAGAGATTTCGTAGATCCGCTTGTGGTAGGCACCTATAACTTCAAACAATGTAAAAGTGCCTACACCCAACAAAGTAAATGGATATGTATGCGGAGATCGCGAGCGGGTAGTCCCATGCGGTGTATGACAGTGTGCTTACCGACATCGACAATTAGAGCTTGACCGGTAGAATCAAGAAGTCACCATGGTTTGACTCCTGTGGCCTTTTTCAGTAGACCAGGCCCTCCAATGTTCAATTGTGTTGCAGTACGAACAGAGTCAAACATGTCATCTTCCAGTGTGGCGGCGTACGCTATGGCTACAGGAGGATGAGTGACCCTTATAGGGTTACAATCTTGATCAAGCAACAGGCAATCGCCGTCACTGACACTGACAAAAAAACATGTTATTACTTGTTTCTTTCAACAAATTTAAAGATTTTAACACTTATAAATTTATAATATCAATTATGTTTAGAAATATCTTCCACTGTAGTAAGTAACATGGAACTCACCTCACTCAAGATGTCGAGCTGCAGAATAATATCCTCATGTGAATGTCAATTATTTGAATCATATTTTGCATAGAGCATCAAAGATAATAAGGTTTCACATTTAAGGAATCCAAAAGTTCGAAACGTATGGAAAAAAAGTAATGCATATATTCCCACATTAATATAAGCTAACAGAAATGACGAATTGAACCAACGGCATTTTCTATTAATTGGTTCTTGTGGGGGCCGTTACACATTTCTTTATGAAGACATTGGCATATAACTGGCAAGCCCTCTGCTTCCAATAATGAATCGGTGAGTTGAGATGACTGTGTGAGGTCTGAGATGACACCCATAGCAGAAGCAATCTCTTCTATATCACTTGAAGAGCTGATTATATATATTAATGTCTCGATTGATTCAAGACCCATGCTATCTATGATCTCTTTATCATCGCCATCTTCTGTTAAACAGCAGAACAACTTCACAACATTTGTTCTAACTTTGGATCATCTATCTTGCACAAAAGCAACAACGCTTGTTCATGTTCTGAGTTCTAAAAGAAAAAAATTAAACAGAAGTAAGAAATTAACAATCTTCTTTTTCGCTGCTGCAGACTCGACCACACTTTCGACCACACTTTCAGTCTCATCCTTTTCACCACTTTCATCCGCCACCGTGGCTGGTTCCCCCTGTGGTTCAACCTTTTCAGCCTGTACTGGTTCTATGGTTGCAGCAGAAGGTGGAGCAGAAGCGGGAACATGAGCTCTCATGTATCAGTTTAGTTAATGCAGTAAAAAAACTTTTCTTCTCCTAGATTCTTTTTCTAAATTCTCCATATAAGACAGTGATTTTTGTAAAGTCACCTTAATGAAATGTGTTTGTGGATGGCTTATTTATATATAATTTTCTGCTAAAGATATCAATTTGGAAGAATGGCAAGGAGATATACTTGTTGTAGGCGTCACAGAAAACGACATGTCAAAAGATGAGAACTCAAAATTCCAAAACCCGATCCTGAAAAAGCTAGATTCAAACTTAGGTGGATTATTGTCTGAGGTAACTATAAAGGAAGATTTTGAAGGAAAGTCTGGACAGTCTGTTGTTATTAGGCTTTCGGGTCTTGGGTTCAAACGAATTAGCTTGATTGGGCTTGGAAAGGGTCCCACAGGCTCACTTACGTCTGCTTATCCAAGTCTTGGTGAGTCTGTTGTGTCGGCTACAAAGGCTTCACAAGCGAACAATGTTGCCATCGCACTTGCTTCTTCAGAAGGCTTAAATCCTGCATCAAAGCTTGTGACTGCTTCAGCAATAGCAAAAGGTTTGGGCTAACATACCGATGCATTTTGTCCCACTGTAGTAAGTCACATGGAACTCACCTCACTCAAGATGTCGAGCTGCAGAATAATATCCTCCTGTGAATGTCAATTATTTGAATTATATATATTAATGTCAATTATTGTGAGTTGATTTGACATCCATAGCAAAAGCAATCTCTTCTATATCACTTGAAGAGCTGATTATATATATTAATGTCTCGATTGATTCAAGGCCCATGCGATCTATGATCTCTTTTTCATCGTCATCTAAATTCTCCTAGATTCTTTCTCTAAATTCTCCATATAAGACAGTGATTTTTGTAAAGTTACAGCTTAAAGAAGTACAACCTCAAATGGGTTTAAAAAACTGGTCCTTGTGGTAGCTGGAGGACTATTACGCCTCACTGAGAGATTTATGATGTCAACACCATCATGAACCGCTTGTTCAATGGCAGCAACGACAATCCTATTCAGATTCATTGTTATTAGAGTTAGAAAATAGACATATAATTACTTGTATACTCTCATATAAACGTGAAATAAACAAATCCTAGCACTGTCTTGTGAAATGCTTAATATGTAACCCCTAGTAGTAGTTAAAACACAACTTTTCTCCATATAAAATGAACATAGTTGGGTAAGAACAACAACTCTATATTGAAAAAAGCCAATTTTAAATTAAAATAAAACTTTATTTCGTTAATTTTACAGGTTGCAAGCTGGAAAATATTGTAGACTTGGTTAACCATTCAAATTGACACCACTGCTAAAATTTAATAAGGAACTATTGAATGGTGACACCACTACTCTGCTAATTTTACAAGTTGCAAACATCACTGTTAATTGAACCTTTTCTTATATATTGCAAATCTAAACATCTCCCTATATAGTAGGACCAAAGTAACCCACGCCATTAAACTATATAAATAGAATAAAAGCATCATATTCCCTTATTAAAATATGCATAATCCAAACAAACTTAACTTATGCAGTGACCTGATAGGTACATTGGTAGTCCACTTTAAACACTTCTCGTTTCTGTTACAACCACCGTCAATCCATTATATATGGAGGATTATGGTATATTATAACAAAAGGGTTAAACATTTCAGAAGTACCTGATATTGAGAGATGAAGCAGCTGTACATCAGGGGCAGCCACTATTTTTTCACATTCATATAAGTTCCATTAACAGTTGATATAAAGATCCAACGATGATCTATTAGATATAGCTAGATAAAGAAGCATGAAATAATTAAAATTACATACCCTATGAGCCATATGTTGGACCAGTGCAGTCTGTGGGGCTACCTAGAGTTCGACCCCGTGGAATCCTTCCCCGGCCCCTAACAACAGGGGGTGATGATTGATTCCTGGTCAATATTTTCCGAGCTCTTTCATTCAAGTTAATGGTCATCGAAGCCGTATCAACAATTGGCTCTTCTGAACTCGCATTGCAAGTGTTCTAAATTGACATGTGGTCATCATATGAGAAAAGTAACAAAACATAAACAATATATATATATATATATATATATATATATATATATATATATATATACCTCTTGCAGCAACATCAGTGAGGGTTACTATATATCTAAGTGACTTAACATTAACAACAAAATTAATAGCAGTAATAAGATATTCACGTTCGACTACCATAGCCTCTGTAGCCTCGATTTGCATGCCTAAACTTAGCTTTAGCTCAATCCATAGCCTCCTTCATTGGAGCAGCAGCTAAAGTTTAGTCTCTTTGTTTGGAAAATTTATCAAGGTCATCTAACGGCAAAGATAAAGGACTATTCACTATAGGTTGATATGACCTAGGACTTTGAGGGTATTTAGGAGAATTTGGAGAAAATAAACCATTTCCAAATTTGGTGGAGCTTGAATGTAATGACCCACTTTCAGGCTTTGAAATATGCCTTGTTATTGTAGGAATAGGTCTCAAAGGTGGTGGAGCTCTAGTTGGTTGTGTGAACAGAGGTATCTCGGACATAGTGAGCCATATTTCATCAGTCGCCTGGACATGTTCTGATAAATACAAAGGTGTAGAAGTAGACTGATTAACAGATGTATGATGAGATTCTTGAGAACCATCAACAGATGCATATCGTGGTTATCTTTCAGAGTATCTAAAAGAAGCTCATGTGTTGAATGTTTACTAACAGAACTTTGCTCCCTACTCATACCTGATTTTTCTTTTGAAGGGCTCTGATTCTTCTTCGTGTTATTCATATTTTACTAAAACTTTCATTGCTCCTTTTTTTGTTAATTTAGCTTTATGGCGTACCTTCGGTTTTTTGGCCCTGCAAGGATGCAAAGCCACCAACGTCATTCATTGCTCCTGCATCCAGAAGATTTGTAAGATTGCACAAATGATACATCGTAAAACCTATACATTAAGATATTCATTAGGTAAACAAAAATAGATATGTGAGCTTATCAGTCCTGTAACTACAGCCTAGTCACTTTAATATCCTGTTTCTTTGCATCTAGCTATCAAATTTTCGATAAATGAAGCATCGGCTGTATCCACATGTACACAAATAACCATCTATACAACATATAAAACATGCACATTGAGATATTCGTTGGGTAAACAAAAATAGATCTATGAGCATATTAGTCCTCTAACTACAACCTAGTCACTTTAATATCATGTTTCTTGAATATATAAGTCATCGTATGCTGCAAAGAAACGTTAGTAAATAATGTTCACAATATTATCATAGAATTTAGTGACTGAAAATAATTACTTACATAGAAAGAACCTTGAATAAAAAAACATTATCAGTTGCTTAGTTTTGAACTTCACATCCAAACAACCCCTATAAATTAATTTTGTGGTTTTTTTTTACAGAATACGAATGAACACATAGGTTTTGTGTGTGTTTGTGATTGTATACGTGAGTTTACATGGTGTGGGATTAGGTTAAAGTTTTTAATTGTGAAACTATAATTAAGGGATATGTGCTATATAATTTCTGGATATGTGCTACAAAATATTTACCAAAGTTACAACTTATAACTTTTGGCTTACAGAATGTTAACAAAAAAAAATTATGGTTCAGTGGTTAAGATACCACATTACAATTGGAAGGTTATGTGTTCGAATCTCAATTATTGTTTTTTATAAAACGCACTAAAATTATCATGCAAAATTGCCAACGTTGCTTAGGTGGACGAAAACTGATGACATGGCTGATGACTGGGCATTAACCATGATTATTTGGCAATGACTGGGCATTGACCATGATTATGTGGCAAAAAATAGTCAAACGCCTCCAGTTATATATATATATATATATATATATATATATATATATATATATAAGTGTAACAAGCAATATGAGCATGAAAGGAACACTTCAACTAAATATGAAAAATTATAAGCAACATGCATCCAAGATGCATAAACAAGATAACCAATAAACTAAAGCCCTGTGAGCTTACAAGCATACAAGATAACTAGCAACCAAAACTCTAATAGAAATATTTTTCCTAGAGCTTGCCATCAAAATGGTTGAAACATTTTATTTTCCAAACACTAAACATGCTTAGTTGGAGGGAAGCAATGTTGTAGGTGGAGATGATGGTGTTGATGGAGGTGTGTTTGATGTTGGTGGAGGTGGAGGTGTAGTTGATGTTGGTGGTGGAGGTGTGGATGTTGTTGGTGGAGGTTGAGGAAACAAGCTTTGAATATATGAAAACATGTAGTGTATTTCATCTCTTAGGCCAAAGATGATGGTACGGTTATGGATGCAACAAAGGCAAGTATCACCATGAGCTTCAAGTAGGCTCCATGGGATGAGATTGAAGTTTGGTGGGTTGAGTGGTGATGGTGAAAATTGTGCATCAAGAGGTGTGATGGGTGATAGTGAAAGAGTGATGTCTAAGGTTGCATTTTCAATGGGTGTTGGTGGAGGTGATAAGTGATTATTGATGTAGTCATTGATAAATGATGATGATGGTATTGAGGAGTTAGAGGTTCCATGAGTTGATGGTGTTTTAGCTGGTGCATTTGGAGCACTAGGAGATGAACATTGAGGTGGTGGTGATGGAGTGGTATTGTCTTCATTTGTGAGATCAATAAAGAGTTGTTTTGTTGGGATGATAACAAGTTTTTGTTTCTTGGCTTTGTTGGAGGTGGTGGTTTTTGGTGATGTCATGATGAATTGGTTGAGTTTAATAGGTGTGATGATGATGGAGTGTGGATGAAAGGTGTATGGGGTTTTATAGCATGAAAGCATGTTTAGAAATGGAATTAATTTGAAAATACATGTTTAGATTCCAAAATGAGTTTAGTTTTTAAGGGAAATGGTAGCTGGGACTAGCAAAAGGAGTCACAAGGTGCAAAAGAAAACAGTGTAAAAACTGTTCCAGATGGCCGGTCCCCTTAATTCATGGCCGGCCCCCTTAAAATTAAAGGGGCCGCCCTTGATAATTAAGGGGGCCGCCCATCTGGTAATTTTCCAGGCGACCAAATTTCAAAAAATTTCTAAAAGTGGTTTATTTTTGTTTTGTTTTTGTAGCAAGCTCTATTGGAACAATACATATTAGTTTTGGTCTATTAGAAAAGCAAGTAATTCATATATAATCATATATTGATCATGCACACATAGATCTAAACCAAAGAGAAATTCATGCAAACTAAGAAAGCAAATAACAATAATAAAACACAATAAATGATAAGGCGAAAAATGAACCACTTTTAGGGGGTCATTTAAGCCCGGAATCGAACTTATTTGATCAAATATTGCCCTAAATCATTCCTTTTATGATTTTAGGTACTTGGAGAGTGAATTATGGAAAAGAAGCTTTTTTGGACGTTTTTGGAGCATAAAAGTGAAGAAAATGGCTAAGTCTCTATTTTCCATTCTGTGAACAGTTCCTGACGGCGTCAAGTGTCACAACCTGACGGCGTCAGACGTATCTACAATTAATTTTACCGAAAGTTCGTGACGGCGTCAAGAGTCAGAGGCTGACGGCGTCAGAGATCATGGAATTATTTACCGAGAGATGGTGACGGCGTCACACACAGGGCGTCAAGAGTAAATTGCATGACGGCCTAAGGGTGACGGCGTCAAAAGTAGATCAAGAGCGTCCGATGAACTATCTGGCGGTGGTCTGACGGCGTCACAAGTTTGTTCGTGACGCCGTCATATCAGATTTCCTATATATACTTTTCTAGTTTTTCAGTTTTAGAGGAGGAGTTTTTGGGAGAAACCCTAGATACGATTTTGGTGTGACTTTACAGGTTTTTCAAGGGTTCCAACCCCTTGATACCTTGCATGATTAATAAAGATAAGTGTTCTTTTAATTCAATCAATATGTCTATGTGTTGGTTGTCTATATCTTGTTCTTGTCTTAATTCTATCATGCTAAGCTAAATCTCTCTTGTGTTTGCTTAGATCTAATGAAACCTAGATATTGATTATGTGTTGATTACTTGTTTATTCTTGTTCTTGGATGAATGATTTATATGTTAGGCTTAAGAAAACTGGCAGATCTCCAAATGGTAACATGCTTGAACGTCTTAAGAAACATGAACCGAGGCGTACTAGGTCTTTATTGGTTGTATTTAATGCATGAGCCACTGTTTATAATCCCTATAGTTGTGCTGGGCATGGTGTAGGAGGAGATAAGAGTTCATAGAATTGGGGAGTTATGTATGCCACCCCATGAATGGTATTAAGGAATACGATCCGTCATCCATGCAATTATAACAAGTAATTAACGTGTAAAAGATATCTAGGGAGTAAGGAAATCTAAGTAAACACATCTTCTCCAATTACTGCTCACAACTTTAGTTTAAATTAGTTTATTTTATTTTAATTTAATTGCATCTTAGTTCTGGGTTAGTTGAATAACAACTAATTCCGCCCAAATCCTTCAAACCCGAGATTTTAATTGCTTTCTAAAAAATATAAAAATACAAAAAATAATCTTCTTTCATCTCTAGAACTAGTATTTAGGTTTTCTAATCCTAGCGACACTATTCCCAAGTTGAACGATCAATCCCCCGGTACCTGCCACTATACTATACTACAACGATCAGGTACACTGCCTGGTGGGGGTTGTAAGCTTCTCGAGATCCCTCGAGAGGTAAAGCCTGGTGCAATTCCCACGCATCAAGTTTTTGGCGCCGCAGCCTGGGGAATAGTTATTGTCTAGGTTAGTTTATCTTTTTATTAGGTCTACTTGCTAGATTCCTTTCTAGTAAGATTTTATTTTTTATTTTTAGGTTTTCTTTAGTCTATCTTTTTCTTTGTGTGTTTGTTCGTAATTTTCATTGACTATTCCATTCGCCATTATGGAGAACGCGAATCCACCATACTACCGATCACAAAATTCACCCACTCCTAATGACATCTTGATGTTTAAACAACATGAAGATGAACCTATCTATGATGCATGGGCTCGTTTTAAATATTTACTCCGAAAAGTCCCTCATCATAATTTCGATCTGTGGTCCCAAATTGAAATATTTTACCATCGTGTCGACCACTATACCAAAATGGACATTGACCATGCCGCAGATGGGGACCTTTGGGGATTAAGTGCTGATGAAGCATGGGAAACCATAGAGAAGTGTGCCCGACTTGACAAAAAAATGGACAACCCAACAAGTGTTGTTACGGATCAATTGATTGCAAGTTTGAGGGAACAAGCAAGAAGTTTGTTTGGGGATAAAACTATAGATGAGATAACTGGGCACACGGGGTGGTTTGATTTCACCAAAATACAAGCTGAGCACATTGGTAATCTTGATATGATGGATGATAGAGTTCAAAATCTAAGCCCATCAAGTACCCCACAAATCCCACCATCATTTGAGGCACCCACACCACCCGTGACTTACCCGGAAGAAGTAGAAGAGACTTTAGGAATCCCAATAGAGGTAGAGCCCTTAGACCAAGCACCACTTGAGGATATAGGTTTGAATACTTGTAATGATAACCTTATACCTAGTTCTAGGGAATTTCCTAGTTTTGATGAACCAGAGCCTCAACCGAAGCCGCTACCTAATCTTCCATCTTTAGATGTGAATTTAGGAATTGAAAAAGGTCCCGATATACCCATCAAACCATATAGTCCGGGTAGTTTTACTTTGAAGGTAGTAGACCCCAAGCCTTGTAGAGAAGAATCCAATATAGGAGTGGAACATAACCTTGCATGCTTACATCACCCATTCATGATTGATCATAAGAAACATTATGGGTTTAAACCGGGTTTATTAGGTCAAGATGGATCCCCAACTAGGAGTCTCTCGAAGTTGATAGAAAATGATCCCTTTCGAGGGGGAAATCTCGATCCACCCATTAACCCAATTGAATTAGGTAAGGTTATGATGATAGGAGCACACCCGTTTGAGCATATAATTCATCCACCACTCTTCCCTCACGTGGCATATTTCCACCCTAAGGGTGTGTATCGCTACTTCCACCCGCACTTAATCCAAAGTGTAGGGAAAACCTCCCCTATTGCCGTTAAATAAGGGTAGAGTCAGGCTCGTGACTCGAACAAAAACAAGCGCTTCTTGGGAGGCAACCCATGCTTTGTGTGATTTTTATTTTGTTTGTTTGTTATTTGCTTCCGTATGCATGCTTCATTTTTATTGTTCGTAGATCATGTTTCTAAATTAAAAAGTGGAAATACTTTATTATGTTGTTTAGCCTAGTCTTAACTCCAGCCTAAAAGTATTTTTGCAAAAGATAAGTGTAAGGGGAAACCCCAAATATGTTTTTAAGAAACACACGATCATGATTCTCCACAATTTTAAGTGAGCATGTATATTAGTACTTGTTAGTGTCAAATGCTTGTATTGAGTCATAATGGAGTTTTGCAGGATTTTCCAGGAAGTAGAACCAAGTTTTTCCAGAAATTTTCCGGAAACTTAACACAAGGATTTCTGCAGGTCAATCCTGACGGCGTCACGAGTTTACTCTTGACGGCGTCACGGGTGAAAATCTGGAAATTTTACCAGTTTTGTTTTTCTAACGGAGTCTTATTGTTTTTGTGAATTATTAAGTTTTATAATCTCCAGGAAATCTGCAAACTTCATTTACAAGCATTATATCTTACTTTGCTTTCTAGGATTTTGTAAGTTATATAGGATGCCGCCGATTTTACGCGAGGTTGTCTTGTCTATTTTGTCAGGTCCTACAGGTTATATTGGACAAGAAGATGATTTATATTCTGGAAGGGAAGCTTTGATTGTTCGTTTTCTTGGAGGAAGATCTAACCTGGCCAACCTTTAATCCATACCGAGCGAATTAGGGGAGTATTTGATTTCATTCTTTTTACTTGTTTACTTTTACATTCTTTACTTGAACATTGGGGACAATGTTCATCTTAAGTGTAAGGGGAGGGTAAAAAGATGATACCTTACAATACACTTTCGCTTGAGTTTGTTTTGTTTAATGGTAGGTGTGTAATAAAACTATGAGAAATACTTGTTAGTGTAATTTTAGCGCCAAATTTAAAATTTTTTACAACATTTAGGAGTGAAGCTTCAGCCTTAGCAAGCGTCTCATGGATAGGAGATTGTATGACTAGCACTTAACCGTATATTCAGAAAAATTTTCCACCCAAAAATGTGAGGTTCGCCTTTAGATTTGATAGGAAAAGCATTTACTATTAGTGCTTATGAGTGTACCGGTAGCATTTAGATTCTAGAACTTGCGTTAGTGATGCATCCCAAGACCGCTAGTGAGACTACATTCGTGTAGTAGGATTTACTATATGATAAGAGGCATTAGGATCACCCTTGTGTTAAACCCGTATCATAATTTCTTGACCACTTAAGTCATATTGTTTGGCTAGTTAAGTCAACTAATTTTTCCCACACCCTTAGCGTTGTACTCATTTTTAGTACACGAAACCCCTAGTACACCCCTCCGAGCCTATCTTTTCGTTTCTAACTTTAAGCATTTTACTTAAAGGAAGAATTTGTTACACCCCACTTAAATGTACACCCAAATCGCCTTAGCCTTCCGTGTATGCACTCACCTTTAGTGCATTATTGTTATTTGTTAAACCCTAAGTTAACTTTCTAATTGATTACATGGTTGCTAAGTCGAGTCATATCCTTGTACATATTGTTTTGGGACGATTGGGACTCATGGGTAAGTACTTATTTTATGGAGTAATGGGGAAGAACATCATATACTACCCCCATATGTACGTTAATCTTAAAAGTGCTCCAAGTGTTTTGATTTTCTTAATTCGAGTCATTAGATTAGTTTATTGTAAAGTATGTAAAGATTCAAGTGTAAGGGGAATTCCCATTCCCTTTGATGTACTATTTTGGATGGTAGGGCAAGAGTGTATGCAAAAAAAAAAAATCGAAAAATCAAGAAAAGAAAAGAAAAAAATAGAAAAAGAAAGAGAAAAACATACGGACTACCATCCCTTTTTATTCTTTGTTTATTTTATGTTTTTGTTATTTTTCATTTATTAGCTTAAGTCGAGTCTAGTCTTGGCTTAGCAACGCCATATTTTACATGTAATTAACCAAGATTGTTAGCTCGCCACCAGAATAACTTCCTTTATCCAACAAAACCGTGTAATTCATATCCCTATACCTAACGTTACAACCCCTTGAAAGACCTCTTTGATAGTTTATCTTAGGTGCTTACGCCATGCGGTGGAGGTTTGATCCTTTCCCAAGCCTATGGTAATCTATTTTGCTATGACAGGTAGTGAGAGATATCTTCCATTTCCATATTGTTATATTACTTTATTACACCCGAGAGATGTGAGTATCTAAACACTATTTGTGAGGTGCTAGTATATGACCTCCGTGCTTGTCTTTGGTCTTTAGTGGAACGATTATTTGTTGTAATTACTTTTATATTAGTGTTAAATGACCTCTAACTTGTCTTTTGATTAGAATAAAAGCATATTTGCTTGAGGACAAGCAAATCTCAAGTGTAAGGGTATATGATAAGGCGAAAAATGAACCACTTTTAGGGGGTCATTTAAGCCCGGAATCGAACTTATTTGATCAAATATTGCCCTAAATCGTTCCTTTTGTGATTTTAGGTACTTGGAGAGTGAATTATGGAAAAGAAGCTTTTTTGGACGTTTTTGGAGCATAAAAGTGAAGAAAACGGCTAAGTCTCTATTTTCCATTCTGTGAACAGTTCCTGACGGCGTCAAGTGTCACAACCTGACGGCGTCAGACGTATCTACAATTAATTTTACCGAAAGTTCGTGACGGCGTCAAGAGTCAGAGGCTGACGGCGTCAGAGATCATGGAATTATTTACCGAGAGATGGTGACGGCGTCACACACAGGGCGTCAAGAGTAACTTGCATGACGGCCTAAGGGTGACGGCGTCAAAAGTAGATCAAGAGCGTCCGATGAACTATTTGGCGGCGGTCTGACGGCGTCACAAGTTTGTTCGTGACGCCGTCATATCAGATTTCCTATATATACTTTTCTAGTTTTTCAGTTTTAGAGGAGGAGTTTTTGGGAGAAACCCTAGATACGATTTTGGTGTGACTTTACAGGTTTTTCAAGGGTTCCAACCCCTTGATACCTTGCATGATTAATAAAGATAAGTGTTCTTTTAATTCAATCAATATGTCTATGTGTTGGTTGTCTATATCTTGTTCTTGTCTTAATTCTATCATGCTAGGCTAAATCTCTCTTGTGTTTGCTTAGATCTAATGAAACCTAGATATTGATTATGTGTTGATTACTTGTTTATTCTTGTTCTTGGATGAATGATTTATATGTTAGGCTTAAGAAAACTGGCAGATCTCCAAATGGTAACATGCTTGAACGTCTTAAGAAACATGAACCGAGGCGTACTAGGTCTTTATTGGTTGTATTTAATGCATGAGCCACTGTTTATAATCCCTATAGTTGTGTTGGGCATGGTGTAGGAGGAGATAAGAGCTCATAGAATTGGGGAGTTATGTATGCCACCCCATGAATGGTATTAAGGAATACGATCCGTCATCCATGCAATTATAACAAGTAATTAACGTGTAAAAGATATCTAGGGAGTAAGGAAATCTAAGTAAACACATCTTCTCCAATTACTGCTCACAACTTTAGTTTAAATTAGTTTATTTTATTTTAATTTAATTGCATCTTAGTTCTGGGTTAGTTGAATAACAACTAATTCCGCCCAAATCCTTCAAACCCGAGATTTTAATTGCTTTCTAAAAAATATAAAAATACAAAAAATAATCTTCTTTCATCTCTAGAACTAGTATTTAGGTTTTCTAATCCTAGCGACACTATTCCCAAGTTGAACGATCAATCCCCCGGTACCTGCCACTATACTATACTACAACGATCAGGTACACTGCCTGGTGGGGGTTGTAAGCTTCTCGAGATCCCTCGAGAGGTAAAGCCTGGTGCAATTCCCACGCATCAATAAACATTCATTGATTATTAAAGTATATTATGTTGAAGACATAATCTTTAGTACAAAGGCATATATATATAAGCATATATGCTTTTCTAGAAAACTACATTAGATAATATTAAGTTGCCGACTCGAGGTCTCTTGAACTTGCATGGGGTACAAAAGTTTGTGATGATTTTATTTGAATATGGAAGCATGGTGATTGAATTTAGTGGTATGATGGTGAGGGGTGTGGAGCGGAAGGAGTGGATCTAGGTATGTTGTACCAAATTAGTGGAGCTATTGGATGAGGACGAGTGAGAAGATATTCGATCCACGCAATGTCTTCACTTAGGTCAAGGATTTGTTTTTGGAGGAAGTAGCAACAAGGACAATAGTGGGTGTGATTGATGACTTGATCTAGGTTTAGTGAGTGAGGTAGACAATTTGAGTATGGAGAGGAAGGAGGTTTGTGCAAGTTGCGTTGTGCAAGATGCATGGTGTTAAGATCACGAAGATCACGGATTTGGTTGATTTCTTCACGAAACTTTTGCTTTTCCGTGGTGATGTGGAGTGAATTATTTTGTGGAGGTGGATGAATAGGGGTTGTGTAGTTGGTAGTGAAGTTATTGGATGTGTAGTTTGATGATTGACCGAAGTGATATGGATCATTGTAGTTGGATGGAAGTTGAGATGTGTGATTTGGAATGAAGTTGGATGTTTGGCCAATGTGGTAAGGTTTGTAGAGTGGTTCAAAGGAGTGTCCTTGTGGGTTTGGAGTGTAGTTGGGAAAGTAAGTGTTTGGAGGTGTTGATTGATTTCCAAATTCACTTGTTGCGATGGATTTGTTTCGAGGGCTTTGTTTCTTACGCCACATAGGTTTTTCGGTCATCCTCGCTAGCTTAGAGGATTTTGATTTTGGTTTGTTGGGAGAAGTCATGATTGGAATGGTTGATCAAGGATATGTGATGAGGAAAGCTATTTATAGTGGGATGATTATGTATTAGTGGAAGGATAATAAGTGGAGGATTTGCTAGACAAAATGTGTTTGTGAAATTAAGGAAGTGAAGAATCAAAGTAGGGTGAGATGGGCTAAAAAGCTGAAGTCAATCAGGGAACCTCGACCAACAGGTGGTCGGCCCCCTTAATTAATGGCCGGCCCCGTTAAAATTAAAGGGGCCGCCCTTGATAATTATGGGGGCCGCCCGGGGCTAGGTTCCCAGATTGTCAGATGTGGTTTTTGGCAGAAATTTTTCCAGAAAGATGTTTGTTTGGAGGTTAGGTTTTGGGCAAGTCCATCTCTTTAGGCAACTAATCAAGTATTATTATAATGAAGTATGCATGAAAAGTATACATGTAGGCAACTAAGTATATAATAAAATTTCATGCAAAGACAATAATGTAAAGGGACAAATAAGCAAGTCATATATCCAAAGGCAACCAATGCAAGGGCTAAGGCAACTAGTGAGTGGGAAGCTAGTGATGGAACAAATGTGACAAATTGATTTTTGACTTAGTTCTAGTGTGTGCCTATATGCAATATATGTGAGGATGCAATTGCTTCGACTCATAATGCTAAAATGAGAATATCCTAAGAAGCAATCCAAATACTTTCTAATCTTATTTGTTCAACCCATGAATGTCAAAAAAATATATTTGATTATATAATTTGACAATTACATGTGAAGTATCAAGCATGATTTAAGAGAAAAACGTTTTTAGCATTATTCAACAATGTGTTTAAAAAAAATTGAAACGTAGTGTATATAAAAGAAATTGTAAGAGGATCTTTAATTATTTGGTTTTAATGTAAATTAAGCATCTTAATTTCATGAAGAGCATTTAGTTATGAAAATCCTAGACTCGATTGAAAGTGCAAAAAATAAGGTTGAAGAAATTTAAGTAAAATGCCTAATAGAGATTATGATCAGAATTTGATGAAGTTTGAAAAAATGTGTAAAGAAAGACTTACAATATTTGTTTAAAAGTGAGAATTGTTTGGATGGATTGGGTTTTATAAAAATGTTTATGCAACGTAGAATTCCCACACTTCAATATTTGTGTGAAGTAGAATCCTAGACTCAAGGTCGAAGAAAAGAAAAGAAAGTGATTTTATGCAATAAGTAATTTATGAAAATGCAATAGAATTTTGTCAATTTGCTCCATCAATCCTAATCCTAAACGCAAGTGGTTAAAGGGTTCATGCCTAAGGGGTTTGGTGAATATATCCATAGTGTTAGTTACATAATAAACAAAATCATCACAAGAACATACAATTAACAATCTTGGAAGTTAGAGTTATAATATACAATATAAAAGCGTACTTTGCGTCTTTAATTGATTTGACTCAATAAGACTTACGGGTAAGAGAGAAGAAGAAGCAACGAATTCCCAAGAAGACCGTAGATAGAAAGCAAAGCAATGGAGAACGCATAACAAGACAACACCATAGAATCGCAAGCAAGTTCTTGAAGTAAAATTACGTGAAGGTTTAAATGCATGTCTTAATGGTTCGTCAAACTTCACGTATAATCAAGTGTGCCAACCTTGTGATTTTGACACCTAACATGTAAAACAACTTGGTACCCAAAATCTCATGGGTCCTAGATGGTTAGTTACAACATCCATTGCATTTAAAATGCATGTGGTATAGATGTTGATGACAAGTGAAAGAATTCCTTATCAATATGTTTTCACACAATGATAATGACTTGCTTGTCTCAAGAGATAAACAGCTATTATAACAAAAGTAACTTTCTAAATTTCTCCACTAGGTTTTACAAACTTTATTTGCTTTGATTTATTTGTCGAAGTATCATTAGCATTAAATCCTAAGCCGGTTTTGTCATCAAAAGCCTTTTGAATATTAAGTAAGTATAGTAAAGATTTGGAACTATTTTCAAATTTAGCTAGTATTTTTCCTTTTTCATCATTTTCTTCAGTAGATGTTGAAGATTCAATTTTAAATGTGATTTTTGAGTCTATGTTGCAAAAACGTTTAAAGTTGTTTTCTAATTTTGAAAATTCTAAGATTAATTGATCATAGCAAAAATGTTTGGTTTCGGATTGTACCTCATTTGTGTCTTTACAATCTTCACATGCTATATAATGATCCTCTTCACCGTCAATGTTGCTCCATGTTTCATTTATGATCTTTCTTCGGATTTGGTTCATGTATTCTTCGTCATTGATACCTTCAATTACCACATTTGAACTAGTAGCACTTGTATTTTCTTCAACTAAATGTTTGTCTATTAAATTTTCTAGAACAATTAATTCTTGTGCAATATCAAGTTTATCATCTTTGTCTCGACATTTCCATTGGTGAGAGTTTAAAAGACATTTCCAAATATCATTTGCCATTTTACAAAAGAATACTCTTTCATATTCAACTCTTGGTAGAGTTTTATAAATCATTAGTTTGGCTTTAATATTTTTATCAATCTTTGTTTGGGGGTAATTGTATTGATTTTCAAAATCCGTTCTTGTTTGAATATCACCCATTGAAATGATGTGCCAAAGATCTTGATATATTGATTTCACATAATTTTCAAATTTATTTTTCCATTCACAAAAATTATCATTTTCAAAATAAGGTGGTTTAAATGTCATATTCCCTTCTAAATATTTTTCCGATTCCATAGATCGATTTCAAGTTTTAAAATACAATATATTTTAAAAGTCTTGTTTAACGTAGCTCTGATGCCAATTGTGGAAAACTAGAAGGGGGGTTGAATAGTTTTACGTCAATTTGTATTTATAAAACGGTTGTCAAAAGATAACTTCAATTAAAGTTTTGCTTAGAAATCTATAGTTGATCAAAATGATCAATTGAACATGTATATGTGTATATATGTATTATATCCTTTTAGATTGTTTGTAAAAGCTTTATTTTTGTAAATGAACATTTAATTTGATCTTTGTATGAAATCAATATTAGCACAATGTGATAAGATGTAACAATATGTAAATGTCTATGTCTACGTAAATAAAAATGATGTAGATGAGATAATAAGTGAGAGATGGAAGGATCAAACCGAGACACAAAGGATTTATAGTGGTTCGGCTACAAGGACACCTTCCTTGCCCTATTCCACTCCTCGAGTCACCTACTCGAGAGTTTTCTTCACTAAATCAGCGAACTCCCTTTTGGCGGAGAAACCTTACACGACTTTTGCTTACACCAATTAACGACACTAAGCTAAATGTCGAGTTCTAATTGTAGCTAGAACCGATCTCACACCACTAGTCACTACACACCTATTTCACAACTTCTTCACACCACACCTTCTTCTTCACAACAAAACTTCTTCTACTTCACAACACAACTTCTACTTCACTACTTCTCTACACCACTAACACACCTAGATCTACCAATTACAAAACTTCTACACCTTTACAAGTAATTTACACAACTACTAACAATATTCACACATCTACAATACTTCTTAACTAGATGTTAAAGAAGTATTCTTCTCTTGCACTTTGAATGATGAGGGATTGGATCACTTGAAACAAGAACTTATAATCTTATGATCAAATGATTTAAAAAGATGATTTGAGAGGATTTGTACAGAAAGTTATATTGCAAGAGGTGAGGAAAAATTACATATTTGAACCAGTATTTATAGGCAAAAGTTTCTGACACAGGAGCGTGTGCCGGCCCCCTTAAAATTAAAGGGGCCGCCCCTTATAATTAAGGGGGCCGCCCACCTGTAACGGCCAGATTCTTTTGTCTTTTCTGGGGAAAGTTTATTTGGTGAAGATTTAACTGATTTTGGTTAAAATTTTGAATTGATATATTTATTATGATTTAAACATTTTCCTTTAATTACCAAAAGTGTTTTTCTAAATATCTAAAATGTTTATACCATTTTATATAATTTGTAATTAGTAAATAAACCTTCCTTTGATCATAATATGTATTAGGCAATTGTTTATTCATACCTTAAGTGATTTAGTTGGGTGTAATGATATTTTGTCACTAAATACTTGTTTACGTAATGATTTTACGTTTAATGATTTTACATTTTGTGATCGTCAAAACATAGGGATATCGAGAAATATTAATAATGTTTTTACGCATTATTTATATCAACAACGTAATCACTTACAGGTTTCCCATCACCATGTTTACAGCTGTGTAATTGATCAAGCAGGTCATACAATTCAACATCTGATGATTTCTCATAAGTTTTCTTGAGTTCCTGAAGCATATTGTATGGATAATAGTACTCAAACTACTTTTGTAACTTAGCATCCATGCTAGTGAGCATTAAACAAGCAACCTTATTATACTTCTTGTACTCAACATACCATGCTGCTTTTTCTGCTTCAGGGGTAGTATCGGCAGGACGGTCAGGGCAAGCAGTATTCAAGTAATCGAGCTTATCAGTCGCCCTCAAGACAATTCTGAGCGATCTGTGCCAATCATTGAAATTTTTCCCAGTGAGTTTTTCCCTTTCAAGATGATTCTTGAAAGCAGAAACAACATTGGAGTTATCGGAGCCATTTCTACAGAAAAAAGTTCAAACATTAGTATTTTCGATAATACATATTTTCAAGAAAATAGAATACCCACAGATATATTCATATAGCCACTTAATTTTCTTGAAAATCTAGGATCCAACTTTACATAGATTTCATTACATCAGTTGATCTGCTAGTAATGAAAATATAAAAGATGGTAATCTGTAGAACAATAATTGTCAAACAAGATTTCCAATTCCTAGATCGTTATGGGAATTACATCAAATTGATTCATCAATTTGCAATGTAAGCATCGTCTAACTTAGAAACGTGTAAAATATCTATATTTGGTCTCACTACAATAATAGATTTTTACCTTGTCATTAAAATTTAGCCTAGGTCTCACGTTTACCAAATAATAATTTCAAGTGTCTCTTATAGTTATATGGCATGTAACTTAAATTGTATAGGGTATTTGTTTGATGTGACAATCAAAACATGTATAAAGATGCATGCACTCATCTTTATAACATAAGTTTTCAAAACCTTTTTATTATCAATTCTTAATATTAATTCAAAAAGTTTTACTTGAGGTATCGGGTTCACCAATTAAAGAAGAACCATCAATTATCACCCACGAAAGTGGAATTGAGGTAAATCACCCTTAAGATGATATTCTATAAAGAATGGAGATAAAAGAAAGTCATCTAAGTCGCATTCATAAGTGTGATAACCAAGGTAGATTCTAGGCTCTTTCCAAACCTTCTTACCATCACTATAAATTTGTCTTATAAGGCTTACTTTTAAAACCATGTGTACAAAAACATCAATCAAGCAAAAGTTTATGGATTAAATCTTAAAACATATAATAAAGTATGAATCTTGCTAGTCTCGCCTGGGAGCCAATTACCGTGCGAAGCGAACCACTGTCGGCACATAAGACACCGCAAGAATCAATCTTTATCACTTAAAGTTTCACCATTATTAGTCCAATTAATTTTCTTTATAAAATTACCCTTTTATTGCTTACTACATGTCCAACAAAATAAAACAATAAAACAAGTAATCAAAGACAAATCAAGTAACTAATAAACATAACAATTATAAGGTGAAACAAATAGCCACATGCATTCTTGATTAGAAAAGATCCTAATAAAATCAATTCTAGGTTTCAATATGCATGTAATCAATTAAGGCCTTCCCTTCTAAAGGAAGTGAGCCACATGCATTGACAAGTCAATTGCGTAGGCCAAAGCCAATCACAAACCACATAGCACATAAATTGATTTTAATAGATATGGGGTCTTCCCCAATTTAAGATCTATCTAAAACATGTGACAAAACATAACAACTAAAACAATTAATAATCCATGACTAACATGCATGTTTCGTCAAGGATCAAAGCATAACAATTACCAATTAGGTCACAAGTATGTCCAATTAACACATAAACTTGTTAAAACCTAGGGTTTTTAATCATAATTAATATTTAATACAAACCCTAAAATTTAGGTAAAGGAGGTAATCGAACCCCCCCCCCCCCCCAATTACAAGGGTTTCAAATCTATAACCCTAGATAAAACAAAAAACCTTAACATGTATCTAAATACATTAAAAAATCAATTTTTATGTGTTTAGTAATCATTAACATGTTATAGCAAGCTCGTGATACAACTGTTAGAATATATAAACCATGACAATCATGTAAACAGGTAAAACACATATGCGGAAACGAATGAATCATCTATAACATATTAATAATTAACATAAACATAATAGGAACGTACCGTGAGATTCTAGCTGAACAAGAATCACTTGATTAACCTTGATTAATGAAGATGAACCCTAATTAGGGTTTATATGAATCAATGATCAATTCCTTACCGTTTATTGATCGATTCCTTGATAACAACTATAGTGAGTTGTTACCTCATTCTTGTACACACAAATTAATAGCAAATTAAGGTTTATGCTAGTAAACAAATACAAGAACTTTTGTATAAAAAATTTGATCCAAACACCCTTAGGGTTGTGGAACCGATCGGCCAAGAGGACAAAAAAAAAAGAAGAGAAAAAACTTTTTTAGGGTTATGTGTGTGTGCCAAAAAGATGAAAAACAAATAACCCTTGTATTGTATATATACTAGTAGAAATCTTTGGGAGCAAGTTAAGGCAAGGGGTTCCCCCCTTGGGCTTTGGATCGACCGGCCACAAGGACCCAAAGGTTCCTTCCGGATCCTTCTTGCCTCCTAATTTCATTCTAGTCCTTCTCGTTTAACCGTTAGTCAATTCCGTTAAGTACTAACGACCGTTAGCCATTTCTTATATTCAAATAATTATATATATATATATATATATATATATATATATATATATATATATATATATATATATATATATAACAATTAATATATATCAATTATTATACTCAATTCTCATTTGTAATGTGTGCAATCCTGAGATCTCGAGTTTAATTCTAGTCATACGAATATTAATATTTATCCAAACTCTAACACTTCAAACTTCTTTATGTGTAACAAGTTATAGACAACAAAAGTTAGCTCAAGGTTAGCCCTCACAAAGCTAAAACATCAAAACGACGTTGTTTTTGACAATAGAAAAAATATACAATAGGATACAAAAACTGCTGACACTATAACCTGATTTGGGAAAAATACGAGAGCCAAAGACCCCGCCGCAACGCGCGGGCCGCCCTACTCGTTAAATACATATGTGTTGCAATGTTAAGATGCCTTGTTATTAAACTTAGTTTAAAGTGATTGGCGTAATATAAGAAAAAATATGTATTCTAAATATTATTAAACGCTTAAAGGTAATACATAAATATATTTAATGTTTTTCTAGACTAGTGAAATATTAATCAAACTGGACTTGATGTGACTTTATCTAACCTGACATGTTGATTAGTTGAGTGTTTGAACAAAATTAATTACGGCAGTTATAAGGATACAAAGATACTTAAACATGTTTTGTTGATGTTGGTGTATGATGTGAACCATGATATATATGATTTTAGTGAAACGCAATTATCTTATATTCATACAAATTGCATGATCTTATATTAGCATACTTCGTGAATCACTTGCACTATAAAATGATATTTTTATACCGTAATATGTTTTATTCCAACCAACTTGAAATAATTGGACATGAAGAATTCTTTAGGGTTGTCTTTTGTTTTCTTAGTTTTGTTCTACTTGCTTGCGTGGTCAACGGTACGTATTTCGTGAACACGTTTTGTACGTTTGTATACATGACATAGTTGTGAAATATCAACTCCCCCTTAAATCCACGATGAATGCTTTTCTATTTGTCTTTAATAATATAACGTTTTAAATAGTATTTGTTTTTTTTTCTTCTTCTGAATCAGAAAACAATTTTTTTGCAACTGGTTATCATCTTAAATTTATTTAATGCAATATAGTCTCATATGGAGATTTTACCTATGAGCTTAAAAGAATGTGTTAAGTGACATTTAAGAAATGAAAATGTCTTCCTCCATTATATGCAACGTAAAAAAAATGATATATAAAGGTGGGGTGCCAGTTTGATTTTTTCTTATGAAACCAAAAACGGCCCAAACATTCTGTTTTCATAAAATCCAAAACATCCCTCGTCGGTTTGTCATTTCGGCCTATTTTTTCAATTCGAACATCTTGGTTTTTTTGGTTCCGATTCGCTTTATCAATTTTTGTGCTTGCCCTTGATTTTTTTAGTCTTCACATAAATTGATGTCATTTCATGTTATCCTCCACTAATATTCATTATATGTATAATAATGCAAATATTTTACTTATTATTTGTTATATTGGTGGATAGGTAGCACAAGGGGCATCATTTTGTAAAAAAATAACGGAAGGGGTCTGGTGTTGTTACGAAAAAGGACCTGAAAGATGTTTCCCCGGTGGTGATTCCAAAGTTAATTGTGAAAATTGGTGTCAAAAAACAAATTTGAAAGATACATAACTTTAAACAAATAATGTAAAATAAAAAGTATAACATATTATTGGTATAGTTATGTATCTCTTATCCCTTCAATAAACAAATCTACAAAATGCAAGTATCATATGCATCTTTATTATAATGTAAATTTCATAACATGCTGTTTATTATCGATTTATCTTTTATGAATTTCATGACTTATTCAAAATAACTTTAAAAAATAATGTAAAATAAAAGTATACGTTATTATTGGTATAGTTGTGTATCTCTTATATCCCTTCAATAAATAAATCTACAAAATGCAACTATCATATGCACCTTTATTATAATCTAAATTCCATAACATGCTATAATATCCCGTAAATTATCTCTTTTATTTGTAAGAGATAAACGTAAAGTAATCTATCGTCACAGTTTAATTAACCATTTTTACAGGCCAAATTTTTGCTTTATTCAACTATGTTACTAACCAAGGCGTTGTCACATTCTACATTCATTGTAATAAACTCATGCACGTGCCGCGTTATTTCAATCCATGAGCGAATCATGCCCGGTATCACTTTTTGACATCTAATAAAACAACACTCAAACCCCCCTTCATCACTCCATTGGGCCCAAGCCCAACCAAACCATTTTTAAATCCCAAACCGGGCCATTATACTATTCAAGTCCATTAAACAAACTCGGCCCAAATCCTTTCTAATATCTACATAAAAGTCGACTAAAGTCCCTTCACTTTGGCTCGATTCCTTCCAAATTCTCTTAACAACCTTATACAAAATTGATATAGGTCGAATCACCACCCACTATAGAATCGAGAATAAAAATTTACTTGACCTCTTGTGCTCGTTTGACGGACAACAAATGCCAAAGCTTAGCTCGTTGTCATTTCGTCAAAAACTGTTAACATTCGTTTGTAAAATCCCCAAAACAAACTTTAAAATATGTGTGTGTTACGTGAGAAATACCAAACGGACCCTCTTTATTCCTGGGCTTCGGCCAATCTCACAAGCCCAAACACTCTTTTATTTTTATTTTTCTTTTCTTGCGATACCAAGCAACTAGCACCCTTGATTCAATTTGTTGTGTTTCTCCCTTTTGTATTACGCTAGACAAAACGTCCCATAGCTAGAAGCTAGCAAACACACACCCAGGGGCGGAGCTATTAAGGGACCGGGAAGGGTCCCGGCCCCCTAGGCCTAAGCTCGTCAGTGTATTTTTTCACGATTTCATGTGTTATTCCGGAAAAAAAATTGTTTCGGCCCTCCCATTTAATGTTCTTCCGGAACAAAAATTGTTTCGGCCCTCCCAATTTTTTTTTTTCTAGCTTCGCCACTGCACACACCTATATATATTTTGTTGAGTTAAGGTTTAGTAATGATAAGAGCGGACGGTGTGGTATTACTCGTCCCTCACTGTTTCACGGTGGCCGCTTCGCCACCACACCGGGGGTTTTCGCCATAGCTCGCCAAGAAGGAGCTCCTCGTCTGCACGACGAAGGAAAACCTTTGACAAATAACCATTTGAGTGGGACCATGTAAAGGGATAAACGTTTTTTCTCTTCTTTTTTTTGAGTTTTCAAGTGTGTGTGTTTGATGTGTGTACACGCAGTAACACAGGAAGAAGATGAAGTGATTTATTATTATTATTATTATTATTATTATTATTATTATTATTATTATTATTGTTTTTGTTTTTGTTAAATTTGTGCTAAATGGAACTATGTACGTGGGCTTGTTTTAAGTCAAAGGATTTCTTTGTTTATTTTATTTATTATTATTTTTTTTTTACGGAGTGACAGTTAGAATTTGTAACTTTTTTTTTTAATAAAAATTGTTATTTGTATTATTTGAATTAAATGAATTTTATATTATTTGATAAATTGAATAAAGAAATAAAGTTGTAAGTGGTGGGTTATAAATAAGTAAATTGAAGTTAGTGTTAAGTGAGGGGTTGTAAATGGAGGTTTGTTAAAATGATGTAACAACTCGTGGGCGTCAAATGAGTAGTTTTGGTGTATCACCACACCTAAGACTCTAAGGAGTTTTTTTAGTTGAAGTTAAAAAAGTTAAAGCTGATATGACCCTAACGTGTCATTCGAAAGTTTAACTAGAGTGATGACACAAATTTATTTTTATTATTATTATTATTATTATTATTATTATTACTCCCTCCGTCCTAAACTTATTGTCCACTATTGACTTTTTTAGTCTTTCTTCTTCAACTTTGACCTTAAATATTTTTGTGGGTGTTATATAATATTTGATGAAAAATATATAAATAGATTGAGTTTTAAGTGTACTTTTCAATGATATAATTTTTTATCAAGTATTATATAACAAAAAATATATATTTATGGTCAAAGTTGAAATAGTTTGACTTTGAAAATTCAAAGTGGACAATAAATATGGGACGGAGGGAGTATTATTTTAGAGAGATCATAACTCTAGTCAAACATACGGTAGTCCAACCAGTAAACTCGTTTTTACCGTACTTGTCTGTTCTATCAAACACGTTGACGCATCAACTTGATGAAGAACGTATGGACCTCAATTGATCCACACAATCCAAACACCCACAAACCCCTCCTCAGTTTCACCCACTAATCTCAACCCGGTTATGAATTCATGAATATGCATGTAACCCCCTTATTTTTACCCCCATTACCCAGGCCCTTAATTTTCAATTCATCATCATTACATCACTTTACACAAAACCATCAATCTTTTTGGACACCCTTTTGCAAGTTTAGTAATGGGTATTCTTTGAATTTTGAAAATATTGGTTGTAGATTAATTTCATTTTCACATAGTTATAGGAATTTTAATGGTGTAAGAAGAAAAAGGGGGAATTACTGTAGGACTATTGTGAGAGCTAGTGGGAGTAAAAAAGAGTCGCCTTATGAAGTATTGGGTGTTTCACCAAATGCTACTCCTGTTGAGATTAAAAGGGCTTATAGGAAACTTGCTTTGAAGTATCATCCTGATGTTAATAAAGAGGTGTTTTTTTACGTCTTTTTATTGTTTGTTTGTTATCCTGATTGCTTATTATAACTGTTAAGGTTGAGTGTTTGCATATTATATGTGATTCTTACCTGTTAAATCCGTAGATAAGTATAATCGGCAAACACTCAAACTGCTTATCCGGCTGTTGATATCATGATATGTTTAGTTAGAGGATAAGTAAACTTAAACACAATGTCTTGAATTGCATGTTGTTGCAGCTGATTATCTGTTTGTTTCAAAAGGTATATGCAATTTGGATAAGTAATCCCAGGCACCCCTTATATCAAATAAAAAGAATGATTTTTTCCAAGAGTGTGTATTGTTTGAATGCCAATTGATTCAGAAGAAAGACTTACGAGCCATTTGGAAAAGTTATTTTGGGTGCTTATTGGCTTATTGTGTTATCAAAACACATTAAGCTAATCTAAACCCCTCGTGATTATCAACTTAGCAACTTTTTCAGTAGTTAAAAAGTGTTTCCAAAATGCATAAGCTTCACCAAACACCCCCATAAATTGGGATTCTTTGAGCTTAAAAGAGTAATGAAGCATGATTTAGTGTGAGTAAGTTTAACACAAAGGAGATTGCCAGAGTTATGAATTTTGTGGTTTGACACGCATTTAAATTCTTGATACTCAGGCTAATGCTCAAGAGAAATTTTTGAGGATAAAACATGCATACAACACTGTGCTAAACTCTGATTCACGGGCAAAGTATGACTCCGGGAATCGTACATCTCAAACTTACAAACGAACTGAAGATGAAGAGTTTTATGGTTTTGGTAAATTCATTACACGCATTGAATTGTTTTTGTTTCCTTATTCGGATGTACTTGCGTCTTTAAGGACTAGCCTCGTATGCCATTTGGATTCTTTTAGCTACCTCAAATGTGCATAGTATCAAATTTTCGTTTAAAAACGTTAACTTCTTGTGATCTATGGAAATTATGCACTTTCCTTTTATTTCTATAAAATACTTTTGCTCGAAACATCTATGGCAATATATTTCCTACTTGTGTCTTTAGGAACTCATTCTGCAAAAAAAAAAAAAAAAAAAAAAAAAAAAATAGATTCATTTTATTTTGGGCATCCAACATTTACATTTTGTGGGTCCATTAAAAATGCAAATACATGGGATCCATAAAATAAAGAATGGAGAAAGTGATACTATAAAACAAGGGAAACCCAAATTTGATATAGTCAAACTTCAATTTTCATGTACTTTTTCCACTTTGAACTGCAGGTAATTTTGTGAGGGATGTCCAAATATCATTAGGTAGACACATTTATTTCACAAATATGGCACTGTAATATGAAATTACCACTTTTGGCAAAACCCCTTCTTTTATAATGAAATATATGTTGTGTTCTTGAAATATGTGTTTGTTCGTTATAGGGGACTTCCTTAAAGATCTGCAAGAAGAATATCGGAATTGGGAGGCATCTGCTCCTAAACAAGCAAAACCAAAGAGCTTATGGGAGGAATTAGGGGTAAGTTTATATTTATATTATAGCAACGGATGACTTGTTACATCAAGTTTACTAAATTTCTTGAATCTGCTAGGAAATTGGGGAAGAGTTTGTCGAGTTTCTTGAAAAAGAGCTGAATATCACAGATGTTGAAAATGAAACAGAGAGGGGATACGAAGAACCCGCAACTTCTGCTAAGGGTAGAACTGGAAATAGTAGTAAAAATGAAGGTAAAAAGGGGAGCAGTATTGAAGATAACATAGACGAAATCGAAGCTGCACTTGCTCAATTAAAAAAGGAATTAGGGTTGTAATTTGTGAATTTTTTGAACAAACTGAGAACATACAGATTTTTGAATGTTGTAACTTGTATTGATATTGTTCAGGAAATGCCATTAGTTATCTGCAAAGCAGTGACTTTAATTTGTGCATAGTTGGAGCAAGTAGGAAGAGGATATTGAATTCTATATTTGTTCTAAAGTGTTGTTTGGGCTTGCGTGTTAAAACATCTCTCTTTCAACACGCAAGTTCAAAAACCTCTAAATGTAATATTTTCTAATAAATACTCTCTCCGTCCCAAAAAGAGTGTCCATAACAAATTATTATATATGTAATTAGTGCAAGTTTTGATTGATAAAAAAACATTTTTACCTTCGCACTTATTGTAGAAATTTAAATTAAGCAATAAATGTAAGTTTTAATTAGAAGGAAAAAAAAAAAAAAAAGTGGTCATAAATACTATCCATATATAGAAATTAGACATTTTTTTGGACAAACATAAGATGCAATTTCTGTAAACTTAAATTAGACATTTTTTTTTGGACAACCATAAACATAATTTCTGCAAACTTTGTGGCAAGTACCATACACTAAAAAAGAAAGTACTTAACACCATCACCTTCAAAATCTGTAGCTCGCACAAGTTCTTTATATACAAACTTACAAAGCCAACAACTGCTAGCTAAAATGATATAGGTGAAATATAGGCCTCAAAATCTATCACCGAATCCGAACATGAAACCACCAGTTTCAGAGTTGTGATTAACAACATACTCTGCTCGTAATTGACCTAGCTTAAGCCCTACACCATAAGACGAGCCATGACCCTTTCGTTGGTTTCCGTTCACGTCTTCTGAACTACCCAAATCATTCCCATGTTCTGCAAACCCATACACAAGTGTGTTTCCCACTGGTGTGTTTACCACCGGTACTCGTAGTTCAGCAGCAAGCTGCAGGTTAAACATTATATTATACTTTGCTATTTGTTTATATAGGATTTTACTAAATTCTCATGAAATTTTGAGCATGCTTTTTTTAATACTTTCTTTCGACTTCAAGCATCTCCCGCGTTTTAGGATATTTTCTTTGCCAATTTTTTGTAAGATGTCGAATGTATTGGCTATTTTCAACAAAAAATCTCACAACATATTTGTTTTATCATTAAAACTTTTTTTTTATTATTATTATAATGATCTTATTATTATTATAATCAATTTTTAACGCATGTTATTTTTGGCACTAGTATTAAAATATGAAAACATAATGTACCTCAAGTTTTTTTCTCCCATCGCCGATCTCACCAGTGTTGTAACCCCTAACCGAGTAAGGTCCACCAAGAGTGAAAGCATCATAACTAGCCACATGACCCACACACCCACCATAATGAATGTGAAGTACAAGCGTTGGTGGTGGTCGCTTACCAACACCTTCTTCAACATTCTTAAGCTGGATGAATTTAGTCATTGTTAATTGATGACGATTAAATATTGGAAAACTGCTGCCAATTCCCACACCTTGCTCAATCTGCAAAATGGGCAAGGGTCAAAATGAGCCATTTTGTGTACCGGTTGAAACAAAATCTATGTCATGGGTTGTAAAAGACTGACCTGAATCACATTTCTATCACCAACAATTTCACCATTCACAGACTTGGTGTTATCTCTTGTCAAATTAGCTTGTAAATATGCCTTTCGGTCTGAGATAATACAGCCATTTGGCAAAACCCTTTCACCATTTGGAGCAATGTTACCACTTTTATCATGTGGTGCTATCCCTTCCATTACAATTCCGTAAGTTAATTCGCTTTCATTGGTAATATTCTGGAAAAGTATACAATTAACCATAAGCTAATGTAAATGTTGAGCATACTTCGTATAACATATTATATGAAGCTTAGTAAGTTCACCTCGGTAATGTTAATATTAGCTTCAATACTATCTCGATCAACATATATAGGAGGAACTATGTCTACTTCCCGCCTACCTGTGAAGACTGGATTGATTTTTCTCTTGGTAGAGCAGCTCGTGCGTAAAGTACGGTTTCGGGGATTACTTACACCATCTAAATAAGGATGCACATACTCGAGCTTAAAGGCCAGATCGTCCTGCAGAAAAAAATATGAATTGCAAAATAGGAGGAATCTTAACCACAATCAGAGACAATAGTTTAGGTTAATATACAATTTTTAATCTATATATAATTTGGCACACAGAAATTACTACTGGTCCTATGACATATGATACAATTAATTGTAACTTGCAATCTCAATCGGGCTTAGGTTTCGTTCTTTGCAATGGAAAAGTGGAAAGACAAAATATTTGAAAAGAAAGAATAATCTCACCTGAGGATTGAGCATGCTGCTAGTGACAATAGAGCCAATAATAGACCTATTAAGCCCTTCAATGTTCCGGTACACAAATGAAACGTTCCCACCTGGTAGGATTGAATCCTGGGAAGCATACAAAAGTATAAATATTGATGAAATGACAACTGTTTAAAATGTAGAAAAGATAATTGATAAATTACCAGAGTAGGAAGGAATCCGTGCCAAGCAATAGGCAACTTGGCAAAACCTCCGGCTTTAGTTTGCTTGTCCTCTTTAAGCGTAATCCCAACAACAATACCTCCCTCTTGTTTTTCATCAGGAAGTGGATGTACTTCTATGTTTGAAAACAAAGATAATGAATCCAAATTCTTTAAAGCTTGCCTCTGCGCTTCAATGTTAAACACGTTCCCTGGTAGAAGCTGTAAAATTACATTAAGGGGGTGTTTGGTTAAGCTTAACAACAAACCTTATAGCTTTAGCAAATAGCCAGTTCTAATAGCAGCCATTTTTTGCTCTTCAATAAGCTATTAAGCAATGCTCAGTAAGGGTATGTTTGGCACAAGTAGGAGCTGGAGCGGATTGCTGGAGCGGGTTGCTGGAGCATGTGGCTGGAGCTTTTTTTTACATGCTAGTACAACTAGCATTTCATTTAGTAGCTTATTTTTTTAACAAGCTCCTTCAAGCCGTGTCAGCCAAACGAGACTTATTTTAAATGGTAGCTTATTTTTCTAAAAAAATAAGTTCATGCTACGATAAGCTCTTATAAGCTCGTGTGCCAAACATAGCCTAAGTTTTTGAATAATACAATAAGCTTATAAGCACCTCGAATAAGTTTAGCCAAAAGAACAACATCTATTAGCATATAATAACATATAATATAATAACATTATGTACAAGGCCGTCCAATGGATTTCGGAGGCCCTGTGCGATAACGATAAGTAGGCCCTCATGTTTGACGAATTATAATGCACTAAACATAACCAACTAACCAAGGACTTAAATTCATGCATATGTAACTTGATAATATATAAAAGAGAGGGCCCATAGAATTGGTGGCCCTGTGCACCTGCCCCGCTTGCACAGGGTGTTCACCGGCACTGATTATGTAGCACATGTATCTCCAGATTTCTTAGTAAAACCAGTTAAGATCCCATGATTAAGTGGTAACACCTTAACATCTGCGTTGCTAACAGATGACTGATACAGTCATATTTCAATATTTCATTTTTGTACCACTTGTTTTCA
Source organism: Artemisia argyi (assembly GCA_030686995.1). Lineage (NCBI taxonomy): Eukaryota > Viridiplantae > Streptophyta > Magnoliopsida > Asterales > Asteraceae > Artemisia > Artemisia argyi. The sequence goes on along the minus strand of CM060683.1, from coordinate 139,554,410 downwards.
TTGAATGAATAAAGTTTTGGCTTCTTCATGCATAAAATAGAAGCAAACACATTGCTGCTAAAATTTTTATTTTTGTTGGTTCAGTACTTCAGTTAACTAGTTGCTAGGAAGAATCCTAATGATACACCTATACATAGGTGTTGCGTTTCAGAATAGCTGTGTGACGGAATACTAATACTCTGAAATCAGCTAATTAAGTAGAACAAAACGGAACTTGTGATGATCCAAAATTAAAAGACTATAGTGGTAAGCGAAGGCAAATTCTCATTACGCCAATACTAGAAACTATTAATCAAGTATTACTTTCAAGACACAATGCCAAACACGTGAGATACTAATAAATGTTACCTGATCAGGAAATTGTCTCTGTATTAATCCTAACTGTGTCTTCCCCTTGCACACATTTCCGAATTTATCTTGAAACTGACCAACAATGCGAGTAATATCACCTTCCGCAACCTCACAAACAACCTCCTTCCTATCCAAATTCCCAAAATTCACAACCTCGGCAAGAACATATCCATTATCGTGATACCACTTCTCAACCCGATCCCTAATCCTCCGCAACAATGTAGCATTCACCTTATCTTGTTCACTCATCATTTTCATAATCTCATTCTCAACATCGCTCGACAACATACATGCCTTCGATTTCTTAATATATTTCCTATACTCACTATCATGCATCCTCAAGCGTTCACTTTTCTCCTTTTCACTCATACTCTCATCGATTTCAATATCTTCAAACTTCGGTAATAAACCGACACTAATACATTTAAACCTATCAGCTTCTTTCCAAGTGGAGGTCCTTTTCTACCTTAGGTAGAACCGGAAGCAGCCTCTCTACCTTAGGTAGGGGTAAGGCTGTCTACATATCAACCTCCCCCATACACCGTGGAAGACGGTATTGGGACCCATAACCCGTGGAAGACGGTATTGGGAGTTACTTTACTTTACTTTAGCTTCTTTCCAAGTGGATTCTAAAAACGATAAAGTCACACTAATCGTTCCGTCTGGTTTACTTTTAGCTGTTAAATCGAGGCTTTCTGGTATACCAGTACTAGCAAAGGTTTCGAGTGCTTTCATTAACTGAGCTTTTGTGTAAACACCATTAGTTTTAATCGGAAAACTTTCGAAAAACTCATCATCTAAACCAACAACTTTTTTACAACCTTCATCGAAAAATATTACCTCAGATAATTTATATTTTTTAAAATCGTTAAGTTCGTTTAACTGAACAATGATATGAATCGGTAACCCGTGCGAGTCATATTCTCGCGACTCATCCTCCTCCCCCTTCGCTCTCCGAGAGAATAAACTACTCCAAAACCCTCCGCCTCCACCGCCACCGCCACCTCCACCACCACCACCGCCTCCACCACCGGCGTCGCCGCCACTAACGCCGCCTCCACACCAAACTCCGGCAGCGGCGCCGCCGGCGATGCCGAGTAAAACTCCGGCGACGGCGGACACGGCGAGTTTTTTGCCGGAGAATGACGGTTTTGAGTTAGTTAGGGTTTTGGATGAGTTGTTAGGGTTATGTGAATATATTTTTGTATGTTTGATTGCAGTGTTGGTAATGGAGATGAAAGATGATGAAGGATGTGGTTTTGAGCGGTGGCTGAGCAACGGCGGCGCTGAAGCGGAGAATGACGTCATCGGAAGTGCGCATGACGTCATCGGAAGTGGTTGGTGGTGAAGGTGAAAAACATATTTTTACCGCGATGTTTGAGGGGCTTACTGTTTTGTCATACTGTAAATGGTAATTGGTAACATTAAACTGACAGGGCTTAAATCGACTGGAAACTGAACCGAACCGAAAACCTAAGCCTAACTGGTCTAACTGAAACCGAACTGACCTTACTCGGTTCGGTTTTTCAGTTTTGGCTTTATACATTTATTGTTTTTGGTTTCGATTTTATATATTTATAGTTTTCAGTTATATATTAGAGGAGTTAATATAAATATGTTACAAAATTTGCAAAAATTTTAGCTTTAGTTATTAAACTTTATTATCGGTCGCCCAAGTTAAACGTCTGAAAACCATTAATTCATGTTATTTCAAAACTCGGCTATCAACCATTAATTCATGTTACTTCAAAAATTGGCTATCGGGTGTTAACGGTTGACCATTGACACGCCTTGAAGTAAAAAGGTTAACATACACATATGTTACCAAACTTTGTAAATGTTCACCTAAGTTACTCAACTTTGTGTATTGTTCATCCAGGTTACGAACGTTTGAAAATCATTCATACTAGTCGTTGTCGGATTGTGTGGATGATGTAAAGATACAAATTGCTTCAAGACAGATAAAGAGAACATACAAACAAGGAAAAATAAATAAACAATTTAAAAATAAAATGCAAAGAATCATATAAACGACCAAAGATGTAAGAAAAAATCAAAAACGAAAAAGCAGGATGAACGTTTGGTACTTTTGTATTTTATTTGTTTTAAATAACAAAACATTAAAACAATTAAAAAAATATGACATATGCCGGTTAAAAAATGTAAAATGATATGGATAACAGGTTTTCAAAGTTTAGTAACTTGGATAAACAAAAATAAAGTTCAGCAATTTAGAAATTATTGTGTTTAATAACATATCAAAACATTTAAAAATTGACGACATTTATTTGTTAAAGATGAAAATTTTATAGTTTTATACTTTACTAAAATTGTGTGCAATTAAGGAAAATGATAAGGAGACCTAATTGTATGCCTAAACTTATGTGGCATGATCTGTTAGCTTATGAAAAAGTGGGTCCCTTGACTGCGGCCAACAGGATGATACCACATAAGTTTAGGCATAAATTTAGGCACATGGTTTAGGCGTCACAATCACCTCTCTTATTTTAAAATGGATCAAATACTATTTTTGTGACTTTACGATGAAAGAATCGTAAACAACTTGTGTTAGAGCCTCAAGGGTGCGCCTTCATGAGTCCATGTTTGTTTTACCACTTACTCATTAGTCATTACTCAATTCGTGTAATGAAGCCAACTTGTACAAGGGCGTAGAGATATAGCAAGTAAGCAAAAAGGCTTCTTGTATCGACAAATAAGAAGAGATGTCAACCGGCAACTGTAAAACAATGATGTACTAAGGAACAACGGACTTAAGGAAGCTGACTCTCGAGGAGGGAATCAAACACGAAAATGCCACTTGGAATAGTGAAACTCGTTCACAGGTTTCTGAGGCTATGTGTGGTTTATTTGAGGCTTATGAGCTTGACATGAAGGCTAATGCAACTAACTCTGACGTGAGTGGCAAAGATACTACACCTAATGTTAATGTGGATACGAATACACAACCTATTCCTAACTCTACTTATAGTTCTTTGGTTGCTGAGCCTGTTTGTGAAGGAGTTAACGTGTCTATTCCACGTAGAGTAGTAGAAAAGGTTAGTGCACGTCTTGAATACACTCTATATGGCTACTTTATTGGTAATAGAATGGCGTTTCCAGTGGTTGAATACTATGTAGTATGGTTTGAAAAAGATCATGATGAACGCAAAAGGTTTTTTCTTTTTTAAATTCGATACTCAGGCTGGTTTAGAAGCGGTGTTGGAAGAAGGACCTTGGATGATACGTAAATCACCGATCATTCTCAAGAAATGGTCAATTGATACTAGCTTATGTAAGGAAGAGCTGACTCCTATTCCGATATGGGTTAAATTACATGATGTGCCTATTCAAGTTTTTGAAGATGATGGTATCAACTTGATCGCTTCATTTATTGGCAAACCTATTATGTTGGATTCTTACACAAGCTCTATGTGTAAGGATTCTTGGGGTAGAAGTAGTTTTGCTCGGTGCTTAATCGAGGTTGGTTCAGAGGATGAGCTCGTAGAAATTATTACTATTGGTGTCCCCTCTCTTACAGGGGATGGGTTTACTAAAGAATCTATCCGAGTTGAGTATGAGTGGAGGCCTCCTAGGTGCACATCATGTAAGATTTTTGGGCATATCTATGAGCATTGTACTAAAAAAGTGATTACTCCTCCTGTTGCTAGTACTTCAAATGTCGTTACTCCTTCTACTTTGCATGATAACGATGGTTTCCAAAAGGTGAGTCATAAGAAGTCTGGTAAAGGGAGTCAGGTTGGTACTTTTATCAAACAGACTTTCAGGTATGAGCCAAAGAAGACTACTAGTGAACCAATAAAGGGAGCAACTATTAGGAGTAGTGTGCCTACATCATCATCTATGTTGCAGTCTAAAGGTTCCTCCTCTAAGGAAGGGGAAGTTTCTACGTCAAATACTTATGTTGCTTTGGCTACTAAAGAAGATGGTGATGATGATTGTGTTGAAAACGTGTTTGATGAATCGGCTAATTTATTTACTACCTCTACTAAAGGTGGAAGTTCATCATTCAAGGCAGCTGCTGGTTAGCTTGTTTTTGTTTTGATTCTTGTTCTAGGTTCATTGATTCTAGAGTTGTTAAGAGCTTTTGGCATGTCATAAGCTCTAGGTTAGTTGTCTATCAGGCTGTTTTAGCTTGAGGTTAATGTGGTACTTCAGCCACACATTCCATCTGTACTCAAACGTTTTGGTTTAATCTATTTACCAGGGTGCAAGATTACTCCCCTTTACCCAAAAAAAAGGGAGTAGACACCGCTCCATTCCGTCTCATGCAACGTGAACCAGATGTGTGACAATTCTGTCAATTGTTAAACATCTTATATTATCTAAAAAGAAATCGATAGAGGAGACCTATGTAATTTGTGTTGCAATAGGGGAAAACTCACAAAATGATGTCATATCAATACGAGAGTGAAGTATGTTAAATTTTTACAATTAACTAAAAACGGTCACAACCAGGTAATCTACCATGAACAATTTCGAGAAAAGAACATTAAAGTTTACACTATCGCAGAACAAAAAATAAGTAATACGGAGTATAATTTTATAGGTCACAAATGGAGCATCCATAGTATAGCGAAACCTCATTATAATCTCCATACTTGCATGCTTGGCTTATTGCTTCTTTCAAAGAACAACCCTTGTGAAAGCAGAAATAAATCTCTAAAATTCTTCATATTAGGGGTAAAACCGTAAAAGATACACTAATCGCTTATATCCAGCTACAACCAGTTTTTTTCTTGATTCCTTTATCACACATAAGGCTATGTGCTTCAGCAGAATCATCCCAGTAACCATTGTTGGCCAAGATATATGACAGCTGCACATAAGCTGCAGGCTCATTAGGAAAACGATCCACAAATTTTCTTGCCACACGCACACCAATTTCATTATTTCCATGAACCCGACAAGCACTTAACAGAGCTCTATAGACAGAAGGTCCTGCTTCTATTGGCATACTATTGATAACTTCTTCTGCTTCGTTTAAATAACCAGCTCTAGCATAAAGATCCACAATACACGCGTAATGTTCAGCTTTTGGTGGTTCAAGGGAACCATCATTTCTCATTAAGTCAAAGTATTCTAGACCCTTATCGAGCCATCCTACATGACTACAAGCAGAAAGCACGATAAGAAATGTAGTCAAATCAGGTTTGACTTTGGTTTTTGTCATTTGTTCAAACGCCTCAACAGTTTCTTTACCATATCCGTGTTGAGCATATCCCGATAAAAGTGAATTCCAAGATATTGTATCAAGTTCAACCATCGATGAGAACATCCATTTTGCCTCATCAATTTTACCTATTCTCGAGTATATGGAAATAAGTCCGTTTTGTATGTAAATATTTGAATCATAAGCTGACTTAACAATAAGACCATGGACTTGCCTACCCTCCTCAACAGCTGATGTAGCTCCTATAACTTTTAAAACACTTACAATCGCAAAGAAATCAATATCAATACCAGCTTGCCTCATTTCTGAAAACAAATTAAGCGCTTCCTTACAACTTCCCAAGTTTGAAAATCCAGAAATTATGGCGTTACACGATATATTCTTCTTTATATCCACAGTTGAACAAATCTTGTAGAAGCCTTTTAAGCTCCCACCACGTTGCGAATAAGCAGTTACTAAACTAATAGCTATATACATATCAGACTCTAACCCTTCTTTTATAACACGACAATGAATCTGTTCACGATGGATCATATCCTTCACGTTACAAAACGAACTTAACAAAGAATTATAAGTTATATGATCTGCTTTATGACCCAACGCCAGCATTTCCCTAATCATGTACATCGCGTTATCGTTTCGTCCATTCTGTGCATAACCAGTGATCATTGACGTCCATGTAACAACATTTTTATACGTCAAATCATCAAACACTCTCCGTGAACCTTCCACATCACAACACTTCCAATACATCTCAAGCAACGCCGTACCCACTACAACATTAACAAAACCAGACTTCACACAAAAACCATAAATTTCCTCCCCTAGTTTTAACTCCTCCAATCGCGAACACGCAACTATAACACTCGAAACAGTAAACTCACTCGGACCCACCCCTAACCTAACCATTTCCACAAACAACTCAACTAAAACACCCAAATTCTCCATACAAAGATAACCTGCGATCAACGAGTTCCACGTCACCACATTTCTCTCAGGCATTTCATCAAACACTTTACGCGCATTTGATATTACGCCACATTTACCATACATGTCTACTAAAGAAGTATTTACATACACATTTGAACAAAACCCTGTTTTTATAACAAATGAATGAATTTGTTTGCCTAAGTAAATTGATTTTGAATATGCACATGATGATATGATTTTATTAAGTATGTATGAATTGTAAATTGACCCATTATTAAAACTTTGCTCTATTTTAATTAAGTTGTCGAAATGATCGAAATCGATCGAATTCGAGTGATTTTGTTTGTGATTGTTAAGAGATGTTGGTTTGTTTAGTGAGGTGAAATTTGGGTTTTTGAAGGTGGAAAAAGCGCGGGAAAGTGAGGTAAAAGTTGTTGTTTTAAGTTGGTGTTTAAATACTATTTGCATGGTTTAATGTCAAATTTTGATTTGATCCCATTTGTGTTGGTTTTCATCCGGCTCTTTCTCCAGCAAGGTAAACTTGTGTGGAGGCAGTACGGTTTCCGGGGGAAACCCGTTACCACCTGAGATCAGCGTGGACCCGGTTCAGACAACATAGTCTGGCGGGGGTGGCGATGGGGCCTTCGCTGTCCGCGAAGGTGGTCGATTCTAAGTTGAAATTCACCTTTCAAAAAAAAAAGTAAGAAATGGGCCGTTGCAAATAACTTGTGTGAGGTCCTAGATGTTAACTCCAGTCTACAAATCATCAATACTTACAACAAGTCAACAACGACAATAATAAAAATAAAAAGATAAAAAAATAATAAAAAATAAAAAATGTTAAAAGGCATCGGTGACATTGATTTCCTCATATGTGTTGCATCCATCGAATATGTGTGGAAGTAATATAAAAACTATGTTATCGGCTTGCTAAAATAGTTGATCACGTTTCTTAAAACATGAAAACATTCTTTTAAAATTGTTATTTCAGTCTAAATATTGTCTTATTGGGACAAGGCACGCTGGCCGGTTGTTGACTGTCAACACTTTTGCAACAATTGATAAGACACGTAAAATAATCAAAGATAGTTTTAAGGGTTATTTTTAAAGATTATAATCATAGAGCAATAGTATTCACGGGTAATCGGGTATGAGTGTCGATATCTTTTATATAATAAAATAAAACCCTGTTGGGAATTTTGCATTTCAAAAAAATCAATTCATACCTGATTTAGTAATAATTTTATTTTAAAAAAATATTATTTTCTTATTAGGTAATATTTTATATTTATCCATAACATAAGTAGAAGATAAATACAAAAAATATAGATAAGATATTTAAAAAAAAAAGATTATTTATTTTATATTTATCTACATAGAAGATAAATACAAAAAATATAGATAAGATGTAATTATTTAAAAATTTTGTTTTTTTTTTAAATTTTTTGAAATAATTAATTCAAAAAAAAAAAAAAAAAAAAAAAAAAAAAAAAAAAAAAAAAAAAACCGCACGTGTGTGGGTATTATAACTAGTACAAACCTAATACATAAACTTATCAATGGCGTAGGCAGAAATTTGCTTTCGGGGGAGGGGGCAAATTTTTTTTGAAAGACTTTAGCAAATGCTAAAAAAAAATCATAATATATAACTACGTAAAATGTAGCAACAACTTTATTCATTTAGCTTTTTAGACTTTTAGTTGCACATGACATTCATCCGCATTATTAAAACCATCTAAAAATGAGTATAAACTATTTATTGCATGATACTTATGTAAAATTATAGTATCAATTTTTAAAGTGGGCCAAAAATCGATACTAGATACATAGATTGGTATAGGTTAATAGTTATTTAAAGTGGATTAGAACTTAATACTAGATACACTTTACCACATTGGCTTATTTGAATGATACAATTAGGCTTTGTGGGTGGGCTATGACCCACCTTACCCTCCACATAGCTACGCCACTGAAACTTACTACAGTAATAAACTTAATCCATTTATTTCATGACAAGTGTTAAAACACTTATTCTCTTTATCAATTTTTATCACTTAATTTTTTTTAAATATCAATCACATTTTTAGGTCTAATTTTAAGTTTTAGTTTTATGCATACAATTCATTTTCTCGATAATAAAACATTCATTGTTTGATCCAAACGCTACACTGGCAACCGCTAATTATGTTCACTTTTATTGACCATTAACCACAAAAATTAACAGCCAAACTTTACAAGTACCACAACCAATGACCCATAAAGCCACAAACAGTATGTATATATGGATTTCCTTTTAAGCATATTATATTGTTTTTATCAAGGCCTAATACCATATTAAAGGATCATACTTGTCAAGAAAATCACTTTTGCGTAGCGAACAAAATTTTTTCCTCATTTGTGGGTCAGACTCGACTATTTTTGTCTTTATTTGTGCAACATTCCACCCCCAGCCGGTTTGATGCCATGTCATCCGGTAGAGTTATTTTTTTATCCAAGTCACTAATTTCTTTTATATTTAAATTGTTTAAATGTATATTCTCCCACTTTACTCTTTCATGCTTCGAAATATTTACCACATACAAACCCTAAACCTAACTTATCAATACTTTCAAATTCGCCATCTACAATCCATTTCAATTACATCCAAAATCAGTTTCTTAGTTACCATGGCCTCATCTTCGTCCTCATCGCGTTATTATCGAAGGAGATATACAAAAGAAGAAATTGCTTGTTGTCGTTGTAACATCCTAATCTATGAACAAGTGTCATGGACTCATGAAAATCCTGGTGGAAGATTCAAAGCATGTCCCGCGCGTGTAAGTTAGTAACTTGTTATATGTTGCATCACTTCTTATATGTTGTCTACTTTTGACTTTTTCTTTTACCAATTGCATAGAACAAAGATAACAAATGTGATGTGTATGATTTTCTTGATGATGAGTGAAGATCTTATGTTCAAGCTCTATAAGGACAATGAGATACTGGAGTGCAACCTTGACTGCCTTACCAACCATGTTGATGGTCAACAGCCAAATGCAATTAAGCCAACTGAAGGGCAAAAGGTTTTGGCAACTGAAGATGTGTCCATGGCAGTTATTTACAAGGAATTGAATGAATTAAAGGTTAAGATAAAAGTGTATGGCATGTTCTTTTTTGGTTCCACTTGTATCATTATTCTTCTTTTGGTTTTGAGTGTTGCTGTTATTGTAGGGTCATTTAGAAATTAGAGGTTCATGTAATGTTGTAAGCATTAGTCTTCTTAGTATGTAAGCCAGTTTGTGTTATCAACAATGTTTTGTATGTAACAAAGTGATGTTAGATACTCTATGATGTAGCAATGAAATGGAACATGTTTTGATTTGTATTTACTAAAGGTTCTGGTAAGCATATTTTATGTCTTAATTTACTTACATTTCCAGGCTTGTACATACATATATTATCAAAGTCTAACAAATGACATGAATGACATCACTTTCTAACCAAAGGTGTTCTTTCATAACATTAACAGTTTGTGCATATGCACATTACAATGTTAAAAGTAGAACACACACAACTTACCTAAAGTTAAGTGCCCTCAATGAACAAAATAGGGCTCAGTAGTAGCATCATAAGCTTCACTACTTTAAATATGTTACATATCTTCATAGTGGCAGTAAATGCAGCACTATATCAGTTTGTTTTCCTTCTAAACTAGGCCCTTCCATGGACAAAATAGGGCAAGATAATTACACATAAACATGCTAATGGATACTGTTTTTTCTGCACATGCAGCAGTTATCAAAATATGTGTTGATACGTGGGAATTGCGCCCTCGCAACAGGTTTTACCTCTCAAGGGATCTTGAGAAGCTTACAACCCCCACCAGGCAGTGTACCTGGTCGTTGTAGTATAGTATAGTGACAAGTACCGGGGGATTGATCGTTCAACTCAGGAATAGTGTCGCTAGGATTAGAAAGCCTACTAAACTAGGTCTAGAGGTGAGGGATGATTCTTTTTGTATTTTTATATTTTTTAGAAAGCAATTAAAATCTCGGGTTTTGAAGGAGTGGGCAGAATTAGTTGCTAGCCAACTAACCCAATTAACTAAGATGCAATCAAAATAAAATAACAGAAATGAAAATTAAACTATTATACTAATGTGGTGGAAACAATAATGAGGAAAGTTGTGTTTACTTAGATTTCATTACTCCCTAGATATCTTTTACAGGTTGATTAGCTTGTTACAATTGCATGGATGACGGGTCATATTCCTTAATATTAGTCGTAGGGCCGTGTACAATATTCCCTAACTCTATAAGATCCTACTTCACTCCTATGTCGAGCCGTTAGAAGCTCCTAACATGGGATCATTAGAATTTTCTTACGCATTAAATACAACCAAAAATCGTAGTACACCTCCGATCATGTTTCTTAACACGTTCAAGCAAGTTACCAATGGAAGTCTGCCAGTTTTCTTAAGCCTAACATCGAATACAATCATCCGTAACAATTATAAACAAACAATCAACCCATAATCAACATCTAGGTTTCACTACATCTAAGCAAACACAATAAAGATCTAGCCTAGCATGTTAAAGAGAATACAAGCGTAAGATATAATCATATAACACATAGACATATTGAATGATTTGAATAAGTACTTATCTTCAATTGAACATGGAAGAATCAAGGGGTTGAAACCCTTGAAAAGCTGTTAAACTTTGTGTAGGGTTTATTCCCTCAAAGTTGCACACTAATGAATGAAAATTGGAAAACTATATATAGATTTTACACCTTGACGGCGTCACGTTATAGCTTGTGACGCCGTCAACTCGCCGCCATGATAAAAGTCGTATTGCTTAGATCCACTTCTGACGCCGTCATGTAGAAAATCACTCTGTGCCGTCACTAGTATTTGGATCCTGACGGCCTTGGTGACGCCGTCAGGCGAATAAGCTTGAAAACTTTCTGGGCCGTCACGTTATAAATTCCATATCCACCTCTTTTGTCACTCTTGACGCCGTCACGTGTAGAAGCTTGACGTCGTCAGGTACTGTTCCAGCAAGGAAATTTTAGACTTTGCCGTTTTCTTCACTTTTATGCTCCAAAAACGTCCAAAATGCTTCCTTTTACAGATTTCTCTCCACAAGTACCTAAAATGACAAAAGGAATGATTTAGGGCAATAATTGATCAAATAATCTCGAATTCGGGCTTAAATGACCCCTTAAAAGCGGTACACTTTTCGCCTCATCAAATACCCTTACACTTGAGATTTGCTTGTCCTCAAGCAAATGCGCTTTTATTCTAATCAAAATACAAGTTAGGAGTCATTTAACACTAATATAAAAGTAATTACAACAAATAATCGTTCCTCTAAAAACCAAAAGCAAGCACGGAGGTCATACACTAGCACCTCACAAATAGTGTTTAGATACTCACATCTCTCGGGTGTAATAAAGTATATATCACAATAAAGAAATGGAAAACATCTCTTACTACCTGTCATAGCAAATAGATTACCATAGGCTTGGGAAAGGATCAAACCTCCACCACTTGGCGTAAGCACCTAGGATAAACTATCAAAGAGGTCTTTTAAAGGGTTATAACGTTAGGTATAGGGATATAGAAAACACGGTTTTGTTGGATAAAGGCAATATTTACTGGTGGCGAGTTAATCATCTTGGTTAATTACATGTACAATATGGCATTGCTAAGCCAAGACTCGACTCGACTTAAACTAATAAATAAAAAATAACAAAAATATAAACAAACATAGAATGAAACGGGGTAGTAGTCCGTATGTTTTTCCTCTTTTTCTCTTTTTTTTCTTCTTCTTAAATTTTTTGATTTTTTTTTTTTTTTTTTTTTTTTTTGCATACTCTTTTACCCTACCATCCAAAATAATACATCATAGGGAATGTACATTCCCCTTACACTTGAATTTTTACATACTTTACAATAAACTACTCTATTGACTCGAATCAAGATAATCAAAACACTTGGAGTACTTTTTAAGATTAACGCACATATGGGGGTAATATATGATGTTCTTCCCCATTACTCCAAAACATAAGTACTTTACCCATGAGTCCCAATCGTCACAAAACAATATGTACAAGATATGAATCGACTTAGCAACCAAGTAATCAATTAGATAATTAACTAAGGGTTTAAACAAATAACAATAATGCACTAAAGATGAGTGCATACACGGAAGGCTAAAGCGATTTGGTTGCACATTTGGGTGGGTTGTAACAAATTCTTCCTTTAAGTAAAATGCTTAAAGTTAGAAACGAAAAGATAGGCTCGGAGGGGTGTACTAGGGGTTTCGTGTACTAAAAATGAGTACAACTCTAAGGTGTGGAAAAATTAATTGACTTTACTAGTCAAGTAATATTACTTAAATGGTCAAGTAATTATAATACGGGTTTAACACAAGGGTGATCCTAATGCTTCTTATCATGTAGTAAATCCTACTACACGAATGTAGTCTCACTAGCGGTCTCGGGATGCATCACTAACGCAAGTTCTAGAATCTAAATGCTACTGGTACACTCATAAGCACTAATAATGAATGCTTTTCCTATCAAATCTAAAGGCGAACCTCACATATTTGGGTGGAAAATTTTTTTGAATGGTACGGTTTTGTGCTAGTCATACAACTCCTATCCATGAGACGCTTGTTAAGGCTAAAGTTTCACTCCTAAATGTTATAAAAAAATTTAAATTTGGCACTAAAATCACACTAACAAGTATTTCTCTTAGTTTTATTACACACCTACCATCGAACAAACAAACTCAAGTGCAATTGTATCCTATAAGGTATCATCATTTACCCTCCCCTTACACTTAGGATGAACATTGTCCCCAATGTTCAATTAAAGGATGTAAAAGTAAAATAGGTAAAAGAATGAAAACAAATACTCCCCTGATTCGTTCGGTGTGGATAGTGTGTTAACAAGGTTAGATCTTCCTCCAAGAAAATGAACGTTCAAAGCTTCCCTTCCAGAAATATAAATCATCTTCTTGTCATATATAACCTGTTAAACCTGAGAAAACTATCAAGGCAACCTCGCGTAAAATCGGCGGCAATCTATATATACTAACAAATCCTAGAAAGCGATTTAAGATATAATGCTTGTGGAATGAATGTTTGCAGATTTCCTGGAGTTTATAAAACTAAAGAATCAACAAAAACTTTTAAGACTCTGTTAGAAAAACGAAACTCGCAAAATTTCCAGAATTTTACACGTGACGCCGTCCGGTGTTAAACCCTGACGCTGTCAGAAGTGACCTGCAGAAATCTTTATGTTAAGTTTCCAGAAAATTTCTGGAATAACTTATGCCCTACTTCCTGGAAAATCCTGCAAAACATCATTATGACTCAATACAAGCATTTGACTCTAACAATTACTAATATACATGTTCATTTAATATTGTGTCGAATCATGATCATTTTCGTTCTTATAAATAAATTTGGGGTTTCCCTTTACACTTAGCTTTTGCAAAATACCTTTATATGAAGTTAAGACGAAGTTAAACAACAAAATAAAGCATTTTCACAATTTAATTTGAAACATGATCTACCAACAATAAAAATAAAACATGCATACGGAAACAAATAACATCAAACAAATAAAAATCACACAAAACATGGGTTGCCTCCCAAGAAGCGCTTTTGTTGGGTTTTATTTATTTGATGATACAAAACAAGAAGAATGAAACATGAAGGGCTTGAAGTGACAAGAAAGGAAACTACAAAAAGATTGAGAATTTGGAAGATTCTATAAGAATATTTAGTTTCCTAATTGTATTATGATTCCTCTTGTAAACCCTAGATGTCTCTAGTATATAAAGAGACATAGGGTCATTAGTTTCATTGTACGTACAAGATGTAAAACACCAAAGGTGTATGTGTGTGGGAACCTAGGCGTAGGGATTTGGGAAAATGCCTAGGGTTAGTTGTTAGTGTTTAAGTTAGTTCAGCCTCAAGATCAAGTCCTTGATCCCTGTTACAAGGTGTGTAACAAGTTCTACCTTGATCAAGTAGAATTGGGCCTCTAAATATTATGTTAGAGATAGTGACGAAGAACCTTATTGATAATAATAATAATCTTTATGTTATTCCGCTGTGCTTATTATTATCATTGTTATTGTGCTTTATTGTTTATCCTAGATCAAGGTCTAAACAACCTAGAGTCCAAAACGATCCTAGAACTTTAAGATGGCGTATGCATGAGTTCTATCAAGTGGTATCAGAGCAAGGGGGCTCTCGATCTAGGGATCTACAAGGTTTTTCGAAGAAAAAGTAGAAAATTCGAGTCTGGTGCATATGTTCGTATTTTTCTGCAGGGCTGTTTTCAAACGATGATAACTCCTTCGTTAACCGTTGGATCTGGCTGAAATTTTTACTGGAGCTTCTCAACATATCAAGGAAGAGTTCCACCAGAGGGATCTTCGATCTGAACTCTCGGTAAAAAGATATAAATTGTCAAAGTTTGCTGCTGCAACATGTGAAAGGTTTGAATTTTTAGGGTTTTCATGATTCAACTTCTTGAATTTGGTTCTTTTCTTGTTAAATCATTGTGGAAGTTGGTTATTTACTGCTTCATGTTGATTATACGTGTTCGAAAGTTGGTTTGGACCGGATTTAATTGCTTTGTTTATTGAAGAATACTGGTTTGGATAATGTACGATGTACCTTGAAAAGATTCTGAGTGGTCAAGAATCTTTACTTATCTTCATTGACGTGGACAACCTTATTTAACCTTGTACTAATTAATTATTCAAATCTTAGTGGAGATATGGTAAAAGTGGATTTATTTTATATCCTCGTACTAGCAATTAATGAGTTGGTTGGAGAATTAAATTTAGGTCGGTGTAAAGTATTATTCTTTGATTGCTTTTTATTGGCCGTATCAAGGGTTGTCGCATGTGGTGCTATATATTGGTTAAGCAATAAACGAAAGTCAGTAGGACTATACAAAAGTTTGTCAGTGATTTAAAGGCTTAAAGGTTTGTCGATTAGTGCATGATATTCTCTATTGAAATTTGTCAACTTCGTACCAATTAATTCTTTTCTTCAATCATGGGTCGGTTGATAAAAGTTTTATCATTCAAGTGGATTTATTATTAAGCAGAATTGGTCAAAGTGTTACGGAAAAATTCGATTTTTATGATGAAAGTGAGGCTAGTTTTGTCGTGATCTGCATGATGGGTCGATGTTGTGGGGCTGATTTGTACTGCATCCAAGATTGATGATCAAATGGTGATGAATATTAAATGGAGTTGACGTACTGTTGATGGTTTGTCAATAAAAAGGGTCAGATATGTGAAGGCTGTGTTTGTCATTTGTTGCAATTGGGAAGCTGCTGTGTTGTTTTATGCGAGTAAAAGGTAGTGGAGATATCTTGTTTATTTAATGATTATACTCCTTAATGTTTAATCGATGAATTTTGGGAGTAATGTTGTTGTGCTGCTGCTATGGTAGTTAAAGTTCAAAGTGCTGCTACCTATAATAACTCTGCTGCTCGAGTATTTTTCAAAGTACTGCTACAAAGTTTAAGCTGCTGCACGTTTTTGTTAATGATATATGAGTTTATAGTGCTTTTACGAGCAAGGTATTGTTAGTTCAAGAAGTATGTTCAAGCTACAAGTGGGTATATCTTTGAAGTTCTTTCAAAGTACTGCTCATATACATTCAAAGTACTGCTCGTATTCTTTCAAGGTACTGCTCATATTATTTAAAGGTACTGCTTTGCTACAATGTACTGCTCTAAAGTACTGTTGTGACGAAAGTACTGCTGCTACTATGCTTCAACGTACTGATTGTTCAAAGTACTGATGTTCATCCAAAGTACTGTTGTTCGTACTGCTGCATTTAGATGATTTATGGAGACAAGTAAAGAATATATATGCATGATTTACGAGCAGTAAGGGGAAGTCGAGATGGTTTTTTATGAGATTGATTCTACTTTGGTTCTCGGTTAATTATGATCAGTTTGTTAGATTACACACACAGGTTATTAGTTTCACACACACAAGATGGTTAGTTGGTTTATTGTTCTTAAAGGTTTTAACAAGCTCGTATTTGTTCATATTGGAAGAATTGATTACGAAGAAGATTGTTTATCACTTATTTGGAGTT
The DNA here is from genome assembly GCA_030686995.1 of Artemisia argyi. Lineage (NCBI taxonomy): Eukaryota > Viridiplantae > Streptophyta > Magnoliopsida > Asterales > Asteraceae > Artemisia > Artemisia argyi. The sequence continues at coordinate 139,537,811 of CM060683.1, read as the reverse complement.
GAAGTGGAGTTTCTTGGATACGTGTTCTTATCATATCTCAAAGACTTGATGAATCTAGCAAATTGGTGTATTATCTACAAACTGAAGGTGCTTAATGTCACATTTGCTATCACTTTAAGGAGTTACGTTGTAGTGCTCAGTGTCTCATATTAGTTGAGGATTTTGTCAAGAGGTTGTGATCTAATTATATTTATGGTTTCGTATAAGTTTGAAGTCACATGGTTAGTACAAGGTATAAGGCACAAGTTTGAGTTGTTCTACTTCTTCATCAAATTCGTTATACTTGATTTTCTTCACAAGTGATCATTACAAGGAGCTTACAGATTTGAAGAATCATGATGATGTAAACATATTGGTTTTAGGGGAAGCTTATTGTATAAATGTTTAATCATCTACATGCACCACTCAAGGGGAAGTTTCTATTGCTTACATTCCCTATTTGTTGATAACAAAAAGGGGAAGAAATGTTAGAAGAGATTTTGGAGTGGCATGGCATGGCTTAAGGGGAAGACATAATTGTTTCATTCATGGTGAGATTTAATTATCTCAATTTCTCTACTTCATCTAGGGAAGTTCGTACAAGAAAGTGTTTGTTTTGTCATCATCAAATAGGGGAAGATTGTTGGGTTTTATTGATTTGATGATACAAAACAAGAAGAATGAAACATGAAGGGATTGAAGTGACAAGAAGGGAAACTACAAAAAGATGGAGGATTTGGAAGATTCTAGAAGAATATTTAGTTTCTTAATTGTATTATGATTCCTCTTGTAAACCCTAGATGTCTCTAGTATATAAAGAGACATAGGGTCATTAGTTTCATTGTACGTACAAAATGTAAAACACCAAAGGTGTATGTGTGTGGGAACCTAGGCGTAGGGATTTGGGAAAACACCTAGGGTTAGTGGTTAGTGTTTAAGTTAGTTCAGCCTCAAGATCAAGTCCTTGATCCCTGTTACAAGGTGTGTAACAAGTTCTACCTTGATCAAGTAGAATTGGGCCTCTAAATATTATGTTAGAGATAGTGACGAAGAACCTTATTGATAATAATAATAATCTTTATGTTATTCCGTTGTGCTTATTATTATCATTGTTATTGTGCTTTATTGTTTATCCTATATCAAGGTCTAAACAACCTGGAGTCCAAAACGATCCTAGAACTTTAAGATGGCGTATGCATGAGTTCTATCAGCTTTTCTTTATTAACGAGTCTTGTAGCTAGACTCAAGGTCATGGGCTATTACGTGACTTCGCCATTGGTCTCATTCTCTTGGTCATATCCAATATCGGTATCGCTTTCATAGTGCAGGTATTTTGGGTCTTTAAACTCAAAGACATCTTCCTGATACTTGGATCCAAGCTTACTAACATCCTTAAAGAATCCACATGATAAATCAAAGGTGTTTTTACATCATCTACGAACATCGTCATCACATAAAACAAGTTGAGAACCTAGCTTATCAAGTCCGTCACAATCAATTCCTTTGAAGTCTTTCCTCTTATATGGCGTTTGGTATGACACCCTCCTAATTCCATCAGTGAAAGTCATGATTCTGTTCCGGTCATCAACCATTAAGTTAGTGATTTCACAAAAGGGCGCTCCGAAAACAACTTGCGATAACCTTGGGTCGATATAATCCTCAATGTTGTCCACGATCGTAAAGTCCATTGTGAATGCCATATTTCCTATGAATACCTGGATTTCATGATCTCTACCAACAATATTTTCTCCTTTATAGATCATCCCCCATCTGCAAATATTGTTATAATGGAACAGGGACATAAAATTCTTAGGTAGAAACACGTCAATGTAGACATTAGCGAAATACTTGTGACCAATCATACAAGGGATTTTGAGGTTATTTGGATCATGCCGCTTTATCCTTTCCGATCTTCCATCCTGTGATCCATATGTATTACAATCTAGTGACGGACGGTACTAATACACTTCCTCATTACCCTTTCGAAAAATCACTTTCCTGACGCCATTGGTGAATAATGCACTACCATCCTTCTCATTAAGGATCACTCCCGTTTCATTAACAAATGGTTTCCCGAGGACGAGGTTGGTTAATGTTGGATTAGTGACAGAGTCTATGTCATCGATCACGGTGAGATCAATGTTATAGATGAATCCTCAAATCATAACTGATAACCTTTTTATTATCCTGGCATTATCGATTTCTTCACACGAGATATGTTCAGGGAAGGCTTCGTTGTAAAGGGAGAGGGAGATTACGTTTATAGGGAGGTTAGGATCTATGTAAGTATCGGTTATGAGCTTCTTCCTAGTAGTGCAAGAAATCTTAAAAACTTCAGAGTCGCTTCCCTTAATCCTATCACTACTCCCTATAGTTGGATTTTTCATGTGCTCTTTTGATCTCTCTTTTGACTCATCCCATTCGCCTGACTCTTGTGTGACAGAGTCCTCGAATAAGTCGGCAAGGCTCTTGGCCAATTCGTGGTCTATCTCTGGGTCTCATCCTTAACTTCATGACCCTTATTCCCAGTTGGTTGTTGGCTCTGGTCAGGTGTAGGAGCAGATATTGTGGTGATGGTATTTACAAAGTGGATTGGTCCTGGGGGGTTAACATGGTCCCTAACTTCCTTCACCTTTGGTGAAAGATGTTTAAAGAGTTTACTAGGGCTTTTTATTTTCACAGGAGAGGTTGGCTGATTCATGATGGTGACAGATTAGACTTCTTCAACCTGAATCGGTTTACTATTAGCGTGCTCTTTAATAGCGGTTAATAGATTACAAATCTTGTCATACATATCAGCTTGCTGTTGTCTAAATCGGGTCTCGAGCGTGGAGAGCTGTAATTCTTGAGAGAGAATGAACTTTCGCAAGGCCTCTTCATAGCTTTGCTTAGGAGTGTTCTGTGGTGGAAAATGCTCGGACCATTCGAGTGGAGGAGAATCATCGAAGGATACGCTACGAGTTTGGTATCCTCTGAAATTTGGTTTATCCTTCCATGAATCATAGGCTTTGCCAAAGTTTTGAGGTCCTCGATTAGTGGTGAGCTCTCTATCCTTTGTTTTATCAGCACGTGACGATGTGAATTCCTTAAAAGCATGTTTTGGAAGTTCCATGCAGTTATGAGTTTCATGATGACCATTACACAATTCGCATGAAGAAGCGATTTTGTTCACTTGGCTTGAAGGCTTAGGAGCTTCGTAGGTTTTCATGAGAAACTTAACTTGGTCCTCAAGTTCCATGATCCTACGGTCGGGAGTGCTAGAATTGTTCGAAGGCAAAGATATTGCCTTGACTGTTTTGTTCAAATCACGGGGATCATTCCAACTTTTGTTGTCATAGAGAGCAAGATCTTCTATGAGTTCCCATGATTCTTCCGCACTTAGATCACGTAGCTTGCCACCGGCCGATTGGTCAATGGTTTGCCTTGTGGAGAGATCGATATGGTCATAGAAGATTTGGACTTGGAGCCAAAGATCTATGCCATGATGAGGGACTTTTTGGAGTAAGTCCTTGAAACGAGTCCATGCTTCATATAGAGTTTCACCTTGACGTTGTTGGAATATCAAGATATCATTTCTAAGCTTGGTAGTTCTCCCCGGTGGGAAAATTTGAGCAAGGAAACGAGAGGTGAGATCATCCCATGAGGTGATGGATCCCGCGGTTAAACGTTCAAGCCATTGACTAGCTTGATCACGTAGAGAGAATTGGAATAGGTGTAATCGGGTCGACTCTCTAGTTACAACATCAAGGTATATGGAATCTACGATTTTAAGGAAATCCTTGAGATGTTGATTAGGATCTTCGGAACGAAGTCCATGGAACGCACATCCGCTTTGCACCAACCGGATGGTGTCGGATCGCAAGGGGGACACATTGGCTCCTTGAGTGAGCTCAATGGTGTTTCGATAGCCTTGGTGGCTAGGACGGGAATACTCTCCTAAAGTTCGGGGCCTAGGAGGTTGGTTTGCTAGCGGTGGGTTTTGTGGGCGGTTTTGTTGTGGTGGGTTGATGGGTTCAAAGATATTACCACCTTCCATGATGTCGGATGGTAAAGGTTACGAACACAGAAACGAAGAAATAAGATAGACTAAAGAAAACCTAAAAGTAAAAATAAAAATCTTACTGGAAAGGAATCTAGCAAGTAGATCTAATAAAAAGAAATCCTAACCTAGACAATAACTATTTCCCCGGGCTGCGGCGCCAAAAACTTGATACGTGGGAATTGCACCCTCGCAACAGGTTTTACCCCTCAAGGGATCTTGAGAAGCTTACAACCCCCACCAGGCAGTGTACCTAATCATTGTAGTATAGTATAGTGACAAGTACCGGGGGATTGATCGTTCAACTCATGAATAGTGTCGCTAGGATTAGAAAGCCTACTAAACTAGGTCTAGAGGTGAGGGATGATTCTTTTTGTATTTTTATATTTTTTAGAAAGCAATTAAAATCTCGGGTTTTGAAGGAGTGAGCGGAATTAGTTGCTAGCCAACTAACCCAATTAACTAAGATGCAATAAAAAAAATAACAGAAATGAAAATTAAACTATTATACTAATGTGGTGGAAACAATAATGAGGAAAGTTGTGTTTACTTAGATTTCATTACTCCCTAGATATCTTTTACAGGTTGATTAGCTTGTTACAATTGCATGGATGACAGGTCATATTCCTTAATACTAGTCATAGGGCCGTGTACAATATTCCCTAACTCTATAAGATCCTACTTCACTCCTATGTCGAGCCATTAGAAGCTTCTAACATGGGATCATTAGAATTCTGTTACGCATTAAATACAACCAAAAATCGTAGTACACCTCCGATCATTTTTCTTAAGACGTTCAAACAAGTTACCAATGGAAGTCTGCCAGTTTTTTTAAGCCTAACATCGAATACAATCATCCGTAACAATTATAAACAAACAATCAACCCATAATCAATATCTAGGTTTCACTACATCTAAGCAAACACAATAAAGATCTACCCTAGCATGTTAAAGAGAAGACAAGCGTAAGATATAATCACATAACACATAGACATATTGAATGATTTGAATAAGTACTTATCTTCAATTGAAAATGGAAGAATCAAGGGGTTGAAACCCTTGAAAAGCTGTTAAAATTCGTCTAGGGTTTATTCCCTCAAAGTTGCACACTAATGAATGAAAATTGGAAAACTATATATAGATTTTACACCTTGACGGCGTCACGTTATAGCTTGTGACGCCGTCAACTCGCCGCCATGATAAAAATCGTATTGCCTAGATTCACTTCTGACGCCGTCATATAGAAAATCACTCTGGGCCGTCACTAGTATTTGGACCCTAACGGCCTTGGTGATGTCGTCAGGCCAATAAGCTTGAAAACTTTCTGGGCCGTCACGTTATAAATTCCATATCCACCTCTTTTGTCACTCTTGACGCCGTCACGTGTAGAAGCTTGACGTCGTCAGGTACTGTTCCAGCAAGGAAATTTTAGACTTTGTCGTTTTCTTCACTTTTATGCTCCAAAAACGTCCAAAATGCTTCCTTCTCTAGATTTCTCTCCAAAAGTATCTAAAATGACATAAGGAATGATTTAGGGCAACAATTGATCAAATAATCTCGAATTCGGGCTTAAATGACCCCTTAAAAGCGGTACACTTTTCGCCTCATCATGTGTACTGGTAAAGTAATTTTTTGGATACTAGTCAAGGAGAAAGGCACTGTCAGGAGTTGAACCAGGTCCTGTAACAGGTGCTGACAAATTTTTGTGCATAATCCTTTGACTTGGCATTCTTGGTGGTACCATTGGAGGTGCAGCTCTTTGTTGTTGTTGAGGTGCAACTCTTTGTCTTGGTTCTTGCACATCATGTGGTGGACCAGATCTTGTTTCTCTTTGTTGAACTCCACTTCTTGTTATCCTTCCCTGCATAGCAGAGCTCCCACCTCTAACACAACTTGTTGCTCTTCCACCCCTTGCTATACTTTTTTTCCTACCTCCCATTGATGATGGTTTCATTATTCTACTTTGAACTATGTCATCTTCACTGTCTTTCTTGGATCTTGTGACAACCTTGTTGGACATTTTGTAGCTCCAATAACTTGTGATTATTGTGTACCTAATACATTATACACTTATACAAAAGTTAATTAATTATAACACTTACTCAAATAACATTAACTTAACAAATTTAAATTCAATAATTATTACCTGTAATGTTGACCTCATCAGCAGGTACATTGCTTGTCCTTGGTCTAGGTGCATTCAAATTCTATTGCTCCTCAATTGTATCTGAACGTGCACCATCCATAACCAACCAACTACCCATCCTACCAACCCTTTCTGCTGGAATAAGCCTCCCAGATTTTGTTTTCCCACCTCTCATTTTCAAGTGACCACCTCTGTTACTACTCTCACCTCTCTTATTCCTTATTCCCATTCAAAAAACTCTGCAATCACTAAACACTCCCCTTATATTTTAGGATCCCATCTCAAACTCATTAATATCATTGTTGACAAACCTTGGAATATCATGGTAATCTACAACATCTTCTTGGGTTTTTTGTTTATTTTTAGGCCTAACAGGTTTTCCTTTTTCTTTAGGCACAGAAGTCATGGTTGGGTTTTTACATCCATTTTTGTTATGACTAGTTTGACCACAGTTTTTACAAGTCATGACTACCCCTGCCCTATTAATCTTATGTCTACAGGCCTTTGGTTCATAGGCTACCCTGACCCTATTTTTCTTAGGCCTACCAGGCATTCGCTTTGCAATGGGACCTAAAATCCTAGAAAGATTACTACAATCAGGCCAAAAGTCTATCCCATCCATAGGTTTCATGTATTGACTGTAAGCTAACAAATGTCTATCCTTTCTAAAACATTTAGGGACATACTCTTCAACAAACTTACCCAACTTAAATATACATGCTATGGCATGACAACAGGGCAAACCTGATAGCTGCCACATTCTACAAGAGCATGTCCTTTTAGGTTCATCCATTCTGAAAGCATCACATCCCTTCCTAACTTCAAATTTGTTACCCCCACAAGGGACCACATGCCAAAACCTGTCAAAATATAAGTACTTTATAAACATTCAAAACCTGTTAAAAACAACAATGTCTTGTTCAGTAATAATGAAAGGAATTGTTACCTTTGTTGATCCTTTGAACGCTCCAGAATTTTTTGAATGTTTGGGCAAACATCACCACTCCACTTTTCCAATAACAATCTCATAGTATGCATCCTCTTCATCACAATGATTCTCATGGACTCTACCATTGTTATTATTGGTTTATGCCTTACGCTTACCAAAATTGAATTGAAGCATTCGCTAAAGCCATTCTCGATTGCCTCACAGCATACCCTTTCTCTGAAGAACGCTCGTGACCAAGGTTTTGGATCTTTGTTAACCAAGAACTCATGTGCCTTTGGATTTGCCCTTTTAATTTTTTTACATGATCTTCTTATGTAGTGGTGGGTATGATGCTTTGGCAGCTCCCCAGAAAAGCAACCTAAATTCCTCACCGTTGAATTGTTTCCTGAAACCCTCGTATATGTGCCGAGCACACTTCCGATGCTCCGCAAGTGGCATGACAGCCTTCACAGCTTCAATTAAGCCCTAAGTTTAACATACAAATACAAACATGAAAAACATGAGAAACAAATACAAACAAACAGCCAAGTAAGGACAAAAGAAGTAAGTGTGTAAATGAATATTTAACTCATGTACCTTGTGCTGGTCAGACATAAGGGTCAAACACTGACCATTTGGAATTTCCAAATCTTCTCCCAACAACTCTAAAAACCAGCTCCAATTATCTTTATTCTCTATTGTCACCACAGCCCAAGCAACCGGGAATATGTGATTATTCTCGTCTCTACCAACCGCTGTTAAAATTTCCCCACGGTTTGATTTTTTTAAGAAACAACCATCCAAAGCAAGTATCCTATGGCACCCTAGTTTCCAACCCTCTTTCAAACCATTGAAACATACATAAAACCTATCAAAGTATGTTTTCTCATCCGGATTCACCGTGACACCTAATTTAACTGTACTACCCTCATTTGAGTCCACTAACGCCTTTGCATAAGACCTAAGTAACCCATAATGATCCTGGATGGTAGCATCTCTTTCATTCAAAGCGTATATCTTAGCATTTCTACATTGGTTACGGCTAACATTACATTTGTATTTCCTTTGAACTAATTCAGCAAGATTCATTAAAGTGATATCAGGATTCATCCTAATCCTATCTCCAAATTGCATTGCTATCCACTTATAGTTAACTAACATGCCATAATGGAAACTCCTAACACATGTGTGGGTATCTCGCAAAGATATAACCTGGAATGTTGATTCCCCTCTCAGCTTCTTCCCGTAACACCTCCATTGGCAATGTGAGCTACCAGCTGTTTCTGAAGGATGCTTCAGATAATTTCTTTGTTTGCCCTTGCTTGGATCCTTAAGAGTTTCTTTACGTTGGCCACATTTTGCAATGAGATTGTTTCTTGTGCTCCTTTCAAACCAAATTGAGAATCCATTTACCAACGCATAGTACGTTAGGCACTCCTTAAACTTGTCTACATTTGGGTACTTCTGTCCAAGCTGTCAATACAAATTAAAAGTATATTAAGCATGTGTTTTAATGACTAGGTTAACAAAATAGAATAACGTATAAATAATGACTCTTACAATTGGTTTCTTCAGCATCCAGTGAGTATCATCATCGTAGATAGGGTACTTGTCCTCATTCTTTTTGGGTTCGTGAACAATAAAAAACGGGTTTGTTATCCCAACTCCATTACCCTTTAATTTCTTCAACAAACCTTCGATGAACCTTTCATGTTCTCTAACTAATGGTCCTAAACCGTTGGGCCCTACAGCATCAACAACTTCAGGTGAACCATCATCTTCATCATGATTAGATTCTTCGGCATCTTCCTTTTCATTATGTTTATGTTCTCTTTTCCGCTTTCGCAATTCAATAACCTCATCTTCTCCGTTACTTAGATAGTCATATGACTTATCAGATTCACCACTAGATTCATAGGACTCATACCCATCAGACTCATTACTACAAGTATCATTGTTGTCATCACTTTCACTATCAGAATGTGACGATACATTTGGGTTAGTGTTCTCTCTAATGGTGATACCAGTACCTCTATGAACGTTGGTTGTATGAGCTTGTGGTGCCTTCTTTTTGGTTGTCATAACAGACTTGCCTATCAAGTCTCCTTTGCCTCGCAAGCACAACTTCATCAATGTTGGCATCTAAATCATCAGTATGAGCATGGATATCATTTTCATTAACCACCACATTCTCAGCGGCATTTTCATTACCCACCAAGTATCAGCATCCCTTTCCGGAACTACCTCATCAACCCTATTCGGTACAACCTCATTTATAACCATATCAACCACCTGATTCTCCACACCATTATCATCTACAACCCTATCGTCTACAACCTGATTAACATCTATATTATGTGATACTTGATCTTTAGTTAACAACGGGTAATCGCAACCACAGTCATCATTATGCCAAAGTCTATGGAACCAAACCTTACCATCAAAGTCTTTTCTAACAGGCCTTTCTTTTAGGGGGGGAGACCTTAAGTATGGAGAATGAGCTTCTTCCTCAGCCCAAGAAATCAACTCATCAACAGACATACTATCGGCATCCTTTTTCAACTTTTCATGATGCTTCTTTTTTGATGTAACCTCAAATTCGGAACTATCTAAACACATGTTCATGTAATAATAGGGAGCTAAATTTTGTGGAGAATGAGCAACATATAAGTGTATTGTCTTATGTTTTTTAGTTAGATCATATAACACATGGACATCAGCATCCCTTTTAATGATTTTCCCACTATCAATATCTAACTGAGGAATACAGATGAACAAAGCCCATATGTTTTGCCTTATCTTAGTGTAACATCCCGCCTACTCAGACCACAATATTGTTCGCTTTACCCGCAGGCTCACGGCTTTGTTTTTGTGGCCTCATTTGAAGACTTCCCAGAAGGTCATCCAAGCCAGTACTAGTCTCACATGAGCACGCTTAACTGCCAATTCCTTATAACTCCACGCGCAGTAGACCACAAAACGCGTTGTTGCTAGTAAGGTGTATGTTATCCTTATATACATAGCATCACTCCAAGCCACATCCGATGTGGGATTTGCTTAGGGTGTTACAATTCACCCCCACCCCCCTCTAGGGACTCATCGTCCTCGATGAGGTTTGCCCCACCATCCCGAACGGCCCTGGAGTGGCTCTGATACCACTTGTAACATCTCGCCTACTCAGACCATAATATTGTTCGCTTTACCCGCAGGCTCACGGCTTTGTTTTTGTGGCCTCATTTGAAGATTTCCCGGCAGGTCACCCAAGCCAGTACTACTCTCACATGAGCACGCTTAACTGCCAGTTCCTTAGAACTCCACCTGCAGTGGACCACAAAACGCGTTGTTGCTAATAAGGCATATGTTATCCTTATATACTCAGCATCACTCCAAGCCACAGCTGATGTGGGATTTGCCTAGGGGGTATTACACTTAGCAAGCAAAATATCTAACAGAAGGCTAAACATAATCCTATCATTTGAATTAGCCTCCATTACAAGTTTTCTACAATATACATACCTTAAAGGATCAAATATAAAAATACCATTGTAGTGTATTTTGAATATCACATCAAGTGGTAAGTCCATCAAACCTGTATAAATAAAAATTAACTAATCAAAACCCTAATAAACATATTTTGATAATAAATTAATGCAATTGGAGTATAAAAAACAATAAAAACTAGATAGAATATACCCTTTATGATGCCAAAATTAGAAAAGCGACAATGATGGAGTGTGGTGGGGGAAGAAGAGGCGTGTGTTTTATTCCACGCTGGTGTTTGAATAAAAATCAAAATTATTATTACAACTGGTAACTGGGTGAGGTGATAGAAAGATGCACAAATAAGGGGGAAAAAAATCAAGTTTGACCTACAAATGAGGAAAAAAATTTGTTCACTACGCAAAAGTGATTCTTTTTTGCAAGTATGATGCTTTAATATGGTATTAGGCCTTTTATCAAGTAAGATACTAAGATATGACATTGGATGCTCCAAATTGGGACGTATATCACGTTCATCGAACATTGAAAGTTATTGTAAACAAACGAGATGCATGTGTTCCGGTGTCATCAATATTGAAAGTTATTGGGATGTATTTCACATTCATCGTACATTGTATTAGACTATTACAGTAGCTTTTATGATTTTAATTGATTAAACATTAATTTGCTTTTAATATCACATTAATGCTTTTTCTAGTTTATACATGCAATGTTTGCGCAGGAATCACATGTTAAAAACATGTCCAATGACAAAAATAGGAAATCACAATATATAAACAAATTTTTATATAGAATTTTGAGTTTTAGTTGTTATAAAACATACGAATTATATTTAAAAAAATCCCGAAAATACCCTTGGATAAGCTTTACACGCATAATAGATGCATAATCAATGAATAACATGTGAATTAAAGGAAGAAATGAGCTCCTCCCTCATGTAAACCGTTACACTCGTAACTACCCTTTAAAACCTGACTCTCACCCTTTCTCTTCTTAAACACCCACACTTTCCTCTCCTAATCTCAGTTTCCGTAGCGTGACAATGAACTCGGAAGCTAGAGCAAGCAATGGCGTCTCAAATGGGAAGCCTCCAACGCGGCTTCAGAAACAAGCTCCAGCTACTCTCCAGCTTGACGAGACTTCTAATGAACCTCTAGGTTTTTCTAAAGGAGTGATTCCATTGTTATCTCCTTTAGTACTCTCACCGGCTGCTTTGCCCACATATTCATTTTCGAAACCTAATGATAATAATCATGAAATAAAAATGAACCATGGGGTTGCATTTGGAATAATGCCTCAAGCGCAACAAAGGAGCGGTGGTGGTACTAGTAGTGATTCAAGATGGCAACATCCGGCAATGGAGGGGACTAACGCATCATCTCTCCACGGTTACTTCAACTTGCAATGCACACTTCGTCCTCGTTAATCAGTGACTCATATTGCTAAAGGGGCGAGGGTGTGACTAGTGATTACTTTTTTTAGATGCTTATTGTACAAATGTTGATCTTTTAATTTGGTTTGTTTGAGTTTAGATGCTTATTAGCCTTTCACATCACATGTGTTAAGGCAAAAAATGTTTTCGACATCTATTATGAACAGTGTCAAGTAATACAAACATCAAAGTTATCTTTCAAATAAGTTTAGATTAGCATATTTTATCGCCTTTTTGACCAAATGAAACCAATGTACTTTTGATATAGAAACCCATTAAGAATAATCTGAGCAGTTTTTTTAGCAAACAGCAGTTGCCCCAATAGAGCAGATACCCTGACTGGAAGTGTAACCTCTGCCATTTTTCAGTTAGGAACAATGTGAAGAGTTCGCACCTAACATTGGCGCAATATAAACACTACTAGATGAAACGGAAATCAGACAGGCTTCGACTTTTGATCAACAAATGTAAAGGTTAAGATGTCACATCAGTTCCAATTAAGATTTGCAACACTTTCGTACTCGTTAAAGATTCACCGCCTGATCTAAAATATTAATAGTAAAAACAATATAATAAACACTGCAATTTTGATGCAAGTTAAAAAAGATTAATAGGGAACTAAGCAGCCATAAATGGCAAGAGCCAAGTGCATGAAGCCGTCACACTTTTAGATACAACTAATAAAAGCTAGCCTCCACCCTCATTGAAATTGATAATTTCCTAAATTTAAGGTTTGTTTTTGGTTGATCTAAAATGACTAGTCGAATATCAGAAATGCAATATCTACTACATGAAAGTACAAAATTTGTAATGGCTTGAGTGCTCGAAATCAACATTGTCTACAAACAGTGATAACTGACTGGAGGAATGTTCTCTCATTGCCATCTGTTGTTGGGTTATCGGTTGTTATGGAGACAATCAGAAATCGAATTCTCCCGATGCCTGAGAAAGAAATGTGCAGCATAATAAGGAATATTTCAGAGGTGATATAATGAGGACGAATGAAAGTTCATTTTTAAGATAATGAAATTATATAGAAACAATCATAACATTAAACATACCTTGTTGAACAAAATGTCTCTGTTGTTTATGTGCATAACGCCATCCTTGAGAGTGCACCTCCACCTATTCTTTGCACGAGTCACCTGCAAACCAAGAATTTTCCATGATTTATGTGCATAACGCCATCCTTGAGAGTGCTCCTTGTTTCATAATCCAATTTGGAATGTCTCCTAAGATTGCCACATTATAAATGACCTTTTGTTCTTTGGGGCACTTTAAATATACGTTAAATAGTTGCAAGCAGATAGGTTGACCGTTGAAAAGTGTTTTTTCATGGACTAAGAGAGTATACAGTCTAACTTCTACATACAATCATTCACTAATATTAGTGCACTCTTAAGACTTTGACATATGATAAAATATCAATATAAATAAGAAAAGAAAAACCAGGCTCTAGATCGTATTCCAAAACATGTACAGTAGTATAGATGTTGTAGCACCAGTCAGATGCAACTGACCAAATTTTGTTGTATTTAAAAAATGGCCAAAGCATATCTATGTTTGATAAAATAGTAGTTTTTTCCTAAAAAGTGCAATAATGTATGTTTTCTGGAAGGCAAGTAGTAATAGTGATAAACATATACTCCATATTTCATACCTTGTCAAACTGAGCCAGAACTAAATGGTGTGTATTTAGTTCGTCTCCTTCATCAACGTTATCGAGCTCATCTTCGTCATCATCATCATTTTCATTCAAAAGCTCTTCATCATCGTCTAAGACATCATTGTGATTGACCAAGGCAGGAGTTGGTGTTTGAAACTCTGAACAAAACAAGTAACTTGAGATTCTTAAAATACTGAGCATAAACATGACATCAAGATGAGATTTTTAAATTTACCAGGTGGAGCAGGTGTATTCACAACATTGTAGTCTTCGTTTACGGGTCCTTGGTAGCTGTAGATCTTCAAGGTCATGAAAAAGCAATTGGTTAGGCTACAGGCCATAAAGACAAAAAGATGTAGATACATACAGGATTTAAAAGCAAAAATATTTGTGAAAATCCTAGTACATAAAATTTAACTTAAAAAACTCATATATATATATATATATATATATATATATATATATAGGAGAGAGTAGAAACTGCACGAGCTATATTCCAGCAAAAAGCTTTAGATTATTTCTTTCCAGTGAAATGACACATGAATGCAAGACTTGAATGGGAGTACGAGAAGCAGATGCTTACATTAGGTGTAGTGAGTGCATCATCATAGGGATAAGTAACATGCCTGTTGGATCGTGAACACCTTGAACTTGTGTTGATAATGATACTTTGAGTGATATCACTAAGTATGCGGAATCTACTTAATGATACTTAGAAGATTAATTGTAAGTGAAACAGATTAATGTGTGAACAATGAATATAACAAAACAACTAGCTCCAATATTATTAATAATAATAATACGAGTGATCTGAGATATCACTAGGGTTACACCTTGAAGCTCTAAGAAAACGTATTGGAAAAGATCTATGCTAACCTTAACCTAGGATCTCCTTTTATACTGCAAGGAGTCCTCTTGTACAAGATAAGTATAACTCTAATAGAATAAGATATACACAATATCTTTTCTATGTTTATCTAAGCGCGTTTCTCTAACAGCTAACAAGTGAGCAGTGGTAATATTTGTTCTTGCAGTGGTAATGAATTTCCACTGCAAGTACAATCTTCTTGCAGTTGTAACTTCTTCACTAGCCGTGGTAACTGATAGAATAATTCCCAACAATCCTCCCCTAAACTTATGATTGCTTTGTAAATCAATAAGTTTCTTCAAGTATACAATAAACCTGAGGATATGGGATTTCTTCCAAACACTTATCTTGTTCTACTTAATTCTTTATCAACTCTTGCATATTGATCTTTAATCTTCTGAATCAAAGCTCTAACTTTCTCATTATCTGCATACACTCTTAACTTTGACATCAACATTGCAGACAAAGTTGTAGCTTTAAGTGGATATTCCTTCTCAGCAAACATAAACACATCCACTTTATTTGTTGTAGAGACATGATGAACCTCACATTTATCAAAATAAGTCCATGTAGTATTCAAGTTTGATGAATTAAACTTCCAATACTTATCATTAAGATCTGGTTCATATAATCTTCTCAAGTCAACCCAGAGCTGCATTTCTTTCATATCCTTGAGAGTATCAGCCTTGAATCTTTCATTTACTAGCTTCCAAAGAGTATCAAGATCTTCTCTGTCACATGCTTTAAGAAGATCTTCAAACTGAATAAATGATGAAGATTCTCCTCCTAGTCTAATAATTTTCCAAGTGGGAGCAAAATTCTTTGCTGTGTACACTTCCCAATCAATAATTTGATGTTTTGATTGTGAAGGATCTGGATAGAAATCTTCTTCTTCAACAATGATAATTTCACTCAGCAGATCTTGAGGAGCTTTCATTCTTTTAGTGACATGATCTTCAACTGTTGAAGCTTTCCTTTTACTTTGTTTGAATCTTTCAACTTCTTCAAAATCAATAGGCCTGAAGGTATTATCTTGCCTTTTAATTCTGTAGTAGATACCTTCAATTCTTTCATGAGACATACCTTTGAAGTCAGCCATCTTCCAAGTTCCAACATGACAGCAATATTTCTTCATCTCATGAATGATCTGTGCCTTTGTGGGTTGTTTTTGTTTCTTTTGACTTTTTCTACAGTTTCCAATAATGTCATCCAGTGCTTGTTGATTTTTCATTTGAATAAAATCAACCAATTGAGCTGTTCTTTGATCTTCAGTTAAGGACATGTTAGCAATAAGCTCAATAGCTTTCTTCTTTACAACTGGATCATGCTTAATCATATGCTCAATCTCTTCTTCTGATGGCACATATGAGAACATAGGGGGTTTCTCATGTAAGATGGTAGGTGGAACCACTGAGAGTGGTTGTGCCATTACTCCTTCAAGCTTATCTAACCTCTGTGCTTCCATAAAACTGGCAACATCCATCTCCTTTTGCTGTTTCATATTTTCTTTCTCTTTAGCATCAAGTTGTTCTGCCAATCTTGCATCATAATCAATTTGAGCTTGATCTTTCTTGGAAATCTTTCTTGTATGTACTTCCTCTGCATCAAACAACATTGCTTTACCTTTAACTAATCTTTTTCTGACAGCTTCTTCCTCTGCAGTGGTAACTAATGGAACATCAGTGGTAACATTCTCACTTGCAGTGGAAATTATTTGATCAGTGGTAACATGTTCTGCTTCAGTGGAAACTTGTTGAGCAGTTTCAATAACCATATCATAATCCAACTTCCTCCCCTCAATCTCAGCTACATCATCTTTTGCTTGAGCATTTTCAGAATCATTTAGCTCAGCAAACATATCATCAAAATTAGTACTCCTCCCCTTAATCTCTGCATTTGTTTTCCTCCCCTGTTTGGAAGAAGTTCCCAAACCATAACCAGAACCTGCAGAAAGGTCATCTGAATGTGAAGATGAGGATAATACAATCTGAGATCTTTTCTTCTTGAGATTCTCAACTTCAGTCTGCAACTTTTGGATCTCTGTCTTCAATAGATTCAACTCTGTGGCATGTTGTACTTTGGTCTGTGCCAGATCTTTCTCCAGAGTTTGAACCTGTTTGACTAATTTGGTACATAATTCCATCAATTCAGTTTGTTGCACACTACCTTCATCACTTCCAACTGTGTAACCTGCTGGGAGAGGTGAATCATAAGGCATTGATCCAGGCTCTTCTCTAGTAGGACTAGATTGAAGCCTTGAACCACCACTGCTTGTTCCTAAACCATAAAGGTCAGCAACATGCAATGTTGTCATGGAAGGAGTTGGCTGTTTTTGCCTCCTTTCATATGTGTGAGTTACAGCAGGGATATGTTGAATTTGTGGAACAATAAGAGTGGGTGTGTGATGGGATACAACTGGGATTGTTGCATCTTCACCCTGTACCTGTGAAATCTTTGCAAGCATGTTTGGTAAAAGAGGATGAATCACTCCATTCCAAAAATCTGAAGCCTTACACATGTTTTGAAATACTTTTGGCTTAAGACATGGAGTGTTATAAATCCTATTATGATTTTGCAGTTGAAATTCATTTAACACTGCTTGCACAAACCTTGGATACATTAAAAATTTGTATGAACTTGTTACATTGCCTTTCATGTTATTAAATATAAACCTTGAAAAATTGAAAGTCCTATCAGTAACCAAGCAAACTAAAGGGTAAGCCATGGTTGATCCAAATTGTTCATAAGAAGTTTTCTTAGGACTTAGGCAATGCAACAGAGTGTGTATCAAAAATCTCCAATGGGGGCAAAAACATCCTTTCTTAAAGGTTATTTTTTGATCAGATGTATCATACCCCATCAGACCAATGTAGTTGAATATGTCTGAATTAGGTAATGTGATGATACCATTAAGATCATCTAATTGGAGAATTCTCCTTAAAGATGATTCAGTAACATCAATAGTTACCCCATCAACTGTGGCTCTAAGAGCTTCCACAGATTCATGTATGTCTCCCTGTTCAAGAGTGATGGACTCCACAGAGTTCCAAAACTGTTTGATTTGAGAAACAAAGATTGTGGGATTCATAGTTAAGGCATACCTTATATGAGTTGTGTTTAGAAAGTCCACAATCTGATGAAAAATAGGTCCACTCTTGTCGTTTGACTTTTGAAGGTAAGCCACTTGATTGTGTTCATCTGCAAACTTGAGAGATACCATGATTTTGTGATTTAAGAGAGAAAAGTGTTAGTAATCGTGAATAAAAAGCAAGCCGTATAAAATCAATTTATACTAATAGGGTTTTGAGAAAAACGCGGATGGTGAATTATCTTTAGAAAAGAATAAATAAACTTTGGTAAGTAGATAATTCCCAAAAATTTAACCCTATTAATAAGGAAAGACAGTTATATTTGCAACGGCTAGTAAAAAATAAGATTACTGACACAGTTGTAACGGCTAGTTCACCAGTGGTAAAATTTACACTTTCAGTGGAAATGGTGAACTTGCAGTGGTAAAAATCAACAAAATTTCAAAGAGCAGTGGTAAGTAAAATATGTAAAATTTTACTACTCTTATCATAGTTTTTAGCAAACTATCAGCTATCAACGGATTTGAGAAGTCTTTACCAAAAGCCGTTTGCTCTTGGACTAGTTGATTCTTATGTGGGTTAGACATGGTGAATCAATAACCATTTGTTGTGTGTCAATATTACACACCTTATAACTCCAATGATATGTAACATCACAAAAATCTCATCTTAACTCACAAATATTAACCCAAGTAACCTTTTAACCAAGTTACTATACACAAAATATCTTCTCAAAAGTCAAACCACAGTTACTACTCAAACCAACCAAAACAGATGGAAGTAAATAATCTTCATTAATTATTGTAACACCTAACTTTGGCTTATATAACCTCCTCCAAACACCACATTTCAGTCACTAACAATCTCTCAAACCCTAATATCCCAATCAACCCAGTTTTCTTCCAAAAATCATGTCATCAAACCCTGAGTCCTCTGATCAACACCCTTCTTTTCCAACATCAGAAGAAGTACCACCATATCCATGGGGTCTTGAAGGTTCTGATTTTGAGAGAGAGATAAAGAACCGATGGGATGTGCAGGAAAGACAATGGAATGCAGATATAAAGAGTGTATCAAACCATGATCCGAATCCTGCAGAGAGAGAGCTTGTTTCTCCCTTCATCTGGACATCTGATGAAGAATCTTCAGAGGAAGAGAATGAAGATCCAACCTTTCTTCCTCCTTCCACACCAGAGAGATCCCAATCAAGATTAGGTAAGAGAGATCCATCTCTCCCAACATCATCAACCTTGGTGTTGGATCTTCCAGCTCCAGAACCTGGTCTTCTGTATCAAGAACATATTGGACAGAGCAAGAAAGCTCAGATCACACATAAGGGAAAGGAGAAGCAGAAATAGATGACTGAAGAATGTTGCCAAGGAACAAAGTTCTTGAGTATTTTCTTTACTTTGTTACTTGAGCAGCTTCACAGTCTTCCTACTCTTCTTTTTCCATTTTCATCTTCAGCTTCTTCATTGTACTTGTCATAGCCTCAAGTATTATGTAATAATTGATAGAAGCTACTAGTTCTCTATTAGCCAAAAGTTTTAGGAATGGTCATTGTAATGCAGTTGGAACTTTGAATGTAAGCTGTAACTTGTGTCTTTGAATGAATGAAAAGTTCTTCTTTAATAAATCAATATTGTAAGACCTTCAGCTTATTAGACCACATTCCTTGGCTATAACTCTTGGTGACAGTAACACACATCTTGCAATTTACATGAACATTTGCAGAACAGACATATATCAAACAACTTGAAACCATATTAGTTCAACACAGAAAATATCATCAAGTCATTCATAGAAAACATTTATCTTTGACTGTCCCTGCACACATCATAAAGGAATTAGTACCTTTTGGGGACCCAAGCCACAAATGACTTGGATCTGCCTCGTGTATCAATATAATTGTATCTATCAAAGGTCATTGATACACCATTGGGATTGTTTGTTGTTCCTTTTGGTTTCCATTCCCAACGAGCTGAGGCCTTAACAGCTTTTCCCAATTTTACCCTTTTCTTTTGAACATCAGTGGAAACAATTGGTCTTGCAGTGGTAACTGCATGCCTAGCAGTGGAAACTGCTGGTTTAGAAAAATTTGGTCTCCACATGTGATTCTTGTGATCATTCATTTCAAAATAAGTCTTTTTCCCTGTTTGATAAGATTTAACAAAAGAAGTGACAGGGGACTTAGGATAAACTCTGTTATTACTTCTGGCATTGGTAACTGCTGGTCTAGCAGTGGAAATTGATTTGATGCCAGTGGTAAGCATAACAGATCTGGGAACCATCTTGCTTAGGGGATTTGGGTGAGTTAATTTATTAACATTTGATCCATTCACCCTTGTAAATACTTCCTTTCTTCCCATGTGGTAGGTACAGTCTTTAGCTAAATGATCAAAGCTACCACATATATGACAAGCCTTATTGTTGAACACAAAGTCACTACCAAACTGTCTAGTTTTAACATGATTCCAACTTCTCATGTTACCTCTAGGAGATTTAGGCCTATCCCTGTACATTTCAGCATACCTAGTAGTAGACCTAGTGAAATTAGACTGTGTTCTAGGCTTCTCTTTGACTTCTTCAGGAATACTTTTTCTTTCCTCAACTTTAACATCTTCAGTAACACTAGTTTTAGACTCAACATTTAAACATTCATCTTTAAGAGATGAGTCACTAGCACTATCAAAAGTTTCAACCTCAACCTGAACCTTTTCAGTTTCAACTGGTTTAACAAATTTTGGTCCATAGGTCATGGGTAGATCCTGAAACTCTTCTAAGCCTGTGTGAGCTAGATCAATGCCAGGTGGTGCTGGAACACCTCTTAGAGGTGGTGGAACAGATTTGTATCCAAGACCAGATTTAGCTTTGCTCACAACTTGGGCTTCCCAAATTTTGTCAATGCTCTTGGATTGATGGTCTAGTGTTTTCTTAGTAATCTCAATATTCTCACTAGCCTTTTTAACTTTTTCAATCTCTTCCCTAAGAGCCTCATTTACAGCAATCTTAAAGTCTAAATCACTTTTTAACACAGCAATGTCATCACTAAATTTAGACTCATTTGCCCTATAATGCTCTATCTGTTTTTCTAAAACACCTAGACCTCTCTTATGATTTGCTAAGTTATGATTAGTATGGTGTAACTCTAGCATCAGCTCATCATATTGTTTTTGTAAACTATTATACTCTTTTAAGGCCTTACAGTTTTTAGAACAAGCATTATCAGTATGTACCTCAGAATCTGAGAAAGCCATGAGTGCATGCTCAGTAGCAAGCATTGCACATTCTGAATCATCTTCTCCATTCTGACCCATAAAGCTCCAATCAAAGCTTACTCCATCAATAGCCAATAGCACCTTTGGCTCTTCTGTTGTAGGTTCTTTGGTCTTTTCCTTCTTGTACCAAGTTGACTTATTGTCAGATTTCCTTGGTTTTCTGCATTCTCTTGCAAAGTGCCCCTTCTTGTGACAGTTATAGCACTCCACCTTCTTTTTATCAAAACCTACAGTCTCATCTCCACTTATATGAATCTTTCTCCCTGTCTTCTTCCAGAACTTCTTTGATCTTAAGCTGAGCAATGCTACCTGCCATTTGATGTCCATCTCCTCCATATCATCTTCATCAATTTGATCCAAGTCCTCATGATTGAGGATTGAACCACCCACATGGCTGGATATAAAGGCATAGAAAGTAGCATCACTTAGTCCTGCAATCTGCCTTTTAGAGCTCCTAGTGGAAACATTTCCATTACCAGTGGAAACAATCATGTTACCACTGTCATCATCACTGTCACTTTCATCATCAGAACTGTCATTACCTGATGATGATATGAGTGCAACTCCTGCAGAACTTGTCTTTAACTTGCCAGCTTTCTTAAGTCTTTGTTCAATAACTTTGAAGTTATTGTACACATCATTAAGCTTCATAGTCTCAAGATCTGACTTGTCCTCCCATACAGCAACATTTGTATCAAACTCAGCAGGTAAACTTCTTAGAAATTTAAGATTGAGGTCTTCCTTTTCTACCTCAATTCCAAAAGCAGTCAGCTGAGTTACAATCTTTTGTAGCCTTGTGAATATGCTATCAAGAGATTCATTGCTTGATGAGCCAAAATTCTCATAAGTCTGCTTCAGTAAAGTCTTTTGAGTTTTCTTGGTATAGTGATTACCACCAAATACTTCACATATCTCATCAAAGAGGGTCTTTGCATCCTTGTATTTGGTAAAAGCCTGGACTTGATCTCTAGGTAGAGCCATCAATAGCAAACCTCTAGCCTTCAAATCATTCTTAAGTTGGTTTCTTTCATCATTTGTAACTGGACCAGTATTTACTTTTGTTACTGGCTTGTCACCAACTGTCTCAACAGTTGTACCAGGTTTGAATGAATTTCCACACGTTATGATCTCCCATAATGTGTAGTCTTGAACCATAAAGAATTGTTCAATCATAAGCCTCCACATCTCAAAGTCATTAATTTTAAGCTTGGGAAGCTTTGCAGCAATATTAGATTGGCTTGTTTCTGTCTCCATTGTATCTTTTGAATCTGCCATAGGATCTTCTAAATCAAAATATCAAAGCCTTTCTCTGATACCACTTGTTGGATCGTGAACACCTTGAACTTGTGTTGATAATGATACTTTGAGTGATATCACTAAGTATGCGGAATCTACTTAATGATACTTAGAAGATTAATTGTAAGTGAAACAGATTAATGTGTGAACAATGAATATAACAAAACAACTAGCTCCAATATTATTAATAATAATAATACGAGTGATCTGAGATATCACTAGGGTTACACCTTGAAGCTCTAAGAAAACGTATTGGAAAAGATCTATGCTAACCTTAACCTAGGATCTCCTTTTATACTGCAAGGAGTCCTCTTGTACAAGATAAGTATAACTCTAATAGAATAAGATATACACAATATCTTTTCTATGTTTATCTAAGCGCGTTTCTCTAACAGCTAACAAGTGAGCAGTGGTAATATTTGTTCTTGCAGTGGTAATGAATTTCCACTGCAAGTACAATCTTCTTGCAGTTGTAACTTCTTCACTAGCCGTGGTAACTGATAGAATAATTCCCAACAATGCCCATCGAGTTGAGGAATCCTAAGAGACAACTTAGGTTCACGTTCACGCTTACCGAGCTGAGAATTAATCCCTTGACCAGCCTGAGAAACAAGTCATGCCACTATTAAGTAATTTCATCAATATATTGTTCATCTCCTTTATATCTTAAATGAGACCCACCAATATGAAAAACCAAAAATGGTAGAAAATAGAAAGAATTATGTGGAAACTTAATAGGATAAGGACCAAGAAGCTTCACCTCAAATGTATCAGCGATTACATCTCCAGCTCCATCTTGCTGTGGAATATATCCGTCTGGACCAAATTCTGAAGGAAAATCCTCACGCTTTCTCTTTCCAGAAGTCAATTGAAGAAAATCCTAAAAAAAATTTATATTATTACCAGCAACGAGCAGATTATATGGTAAGCAATACCAGATTTTGTAGCTCAAAGATGCTATCTCATGAAAATTTATTCATCCAGCAAACCAACATAAGCAAAAAGAGTACTGCACTTTATTTCTGCTCCTAACTGTGGATAACTAGTATATGCATAAAAAGGTGGAAATTAATATATAACTTATGGATGAATTATATATTTTGGATTCCGGCAGAAGAGATTCATAAACTAAATACAAATTAAAAATGTTGCTTGATCCTTTTTCTTTGCCAGCTATGTGAAGCAACCAAAGATTATAATTATTAAAATCACCATGTTAGGGGGGAGGGGAAGTGACCCGCCAAATAAGTCCCGCTGAAAACAAAGTTCCTTTCTTTGTTCCTGGCAAGTGGAACTTATACTATTGAACACCCTTAAACTCCCCTGTCCAAAGTAGTGCAGTCAAAAACCAGATATGAGTGAGAGTACACAGAGAACAATTGACTCGTTTGATTGTAAGAACAGCTAGGCTATTGGTAAATTCGGACCAGACTTTACAGTTTTCAATTTTCCGAGCTTCAGCTGAGTTTAGAAAAGGTGTGTTTAAACTTATTAGATTATAACAAATACCAATAATCGTACGATACTTGACCAAGCCAACAGGTAAATCAGATTTTAGACGTAGCTCCAGTGAAGATTTAAGTCCCAGTTAGAAACAAGTATGTTTTAAGCACGGTATAAACATTTCAGCTTTAGCCAAACAGCCGCCAACTCCAACCCAAATACAGAACTACCATAGAGACAAACTCCAAAACACAAACCAGGAAAACCCCTAAAACTATCAAGAGATGGAGCTTTGAATGGATAATTGGATAGAAAGATCAAAGAAAGATAAGGTAATGTGTTGACAAATATCAACGCCTTGTAGACATCATTCACAGTGTAACAAACATTCCAACAATAAAGTTGATACCACGGAAGAACTTCGGGGGTTCCTTTTAAAGATAATATATCATATAAATGAGGCAGAAATCATACCAGACACAGAGGGTCATTTGCTAGGCTAGAGGTTAATGTATGTACATATCTCTTCCTTGAGTTGAAGACTATATATCGTTGAGTATACCTCAAATATTATTCTTCTAGAAGACCATCTTACTCATATTCTTTTCTATTACCCCTCTTCCCCAATCTGTTAGCCAAATTACCAACTTCCGATCAAATAAGTAACCGCAAAAGCTTATACTATTACCTCTTCTAAAATTTGAAATAGATTCAAACATAGGACTTTTTACTTAAGAACTTCCCGTACCTCCCAGTCCTCTCTGGTTTATAAGATATCATTATGAATATTCTTACTCCCATTATGAATATTCTTACTCGTTAATAGATTTATCACCTACCACGTATCTCTTTTGTTACAAAAGAGAAACTCACTTTCATCTTTTTATTATATATATTGAATGAAATATATAATTCCGCTTAATAGACAGAGTTGCTTCAGGTGCATATATCATCTAGAGCTACAAGTATCTGCTCGTTACAGAGAAGCTGTTTGGGGGATGATCTATTTCTCAAACAGATTGTGTTGCAAAAAGAATGCAAACAGCAGAATCAACCATTAATCCATTATTAACAAATCCAACACCACGCATATATTTCCAGGAATGTGAATCTTCTTTTCTAAAACCCGCAATGAACATATTAGCAAGGAAGCGGCTGTGATCAAGATTATGTAGTATAATGACAAAGTAGATAAACGGGACACCATCAGTCTTTGCCTTTTATAAATTAAAAAGATAGAACTCATAACAATATTAAGCAAACAATAATCACTATTGTAACCTGAGTCATGGGTTGTTGGACTACTTCTCTGTCAGCCTCCTCACGCTCTTCTTGGTAAGCTGCAATATTTGTTTGAAGTATATAGTAAAAATAATAAATATAAACGAACTGAAACATGCATAACTTTGCGATAAGTTGACTTACCAAGATTAACATCAACACGGGGCCTTTTGGTCAACCAAGAAGAAGGTGGTTGCTGTACAATCAAATGAACATATAACGTTAATAGCGAAAATTATATGAAACCAACATGAAGAACCTAAATTAAAATGAAATAAGATTTATGTAATAGGGAACACTTGCATAATATATACTTTGCAACATTATTGTAATTATCAGTAAGGAAGTATTACCATGTGTGGGCTAGGCCTCCCAGATGGGTTCCCTGAATCTCCATTCCCAACTGCACGAGGATAATCATTTGGGGTGATGGGAGTACCCACAGTAGGTGTATTGTTCGAAGTATCCACTGTCCCTGGTAATGGTGTTGAGGCTGTTCCTGGTAATGGCGTTTGACCAGGCAAAGGCGTTTGCAATGGTGTCTGCAGATACGACCACATGTTAAAACAATAAAGATGTGAATGTAATTTATATAATGGTTTGCATAACATTTATTTGCAAATAAATGCAGCTGCCTAGTGCCTACATCAATCTCAAACACGAAACCCTCTTCCCAATGATATCACTACAGTTATGTTTATGCATCTTTACAGGTGTTTGGGCTTGCTTATTAAAAGTGCTAAATTCACTATGCTTTTGAAATAAGTGTACCAGAATAAGCAACCCAAAGCTGTTCACTCACTTGCAGATACGTACATAAACAGTTTGAATAAGCAATCTGTTTTAACAGAAGGCAATAAGCAAATAGAATATTTTAATAAGCAATCCCAATTCCCAAGCACCCCTTTCCACCAGCTACAATGATAGGAGGAAAAAAATTGCCTACTTATAATTGTCTAAAGGGGTGTTTGGGATTGCTTATTCAATATAGATTATGCATTTTGAAAACTCATAATCAGATAATCAGCTTATCTCTTATAAAACGTGATTTTGATAACGTAATAATCTGATAATCAGTTTTTCAAGTGTTTGGCAAACTATATTATTTACTAAGCTAATATGTAAAATCACCAAAATAGACATCACTATTAACTTTCGTGAGTCATTTCCTGTAGCCAAAAACTGAATATAATTAGCTTTGTATTATATATTTATATTGGCTCTTACGTCCAATTAAATTTATCAAATGGGCTCATGTGCTTAAAGATTGTTTTTAGGCTTTATATACTTTATAACTAAAACAGTTAGGTTTCATCTTCACAAGTATCTTATGCCGCCATGGTCAGACCTGTACATTACAAATTTGAAGAAAAGAGAGGGTAATTCGGTACTTAGATAGGAGAACTAGAATTGCATTTTGGAACAGCATGTAAGTAGGTGATTTTTCAAACCTGCGTTTTGATGCCTCAGAAACGCAGATAATCAATTTTTTAAATTTGCTGCCAAACACTTCACACAGATTATCTGCGTTTTCTAACCGTGATAATCAGATAATCAGCATCAAAACGCACTCCCAAACACCCCCCCCCCCCCCTAACTTCAAGATGTGTATACTTATTCGGTATGATAATATTATAAAACTACATGTGCATCAACTAACAGAGGAGGTAACACTTAATATGAACTTCCAATCAAGTCTATAATCTTTTTAAAGGTAAATGACATCCGCAACAAAACAAAAATAACTCATAACTCACCGGAGGAAAAAGTAAATCAGCTGTAGGTGTCTCATACTCTTCATTCCCTTCATACGGTACATTAAGATCACGAACAGTATTTCCCGGAGGCGCCATATTCACAACAGCAGATCTGTCAATCGGACCAAGTATAGCTCCAGCTTGCATCATCTTCATCTCCCATAACTACACCATAAACAACATCCCGTGAAACCCCATAAACACATATGACCACTTTCCAAAACTCGAATGACAATTGCATAAACCAACCTAGTTTTTTATCCGTCTCAATTTTGGCACTATTAGTTATTCACACATGAGTCATTAAAGATAGCATTGTGTCCCTGTTTGAGTCATTTTGTAATTAAAAAACAACGTCTACTAAAAGTAAGTAGTTAAAATGTTAGTTTAACAGATAACGTTGTATTTTGTTTAATTATGTTTAGATTATGCATAATAAAATGACCATAGACAAAGCTAATTTCTAACAAATTCATATGAAACAAAAAGTACATAATTGGGATCGCATTTGCAAAATAGATTATACTGTATGTTTGCAACGTTATAGGGCAAATTTGGGCCCTATGGCCCCTCCGTGCGTTATAGTGTTACACCGGTGCCAGTTATCGGATTTTCCTTTTCTCGATTTTTTGTGCATATATTTGTGTTTGTTATTTTGTGGTTCTCGGTGCACCTATGGTCCATGTTATAGGATAAAGCAAAATTTAGCTGACGTGACGCGCTAATAACATGTTATAGGCGTGCAACACACCTTTGTGATCTTAAATTTCAGAAACTAGGTCCCACCGTACTTTTTCAAAAGCGTTCTTTCCTAGGTTTTTGTTCTAGGAAAACACACACAAATAATAAATTCGTTCGGTAGTTACCACCTCCAAATTGGGCCAAACACGCATTGAGGGGTGTAAATGACACACCACGCGCCAAGAGGGTGACCCCCGCGTGGTGATGCTCATTGTTACACCCGGTCTAATAGTAGCCAAACACTATTTTCTAAACGCAATAATCAAAAATCACTTCCAAACTACAACCCCAAACACCCTCTAAAATATATAAACCAGCACAATCGAGTAGTAAACTAAATTCTTTTTTTAGAAAAAAGAAAAACTCACTCCTTGAAGTGTACTAAGAACACCTTCACCGGGGCCGCCATTATCAACAAACTCCTGACGCATTTTACTAACAACATCTTCGATTACTTGAATATACACATTACTCGTTGAGTTACTTGCCATTACGTGCCTAATTTTCGTGATTCTTAAAATTTTTGTGAAATTGAGAGAGAGTCGTTGGAGAATTGGGGGCAAATGAATTGGAGTATAAATAGGTTTGTGATTAAATTAAGTGGTATTTATAGGCCTTTGTGATGATGCTGTTACACCGACCTTTATAAATTGCAAGGATAGTCCTTGTGCTTTGGTTTATTTGTCGGAGAACTTTCAGTTTTTATCTTGCACTCAACGCATGAATGAGTTAAATGAAGCTTAAACGAATACAGAACTGTGCGATACACAAGGGTTGTATTATTATGCAGTATTTGTGTAAATTATTGAAGTGTAAATAAAATGGTGCATTTAATTAAGACGTGTTGCGTAATATGTAGCTAAATAGTTGTAAAATAAGTTGAGTTAAATGAAGCTTAAACGTATACAACTTTATCAAAATAATGTTAAACAAAAAATTGGCATTCTACAAAAACTCACAAGAAAAACAATAATAATTACGTAATTTCTTAAATTGTGCGTTCATTACTTAATGCTTACTTTCGATTAGGGGTACTCAAGTGAATCTACAAAGTTTGTTTAAGTAAACTATTGTAAACAAAATTGAGCTAATTTATATAAGTTTCATTTGCACACGTTTTGTATAAAACTGTTTGTTACGTAATGTTCAGCGTAAACCCTTGAAGTATAGATGTAATGGTGCATTTGATTAAAAGGTGTGTCGCAATTCTTAGCAAAATCGTTTTAGTGCTTACTTTCGATCAGGGTACTCGAATGAATCTACAAGGTTATGTAAATAAAGTATTCATACAAATAATAATTCTTTGATGCATTTAATATTTCAGACTTTTATGTATTAAAAATATAAAATTTAGGCTATGATGTAAGAGGTTGTAAACGAACACTTAAAAAAATGGTGAATGGTATAGGTGTGTCTATTGTTGATAAATGAATGTTTTATCTATCAATATTCGTGGCACAAAGAAATGGAGAAAACGTATATGGATTAAAGATATATGCTTTAAGAACAATGTCAGCTTCTTAGGTGTTCAAGAGACGAAGATGACACGCCTTGAGTTATTTCGTCTTAAATCTATGTGGGGCAATTTTTCTTTTGATTATGCGTGTAGTTTGGCTCGAGGTAGATCCGGGGGTTTAGTATCTATTTGGGACCCAAGCATTTTTGTAAAATCTAACATCTGGTGTAACGAGGCATACATTATAGTTCAAGGTCGTTGGGTTAATTTGGATGACGATTATTTTATGGTAAATGTTTATGGTCCTCAGGAGAGCTTGGCTAAATCCAATTTGTGGTCGAAGCTCCTTGATTTCAAAAGTCAACATAGTGGGATTTACATGTTCTTTGGTGATTGGAATGAAGTTCGAGAAGAATCAGATCGTTATGGGTCTTTATTTTCAAGGGGGCGCTAACGTTTTCAATAATTTTATTCGTGATGCAGGTTTAGTTGATTTACCTTTAGGTGGCAGGCGGTTCACTTGGATGAATAAGGTGGGTACGAAGATGAGCAAGTTGGATCGATTCATGGTCTCAGAGAATGTTTTGGACTCATTTCCTGATTTGAAAGTTATGGCGTTGGGAAAGCTTTGGTCAGACCATATCCCTATACTCCTTTCTGTCTAGAAGGTAGATTATGGTCCTATACCATTCAAGTTTTTTCATTCTTGGCTACATAATCAAGAGCTTGATAGCATTATTAAGAATACGTTAGAGGAGTATTCTCAAGCACATTCTATTGAACAACTGCATTTACTTGATAAATTAAGAGGTTTGAAACAGAAAATAAAGGTGTGGCATAAAAACTTTAAACGGGTAGAGTTTTCTCGGAAGCAAGAGGTTTGTGGTCTTTTACATAATTTGGAGGCGAAGATTGATTCAGGACAGGCTTCAGAAGGAGAAAAAGAGGATCAAATTAAACTGTTGCAGGAGTGTGACGAAATTGAAAAAGGGAGGCAATGGATTTTGTTCAAAAAGCTCGTATCAAATGGGACGTCAAGGGGGATGAAAACACTAAATTCTTTCATGGTATGATTAAACAACGACAAAGATATCAAATGGTTCAAGGGCTTATGATTGATGGGAATTGGGTTAAAGATCCTAGTCAAGTCAAAATGGCTTTCCTTAATTTTTACAAAGAGAAATTCCAATGTCAAGACAATAATGTAAGTATGCCTAATTTGAACTTTACTTCGATACTTACTAATGAAGACTGTTATAGTTTAGAGCGTCCCGTATCGATGGATGAAATTAAAGAAGCGGTATGGGATTGTGGTAGCAACAAGGCACCGGGCCCAGACGGTTTTTCATTTCTTTTTATAAAAACGTATGGGGATCTCATCAAGAATGATGTCACGGTTTCTGTGATTGAGTTTTTTGATAAGTTCACGATGCTAAAGGGAGCGAATTCTGCATTCATCACTTTGATACCAAAAGTTTCTAATCCACTGTACATTAAAGACTTTCGGCCTATTTCTTTGATCGGCGTTCAGTATAAAATTATAGCCAAGATTCTTGCAAACAGGCTGTCAAAAATTATTGATAAAATTGTTAGCAATGAACAATCGGCTTTTATAAAGGGGCGCCAAATTCTTGATGGTCCACTTATGTTGAGTGAAGTTATTGATTGGTACAAAAAGCGGAAAAAGAAACTTATGATATTCAAAGTTGATTTTGAGAAAGCTTATGATTCGGTAAGTTGGAAATATTTAGACTTCGTGTTACAAGCTCTTGGGTTCGGCCTTAAATGGAGAAAGTGGATACATGTTTGTTTACATTCGGCTAGAACGTCTATTCTAGTAAATGGAAGTCCTACTTCAGAGTTTTCATTGAAACGTGGGTTACGACAAGGAGAACCATTATCGCCGTTCCTTTTTATTATTGTTATGGAAGGCTTGCATATCACGTTACAAGAGGCGGTTCAATCAAAGTTAATTCATGGTGTCAAGGCAGGTGCACCTTCTTTTACTTTGTCTCATTTTTTTTATGTTGATGATGTAGTCAAAGTTAATTCATGATGTAGTCATAGTTTCAGATTGGAGTGCTCGGGATTTAGAGAACATTATTCACGTGCTTCAAGTTTTTTATCTTGCTTCGGGTCTAAAAATTAATGTCCAAAAATCAAACATTTTTGGAGTTGGCGTGCCAATGGAAGACGTAAATGTTATGGCTCGAGTTACAGGTTGTACAGTGGGTAACCTTCCTTTTATTTATCTTGGGTTGCCCGTTGGTTCCAAGATGAATCACATTTCTCATTGGCAAGGATTTGTTGATCGGTTTCAGACTAAATTATCGTCAAGGAAAGCATCGCTTTTGTCTATTGGCGGTCGTCTGACCTTAATTAAATCAATTTTGGGAAGTATCGGTATTTACTACATGTCTATTTTCAAGGTACCAGTATGTATTATTAATCGGTTAGAAAGCCTTAGAGCCAAGTTTTTTTGGGGTGGTGATGCTGATAGAAGAAAGCTTGCTTGGGTGAAATGGGATACTGTCATGGCCTCGTTGGATAAAGGCGGGTTAGGAGTGGGTAGTTTAAAAGCTTTTAATCTTGCTCTTCTTACAAAGTGGCGTTGGAGGTTGGTCAACAACCCAGGTCATTTGTAGGTTAGATTAATCAAAGCGATCCATGGTAATAATGCCGGTTTGGATGAGGTGGGGTGTAAAACGCAGGGAATTTGGGCCAAGATTGTTGGGACTGTTAATTATTTGCACTCTAGCGGAATTATTCCAAAGGAAACACTTAGTTTTAAAGTGGGTTGTGGATCAACGATACGTTTTTGGAAAGATAATTGGCTAGGTAATGGGCCACTTGAGGTTCGTTTCAACAGATTATTTAGAATAGATCGTAATGAAGAATGTGTAATTCGAGATAGACTTTCAAATGGAGTATGGTCATGGGACTAGTGTAGACAGTCGCTTGGAACCCGTGATACAGAATCGTTAGCATTGCTATTGGAAGAAATCGGCTTGGTAGATCTCGATTCAGGTCCGGATACTTGCATTTAGAGTTTAGATATAAGTGGGTTGTTTTCAGTGGGTGTCACAAGGAGGTATATTGATGCTCAATTGCTTCCAACGTTGCCTACATCTACAAGATGGTCTACTTCTTTGCCGAGAAAGGTAAACGTTTTTATGTGGCGTCTTCTTTTGGATAGATTACCTCATAGGGTGAATTTGTCCGCCCATGGTTTGGAAATTAACTCCATATCATGCCCGGCATGTGATGGCTTTATGGAATCCAATGATCATCTCTTTTTTTCGTGTAACGTGGCCGTAAATATATGGACCAAAATTCGTGTTTGGTGTGATGTTGTGATGCCGAGATTTGGTTCGAATTCTGAGTGGATCGCTTGGCTTGATAATTGGCATACTTCAAAGTCTCGTAAGGATTGCATGTATGGCATTATTTCGGCTACCTTGTGGATGATTTGGCGCTATCGTAATTGCATAACTTTTTGTTATCAAGTTATGAGGCAAAGTGACGTTTTTGATAACATTCGTTTGTATTCTTTTTCATGGTGTAAATTTAGAGGCGGTATCCATAGTAGTTGGAATGAGTGGATTAATTTTCCTTTGTAATTGTTTCTAGCTTATTGCTAGTTTTTTAATTCATCTTGCCGTTCAAAAAAAAGTATGCTATTTTTTATGTATTTATTTATTTCATTTTTTTCTTAGTGTTCACATTTCTACACTCGGTATGTCAAATTATGATTGCAATTGAGTTGTATGTTGAAATATAATGTGATTATTCATATATTAAGATAAGTTATAAACACTAAAAATGGTCTGATCAAAACTGAGTACCTAGGACAAATTAGAAAATGGTCATAAGATCAATTTAATTTGATGAAAAGTTACTCCATATGCATCTTTGATTTTGTTTAGTATAAGAATTGGTTCATGTTTAGTTCGTATTTATAAGCAGATTCACTCAAAAAGAATATAGGTACACTTACTTTTAAAAGTGAAATGCACCATTTAAAAAATAAAATCAAAAATAATTAAAAAAATTGTTTGATACGTACATATACAAATACAACAGCCTACCAAGTCAAAACAGTCCAAAAAAATTAAGTCCAATAACCTAATTACCAAAATGAATTGTTTAAAGATTTGAACCGCTGCATGTCTAAGATATCTACTTATTCCATTTTTTGCAAGCAGATAGATAGTTTATAGCCGATATAAACATTTGTAGTAGTAAACATTATGTATTCAAAAAGTTTGCTATTTTGATTACGACATTGGAATCAAATTACTTATAGTTTGTACAGGAATGGATCAGTTTAGGAGTGGGTTTGAATGTGAGGATGAGCCCAATGGGCTAAAGAATCCATCTATACCATGTTTTCTATTATGGTTCAAATGATGGATGAATCTTTTTTATACTATAAACTCTAAAAACTTGATATCAAAATGCACCTAAGTTTACTCACTCTAACAACCACCAAACATACACTTCTCTAAAAAAAATAATAAAAAAAACTCTTCATGACAACCACACAACAAATATGATTGGGTTGTCTTCCAAGGGTTTGGTTTTTATCCTTTTCGAGCAATACAACCACCAAACAAAAACACACACCTAACACTATCCTTGATTTAAAACCTCGTCCCTTGAACAGAACACAAACTTAATTCGTCCATTGTGTTTAGCAATCAATCAAACACAAATAAACACTATCTCATACCCATTTGATTGATTCTAACTCATACTCCCGACTTCAAGATCTTTGCATGGGTCTAAGTTAGGCGTTTGTTTTGATTTTTTGTTGTTTTTGTTTGAACACAAGAAAGTAACTTGTCTAACAAATTGTTATATATCGTTCTTTAATTTTTTTTTCCAGAGATTAAAAAGACGAGTTAAATCTTTTTACAGATCTATGATGAACTTTTTATACTCTTGTTGAATCAGAGAGTGATTCAAGCAAACCAATTATATAATAGTAGTATAGTAGTAGTATCGAAGTGATCCGCAAGAAATACGAATCACCCGAGTCGTTTCCCAGTGAAGGTGAATGGAATCAAGAATATTGATTCGTGTAATCGTGATTTGAAAAGTGAGATATAATAGTGATTTTGTGAAATTAAAACTACGAATATCAAACATAAACTAAAAGGCAACAATCAAGCATATAAAATGATCTAAAAAGAGATAAATGTGAAATATGTTTGCTAAATGACGTGAAAAGTTCATTAAATGTGGACTAAGGTTTGACGACGAATTATATTCCTTAGACAAGACTATTTTCTCACAACGTTGGTTTATTTTGAAAATAATCATTTAAAAAGAAAATAATTACTAGATGTGTAATTTGATTATTCTCCGGCTTTTGCCCTTCAAATAATAAAACTACAAATCTAAATAATCTCACTAATTATTAATCACAATCCCTTTTATTAGTCCACACTTAAATCACAAATCTTTATCACTTAGCAAACACTAATAAACTACTCACTAAACATACCAATCAAACTAATAAAAACAAATATTCCAACAAACATGATTAATAAACTAATTATATAAAAGTGAAAAGGAATAGAAAGTAGAACCCGATCTAACGCGACGAGAATAATAAACCACCCGATCTTATAAACTAAACAAACCATAAAGTTTAATTCCTAAAAAGCTTTAATAAAACCAAATAGTTAATAAAGTTTGTGACTTTATTAACTAATTAGCTTATTAAGACTAAAAAGTAATAAACTTTATTGATAAGCTAGCTTATAAGACCCTTAAGCTCCGGCCTTAGCGGTAGAAATGATGATAAACAAAGAAAAATCAAAACTTTATTAGGATTAAGCAATAATAATGGCCAAATAAGCTATGAAAGAGCTTATTGGTTGATAAAGCTACAAACTTTATTGTTAAAAACCTAAGAAAATGCTAAAAGATTAAAACTTTATGGTAAAAACTTAATAGATCTAAGAAAATAAGCTATTTTGAAAGAAAAACTAATAAAGTTAAAAACTTTTTATAAAATAACTATTAAAACTATGTAGATCTATAATTATAAACTAATTAATGGCTTTTAATAAAAGTAAAACTAATAAAAATCAAATCTTTTTGGTTTTTATAAAGTAATTTGTAACAACAAAATTTAGATCTAAGTTTATAAAAGCTTTTAAAAACAAAGTAGTAAAAGAGAGTTTATTAAAAGAGCTAAATCTAAATAAGCCACAAAAAGCTATAAGCTTTCATGTCTTATTAGATAAGAAAAGTAAAAGAAAAGAAAATAAGTAGAAGTAAAAAGAAAATAATCTTCAAAACTTCAAATTAAATCTTCATCTCATATTAATAAACTAAAAAGTTGATTACAAAAAGCATTTGAAATAAGCTAATTTATTACAATAATAAGCTAACCTACTACAATAATCTAATATTACTCCTACTCCTAATAATAACTCTACTCTCTACTCTACATCTACTCTCTAAAATTCTAACCTCCCAAATTGGGTCTGGTGCATCCTATTTATAACAAATGAGGAGTGAGGGGTATAATAGTCCATTCAGGCCACTTTTAATCCAAGCCATTCAATCAGGGGTAATCTGGTCATTTCACAGCGCCGAATGCTATTTTGTCTTATTCCGGAATGCCACGTGTCACCCTCCCATTGGTGGATCTGACTGCTAGAGGTTTCCTCGGACTGACACACGCCTGTACACTCTGACCTCGTACTGACGCCTGCTGACACACTCTGACCTCGTACTGACACACGCCTGTTTCGTCATCTTGTACACGTGTCATCCTCTGATTGGTCAAGAATACTGCCACGTCGGAACCTCGTACTGACAACCTCGTACCTGCCATGTCAGACCTGCCAACTGTACCTGCAACAATAACCTCGTACAAATCATTAGCATTTAATGAGCCGCCACGTGGCAGGCTCTGATTGGTCCACGTCACTGCCACGTCAGCAGGTGGGGGCCCACTGGTCAACGCTGGTCAACGAAAGTCAAAGTTTGACCAGTCAACGGTCAACAGAAGTCAACGCTGACGGTCAATGGTCAACGGTCAATGGTCAATGTTGACTAGTCAACGCTGACCGGGCCGGGTCGGTGACGTGTCGGGTCTGCCACGTGGACCACTCATGGAGTGACACGTGGCGCTGAGGATTAATACCCCATTTTGCTCAGACGGGACTCGAACCCCTGACCTCTCGTGTGAGAGTTGAAGGTGCTAGCCAACTGAGCTGGAGCATACCTTCAGTTATAACATGCATTTGGTTCTTTTTATTATAGTTTGAGCCCAGTCCAGATTATTACAAGTAAAAAGGGTCAAAATAGATTTTGACCTGTCAATTTAAGGCAGTTTTGGACCTGATAAAAATTTGAGAAAAATACCGTCGGACTCGTTTTTCCGTGCTCTTTCCAATGGTGTGATCGGGAAATATTTTTGACTTCATCTTTACCACGAAAAATATGAAAACGTCGTCGAAACTCTCCGAAAATCACCGTTTTTCTTTTGTATTCAAACCCTTTTATCATCAACACATAATCACGCGTTCCAAACATATTTGTAACATAATAAATGTGATCCTGGCTTGCATCCCCGGCCTTGGCTGTTTACACTTTACCAAATCTCGTGCTCGTTTTGTCATTTTCTTGTGATTTTTCGTCCTTTTCTTAAATATCCGTTCCTGCACATTCACAAACACAAAAACATACATTCTTTGGCAATTTTGGTTAGTTTTTGGTTTATTTGGTCCTTTTATGGCTCAGAAAAGGTGAGTGAATAAGCACTCACCAAAATCCCCCGGACTAAAGTATTGCCGTGTCCTCACGCAATGTGATCAATTCACGCTCACGAGATAAATAATTTCATAACTCTTTCTACTAACTTTGTAAAGTAGCAAGGAGGTTCGAAAGAAGTCATAAAATCATTTAATCCCGCAAACGCTCCGTTTTCCAAAATTTATTTTCTTTATTCCACTTTATTCTATTTTTGGACTTTTCACACTTCATACTTGTGACGGTTTGTTGAACTTTCATTATTTTTGCAATAATTTTTAGGGTCTACGAGTAGAAACACTTCTATTTAAGAAGTGACCATACGGATAAAAATCGTCATCCTTGATTTTTCACGAGTTCCCAAACTAAGCGTAAAAACGAGATCACAGCTTATCTACAAATCTAATGCTAACACTACTCATAACAGTTACTCGTGAAAACTTCTTACTCCCATGTCCTAAGTTTTTGTATCTCATTATTTTATTTTTGTTGAGAAATGAATCGCTTCATATTTTCTCGTTTCGATAATTTTTAGTCCGATAGTGACACCTAAGTTAAAACGATAAATAGTTATTCATTTTCTCTTAAGAACCACTGCAATAGAAATTCGGTCCATTTCAAGGAATTTGGGGTACATACAATATCAAGAATATAAGTTGCGGAGTACGATCACGTGCACCTCATGTGACTGATTACTAATCACGTATCACATGCACCTCACGCGCCAACAACTTATTGATACATACATAACTCTTATTCAACAATACTACAACTTTCATATTTTTCATTTCTCACTTTTTTCACTTTTCGCATATTTTTCACTTTTTTCTTTGATTGATTTTTTTTCTTCTCATACATCAAATGGAAGCTTATCGGGTAGCTCCAAAACCACATGCATAATCAACTTTTGATTTTTAATTTTTTACTTTTCGCTCTTATTTTTGGTGTTCCTTGATATGTACCCAATTTCTAAAGCAAAAATTCTCTTAAGAAAACAAATAACTATGTATTATTCAAACCTAAATACCACTAATTAACTTAGAACATCTATTATATATATTGGTGACGTATCTGATGGGAGTAAAAAGCCACGAGTACCTCTTATGAGCTCTAAAGAGAACCACTACTCCACGTTTAGCATTATACTTGTAAATAAACTCTATCATTTCTCGTTCTCTGCAAATTTAAGACCTCAAATAATGAGATTAGCAGATGCTTAGCCAATAATCAGCCACGCATATATAAAGTCAAAAACGGGAACTTGCAAACTCTTGGAAAGAATTCGCGTTTTGTAGCTCCTAGTGTAAGTGACTAGCGAAAGCTTTTTCAAGTTGTGCATGTATAAAGCCAAGTACGGGAGCCGACAAAAGAGTAGCTCCTAGTGTACAAGGCTAGCACAAACTTTTATGATTATCATTGGTTAAGGGAACAAGCTAGGGCTCAACACGCCCGGTCAAGTCAAAATATTTATTCCTACTCTCGCCAGCAAGAAAGTCAACAAGTTGTCAAAACACTTATTCATACTTTTATATTTTGCACAACTTTTTCTGCTTTTTCTCATTTTTTTGTGCTTTTTCATGACATTTTCATTGATTTTTCTTCAAAATTTTTGAAATTTTCAATTTTTTCAATTTTTTTTTATTTTTGGTGGAAAAACGGAGTTGCAAGAGTGCACGACATGTGAAAAATGCAAGGTCAAAATCGAATCGAAGATTCACCCCCCCGGACTAGAATGAAACATTGTCCTCAATGTTTTACGGGCAAAGGTAATCCTAACAAATATCTAGGGCCGTTTATTAAGTATGCCAAAGAAAACGTTAGTCGATAAGATTTTCGGATATAGGATTTCCATAAGCGACGATGAATGAGACTCGAGTGGAGAGAAAGACAAAACCACGAGCACGAGAGTCATCATAAATCGGGGACAATCCTGGACAATCATCACAAACAACCACGAAACACAAGATCGGAAGAGGTACCCCCTCCTCACGTTATTTATTAGAAAAGAGAAATATAAGAAGATGATATGATAAGCATGGGGTGCCTCCCACGAAGCGCTTGTTTTTGTTCACCGAGTCACATAAGCTTGACTCGATCCCCGAATTAATTCGTCCTTGGGGAGAGCAGATAAAACGGCCTCTTGGCAATAGAGATGCCAGGGTCAAATACGGTATCCTCACTCCCGGTGGAGTGAAGGATAAGAGAAATCACATCAAATGTGAAGAATGGTAGAAAGATTTTTATAAGAATTAAAATCCATTCTTCATCGTCTAAAACAAATTTATCATTAACGCCCTTTTCAACAAATACCACGGGAGGGAGGGTCGGGGTTAAATCACCAATAAGAAAATTCTCATGATTGAGAACATCTCCCCCCGGGTCTGGATCTTCCTCAAAACAAAAAGGATCATTCTCCAGTGGAGAAATGATATGAGAAAGTTCACCGGAGAACTTCTCGTGAGGAGAATCAAGCATATGATGTGAGTCCTGGACCTCGGGTTCCATTTCGGACTCATCACTCGGAATATCGAAGATAGGATTATTTGAAATTTGATTAAAATCCGATTCAAAATCAAATATCGGATTCGTGAAAGTCTTATCGAATACTTCGGGAACCTTCGGCACGAGATCATCATCGTCCTCATCTAGAACGTCATCACTCCCTTCAACCGGTGTGAAAGAAGGATGGAAAGAAGAATCGCCGTGAAAATTTTCCCCGGACTCACTTTGGATTGGAACGAGGTTCTCGACACCTGACGTATTGAATTTGTCAGATTCCGTTGCCGGAATAGTGTCAAGAGGCTCGTCCCCCATTATTAGAGAGTCCATGGGCTCTACGGGAGAAGAGATAGAGTTATTTTGAGGATTTATATTGATCGTGATTGTGGAACTATCATCATACAAACAACACTCACAAAATTGGAGTTTTCTTTCTTCGAGACGAGGTACTTCTATCGATCTCTCATAAGGCTCGGGAGTAGATGTCATACGACTATTCACCATCTCATTCAACTTATCGATCATTGATTTAAGTTCAAGAATATCATTATTGAAATTGGAAGTTTGTGGGGGTTGATAAAAATCATTAGAATCGTAACAAGAATTAGGTTCATGATAAGAACTTTCAAACGATCCCCCACAATTTTCAAAACTCGATGTATTTTGGAAAGAATCACCATTGTAATACGAATTTTGCTCATAAAAATTATTTTGAGGATAACAATCAAGGCTTGGATCGTAATCGAAAGACGTATCAGCATTCGGAGCATAGCACATACAATCGGTGTATCCACATACATCACAAAAACATCGCCCACACGGCATTCCTTCTTCAGACGGGTTTCCACAATTATAACAATAAAACGAAGGTGGTGGTGGTGTATAAAAATCGGGAATATTAGACGAATTGTTGAACGAATTTTGATCAAAAGTATGAGAATTACAATTCAAACAAACGCCATCACGAATATTATCTCCACATTCGTCGCACGTACACCACACACACAACCCTCCGAAGAACGGTTCTCCACAATAAAGACAAATCGGATCCATGAGAATTAAAAATAAGAGGGTTTGAGAAGAAGAATTAAATTTTAGAGGATAAGAAGATTATTTTTTTTGTTTTTAATTGTTTGAAAAAGAAAATCAAAGTAGAAAAGGAAAATCTTTTTGTGTTTTTCTTAAAACTTTTATTTTCTTTTGTTTTTCTTTTTTCTACGTTACGTTAATTGAAACCGTTTCCTTCAAACCACTCGCGACGGAACGGGAGAGAAGAATGGATCTCTCTTCAGCTTGCAATTTAATGTCAAAGCTATCCGTACTTCCCGCTTATTCGGTTGTAGAATGAAGTAATCCGATAAACAACTAATTTCACGTTTTTGTTATATTGTTATGCTTATTTAGTTTACAACGCTCCTCCTTTCGGTCGAGTCGAGGCAATAACTTTATTAATTTTTTGGTATTTTTGGAAATACTTTAGGAAAAGTATTTCTGATTTTTCAATATTTATATATATATATATACAAAAAATAGAAGAAGGCTTAACAAAACACGATTTTTTCAAAACAATGATTCAAAATTCACTTCAAGCCTTCCCCGGCAGCGGCGCCAAAAATTGATTCAAGCAAACCAATTATATAATAGTAGTATAGTAGTAGTATCGAAGTGATCCGCAAGAAATACGAATCACCCGAGTCGTTTCCCAGTGAAGGTGAATGGAATCAAGAATATTGATTCGTGTAATCGTGATTTGAAAAGTGAGATATAATAGTGATTTTGTGAAATTAAAACTACGAATATCAAACATAAACTAAAAGGCAACAATCAAGCATATAAAATGATCTAAAAAGAGATAAATGTGAAATATGTTTGCTAAATGACGTGAAAAGTTCATTAAATGTGGACTAAGGTTTGACGACGAATTATATTCCTTAGACAAGACTATTTTCTCACAACGTTGGTTTATTTTGAAAATAATCATTTAAAAAGAAAATAATTACTAGATGTGTAATTTGATTATTCTCCGGCTTTTGCCCTTCAAATAATAAAACTACAAATCTAAATAATCTCATTAATTATTAATCACAATCCCTTTTATTAGTCCACACTTAAATCACAAATCTTTATCACTTAGCAAACACTAATAAACTACTCACTAAACATACCAATCAAACTAATAAAAACAAATATTCCAACAAACATGATTAATAAACTAATTATATAAAAGTGAAAAGGAATAGAAAGTAGAACCCGATCTAACGCGACGAGAATAATAAACCACCCGATCTTATAAACTAAACAAACCATAAAGTTTAATTCCTAAAAAGCTTTAATAAAACCAAATAGTTAATAAAGTTTGTGACTTTATTAACTAATTAGCTTATTAAGACTAAAAAGTAATAAACTTTATTGATAAGCTAGCTTATAAGACCCTTAAGCTCCGGCCTTAGCGGTAGAAATGATGATAAACAAAGAAAAATCAAAACTTTATTAGGATTAAGCAATAATAATGGCCAAATAAGCTATGAAAGAGCTTATTGGTTGATAAAGCTACAAACTTTATTGTTAAAAACCTAAGAAAATGCTAAAAGATTAAAACTTTATGGTAAAAACTTAATAGATCTAAGAAAATAAGCTATTTTGAAAGAAAAACTAATAAAGTTAAAAACTTTTTATAAAATAACTATTAAAACTATGTAGATCTATAATTATAAACTAATTAATGGCTTTTAATAAAAGTAAAACTAATAAAAATCAAATCTTTTTGGTTTTTATAAAGTAATTTGTAACAACAAAATTTAGATCTAAGTTTATAAAAGCTTTTAAAAACAAAGTAGTAAAAGAGAGTTTATTAAAAGAGCTAAATCTAAATAAGCCTTTAGGATTGTTGTTAGCTTGTACTTTTGTTTGTTTGAGTTTAGTCTGGATTTTCAAATTTGATTACATAGTTTTTTTTAGCTTCTGGCTTGTTATTTTGGTAGTGCTTAATCTGTGAGCTTATTGTTCTTGCTTATTGCTTGCTGTAATAGTTTCTGTGATATATCTGATCATTTTTGAGATTCTTAGAATGTATTGAGTCTGTGATTTCAGTTTCATAAGTTTTGATCACAAGTGCTTATTAATAAGCACTTGTGATAAGCAGTTTTGCTTGAATAAGCAGTCCAACTTTTCAAATTTTTCTTCAAAATTTTATTTTAAGTTCTTTTTAATATTTTTGATTTTCTGGAATTTTTCCAGATTTTTCTGAATAGTTTTACTATTTTTAATAATTTCTTTTGATTATTTTTAATTTCTAAATAGATTTTAAATTACAAAAATCAATAAAAAAATAGAAAAAAGCCCTGAAAAATACAAAAATAGTTTTGAAAATTCTTTTATAATATTCTAAATTTTCTAAAGTAGTTTTTATAATTTTCCCATTATTTTTCATATTTTCTTTAATTTTCAATTACTTTTTAATTCTAAAAATAGGATATAAATTCTAGAAAATTAATAAAAAGTTTAAAAAATATTTTTCTTTTTCTTAAAATTCTTCTTAATAATTTTAGATTTTTAGAAAATATTTCCAATTTCGTAGGATCATTTTTAAATAAACGTTACGTTTTAAATAACGCGTGTTCGTTTCCGTTTTCACGTTTTTAACGTTCGTACATATGTAGATTGTAAATTCTTCATAGTTTATCATTTCTTAGCATAACTTGACTTTAAAAATCATATTTTTCACTTTCCCGCTTTTCTCGACACGATTTCTCGATTCGGTTATTCACGATTCCATTTCACCTTCGCTGGGAGAACGACCCGGGAAATACTTTCACCGGTATTTCTTCGGAATTAATTACGTACCACGAAACGACTGTATCAAAAATGGCGCCGCTGCCGGGGAAGGTGGACGTGAGTTTTGAATATTCGTGTTGAAAAATCGTGTTGTGTTAAGTTTTCCACTATCTTGTATATATTTTCTATAAAAATATAAAAATTTTAAAATCAAAAACATAAATAATCTTCTTATCCTCTCATACTTGATTCTTCTTCTCAATCCCTCTTACGTTTAATTCTTATGGATCCGATTTGTCTTTATTGTGGAGAACCGTTCTTCGGAGGGTTGTGTGTGTGGTGTACGTGCGACGAATGTGGAGATAATATTCGTGATGGCGTTTGTTTGAATTGTAATTCTCATTCGTATGATCAAAATTCTTTCAACAATTCGTCTAATATTCCCGATTTCTATACACCACCACCACCGTCGTTTTGTTGTTATAATTGTGGAAACCCGTCCGAAGAAGGTAGGCCGTGTGGAGGATGTTTTTGTGATGGATGTGGATACACCGATTGTATGTGCTATATGCCGAGTGCAGAAACGTCTTTCGATTACGATTCGAGCTTGAATAATTTTCCTCAAAATGATTTTTATGAGCCAAATTCGTGCTACAACGGTGATTCATTTCAAAATCCATCGGGTTTTGAAAATTGTGGGGGATCGTTCGAAAATTCTTATCTTGAATCAAATTCTTATTACGATGATTTTTAC
This sequence comes from Artemisia argyi, assembly GCA_030686995.1. Lineage (NCBI taxonomy): Eukaryota > Viridiplantae > Streptophyta > Magnoliopsida > Asterales > Asteraceae > Artemisia > Artemisia argyi. The sequence continues at coordinate 139,494,111 of CM060683.1, read as the reverse complement.
CAACCCCCACAAACTTCCAATTTCAATAATGATATTCTTGAACTCAAATCCATGATGGATAAGTTGAATGAGATGGTGAATAATCGCATGACATCTACTCCCGAGCCTTATGAGAGACCGATGGAAGTACCTCGTGTCGAAGAAAGAAAATTCCAATTTTGCGAGTGTTGTTTATACGATGATGATTCCACGATTACGATCAATATAAACCCTCAAAATGATTCTATCTCTTCTCCCGTAGAGCCCGTGGACTCTCTAATAATGGGGGACGAGCCTCTTGACACTATTCCGGCAACGGAATCGGACGAATTCAATGAGTCAAGTGTTGAGAACCTCGTTCCAATCCAAAGTGAGTCCGGGGAAAATTTTAACGGTGATTCTTCTCTCCATCCTTCTTTCACACCGGTTGAAGGGAGTGATGTCGTTTCAGATGAGATCGAGGCATTTCTTGCTAGTGATGCCATTCTGACAATGGATGACGAAGCTAATTTTGATCCGGAGGAAGATATTCGTGTACTTGAAGATTTATTGAATGAAGAACCGTTAACTTCTCTTCCTCCGATGAACAATGATGATTATGATGAAGTCGAAAGTTATTCCGATTCTCACAATGAGTATACTACGAGTGATGAAGACTCTTGTGTAGATATCGATGATAATGATGAAGATGATGACGCGGAAATCCAAGATGAAGCTCTTCGTGAGAAAATATCCAAAGTTTATCTTCTCATTTCTAAGATCGAGGCATTAGAAGATCCTCCGACTTCTTTTATTGATTTCTTACCCGAGCTTGAAATTTTTCAATTTGAAGAGACGAGTAGTGGCAATCCCACTATTCATGCTGATATCTCTCTTCCGGATTATGAGTGCTTTAACTTTGAGATTGATTCTTTACCTATTTCCGATAATCCGTCACGTGACTCTCTTTTAGAGGATGTCGATCTATTTCTTGCTGCGGATGACTCGATACCTTCGGGTATTGAGAATGATGAGAATGATATTTCTTTCGATTCTTCTTCTTCTCGTCCACCTGCAAAACCACCCGATGAAATTTTTGAATCCGGTTTGAATGAAGTTATTTTTAGAATGGTGGACGAGATTTCAGAAATCGACTTTGCTTTTACCATCTGGGTATTTTATCCATTCTTTGTTTATTCCATCACTTCGTCACTTTTCCACTCCACCGGGAGTGAGGATACCATATTTGATCCGGGCATCTCTATTTTCAAGTGGCCGTTTTCTCTGCTCTCCCCAAGGACGAATTAATTCGGGGATCGAGTCAAGCTCATGTGACTCGGTGAACAAAAACAAGCGCTTCGTGGGAGGCAACCCATGCTTATCCAATTTCATCTTCTTATTTTCTTATTTCTAACACCTAACGTGAGGAGGGGGTGCCTCTTCTACTCTTGTGTTTCGTGGTTGTTTATGATGTTTGTTCAGGATTGTCCATGATTTATGATGACTCTCGTGCTCGTTATCTCTTCTATTGGAGTCTCATTCATCGGTGCTATTTGGAAATCCTATATCCGTTAAATCTTATCGACTAACGTTTTCTTTGGCATAATTAATAAACGGCCTAGAATTTTGTTAGGATTGCCTTAACCCATAAAACATTGAGGACAATGTTTCGTTCTAGTCGGGGGGAGGGTGAATCTTCGATTCGATTTTTACCTTGCATGTTTCACAAGTCGTGTACTCTTGCAACTCCGTTTTTCCACCAAAAATAAATAAAAATTGAAAAAAAAATGAGAGAATTTCAAAAATTTTTGAGAAAAAGCAATGAAAAAGTACAAAAAGATGAGAAAAAGTGAAAAAGTTATGTAAAAAATATAATAAAGTTTGAATAAGTGTTTTGACACCTTGTTGACTTTCTTGCTGGCGAGAGTAGGAATAAATATTTTGACTTGACCGGGCGTGTTGAGCCCTAGCTTGTTCCCTTAACCTATGATGATCACATAAGCTTGTGCTAGTTTTGTACACCAGGAGCTATAAAATGCGAATTCTTTCTTAAGAATCTGCAAGTTCCTGTACTTGACTTTATACATGCGCAGCTTAAAAGCTTTCGCTAGTCTTTTACATTAGGAGCTAGAAAACGCGAATTCTTCTTCTAGAATTTGCAAGTTTCCGTATCTGACTTTATATATGCGTGGCTGATTATCGGCTAAGTATTCGCGGGTTTCATTATTTGGAATCTTAAATTGCGAAGAGCGAGAAATGATAGAGTTTATTTAGAAGTTAGATGCTAAACGTGGAGTAGTGGTACTCTTTAGAGCTCATGAGAGGTACTTGTGGCTTTTTACTCCCATTAGAAACGTCACCCATATATAATAGATGTTCTAGGTTAATTAGTGGTATTTCGGTTTGAATAATATTTAGTTCTTTGTTTTCTTAAGAGAATTTTTGCTTTAGAAATTGGGTACATATCAAGGAACACCAAAAATAAGAGCGAAAAAGTGAAAAAAATCAAAAGTCAAAAGTTGATTATCTATGTGGTTTTGGAGCTACCCGATAAGCTTCCATTGATGTATGAGAAAAAAGTCAAGAAAGAAAGAAAAAAAGTGAAAAGTATGAAAAAAGTGAAAAATGAAAAAAAAAGTGAAAGTTGTAGTATTGTCGAATAAGAGCTATGTATGTATAAATAAGTTGTTGGCGCGTGAGGTGCATGTGATACGTGATTAGTAATCAGTCACATGAGGTGCACGTGATCGTACTCCGCAACTTATATTTCTGATATTGTATGTACCCCAAATTCCTTGATGTGGACTGAATTTCTATTGCAGTGGTTCTTAAGAGAAAATGAATAACTATTTATCGTTTTAACTTAGGTATCACTATCGGACTTAAAAATATTGAAACGAGAAAATATGAAGTAATTCATTTCTCAACAAATAAAATATTGAGATACAAAACCTAGGAAATGGGAGTAAGAAGTTTCCACAAGTAACTGTTATGAGTAGTGTTAGCATCTAATTTGTAGATAAGCTGTGATCTCGTTTGTACGCTTAGTTTGGGGACTTGTGAAAAGTCAAGGATGACGATTTTTATCCGTATGGTCGCTTCTTAAAAGAAGTGTTTCTACTCGTTGACCCTAATAATTATCGCAAAGATAATGAAAGTTCAACAAACCGTCACAAAGTATGAAGTAAGGAAAAGTAAAAAAATAGAAAGTACAAGTTAAATAAAGGAATAAAAGGAAAATTTTTGGAAAACGGAGCGTTTTTCGGGAATAAATGATTTTGTAATCTCTTTTGAACCGCCTTGCTACTTTTCAAAGTTAGTAAAAAGAGTATCGAAATTATTTATCCTAAGAGCGTGAATTGATCACATTGCGTGAGGACACGGCAATACTTTAGTCGGGGGGATTTTGGTGAGTGCTTATTTACTCACCATTTTATGGCCAAATACCAACCCTAAACGACTACTTGAGCTAATAAATGCCAAGAAAACATGTGTTTTTATGTTTGTGATATGCAGGTACGGATATTTTACAAAATGATGGAAATTACACAAAAACCGGCGAAACCGAGCACGAGAGTATGAAAAGGTTCAAGAGCTGAGGTCGGGAAAGCAAATTTTCAGATATTCGTCAAAGATATGCTAAATTGGTCAAAGTCAACATTGGAAAATCATCATTTGACAAGTTCAACCCTTGGATCAAGTTTCCTGAATTGGCAGATATAGTCCTTAAAGTTTCAATTATTTCAACATTGGTCCTTGTAATTTTGATACTAAAAGTCTGCCAAAGCTATATTATTACAAGCCCATTTTCACCAAATCATAATCATAGTCCAAAATACACAAGCCCAACCACAAAACATTACCCGAGCCCACTCATTACACCACTCAAACCCGACCCACCCTCTATTTTATTATAAACGGTCAAAGTGGTCAAACACAAATCACAAATACAACACCCCGCTCCTATTTCCCCAAATTCACCCCCAAATTACCCAGGGAACAGTAACTAAGAACCCTAGTTACTATTCCATGCTAATTACAGAGATTAAGGGTACTTTAGTCAAATTAATGGGTTTCTAGAAGATCAGCATGATGTCAGATGGGTGTCAGAGCGAACAAGCACACGTTTGGGTAACGTGGCAATTCCTCATTGGCTTGGACGCGTCACAAAATTTGATCAAAGGGCTGATATTAGAGATGCAATGATGGGAATTGATCTAATGGCGCTCAAAGGATATCAACAAACACAACCTCACACGGATTGCCAACCTGGCAATCCGTGAGCATCTACCCCTCACCTCTTATAAATAGATGTTAGGATAGCTTAGATTGGTGTGGAGCTTCGAATAGCGAAGCTCTGCCGAATTTTTCTCTTGTAATAGTTTAGTGTAATTGCAATTGTTTTTTTTAATAAAATTCTGTTTTCGATCCTCAGTTTGCTTGTTATTATTTACAGCTTGTTCCTCTTAAAAGTTTTTAGTTAAGTCAGTTTATTTGCATTTCAGTAAATTTAGTTTTCACTTTCATGTTTTTATTATCATTTAAATTTTCAAATTAAATCAGAAAATAAAAAAATGAGAATTAGTTTTGTTGTATTCAGTTTGTAAATAAACTAAGTTCTTCTTATATATAAAAATTAAGCTGTTGGACTTATGTAGAATTGTTTCCGTTTGAATTCCAATAAAAAGTGCATTTTCAGTCTACAAGGTTTCAGTTGGATTTTTTCATTTGTTTGTTGGAGATTTTGGGATAAGTTTGGACAGAGATGGATGGTCCTTGCCTATCCTAGAGATAGGCTGGCTAAGTGAATCAATCCTGTTTGGCTGGATTGAAGAGATTAGTAAGTACTAGCTTCTTATTTGATGAATTTTACTGTTACATTAATAATAGTAGTTGTTAGTGTTGTTATTTTTGAATTTTAGTTTAATAGAATCTGAGTTTCATTATAATTGTGGATCTGAATTGGTATTTAGTGTAGTGGTTAGATTATAGTGGTTTGCATCTGTATTAGTTTAGTTGCTTTGAGATTTCTATTTGCTAAGGATCTGAGTTGTTTCATTGTTGTTGGAACATTTGCTATTAACTGTTGAATTGCTAATATTAAGTGAAATTGTAGTGGAGTTTGGGATACATCAGTGAGTTAGATTAATGATTAGATTGGAATTTTTAGCTTTTATTTTGCATCATGTAGTGTAAATCTGTCATCTCTAGTTCTTTTATGATCCTGTGGTATTTGCTGTTTGGAACTATGAATCTGTGCTTCTTTTAGTAATTTGATCATATTATGAGATAATGTGATTGAATTGTGGTCTGTTTATTGAATTGCTTCACATAAATCAAACTCAGTCGTAGCTTGAGGAGTGTTTGGATTAGTCATTAGTCATGTAAAGAAGTCGTTATTGTATTGATTTTTCTGCACCATTAGTCCTTAGTAGGATAGTATCAGTTAGCTTGAGCTCTTTTATTCCTTTTTGCTAGTTGTTTGTTAGTAATCTTGTTAGTTTAATGTGGGATTTGGCGCTATTTTCTCACCTAGAACTAGCCTGCCATTTTTGTAGTCTGATGATATGCCCTGCTCATAGTTTCAGTCTCAACCATCTGTTTAGATCAGCTTGTCTGTAGCTTAAATTAGCTTTTTATTGTCTGAATTTTGGTCTAATATTACTTGGATAGCTTACCTTTAGGATTGTGAGCTTATATTGGATTTTCCTTTTTGTTTGCTCAGCTTATTTTGCATATGAATTAGCCCTTAGGACTGCTGTTGTTATAGAATTGTTTTACTCTGCACCATCCAATACTGTCTAATCAGTCAAATTGGTTGCCTATTATCTGCTTTTGTACTTGAGCTCTTGATTAGATTTTTGATGTTTTTACTAGCTTGCATATCTGTTTTGCTGATTTAGTGTTTATATTAGACTTTGTAGTTTCTTTTGATCAGCTTATTATCCGTTTCTATTTTTGATCATTATGAGCCTTTAGGATTGTTGTTAGCTTGTACTTTTGTTTGTTTGAGTTTAGTCTGGATTTTCAAATTTGATTACATAGTTTTTTTTAGCTTCTGGCTTGTTATTTTGGTAGTGCTTAATCTGTGAGCTTATTGTTCTTGCTTATTGCTTGCTGTAATAGTTTCTGTGATATATCTGATCATTTTTGAGATTCTTAGAATGTATTGAGTCTGTGATTTCAGTTTCATAAGTTTTGATCACAAGTGCTTATTAATAAGCACTTGTGATAAGCAGTTTTGCTTGAATAAGCAGTCCAACTTTTCAAATTTTTCTTCAAAATTTTATTTTAAGTTCTTTTTAATATTTTTGATTTTCTGGAATTTTTCTAGATTTTTCTGAATAGTTTTACTATTTTTAATAATTTCTTTTGATTATTTTTAATTTCTAAATAGATTTTAAATTACAAAAATCAATAAAAAAATAGAAAAAAGCCCTGAAAAATACAAAAATAGTTTTGAAAATTCTTTTATAATATTCTAAATTTTCTAAAGTAGTTTTTATAATTTTCCCATTATTTTTCATATTTTCTTTAATTTTCAATTACTTTTTAATTCTAAAAATAGGAAATAAATTCTAGAAAATTAATAAAAAGTTTAAAAAATATTTTTCTTTTTCTTAAAATTCTTCTTAATAATTTTAGATTTTTAGAAAATATTTCCAATTTCGTAGGATCATTTTTAAATAAACGTTACGTTTTAAATAACGCGTGTTCGTTTCCGTTTTCACGTTTTTAACGTTCATACATAGTCGTTTTAGTATATGTTTATTTGTGTTTTCCGAAGAAATACTGGTGAAAGTATTTCCCGGGTCGTTTTCCCAAGGAAGGTAGAATGGAGTCGTGAATAGTCGAATCGCAAAATCGTGTCGTGAAAAGCGGTAAAGTGAAGAATATGATTATTGGAGTTTTAAGACTACAATAGCAAACGTAAACTAAAAGGCAATAATCAAGCATATAAAACAAGCATGTAAAGTACCAATAACGCAATCTAATCTAAAAACGAGCAAGTTAAGGCAACTAGATTATTCTAAAAATGATATATGAGAAATTTGTTTGCTAAGTGACGTGAAAAGTTCATTAAGTGTGGATTAGGGTTTGATGACGAATTATATTCCTTAAACAAGATTATTTCCTCACAACGTTGGTTTATTTTGCAAACAATCTTTTAAAAAGAAAATAATTACTAGATGTGTAATTTGATTATTTTCCAGCTTTTGCCCTTCGAATAATAAAATCACAAATCTAAATAACTTTGACTAATTATTAATCACAATCCCTTTTATTAGTCCACACTTAAATCACAAATCTTTATCACTTAGCAAACACTAATAAACTACTCACTAAACATACCAATCAAACTAATAAAAACAAATATTCCAACAAACATGATTAATAAACTAATTATATAAAAGTGAAAAGGAATAGAAAGTAGAACCCGATCTAACGCGACGAGAATAATAAACCACCCGATCTTATAAACTAAACAAACCATAAAGTTTAATTCCTAAAAAGCTTTAATAAAACCAAATAGTTAATAAAGTTTGTGACTTTATTAACTAATTAGCTTATTAAGACTAAAAAGTAATAAACTTTATTGATAAGCTAGCTTATAAGACCCTTAAGCTCCGGCCTTAGCGGTAGAAATGATGATAAACAAAGAAAAATCAAAACTTTATTAGGATTAAGCAATAATAATGGCCAAATAAGCTATGAAAGAGCTTATTGGTTGATAAAGCTACAAACTTTATTGTTAAAAACCTAAGAAAATGCTAAAAGATTAAAACTTTATGGTAAAAACTTAATAGATCTAAGAAAATAAGCTATTTTGAAAGAAAAACTAATAAAGTTAAAAACTTTTTATAAAATAACTATTAAAACTATGTAGATCTATAATTATAAACTAATTAATGGCTTTTAATAAAAGTAAAACTAATAAAAATCAAATCTTTTTGGTTTTTATAAAGTAATTTGTAACAACAAAATTTAGATCTAAGTTTATAAAAGCTTTTAAAAACAAAGTAGTAAAAGAGAGTTTATTAAAAGAGCTAAATCTAAATAAGCCACAAAAAGCTATAAGCTTTCATGTCTTATTAGATAAGAAAAGTAAAAGAAAAGAAAATAAGTAGAAGTAAAAAGAAAATAATCTTCAAAACTTCAAATTAAATCTTCATCTCATATTAATAAACTAAAAAGTTGATTACAAAAAGCATTTGAAATAAGCTAATTTATTACAATAATAAGCTAACCTACTACAATAATCTAATATTACTCCTACTCCTAATAATAACTCTACTCTCTACTCTACATCTACTCTCTAAAATTCTAACCTCCCAAATTGGGTCTGGTGCATCCTATTTATAACAAATGAGGAGTGAGGGGTATAATAGTCCATTCAGGCCACTTTTAATCCAAGCCATTCAATCAGGGGTAATCTGGTCATTTCACAGCGCCGAATGCTATTTTGTCTTATTCCGGAATGCCACGTGTCACCCTCCCATTGGTGGATCTGACTGCTAGAGGTTTCCTCGGACTGACACACGCCTGTACACTCTGACCTCGTACTGACGCCTGCTGACACACTCTGACCTCGTACTGACACACGCCTGTTTCGTCATCTTGTACACGTGTCATCCTCTGATTGGTCAAGAATACTGCCACGTCGGAACCTCGTACTGACAACCTCGTACCTGCCATGTCAGACCTGCCAACTGTACCTGCAACAATAACCTCGTACAAATCATTAGCATTTAATGAGCCGCCACGTGGCAGGCTCTGATTGGTCCACGTCACTGCCACGTCAGCAGGTGGGGGCCCACTGGTCAACGCTGGTCAACGAAAGTCAAAGTTTGACCAGTCAACGGTCAACAGAAGTCAACGCTGACGGTCAATGGTCAACGGTCAATGGTCAATGTTGACTAGTCAACGCTGACCGGGCCGGGTCGGTGACGTGTCGGGTCTGCCACGTGGACCACTCATGGAGTGACACGTGGCGCTGAGGATTAATACCCCATTTTGCTCAGACGGGACTCGAACCCCTGACCTCTCGTGTGAGAGTTGAAGGTGCTAGCCAACTGAGCTGGAGCATACCTTCAGTTATAACATGCATTTGGTTCTTTTTATTATAGTTTGAGCCCAGTCCAGATTATTACAAGTAAAAAGGGTCAAAATAGATTTTGACCTGTCAATTTAAGGCAGTTTTGGACCTGATAAAAATTTGAGAAAAATACCGTCGGACTCGTTTTTCCGTGCTCTTTCCAATGGTGTGATCGGGAAATATTTTTGACTTCATCTTTACCACGAAAAATATGAAAACGTCGTCGAAACTCTCCGAAAATCACCGTTTTTCTTTTGTATTCAAACCCTTTTATCATCAACACATAATCACGCGTTCCAAACATATTTGTAACATAATAAATGTGATCCTGGCTTGCATCCCCGGCCTTGGCTGTTTACACTTTACCAAATCTCGTGCTCGTTTTGTCATTTTCTTGTGATTTTTCGTCCTTTTCTTAAATATCCGTTCCTGCACATTCACAAACACAAAAACATACATTCTTTGGCAATTTTGGTTAGTTTTTGGTTTATTTGGTCCTTTTATGGCTCAGAAAAGGTGAGTGAATAAGCACTCACCAGAGAGTATTTCAAGAAAAAACTAAGATCTTTGGTTCTTGATTGTTAGTTTTGATTCGAGTCAAAGTTTATGTTAGAAATTTGGGAAGTTGATTGTGGGACATATATATTTGTAGGATTTTAGATTAGGTATTTTGATTTGGTTTGAGTTTCGATTTTTTTTTTTTTTTTTTTTTTTTTTTTTTTTTTTTTGAGATCTAGTGTTTTACGAAGTTAAGCTTCAAATAGATCAATGATGTGTTATGTATTCAACTCAAGAAACTGATATCGTTTTCAAAAGATCAATATCATTTTCATATGATGGTGGTGAAGAATCGTTCAAAAAAAATGATGATGGTGAAGATGGTGATAGTTTGTTATCTAAAATATTCAAAAATCCAACTGAAAAGCCACATTTATAGATGTAATTATCTGTAAGCAACTGAAAATGAGAAGATTTTAAACCATTAAGACTTGAAACTGAACAATCAAAACATTTATTTACACAGTTTTTTTTTTCTTTTTTTATTTAAATTGAAACTTTAAGACTCAAAATTTAGGACCTGAATCTTTTAATAGATAAAGATACTTCTTCCTTGCTGCTTTGCGTTTCACTTTCTTCTTTTTTATCATTCGGCCCATTCACACTGCTGATCACTACCTTATATTGATGAAAATATATATGCGAATGGGCCAAAATGAGCACCACTTATATTGGCTCTATCACTTCTAGATATGTGTTCACATCGTACTAATCTCAAAACTTGTTATAAATCATAACTTTTGAAACAAAAAATAATAAATAAATAAATAAATAACTTACTACCGTAATTCCATAAAATACACTTAAATTTGTCAATAAAACTTAAATTCTTACAAGAACACCTTAATACATTTAAAGCAGATAGCTCTTTGCCTAGTTGGTTACACGATATTATCTTAGCTAGAAACGTTTTAGTTTATCTATTTTTATGGGATTAAAAGTTATGTAATCATGATTAAAACGTTAAGGACTCGTACAAATTTAAGACATGTTAATTTTCCTTAAGGCTCAATATTTTTAGATAGGTGGTTACAAGAACACCTTTATATTTTTAGATATGTGTTCACATCGTATTAATCTCAAAACTTGTTATAAATCATACCTTTTTTAGGGAAAAAATACATTTAAATATGTCAATAAAACTTAAATTCTTACAAGAACACCTTAATACATTTAAACCAGATAGCCCTTTGTCCATTTGGTTACACGATATTATCTTAGCTAGAAACGTTTTAGTTTATCTATTTTTATGGGATTGAAAGCTATGTAATCGGGATTAAAACTTTAAGGACTCTACAAATTTAAGGCATGTTAATTTTCCTTAAGGCTCAATATTTTTACCATTTACATGAACCTCAATACTAACATATCGAGGTGGCAAATGGATCGGTTTGGGTCATGGATCAAGTAGGTTATGGGTCGAATGGGTCATGGGTCAAACAAGTCAGATTTTAAACTTGGGTCAAATGGGTCATGGGTCAAACGGGTTGGGTCGGGTCAACCCACTAGTTTTAATTATAAAAAAAGTTGTCTTCAAGTGTGTAAGGTATGTTAGACGTGTGTTTATATATACTATAATTTATATCAGTGGCGTTGTTTAGGATGGATAATGTAATTGTATGAATTCATGCATGCAAAAAATATAAGTTAATAAATTTGAATGTAAATATAGTTAAATGTACTCTTCTTTATATCGTTAGTGTTGTTCGAGATAATACAAAAATGATGTTGACAATACAATGGTACTACAAAATTACATAACACCTAGATAAAAGGAAAACAAAACACGGAAACATACAAGTAATTTATTAAGTATTAAAAAGTAAACATGATAAATATAGCGAGTATTTCAAAATCTCTATTAAATATTATTTAAAATTATTGTTGTGACTTAAATTAGAAAGTTGACTCTGTATGGCAAGCAACTATTTCTCTTTCTATAAAAAAAAATTGCAGAACTATCGATCATAGATGGCGACGACCCATTTTAACCATCTTGAGATGCATCTGACCCATTATTGATTTTACACAAATAATGAGATGACCCACTTGGACCATCACTCCAGTTTTACCTCACCCAATCCGACCTATGAGGTGGTGAAAATAGTTTCTGCTAGAATGGATTGGTAGTGCCAGGTCTATATATATTATTCTTAACACATAGCATCCATATACACAATAGCATGTAAGTAAAGAACATTTTCTTCCTCTAACCAATGCGCATGGATGTAAGATTAAAATGGTTTTGCATATAAATTTTGTAATAAGGTACCTAATGTTGACTCGTGAAACTTTGATATTCTAATCTATACATCCTATGTGTTCATTAATCATATAGTACACCATTTATCTTTGGAAGAATTGAAGCTACTCAGTAAATAATGGCCAAGTACTATGAAACAATTGGATGCGGAGATCATATCTATGATTGAGTACAAATTTATCACTGGTTAAACGTATGTTTACTTATATATATTTTTATCTTCTTTATTTACTCGTGGTTGAGGAGAAAATCGACCCTAATGCAACTCGTTTTTTGTTTCTTCAATTCTATGCCATGATGTATAGTGTTGTTCTGATGCAGGATTTCTGACCAGGTTTTAATATTTATAATAGTCTCGTCTACCTATGGTCTACCTTAGGCACTCAAGCGCAGTGTACCCATTCGAGTGTAGTGTAGTATTCGGTAAAGCCGAGGTTGTCCCAAGAGCTATGTGTATCTGGATTCTAACTTAAGTCTATGTCATATTTTTTAAAGGGGTTTATGATTTGTTTCAATAATTAAACTAATAAACAGAAATAAAATGCGGAAATAAAATTGATTTGAAAACAGTAGGGAGAAAGTGTACTAGCCTAGTTGTTTATCCTTCATTGTTATGACTATGTTTTCTAATTAAGTTTCCTATTGCTTCAAGTAGGGCATAAGATTCACTAGACTCCTTTGGTCAATTCGTCTAGCCTATCTCCCTAGAATCCTACTAGGACACCAAAGGTCTGGATCCTTATGGTTGTCAAAGCTTACAGGTAGACTAGTTTGAGTCATTAAGCGCCACTACATGCTATATTAATTCTTGGTGTGATCCGGCCTCTCAGATCTTAGACCACACATCTAACTTCTTAAGTTCATCCATCCGAAGGGTGATTCTTTGGTCAATTCGCACGCAAGGGATTTTGTAGTCCTTTGGTCAATTCTTACCATCCCTCGCAACCTACTATTCTAGGGTCCTTTAGTCAATTCTCCTAGTGTAATACGTACAAGCGGTATTCAAAACTATCGAAACTAGAGGATATATCAAATAACTAAGCATGCACACACACTAGAAACAATAATAAAAGCATGAAAACATAATGAACACAATATAAGAATCATAACTAGGCTAGCACCAAAGGTACTTAGCCGATCATATTAAAAATTACAGCGGATTCAATGTTTTTCATGTAAATGAAAGACATGGAATCGTAAATGTAAATTGAAAATGAATCGCTAAAACTTATGGATGTTATGTCATGATCTCTCCTTTGGAAATACTCTGTATGCTGCTGTAGATCGTCCTCCTAAAGCCTCCCTTCGTTCTCTTATTTATTGTGGTGCGGAAGATGTCTCAAATGCAGGAATTAGGGCTGGTATTTATAGGCCCGTCAAGGCTACAATGTAACCTTGGGATGTGGTTACGCCGTAACTTGTGTAATCCTATCCATTAGTAATAGTTGCGGCATACCTTAGATGACTAGTTACGCCATAATCTTCGGCGGCAACAATTACGTCGTAACCTTCATGCATGGCTACGCCGTAATTTTCTTAGGTTATTCCTCTACGTCGTAATATTCTTTCATTGTTACGCCATAATCTCATTAATATCTTGAACCCCATTCTTTGTAACATCTACGCCGTAATCTCATGTGTTGGTTACGGCATAACCTTCTTCGCCCATAAAATCTTCTAAGTCTTTTTAGTTATGGCGTAACCTCTTATGGTAGTTACGTTGTAATTTTCAATAAGCGTTATAAATCCTTAGAAGTGGAGAGTATAATTACGCCGTTACTTCTTCAAGCATACTAAAGTGTATAATCTTGTAAGTGCTTTTCCAAATCCGCGTCTCTTTTGCTCCTATGCTCACTTATAACCTAGAAATGAAATATAATAAAATCAAATTATATATCCATATAAAATGATACAATAATGAGCACATTAGGGGGAAATTGACACGTAAATATCAGGATTATTTGATGTTATAAAATATCCCCCACTTAAACTCTACTTGTCCTCAAGTAGACCTTATTAGAATTATTTCTAAAAAGATATCCCCCAAATGACTTGGGAAATATGAGATTAAAAATTTCCTATGCTAGAATATTCAAAGCCGAACACCTCATGAAAAGGGAAATAAACACTCATACTCTCCCTAATCTAAGTGTCAATTTCAGGGTGATCACTCAACGCACAGTCATAGCATTTATTTTATCATATGCTTGGTGGTTACACAAACTTCCACCACTATAGCTAAGGTCAAAACAATCTTTGAGGGAAACATTAGGTGAACAAGTTATAAGGCTAGGGTGTAACGTTGTTACTAACATACTACAACTAAAGGGTAGGATAAGACATGGGATGTGTAGAAACTATAAGGGGAGGTTGAATAGTTTCACCGTTTATATTTACTTATTAAAATCGGTTTTGCCACCATTAGGTCCGTTTATGTTTCTATTACAAAGTTACTAGATTTGCTAGTTATGTGATATCAAATTAACAAGATATAGAAGTATAAAGTGAAACTTGGTGTTACTCGATGGCACAACAGTTATAACAATAGAAAACGAACTCTAATTGAGTTGTTTTTAAAAGATTTATCATTCGAATCATTTAAATATTAGAGTTTACAAAATGAGGTCCCAGTAGTTTCACGGTTTACAAATTACATTAAAAGAGTTTTCGAATGATAATAAAATTTATAGCCTTCTTGATGTATCTGTGCTCCTCCGTGCCAGCCTCGTTCATTATAGACCTAAAATACATGCTTAAAACAGTCAACACAAAGGTTGAGTGGAATTCGTAGAGTTTATAGTTAAATCGTTGAACACAATATTCGTAGTGTGAGCTATAGACTCACACTCATAGTTGAAAACAAAACAATTATTATTTCACTAAGCTCATGCAACCAAGCGTTAACATAGACATAATAGTAACATAGAAGCCCTACCAAGGTACTTTGCCTTCATACCTCTAGACCTCAAATATAGTGCGTTTGTTTAAACTCATAGTTGTTCAACCACAAACGGGATTCGTCAATCCCAATAGGCATATTCACAATATTCGCGCTCACTAAGCTAGTGACTAATGGTTCATGATATAGGAACTTTGAACATGGCAATAGATACTTAGTGACAATAAAACATAGTCGGGTAAGCATACAGTAGAAAGCATTGTGTTCGAGTAGAAAAATAGTAGCATGTATCCCCCCCCCATGGGTTTGTAAAATAGTTAAACAATAGAAAGTGGGGCTACGAACTCACCATGAGTTATGTAGTAAGTAATGGAAATGGTAGTCGAGTCGCGAAAGTATTTAAGAGCAACCTATAATAGAATGTCGCAATTTAGGTTGGAACAATGTCTGGGAATATAAAAACGTGCCTATATATGTCTTTCATATTGTTCATGATGTAGTACTACTTAGTATGTTGGGTATGTCGTTGTATAAAGATGGTTTATGAAACATGTTTAGTTTGTATATCTCGTACTACCGTTTGAGCCATCATAATACAGAGGTCACGGAGTAAACATTCGAGGAGTCAGGACACTTTAATTCGTAAATCCAGCAACTCATCGATCCGTTTTACTCTAATGAAACCCCTCACATGAAGCTCCCTAGTTTTGTAGTATTCAATATAGAAAATATTTGTTTTTGGTTATTAAAAGTTACATGTCCGAAGGTCGAATAAACTTAGGAAAGTTTTTTTTGAATGAAGATTGTTATCTCTATAAGTTTATTAAGTCTAGTATGGATGTAATATTACTTGAAAATTTTCATGGTTCATTGGTGGAATAGATCCAAATTGTCTTGTTTTATTACTACTAAAACATTAGTTAATGTTTCCGGTTTAGAAAGTCTTGAGATCTTAGTCATGGCCGGGCCGTGGCTTTGGTCTTGGCTACCATGTCATTGGGATCTCATTATTATCCTTAGCCGAGTTTGTGATCTCAATACTAGGCCTTTAGGCCATTTGGTTTTACCTTAGTCATGACTAAAAACATAGTTGTAAAGACATGTTTTAAGCATTTTTAGGCCTCAAGCTTCTTTAGCAATGAAGAAAAACGTCGTTCCGGACAACTTTTGTGTTTTAACTTTTTGATTAATCGGACCAGAAGTGCCTCGTTTAACTTGGTCAGATTGCTAATCAGTAGCGTTTCGACAGTTTTGATTTTTCCAGTTTAATAACTTCATTTAGCCATATCTTTTGACTTGTGTACTTGTTTTCGGCGATTACAATTGCTATGTTTTTCTTGTGAAGTCCTATTTTTACAGTAATTAAGTGTATAATATCATGGTTGTACTATTTTGGTCGTATTTCACCATATATGTCACTAGTTTTCTTGTTTACCTATTTTAAGTCAACATATAGTTCTCATAACTTGTTTTAAAGATTTTTGTACATCATGATAACAATATAAAGACCATATATAACATAAATGAAGTATAAGAAGTATGAACTTAACATGTTTAAGATATAGTAAGTATGTAATCATAGAATGATGGTGGTGGTTATGTGCTTACAACTTTTGGCTTTCTAAAGAAAGGAAATTTAGTACAATGATAAGGACTTTGATTGAGCAAGCTTCTCTTCACTTTGGCAATCCTTCTACACTCTTGTATTCTTGAAGGACTTGGTGTTGAGATGTTTAGTGACTTGAATATATTTCAATTCAAGAAGATCACATAAACTTGCAAGGATTTGAGATGGAGTTTACTTTGAGCTTGAAACTAGTAGAATTTCTTGATGTTGGAAGCTAAATGATGAGAGTGTTTATGTTTGTGATATGGGACATCTAGAAGAGGAGAGGGGCAAGGGTTTATATAGTCTCATAAGGAGGTTACAACCTTGAGATAATTTAGCTGGTAGTTATCAAATTTGCAACCTAAAGTACACTTGTAATGCATCTAAACTAAGATTAACCACCAAGACACTTACACCAAGTGTCTTGGTGAATCCTCAAAAATGTCGACCAAGCCTGGTCTTGGATGACTAGATGAGTAATCTTGGTTACGGAGTGAGTTTTGGTTCCGTTAATCGCTAACTGTAAGCCGTTAAGTCACGAAACGTAAATCGGGTATCGTAAAAATATGAAACTTATATAAATGATTAACTTGTCAATATACTCATTATTATCATATAAAAAGGAGTGATAAGTTTAATGGGTCGCAAAAACGCTAATAACGCTTGAAATGTAGGTTTAAAATGCGTTAAATGTAAAATGTACGAATGTTGCGTAAAACTGAGAAAAGTAAAATGTAACTTTTCTAATATGATAATAATGAAATAAAAAGGCTTATAATGTTTAGACTAGGCTTAGTCTAGTGTCGGTTGGTGTTAAACGTTTTTTAGACCTAAACGCGTATATCGCGTAAAACACAAATTCGGAAAATGTAAAATTCCAAAATTCCTGAGAATGTCACGGAAGGTGAAAAACTTATATTTCTCTTGTTTGTTTGTTTGTTGTGTGGACATATCGGGATGCCTAAGTTACGTTTAAAGCTTAAAGTAATTCTCAGACACGGTTTCGTGACTTTTTGCAAAAATGATCCGACGAGTGTCAAACTCTCGGGTTATCACTAAAATAGTTTAACTTACGAGAATATGAAATAAAATTTTTGGTAATGAATAACGAAAGTGAATAGTAAAAATTTGGGATTGGATAATAACCTGAAAATTTGAATTGTTACAAAGTGTGTAAAGAAAAGAGTAAAGGAAATAGCACAACCAAAGGAGACGCCGAGATTTATAGTGGTTCGGCACGAAGCTCGCTCTTCGTCCTACTCCACTCCCCGAGTAATACACTCGAGATTTTCACTATGTCAACACACTCCTTCAGGCGGAGCAATCCGTACAATAGCTTACACCAAGTTTAACTACACTAAGCGGAATGTCAAGTCCTAATCCTAGCTAGAACTAATCTACACCGAAGCCCACGTGGCCACACGAAGAAGCACTCTTATCCCACTTAGATCGACACAAGATCCATGTCTTCAGACGAATGAGCACTCCCATTCACTTGAATCTACACGCGATTCAATCCTTCACAAGGACTTCACTAAGTCGAAATCTTCACACTAGAATTCCACTAAGTCCTAGCCTTCACACAACACCCGAACTATTATAAGTCCTATTCTAAATACAACACTTCTTGGACTTTCACCTTTGTCCAAGTTCACCCTAACACAACTAGTCACGACACACACACAAGTCGGATTCACAATATTACAACATATACAAATGAGAGAGTAGGAGGAATGATAGAATCGTAACACTTGTTACATTTGTGTGTGGACTCAATAACACATCGATTCTTGAGGACTTCGAGTGTTCTTCTCTTGCACTTTGATGTAGAGGATTAGAGAATCACTTATAAACACATACCGACATGTTATAGTGATCAAAGAAATAAGAAAGAACATAAAGTTTTTGTGCAAAGAGGCTTAGTTTTCTGAAAAGGAATAGTTCTGTATTTATAGGCACCAGGAGGAGCGTGGGCGGTCCCTTAAATAGGTGACGGTCCTTTATCGCTAAGGGACCGTTGCTCCCTTTAAGGGACCGTCCCGACAACGCTCCTCTTTTTGTCCTGACATGATGAAAGTTTATCTGGTGAGAAACTTTACAGTTTTGGGCGGGAAATATCGCTGTTACATTATTTGAAATTTGAAATTTGAAATTATTTTCTTAATAAAACATTTCTTTAAAACACAAAAATACTTTTGTGAAAATGTTTTGTCATACATAAAAATGTAAGGTTTTATGAAAATAAACTCTTTGATCACTTTACTAGTATCGGTATAGAGTTTGTTCATACATGAAGTGACGTTGTAGTCAATACGTTAAGTAAACGAGTTTTCTCGATAAAAAACTTATTAACCGTAAGTTTACGTAACATGTTTTTATATTTTGTGATTATCAAAACATATGAAGACCGAATAATGCAATAACATTTTTGACATTATTTGTATTAACAGGATGTACATAAAGGGTGAAAAATGAAAAATATGAAGCAAATAGTATAAGCCTACAACTAAGTTATCACCGCCCGCCATTCATACAAAATCCAAGCTTCAAGAAGCAAAAATCGGATCATAATGTAACAAGTAAGTGTGCCATTAGCGTACGTCATGATGAGCACACTACTTGATCTTCATCAAATTGTTGGTGTAAACATGTCACAACTCATATCCTCAAATGTGATCAAAGTGGCCTCCTGGATACTAAATCCGATAAGCTCGTCACTTAGTGCTTATAACAATGCACTATCTTCACTATTATATACATGCAGAAACACATTTTTTTAATCATAACTACAATAATAACATCCCCCACTTGAGATGAATCATATATGAATAAATATGGGGGGTCTTCAATGATCTTCAAACATATGTCTTCGACGTAGGTGTAATTTCCGAATCTCTCTACTTGAACCTTGAACTTGACCAAACGGTGACTTCCTAATCAGGAGCTAAGACTACACAGTAGGCTAAGGCAAATAGGTGTATCGAAAAAATTTAGATAAGGGTATGAAATGAAAGGAATGGCTCAGAAGGGTGTATTGATTGGCTCCAAACGGTCAACCTAAATTAACCAAGTGAATTGGTCAACAAAGTCAGACTGCCTAGAGTCAATACTCCGTGGATAGTATAGAGTTTCCCCGGGTCATTATGTCCCGACGAGATTGAAATGGTGTTTTGAAACGTTTGTGGAAATAAGTGACACTGAGGACAGTAATCAGATAAAGATTTGGATTTGATTACACTACTGATTATTTGGATAACAGTATATAACAAGCACAGGAAGCAGATATGATTAAACGTAAACTAAATTAGAAATCAGAAATGTTTACACACAGAAGAAAATGTGAGTTTTAAGCTAAATTAAACTACAGGGGGTGAAAATGAAAATTTTACAAACTTAATATTAAAAGAAAATTTAATTAAAAAGAAAATTATTTTTTTGATTATTGTTCGGATATAAAATATCAAAGTACTTCTGTATATCAAAGTATTGCTGCATGAAGAATAAAGTCAAAGTACTGCTGAAGATAAAAGTCAAAGTACTGATGTTTACTGAAGAATGCTTAAAGTACTTCGAAGGAAACAAGGACTTATGTGCAATATTAGTTAAAGGATTAATGTGTAATATTGAACGAATATTCTAGAATTAGTTAGGGATAATGACTTATCGTTCAAGTTATATGTTGTAAACCGACTTAAGGTTATCTATATAAAGAGCCTTAAGGGGTATTAGTCGATATAAGTTTTAGAGTTGTTCAAAGTCGATAAAATAGTTAGGGATTGTTAGTGAATCTGTGTAACAAAGCAGATTCAAAGTTTGGTTAATATAAAAGTTCTTCTTAAGCTTTGTGTTAGTAGATTCCGCATACTTTACAAGGTTAAACAGTGTTTCAATATTAATAGTGTTAAGTTTACTTAATATTATTAAACCTTTACAAGCTACAAAGTAGTTTGATCAGAGTACATCGATCCAACAAGTGGTATCAGAGCTTGTGTTGGAAACTCTGATTAAGAAGACAAACCTTTAAACCAATTTCACTACAAACCCTTCAAGATGTCGACAGAAGCTACACCTGCTCCCTCAATCACTGCTGTTAGAATCCCTATTGTTAAGAAGGGAGAATATGACTTATGGGCCATGAAGATGAGGCAGTACATTGCCATCACAGACCATGCACTGTTGGATGTGATTGTCAATGGTAACATGCAAATTGATGAACCAGTAGAGGTACCTGGACAACCAACACCACCTAAACCAACTGTACCTGCTGCTACCAAAAAAAATCAAGACAAAGCTCTCAACATACTGCTTTATGCTATTCCTGATGGTCACTTATTAAAGTTTCATGATGCCAAGGATGCCAAACAACTATGGGCTGCAATTAAGAAGAAGTTTGGAGGTAATGATGCTTCCAAAAAGATGCACAGGAATTTGCTGAAGCAACAATTTGAAACTTTCACTGTTGGTGAAAGAGAGGGTCTTGATTCTGCTTATGAAAGATTCCAAAATCTTCTGAGTATGCTAGAACTATATGATGCTGAGGCATCAGTTGAAGATGCTAATCTGAAGTTCTTGAGAAGTCTGCCATCAGCATGGCATGTAGTTGCTACTATGATCAGAGGACAACCAGGGTTGGATACAATGGACTTTGATGATCTCTACAACAATCTGAAGGTGCATGAGCATGATATGAATGGTACTACAGGTTCAAGCACACATCAGAAATCCCAAAACATTGCTTTTGTCTCTTCTGAAAGCAGAAGCAGTACTTCCAACAAAGGTACTGCTTATCCTGTCCAAAGTACTGTGACTGAAACTCAGGTTCCATGTACAACTATGGTCACTACCAATTCATCACAATCAATAACCCCCACCTCAGATGATGTTCTATGTTCATTCTTTGCTCAACAAGCATCTCTACCTGTCACCTATCAAGAAGATGTATTGCAAATAGATGATGATGCTTTGGAAGAAATTAATATCAGATGGCAAGTTGCCATGCTCACTGCAAGGATCAAGAAGTATGTGAATAAGACAGGTAAAGGCATCAATTTCAGAGCTAAACAGGGAATAACATTTGATAAGTCCAAGATTGAGTGTTTCAACTGTCAAAGGACTGGTCACTTTGCAAGGGAGTGCAAATTTGCAAAGTATCAAGCAAACAAGATGATTGAACCACCTAAGCCTGAAAGAAAAGAGATTCCTATTACTGAACCAAAACCAAAAGCTTTGGTTGCTCAAGAGAATCTGTCAGAGATTGATTGGTCCAATGAATTTGATGATGAACCAGTAACCTATTCAATGGTTGCATTGGAAGACTGGAGCACAGCATTTGATGAAGAACCTGGATATGCTGCTTTGGAGTCAAGAGATGGTCTAGGAAGCTTTGATTGGAGCATGGAGTTTAAAGAAGCACCTGTTCAGCTTGCTATGGTAGCTGCTTCACCAAGTTCATCCACTAGCTCTAAGGTATGTTCTAAGTGCAATGATATGTATCAAAAGTTACTTAGTGAATATGTAGCTGAAAGAGATAAATTTCAAAAGGCTAGGGCTGAGATAACTGGTTATCAATTGACTTTAGAGTCAATGGAGGCCAAAATCATTACACATGAAAACAATGAAGTAGCATGGGCTGAAACATATAAACAACAGGATTACCTAGTTAAGTTAAGTGAATGGAAACTAGGATGTAAGGTGTCTGAACTAGAGAAAGTTACTGCTGAGAGAGATAAGTTATTAGCAAAACTTGCTGTTTGGAATGAATCAGGTCTGTCACATGTTCAATTTGTTGAAAAGCAAAGAACATCAAACCTTAAAACTGGCCTAGGTTATGATAATGATAGCAATGAAGGCATTCCATTTAAGAGTAAGGATCTAAATCTTACAGTAGATACCTCCACTAGTGATGAAGAGTTCATAAGTCTAGATGAAAACACTTCTAGTGATGAGGAATACCCTAGTCCAACACCTCCTGTATTTAAGAAAGAAAAGGGGTATAATGCAGTTCCTAATCCCCCAGGTAGCTTTCAACCACCTAGAAAAGATGTTGACTGTTATGGGGTAGATAATCTAGAGTTTAGGAAGAAGCTTAAAAGTCAATCTAACCCTGAAACTTTAGAAAAATCTGTTGAAGCACCTAAGGTTAATGAGAACATGTTTTCAAAACAAGCAGTACCTTCAAACACTTTTCGAAGTACTGCTGATCACTCAGCAGTACCTCAAAGAAAATACTTTCAAAATACTGCTAATTTTAGAAAACCTTATGGAAAGGGATTTGGGGATATTGGTCCAAAAGTCTGTTATGTATGTTATAGTCCTCATCATTTGATTAAAGACTGTGATTATCATTCAGAATACTTAAGTAAATATCCAAATACCAGAACAGCACAACCAAGTCATAGGGAGAATAAGCCAAGGGACAACAAACCAGTTTGGAATTATACAAATAGGGTTAACTATAGTAATTTCTCAAGAGACTACAGGTACCCTCATCAGAAAAGATCATACTCCAAACCCTCAGTACCTTCACAAAGTACTGATAGAAAGTTCCCTAACCAAGATGCTTCTAGCAAACACTCAAGTGTAAGACCTAGGAGGTACAACCACTACAACCCTAGAAGGCCTTACAACACAAGAAAATATGCTAGAACACCGAACCTAACTCCTAAAGTTACAACTAAATGGGTTAAGAAAGAAAGTACTACTGGGGTAAAACCAGTACTTTCAGAGGTTAAAGGTGAAAAAGGGAAAATTGATCATGATAAACCAATAGTTTTGGAAACAAAAACCATAATTCTTGATCATGTTTTCAAAGACAGTGGTGATTACATACTCAAAAATTTTGAGTATGTCACTCCACAAGGGGAACACAAGTCAGTAATGGCTTGGGTTCCTAAAAATAACTAACCTTTTTCATGTGAATGCAGGGCAACCCAGAAGAGGAGCTTAAAGATCATCTTATTGTAGATAGTGGTTGATCTAAAAATATGACAGGAGAAAAGGAGCTCTTGTCAGATTTTAAAGCTTATTTTAGAGGAAAAGTTGCATTTGGGAATGATCCTGATGGAGGAAGAATAATTGGCAAAGGAACTATCAAGGCAGGAAACATTGATTTTGAGGATTGATGAGGCGAAAAATGATCCATTTTTAGGGGGTCATTTAAGCCCGAATCCGACTTTATTTGATCAAATATTGCCCTAAATCGTTCCTTTTGTGATTTCAGGTGTTTGGAGAGTGAATTCTGGAAAAGAAGCCATTTTGGACGTTGAGCATAAAAGTGAAGAAAACGGCAAAGTACCAAATCTCCATGCTGAAGATACAAGGTGACGGCGTCAAGACCACCATCTTGACGGCGTCAGACATGAGGAATTAAACACCGTAGGTGGTGACGGCGTCAGAAGGCTTCATGACGGCGTCAAAGTGGCAAGAATAAAATACCGTGGGTGGTGACGGCGTCACATAGGCCGTCATAAGTAGATCAAGGCCGTCCGAGGAAGTATATGGCGGCGAGGTGACGGCGTCACAAGTAACTCTTGACGCCGTCAGCCTGTTTTTCCTATATATAGTTTTCTAGTTTTTTCATTAAAGAGGAGAAGTTTTGGTGAAACCCTAAAAACGATTTTGGTGCCTCTTTTACAGGTTTTTCAAGGGTTCCAAACCCTTGAGACCTTGCATTGTAATTGAGATAAGTGTACTTTCAATTCAATCAATATGTCTATGTGTTGGTTGTTTATATCTTGTTCTTGTCTCAATTCCATTATGCTAGGCTAGATCTCTTTTGTGTTTGCTTAGATCTAATGAAACCTAGATGTTGATTATGTGTTGATTACTTGTCTATTCTTGTTTTGAATGAATGATTTATATGTTAGGATTAAGAAAACTGGCAGATCTCCAAACGGTAACATGCTTGAACGTCTTAAGAAACATGAACCGAGGCGTACTAGGTCTTTATTGGTTGTATTTAATGCATGAGCCACTGTTTACAATCCCTATAGTTGTGCTGGGTCATGGTGTAGGAGGAGATAAGAGCTCATAGAGTTGGGGAGTTATGTATGCCACCCCACGAATGGTATTAAGGAATACAATCCGTCATTCATACAAGTGTAACAAGTAATTAACATGTAAAAGATATCTAGGGAGTAGTGAAGTCTAAGTAAACACAATTTCTCCAACCACTGCTCACAACCTTAGTATAATTTAGTTTAATTTCATTTTCATTATTTTATTTTAATTATATAATAGCTTTGGGTTAGTTGAATAGCAACTAATTCCGCCCACTCTTCCAAAACCCGAGATTTTACTTGCTTTCATAAAAATATAAAAATACAAAAATAATCATCTTTCACCTCTAGAACTATTAATTAGGTTTTCTAATCCTAGCGACACTATTCCTAAGCTGAACGATCAATCCCCCGGTACTTGTCACTATACTATACTCCAACGATCAGGTACACTGCCTGGTGGGGGTTGTAAGCTTCTCGGGATCCCTCGAGAGGTAAAGCAAGGTGCGATTCCCACGCATCAAGTTTTTGGCGCCGCAGCCCGGGGAATAGTTATTGTCTAGGTTAGGATTTCTTTTTATTAGGTCTACTTGCTAGATTCCTTTCTAGTAAGATTTTATTTTTATTTTTAGGTCTTCTTTAGTCTATCTTATTTCTTTGTGCCTTTGTTCGTAACTCTTTACCATCCGACATCATGGAAGGTGGTAACATCTTTGAACCCGTCATCCCACCACAACAAAACCCACCATTGGAACCCCTTAGGCCCCGAACCTTAGGATAGTATTCCCGACCTAGCCACCAAGGCTACCGAAACACCATTGAGCTCACCGGAGCCAATGTGACCCCCTTGCGATCCGACACCATCCGGTTGGTGCAAAGCGGATGTGCATTCCATGGACTTCGTTCCGAAGATCCAAACCAACATCTTAAAGACTTTCTCAAAATCGTAGATTCCATAGACCTAGGTGTTGAAACTAGAGAGACTACCCGTTTACGCCTATTTCAATTCTCTCTACGGGATCAAGCTAGTCAATGGCTTGAGCGTTTACCCGCGGGATCCATCACCACATGGGATGATCTCACCACTCGTTTCCTTGCTCAATTTTTCCCACCGGGGAGAACTACTAAGCTTAGGAATGACATCTTGATGTTCCAACAACGTCAAAATGAATCTCTTTATGAAGCATGGACTCGTTTCAAGGACTTACTCCAAAAAGTCCCTCATCATGGCATAGATCTTTGGCTCCAAGTCCAAATCTTTTATGACCATATCGACATCTCCACGAGGCGAACCATTGACCAATCGGCCGGTGGTAAGCTACGTGATCTTAGTGCGGAACAATCATGGGAACTCATAGAAGATCTTGCTCTCTATGACAACGAAAGTTGGAATGATCCCCGTGATTTGAACAAAACGGTCAAGGCAATATCTTTGCCTTCGAATAATTCAAGCACTCCCGACCGTAGGATCATGGAACTTGAGGACCAAGTCAAGTTTCTCATGAAATCTTACGAAGCTCCGAAGCATTCAAGCCAAGTGAACAAAATCACTTCTTCATGCGAATTATGTAGTGGTCCCCATGACACTCGTGATTGTATGGAACTCCCCGGAACAGCTTTTGCGGACTACGCATCCACGCGTACCGACGAAGCGGGGGATAAGTGGTACACTTTCAAGCCCGAGCCAAACACATACGGTGATTCATACAACCCCTCATGGAAAAATCACCCAAACCTTAGGTGGAAACAAAATCAACCCAATTCATCCAACCCACCTAATCGTTACCAACCAAACGGTCCACCATCCAACCGTACTTTCAACAACAATCCTTCTAACAACTATGGTAATACCAACAATCTTGAAGGATTGATGTCAAAGTTCATGGCATCTCAAGAAGCCCGCATAGTTAGGTTTGAAACCGAATTCAACCAACAACAAACGGAGATGACCAACAAGATTGACAACTTGTTGAAAGCCCTCAACAACCAAGCGTTAATCACACCTAGGAAGGACACTAGGGATACCAATAGTGGAAGCCAAATTAAGGACCCCTCATCATCAAAACATGTCCATTTTGTCAATGTTGTCACCATTAAACCAATAGATAAGGAGATAGAGGAGAGTGGCAAGGATGAAGTTAAAATAGAAGCTGATAGTAAGGATGAGAGTAGGGAAGTTGAGGTTAATAAGGATGAAGAACTAGAGGAGGTAGAACCTGTAGAAGAATACTTTGATAAGCCGCCAACCAAGGAAGAATGGGAATACCATAAGGATTTATTCGATAGTTCCGAGAAAACATATATCTTTGGCGACCCCCTTATCAAAATGGGAGACCCCTCTAACATTAACATCCCATGCAATATCGGGCACATGCATATATGGAAAGCTTACATTGACCTTAGATCCCCCGTAAACATCATGACTAGGACCTATTACAATTGGGTGATGAAGAAGCAACTCAATTTTAGGATGATGCCCGGTAAGAATCTGATAAGTAATTTTGCAGGAAGAGTGAAAGGATTGCATGTGATTATAGGGAATCTCACTTATGAGATCGATTTTATGATAGTTGAGGACACTCGTCCGGTGATTGATGCTAACCTAAGCCAAATAATATTCGGAAAACCATTTGTTGAGGCCACTAGGATGAGTTATGATCCGACTTTAGGGATAGTTAGATTCAAGAAAGACAATGATGAGGTTGCTTATCAAATGCCCTACAAGATCGAACAATACCGCCTTCTCTCTAATTTCGAAAAGGAACGTAAGCAAGCGGCTTATTATAGGAATGAGGAGGATAGACGTAGGGGAGTAGAGTATGTTAGAAATATAATGCTTGGTTTCTACAAAGAGTGCTTGCAACTAGGTCCGGAATACAAAACTGGTTTAGAAGACGACCTAGAGAGTGGAACCAATGATGAGATCACGTAGTAACCCACGACTTTGAGTCTAGCTACAAGACTCGTAAATAAAGAAAAGCGCTTCTTGGGAGGCAACCCATGTTTTGTGTGATTTTATTTGTTTGATTGTTATTTGCTTCCGTATGCATGTTTTATTTTTATTGTTGGTTGATCATGTTTCTCTACTAAAATGTGGAAATACTTTATTATGTTGTTTGGCCTAGTCTTAACTTCAACCTAAAGGTATTTTTGCAAAAGATAAGTGTAAGGGGGAACCCCAAATATGTTTTTAAGAAACAAACCGATCATGATTCTCCACAATATTTAATGAACATGTATATTCGTATTTGTTAGAGTCAAATGCTTGTATTGAATCATAATGAAGTTTTGCAGGATTTTCCAGGAAGTAGGACAAAGTTTTTCCAGAAATTTTCCGGAAACTTAACATAAGAATTTCTGCAGGTCCATTCTGACGGCGTCAGGGTATTGCTCTTGACGGCGTCAGGAGTTAAAATCTGGAAATTTTACCGGTTTTGTTTTTCTAACGGAGTTTTATGGTTTTTGTGGATTATTAAGTTTTATAATCTCCAGGAAATCTGCAAACTTCATTCCACAAGCATTATATCTTACTTTGTTTTCTAGGATTTAGTAACTTACATAGGATGCCGCCGATTTTACGCGAGGTTGCCTTGTCTATTGTTGTCAGGATTTACAGGTTATTTGTGACAAGAAGATGATTTATATTCTGGAAGGGAAGCTTTGATTGTTCATTTTCTTGGAGGAAGATTTAACCTGGCCAAGCTATAATCCATACCGAGCGAATCAGGGGAGTATTTGATTTCATTCTCTTTACTTCTTAACTTTTACATTCTTTACTTGAACATTGGGGACAATGTTCATCTTAAGTGTAAGGGGAGGGTAAAAAGATGATACCTTACATATGCACTTTCGCTTGAGTTTGTTTTGTTTGATGGTAGATGTGTAATAAAACTACGAGAAATACTTGTTAGTGTAATTTTAGCGCCAAATTTAAAATTTTTTACAACATTTAGGAGTGAAACTTTAGCCATAGCAAGCGTCTCATGGATAGGAGGTTGTATGACTAGCACATAACCGTATATTCAGAAAAATTTTCCACCCAAAAATGTGAGGTTCGCCTTTAGTTTTGATAGGAAAAGCATTTATTATTGGTGCTTATGAGTGTACCGGTAGCATTTAGATTCTAGAACTTGCGTTAGTGATGCATCCCGAGACCGCTAGTGAGACTACATTCGTGTGGTAGGATTTACTACATGATAAGAGGCATTAGGATCACCCTTGTGTTAAACCCGTATTATAATTACTTGACCCTTTAAGTCATATTACTTGGCTAGTTAAGTCAACTAATTTTTCCCACACCCTTAGCGTTGTACTCATTTTTAGTACACGAAACCCCTAGTACACCCCTTCGATCCTATCTTTTCGTTTCTAACTTTAAGCATTTTACTTAAAGGAAGAATTTGTTACACCTCACTTAAATGTACACCCAAATCGCCTTAGCCTTCCGTGTATGCGCTCATTTTTAGTGCATTATTGTTATTTGTTAAACCCTAAGTTAACTTTCTAATTGATTACATGGTTGCTAAGTCGAGTCATATCCTTGTACATATTGTTTTGGGACGATTGGGACTCATGGGTAAGTACTTATTTTATGGAGTAATGGGGAAGAACATAATATTATTACCCCCATATGTACGTTAATCTTAAAAGTGCTCCAAGTGTTTTGATTTTCTTGATTCGAGTCATTAGATTAGTTAATTGTAAAGTATGTAAAGATTCAAGTGTAAGGGGAATTCTCATCCCCTATGATGTATTATTTTGGATGGTAGGGTAAGAGTGTATGCAAAAAAAAAAAAAAAAAAAAAAAAAAAAAAAAAAAAAAAAAATCGAAAAAATCAAGAAAAAGAAAAAAAAAATAGAAAAGAAAAAGAGAAAAAAAACATACGGACTACCATCCCGTTTTCATTCTATGTTTATTTTATGTTTTTGTTATTTTTCATTTATTAGCTTAAGTCGAGTCTAGTCTTGGCTTAGCAACGCCATATTGTACATGTAATTAACTAAGATTGTTAACTCGCCACCAGTAAAACTTCCTTTATCCAACAAAACCGTGTAATTCATATCCCTATACCTAACGTTACAACCCTTTAAAAAGACCTCTTTGATAGTTTATCCTAGGTGCTTACGCCATGTGGTGGAGGTTTGATCCTTTCCCAAGCCTATGGTAATCTATTTTGTTATGACATGTAGTGAGAGATATCTTCCATTTCCATAATGTTATATTACTTTATTACACCCGAGAGATGTGAGTATCTAAACACTATTTGTGAGGTGCTTGTGTATGACCTCCGTGCTTGTCTATTGTTCTTTAGTGGAACGATTATTTGTTGTAATTACTTTTATATTAGTGTTAAATGACCCCTAACTTGTCTTTTGAGTAGAATAAAAGCTCATTTGCTTGAGGACAAGCAAATCGCAAGTGTAAGGGTATATGATGAGGCGAAAAATGATCCGTTTTTAGGGGGTCATTTAAGCCCGAATCCGACTTTATTTGATCAAATATTGCCCTAAATCGTTCCTTTTGTGATTTCAGGTGTTTGGAGAGTGAATTCTGGAAAAGAAGCCATTTTGGACGTTTTTGGAGCATAAAAGTGAAGAAAACGGCAAAGTACCAAATTTCCATGCTGAAGATACAAGGTGACGGCGTCAAGACCACCATCTTGACGGTGTCAGACATGAGGAATTAAACACCGTAGGTGGTGACGGCGTCAGAAGGCTTCATGACGGCGTCAAAGTGGCAAGAATAAAATACCGTGGGTGGTGACGGCGTCACATAGGCCGTCATAAGTAGATCAAGGCCGTCCGAGGAAGTATATGGCGGCGAGGTGACGGCGTCACAAGTAACTCTTGACGCCGTCAGCCTGTTTTTCCTATATATAGTTTTCTAGTTTTTTCATTAAAGAGGAGAAGTTTTGGTGAAACCCTAAAGACGATTTTGGTGCCTCTTTTACAGGTTTTTCAAGGGTTCCAAACCCTTGAGACCTTGCATTGTAATTGAGATAAGTGTACTTTCAATTCAATCAATATGTCTATGTGTTGGTTGTTTATATCTTGTTCTTGTCTCAATTCCATTATGCTAGGCTAGATCTCTTTTGTGTTTGCTTAGATCTAATGAAACCTAGATGTTGATTATGTGTTGATTACTTGTCTATTCTTGTTTTGAATGAATGATTTATATGTTAGGATTAAGAAAACTGGCAGATCTCCAAACGGTAACATGCTTGAACGTCTTAAGAAACATGAACCGAGGCGTACTAGGTCTTTATTGGTTGTATTTAATGCATGAGCCACTGTTTACAATCCCTATAGTTGTGCTGGGTCATGGTGTAGGAGGAGATAAGAGCTCATAGAGTTGGGGAGTTATGTATGCCACCCCACGAATGGTATTAAGGAATACAATCCGTCATTCATACAAGTGTAACAAGTAATTAACATGTAAAAGATATCTAGGGAGTAGTGAAGTCTAAGTAAACACAATTTCTCCAACCACTGCTCACAACCTTAGTATAATTTAGTTTAATTTCATTTTCATTATTTTATTTTAATTATATAATAGCTTTGGGTTAGTTGAATAGCAACTAATTCCGCCCACTCTTCCAAAACCCGAGATTTTACTTGCTTTCATAAAAATATAAAAATACAAAAATAATCATCTTTCACCTCTAGAACTATTAATTAGGTTTTCTAATCCTAGCGACACTATTCCTAAGCTGAACGATCAATCCCCCGGTACTTGTCACTATACTATACTACAACGATCAGGTACACTGCCTGGTGGGGGTTGTAAGCTTCTCGGGATCCCTCGAGAGGTAAAGCAAGGTGCGATTCCCACGCATCAAGGATGTTAGATATGTGAAGGAGCTCAAATTCAATCTTTTGTCAGTCTCTCAGATTTGTGATAAAAAGTACCCTATGTTATTCTTTGACACATAATGTCTTATACTTTCTCCTAACTTTAAGTTAGAAGATAGAAACTCGGTGATGCTGAGAGCACCAAGAAACAATGATGTGTACAGCATAGATTTAAAGAATGTCAATTCTACTGAAAGAGCAACATGTTTGATTGCAAGAGCAATAATGGAAGAAGCACATCAATGGCACAGAAGATTGGGGCATGTAAATTTCAAGAACATCAATAAGCTGGTCAAAGGAAATTTAGTTAGAGGTTTACCTTCTAAAACATTCAAGAATGATCACTCATGTCTTGCTTGTAAGAAGGGTAAATAGCACAAAGCTTCCTGTAAGAAGATTTTTGAGAAAACCATTAGAGAGCCTTTGGAATTGCTGCACATGGATCTGTTTGGACCTGTTTCAGTTGTTAGTCTGAACAAGAAAAAGTACTGCTTGGTTGTAACAGATGACTGTAGCAGATTTAGTTGGGTCTTTTTCTTATGCTTCAAAGATGAAACTTTTGATGCTATTCATGATCTTATAATAGCACTTGAAAATCAGTTGAGACTCAAGGTTAGAGGCATTAGATGTGATAATGGGACTGAGTTCAAGAATCACCTAATGGATGACTTTTGTGCCTAGAAAGGATTTAAAAGAGAGTTTAGTATTGCTAGAACTCCTCAGCAAAATGGAGTTGCAGAAAGAAAGAATAAAACTCTTATAGAAGCAGCAAGGACAATGCTTGCAGACTCTCAATTACCTGTTCCATTCTGGGCTGAGGCTGTAAGTGCTGCTTGTTATGTGTTGAATAGAGTATCAGTGACAAAACCTCAAATGAAGACACCTTATGAGTTACTCATGGGAAAGAAGCCAAGCATCAAGTTTATGAAACCTTTTGGATGTCCCCTAACCATCTTAAACACTGCTGATAATTTGGGCAAATTTGATGGGAAGTCAGATGAAAGATATTTATTGGGATATTGTACAAATAGCAAAGGATTCAGAGTGTACAACAGGGCTACCAAAAAGGTTCAAGAATGTCTTCATGTTGATTTTCTAGAAGAACAAGAAAATTCTAAAGGTAAAGGTCCTGATTGGATGTTTGATCTTAATTTAATGTCTTCATCAATGAATTATGTACCTGTAAGGGAAGAAAATCAAGCTGTTCCCACTGAAGAAGAAGCACAGTACATTGTTCATGATATTAATTTAAGATCTGAAGATGAGCCAAATGATAATGCCAATGAAGAGAAGAAAAGTACTTCTGAGCCTCAAGGTACTGCTAAACCAAACAGTACTGCTGATCCTCAAAGTACTGTTCAACCACAAATACCAGTATCTGATGAAGATCAAGCCATTCAAGATGAACTTACTAGGATGCTTTTTCAAGAAACTATGGCTAAGTCTTATGAAGATGAACAAAGGAGAGCTTATGAAGCAGAAAAGAAGAAGGCAAACGGCACTGACAGTACTTTACCCCAAAGTGTTGCTAATCCATTTGAAAGTACTTTTCAACCTTTAGATACTTCAAATTGGATAAATACTGATGCTGTGAATGATTCTAATATGCCTGACTTGGAAGATACTGATGATTTGAATGATCCAAACAAAATTACTTTAGAAGACACTGATGATGAATTGGATCAAGAAGGCATTTTCTCAGATTCTAATGAAGATCCTGATTTAACTAATTTGGAAGATAATCTTGAAGTCTCACTAACTCCTACTCTCAGAATTCACAAAACTCATCCTGTTACCAACATAATTGGACCCTCAGCTTCAGGGGTGCTCACCAGAACTAAGGCTAAGAATATGTCTCAACAACATACTTCTTCACTTAGTTTTATCTACAAACAAAACAGGGTGAATCACAAGGATCAGAAGTTGTGTTTATTTGCTTGTTTTCTATCTCAGGAAGAGCCCAAGAATATCAAACAAGCATTAGCTAAGGAGAGTTGGGTAGAAGCTATGCAAGAAGAACTCCTACAGTTTAAACTTCAAGAAGTTTGAGTATTATGTGATTTACCTGATGGAAAGAGACTGATTGGAATAAAATGGGTCTTCAGGGTAAAAAGAGATGAAAGAGGGAATGTTATCAAGAATAAGGCAAGGTTAGTGGCTCAAGGATATAGACAGAAAGAAAGAGTATACTATGATGAAGTTTTTACTCCTGTGGCAAGGCTTGAAGCCATTAGGCTATTTTTGGCTTTTGCATCCTATATGGGATTTCCTGTATATCAAATGGATGTTAAAAGTGCTTTTCTATATGGCAAAATTACATAAGAAGTTTATGTCAAACAGCCTCCTGGTTTTGAAGATCCTGCACACCCAAACAAAGTCTACAAGGTTATTAAGGCTCTGTATGGCCTTCATCAAGCTCCAAGAGCATGGTATGAAAGACTTTCCAATTTTCTACTACAACATGGTTATAGGAGAGGAGCTATTGACAAGACTTTGTTTATCAAGAAAGATAAGTAGGATATCATGCTTGTCCAAGTGTGTGTAGATGATATTATTTTTGGTGCTACTAAGCAGTCTATGGTGAAGGAATTTGAAGATCTTATGCAGAAAGAGTTTCAGATGAGTTCAATGGGAGAATTAACATTCTTTTTAGGACTGCAAATGAAACGGTCAAGCAGTGGAATATACATTTGTCAAGATAAGTATGTTGCAGATATTCTTAAGAGATTTAATTTCACAACTGTTAGGCCTACATCTACACCAGTGGATACTAACAAACCTTTGGGAAAAGATGAAGAAGGAGAAGATGTTGATGTCACACTATACAGGTCTATGATTGGATGTCTTATGTATTTAACTGCATCAAGACCTGATAGTACTTTTGCTGTGTGTTTATGTGCAAGACATCAAGTTCATCCAAAGGTATCCCACTTAAATGCTGTCAAGAGAATTTTCAGGTATCTTAGGCAACAACCTAAGCTAGGATTATGGTTTCCTAGGGATTCACCTTTCCATCTACAAGCTGTTTCAGACAGTGATTATGCTGGAGATAACTATGACAGAAGATCCACAACTGGAGGATGCCAGTACCTTGGAAGCAGATTAGTTTCATGGCAATGTAAGAAGCAAACAATTGCAGCCACTTCTTCCACAGAAGCAGAGTATGTAGCTGCTGCAAGTTGTTGTGCACAAGTACTTTGGTTGCAGAATCAGCTTTTGGATTATGGATTCAACTTAAAAAATACTCCTATCAATATTGATAATGAGAGTACTATCTGTATTGTGAAGAATCCAGTGTATCATTCCAAGACCAAGCACATTCAGATTAGACATCACTTTGTAAGAGATTGCTATGAACACAGGCTTATCAATGTGGTTAAAGTTCATACTGATGATAATGTAGTAGATCTACTCACAAAGGGCTTTGATGTTTCAAGATTTACCTTTTTAGTTGTGAGTATTGGCATGATTAATATGTAAGCTATTTTTGAGGGGAGGCATTAGTAGTTAGTAGTTAGTCATTATTTGAGTGGAGGCTACATGTATCATTCAAAAGAAAAGATTTTATTCATCATTCAGCAAAGTTCTTACAACAACCATTCAGAGGGTTCATACATCACCATTGTTGTTACCAAGATACAGACACAGACACAGAAAAGACAAGACAAAACAAACAAACATCTACCACAACCTACTACCAAGCTCCACACACCTACTCCATAGGCCTTTTTCCCTTGCCCTCATAGCTTTGCTTTCCCTTCTGAGCAGTCTTTCTTTTGTCATCAAAGAAGCTTGCTTTCTTGGGCAAGCCAGGCCAAGAACTTGTTTGGGAGGTCTCTCTTTCCTTGGAGCAGGCCACTTCATGTTCTGTATTGCTGATTCCAGGGCTTGAGTTAAAGCATGTGGAAGCTTATTAGCCAGAGATGAACCAGGGACAGACTTTTTCTTCTTGGGCTTTTTGTTGGTAGTGCTGGCTGCATCTGTTATGGTAGAGTTTGCAACACTCACTGATGAAGAAGATTCATAGGGTCTCATCCATTCTACATGGGGAGGGAAGTAATCCAACCATCCTGGATCCTCAAACTCAGAATCAGAGTAGTAGCTTATCTCTGAATCTGTGGAGCCATCAGAGTCAGAGGAGATATTAACAACAGGAATGTGACTCAATGTGTTTACAAGTTTTTTATGTTCTGCTAATGAAGGAAGAGTGAATGAAATTTGTTGTTGGAAAAGTTGTTTTTATAGGCAAAGTAAAGGTAAATGGGCATTTAATGAAGTGTATTGAAGTTCACTTACCATGGTAGCTTTGGGATTTAATTTGGGGAGATAGTCATTACTCATGGTTGACTTTCAAAGATATTTTGGTCAAATAGTCAACATTCAAGATTTTTTTTTGGGAAAGTACTTTGGTCAACATACTGTGTGGGTTTATAACGGAAGGTATTGCTCCATATTTTATGGAACGTACTGCTTGGTGTTCTAAAGGATACGCTGACGTGTCAGATACTGTTCCAACGGTCAGATTTGCGGGTAACAAACTTTCGAAAGATATGGGGATAATCACTTCCAAAAATAACGGTAAAATTATTAATTAACCGTGATTTTTTGTATTTTATCCTTATATACCTCATATCTTTTCTTATTTATTCACTCGTATCCATTCACTTTTCTTGTTAATCAAACTCATTCATACTTTTCACCGATCATCACTTTTCTCTCTAAACCTAATCACAATGGCACATCGACGAACCAATACCAAACACAACATGATAGCAAACCTTGAGAAAACCCAAGATAACCTTGACTTTCATGGAATTATTGATTTTCTCACTGGAACCAACATCTGTTACTCAATCATAGTCAACCCAGAGATTATTGGACCTTGGATACATTCGTTTTGGGATACAGCAAGGTCACAGGTTGAAGATGGAGAGGATATTATCACTGCTACAGTTGCTTGGAGAGCTATTTGTGTCACAGAAGCAACAATCAGAGAGGCTCTATTATTTGAAGATGAAGGAGGCTCTATTCTGTTTGCTAAACAAGAGATTTGGAATACACTCGAGACATTGGGTATGAAGGACCTTTGAATAAGCTTACTTTTCAGAAAGCTATGGTTAGTCCTCATTAGAAATTTCTTATACATGTTTTGCTTCATTGTTTGAGTCCAAAGAGTACTGCTTGGGATCAGTTTAGCCATTCCATAGCTTATGCATTTGTTGGTCTTATTACCAATCAACCTTTCAATTTCTCATACATGATCCTTGAAGGTATGCTTACACATATTAAGGCTGGCAAACCTTTTCTAATGTATCCTAGATTTATTCAACTTCTCTTAGAGAATCCATTAGATGGGATACCAAAACCTCAAGATTATGTACCTACTATTAGGATGCCACCTAAGGTGTTCACTCTTATGTCTCATAAGGGAGTAAATTTTTCGGGTAGGAATACACCTCTCAATGCTTATATGTTAGAGGTAGCTCAAGCTGTTAGGGATGAAGAAAACAATAGTGGTTCTGCACATTCTGATAATGATGATCAACCTGATTCTGCTGAGCATTCTGCTTCAGTACATACCCCTACACCACCGATTGTTTCCCCTCGGCATGGTGTTTCAAGTGAAAGGACTCCCTCAGTGTCAGCTTCCTTGGATAAATATGTTTCTGCTCAAGATACTTCTCCTCAAAGTACTTCTTCTAAAGGTACTGCTTCAAAGGATACACAGGTACCAACTCCCAATGATTATACTTCCATAGGTGGGTTTCAAACACCTGGAGGAGATGAGGGAATTGAAGGTGCTATGAGTACTTCTGTTTTGACTAAAGAATTGGAGAAGATGAAGTCAACTGTTAATGCTCAGGCTGCAGAAATCAAGAAGCTAAGAAAGAAGTTCAGAAGGTTGAAGAAATTTGTTTGGCCTCTTGTTCAGAATTTTAGGCTTTATGTGAAAGAAAAGAAGCAGTCTCAGAAGCCAAAGTCAAAATCTTCAAAGAAGTCTTCTAAATCCAAGAGGAGGCAAAGAAGGTCATCATTTACCAAATTGGGGAGGAATCAAGATGAGAATTTGGGTAAAGATGATGTTGAGATTAAATATTCAGAAGATGCTCATTTGTGGCAATATCCAGAAAGTCCAAAGACTTTTGTACCAGATAGTTACATTGAAGAGGATGTGAATATTGCACAAGAAGAAGATATTGAGCAAGAAGTTGTTCAAGAAGATGTTGAGCAAGAAATTGTTAAGCAGGATGTTGATGCACAGAATGATCAAAGTGCTGGTGTTCAAAGTACTGCTGCAGAAAACATAAGTCTGCAAGGTACTGCTGAGCAAGGTACTTCTTCTAGGAATATTGATGAAAGTGGAGTCACTGTAGCTGGACCTTCTACAATGAATTATGAAGATGAAGCTGGTCCTTCTACTTTTATACAGCAAGAAAACGTCAAGGTACATACTGCAAGTGATGATGAAACAATTGCTCAAGTTATGATGAATTTGAGGAGACCTACTGGAGGAATATATATTTCTGAGCCTGCACAAAAAGTTGCTGAAAGTACTTCTGAATCAGAAGAGCTAGATCCAAAAGATAAAGGGAAAGGGATCAAGGTTCAGAAAGATATTAAGAAGAAAAAGAAGAAATTTTCTATTGCTCAGATCAGAGAACTAAAGATTGCAGAGGATGAAGAGCTTGCTAGAAAGCAACAAGCTGAGTATGATGCTGAGTATTTGGCAGAAGTTAGTAAGCCAATTACAAAGAAGCCAATGACTATTGCTCAAGAAAGGAACTGGATGATAAATTTCTTGAGAAGAAGAGGATACAAGAATTTACACAAAATGAGGTATCCAGAAGTGAAAGCTCTGTGGGATAAAGTACAAGAAGATATCAGAAAAGAAGTAGAAAACTTTGTGCCTATGGAAGTTGATAGAAAGAAGAAGTTAGAAGATATCAGAAAGGAACAAGCTGAGCAAAGGAGATTGAAAAGAAAGAAAGTAGTTCAAGATAATCAACTATCAAAAAGACTGAAGATGATTCATGAAGACACAGTTGATGAACTTAGAAACTATTTCAGAGTTGTAGATTTTGAAAATAAGAAGAATGAAGATTCTAGAAAGAAGTCCAAGATAATCTCATTCTCTGTAGTTGAATCAAAAGAAGGAAACTATCTTATGTTCAGCAGAGAAGATGAAAGCTTCAGAGTATTCAACATGTTATGGGATGTTTTGCATTGTATCACAAGGGCAGATCTTTATGATTTATATATGCAAGTGCAGACATACTATGCAGAGATTGAAGCTTCAGGAGTGGGATTAATTTTACTTGGAGATTTATTTACCATCTGGGAAACTGAAGAAACAAGTGATGATCCTCTGTGGAATGATCAAGAGAATTGGGAAATAACAAGATGGAGATTCTTTGAGTCATCAGGAGTTCATACATTAGAGATGGAAGATGGTACCATGATTCATATGCTTGCTGAGAGGAGATATCCATTGATTAGAGAAATTATGCTCAGAATGCTGGATCATGGAATCGAACTTGAAGATGAATCTGAAGTAGCTTTGGATGTTATCAAGCTATTTATCAAATGGACCAAGTCTGAAGAGTAATATTGCATAATACTGGTATGGTTTGTTTTGTAAAATAAGTATTTTTCAAAGTACTGCAAAGATAAACAGTACTTTATCAAAGTACTGCTTGCTGATATAAACCAGTATAAGTCCTTTAAAATAAAAATAACAAGTTTTGATGCTTAAAAGTGAAGTAAAAGGATTTGAAAAGAAACACATGGTGTTAGTATTTATACTGTACAACAAATGGTAATCAACTCACCATGTTTAACAGACAAGAAAGAGTTTGACTCATCAAGAGGGTACGGCTCTGATGTGATAATCAAATCCGTTTTTAGTTGACAATTTACTAAAAATTGTATGGTTTCAACTCACCATATCTGTATAAGTAAAGAGTTGGCTAGCCCACAAGGAAAAATGGCTTGTGGTAAAGGCTGTGAAAAATCCATTTTTGGTAATTAGTTCACCATGATTTATATCAAAGAACTAACTAGTCCAAAAGCAAACGGCTATTGGTAAAGACTAATCAAATCCGTTGATAGCTGATGATTTGCTAAAAATCATAATTTCAATGATTCACCTCTCACAGGAGTTAACGCACCTGGAAATGATGAGAATAGTATGAAACTTTCAAAGATTTGATGATTACTGTACCAAAATGTTGTTGAGTTGCTGAGAAGATTTATTGAAAGACAAGATGCTGATGAAGAGTACTTTGACACATGACAGATAGAAGATAAAGGTATAAATAAACAATCTTTCTGAATGATTAAAGATTTGAAGATCAAAGATAACTAAGAAACTTGAAATCAAGCAAGTGGAGTTCAAGTTAGGGAAGGATTGTTGGGATATAAAATATCAAAGTACTTCTGTATGTCAAAGTACTGCTGCATGAAGAATAAAGTCAAAGTACTGTTGAAGATAAAAGTCAAAGTACTGCTATTTACTGAAGAATGCTTAAAGTACTTCGAAGGAAACAAGGACTTATGTGCAATATTAGTTAAAGGATTAATGTGTAATATTGAACGAATATTCTAGAATTAGTTAGGGATAATGACTTATCGTTCAAGTTATATGTTGTAAACCGACTTAAGGTTATCTATATAAAGAGCCTTAAGGGGTATTAGTCGATATAAGTTTTAGAGTTGTTCAAAGTCGATAAAATAGTTAGGGATTGTTAGTGAATCTGTGTAACAAAGCAGGTTCAAAGTTTGGTTAATATAAAAGTTCTTCTTAAGCTTTGTGTTAGTAGATTCCGCATACTTACAAGGATAAACAGTGTTTCAATATTAATAGTGTTAAGTTTACTTAATATTATTAAACCTTTACAAGCTACAAAGTAGTTTGATCAAAGTACATCGATCCAACAATTATTTTATTATTTAATATGAATTATTTAAATAAAAACTATTTAATTATTTAATTAAAACTATTTAACTTATAATATTACAAAATTAAACTAGAAAATTGAAAATTTAATTTTTAAAATTCTAAAATGACTTAAAATAAATTTAGAAACTAAAAATATGTATTTTTGACTTTTTGTGGATTTAATATTAATTAATTACCAATTATATTAATTAAACTAATTTAAATTACTAAAAATACTTGAATGACTTAGATAATTATGAAATTTTTTATAAAACTAATTAACCATCACAGGAATCCTAGAAAAATATAAAAAGTTTATATTATGTATTTTTAAATTATTTTACTAATTATTATCCTAATTATTAATTAATTACTACTTAAACTTATTAAATTATAAAAAATAGAAGATGGACAGTAAAAATTATGGAAAAATTCCTAAAAATAATTTATATTATATAAAAGCTATGAAAAATATAAAAACTAGGTAGTGCTTAATAAAAACTAATTTTGCTATTTAATACCTAAATATTAATTAATAATCAATAAAACTAATATTAAATTTAATAAATACTAAATTACAATATAAAGTTCTTGGAAAATTACTAAAAATACTTTAATATAAAATAAAATTAAGAAAAATATAAAAATGCAAAGTGCTTAATAAAAAGCTAAAAAGGAAAATTAAAAAGGTAGATTATATTAAATAGAAGCTACCACTTAATTTAAATTTGGATTTTTCTGGTTTTTCTTTTGGAAAACTATTTTATACTTAAAAACAAATAACTTTTGTAAAACAACTTTTCTAGAACTTAAAAATAAGCAAAATGGACACAAAAAACTTTTATAGTTGACTTTTGTTGACTTTTGCTAGAAATAAGCTTCTGTGGGGTCCACAGGGGTATATTATGGTCTAACTAGCTAGGTGGACTGAAATAAGCAAGAAACAACAAGAGGGTACCACTGATAAGCAAATAAGCACTTGAAACCTTGTTTGCACACAGAAAATGGGACAGACTTTGATGGCCAAAATATGTGGGTCCCAGTGAGCCTAAGCTCGAAACTTTGCTTGAACTAGGTAGAGGGCTAGCTGGGGAGTCCAAAGAACCAAGAATGATACAATGGGCCCCACTGTGGTAGTCTGTGGGACCCACCAAAGGTGGGTGTGCTGCTGTGCAACAGGGAGCAGACAACCCCTGCAGCTGTGTTTGCGGGAGTGTGGGGCCCACAATAAAAATCAAAAAAATATACTGATTGTCGGATTCTACATATTAGGTGGAGGATTCAATCATGTAAAAGTTTCAAGGCCTAAATTCTAACACAAAAATCACAACAATTCCTTGAAAATTTGGATTTTTGCCAATGTTCTAAAAGGCGTGAGGCGTGGCGTGGCGGCACAGTCACGCCTCAAGCCTTACGCGCCTTTGCGAAGCCTTGGCGTTTCTTAAGGCGTGCTTAAGGCGGCAACAAAATATTTATAAATTTATGTATTTATAATTTTATATCATTTTATAAGAGCAATTTCAAATACTAAAGCCCAAATCCCAAATAGCCAGGCCCAAATACGAGGCTCAAGTAGGAATTAAGTTTTGAAATTACGAGGCCCAAGAAAGAAATAACCCAAATGCTTGAAATTCAAGCCCAAATCCATAAATCCCCTAAATGCTTCTAAAAATGGCGCCACGCCTTACCAAAAAGGCGCGCCTTTGCACGCCTTTTCACGCCTTATTCCACGCCTTTTCACACGACGCCTAGACCTCACGCCTTGGTCTATTTCGTGGCGCCGAGGCCACGCCTCGCGCCTTGGCGCGCCTTTTAGAACACTGATTTTTGCACATGTATGCAATTTTGACTTTTAAAGAAAACATGAAAAGTTGACTTGGGTGATCTTTTGATGGATTCTATAGACTGAAAATGATGTTTTGTGATAAAATGGAACTAAATTAAGCTACTAGGATAACTTTTAAACAAAATGGTGGAGGTTTGGGCATAATAGTCCTCTACAGTGGACTGTTATGGTCACTTAGGGTGGGATTTTGACTTTTTCACTAAGATTACTAATGTAAAAGTTGAATTAGACTAGTTTGAGCATAAGAATGGTACTGAGATAGGTTTAGTCCAAGTTCAACAACAAATACTCACTTTAACAGATTGAACCAAACACCCCTTAACCATACTGATGATGAGATTTTTGAAGGGTTCCATTTATTTAAACCATTCCACTAATTCCAACAGTATTTAAATGATAAAGTAAGTCCTATGAATCACTAAAAACTCAAATCTAAACTACAAATACTCAATTACCATGAAAATGATAATTTGGCAGTAAAGAAGCAATAATGAGCAACCATGCATTCTACTGATCAAACTTGCAACTTACATCAATATTATGATTAGAAAATACTAAATAAACAGGAAATAGCAAAGATAAGTAGTGATAAGCAATTTATACAGTACTTTGTCAGAGAATGAAAAATTGCTTACAACTTGATCCAAAATGCAAAACAAGGTACACAGGATCCAATTTCACTTCCTAAAGCCTCCCATGAGGCAACTAACCCAAGGGCAATCCAAGTTTTACCCTGCTCCAAGCTTCTTCCTTCTTGAAAATTGATTTTTGAATTATTTTCTATTTTTCTTGTATTTTTGGTAGTTTTTGTAAATATGAAATAAAATGATTGACACACCATAAAAACTTAAGAAAGCTTTTAACTGAACATAATTGAGCTTACAGAAACAATAAACAACAACATTTAACAATTTCAAGTGAATTTGTCAATTTCACATAAAAATGCTAAACATGATTTTGATGAACAAAGCTGTAATTAAAGGTTTAA
Organism: Artemisia argyi; assembly: GCA_030686995.1. Lineage (NCBI taxonomy): Eukaryota > Viridiplantae > Streptophyta > Magnoliopsida > Asterales > Asteraceae > Artemisia > Artemisia argyi. The sequence continues at coordinate 139,451,106 of CM060683.1, read as the reverse complement.
AATAGTTTGCATTAGATTAAATAAACTGAGTACAACTGGTTTTAACTGAGGATTACAACTAATAATTAAATTACACTACAACTACACTATTCTACACTAATTAATCTACTACTTGTTTTCTTCTACATCCTCTTCTATTTATAATGACTTTCAGGCATCCCACTAGTTTTCTGAACATTTCCCACTTGTATTTGTAACCCTTGGATTTCTAAAAATGATCCTGTCCATTGGTTGAGTTTTGGCGGGAAAAGGCTTTTAAGCCAATTGGACTGTGATGACAGGCTAGGGGTTAAAGGGGTGGTGGAGGTGATGGGTTATCAGAGGAGGTGATGGGTGAGCAAGTGGAGGTCAAGTGGGGGTGGTGATACCACTGTTGGTATTTGCAGAGAAACGAGGGAGGGAAGGAAGGTGGGCTTGACCAGGGTCAAACCTGGTTTAATATAAACGGGGTGTTTGTTGGGCTGAGGTGTGGGCTTGCATCAGGTTGTGTTGTTTATTTGGATTTGGATTTTGGTTTATTAATAACTTAGGTCCATTTGGTGTAGGATTATAAGCCCAAGGACTATTTTGTATTTTCTGATTTTCCAGGGACTAAACCTGTCACTTTTCCAAAGTTTATCAAAAGGTACCATTTTTGTCATGTTGGAATAAAATAAGGACCTATTTGATATTTTCCAAAATAAAAATAACCGGGGACCATTTTTGCCAAATTTACAAAGTTGAGGGGTAAAAAGTGTAATTTTCCAAAAGTTATAAAAAAGGACTTGATTAGCCAAGATAAATAGTACAAGGGCTATATATGTAAGTTTTTACAATTTAAAATGCCCAGGGAGTGTTTTTGCCATTTTTGAAACTTCAAGGACCAAAACTGTAATTTCCTCAAACTTTTTATCCAAAGGTCAAACTTGATAAATTGTGAATTCCCAAGGACCATTTTTGACTTTTTATTCCAAAATAAATTTCCAGGGACTAAAACTGTCATTTCTTGAAAGTTCAGGGACTGAAACTGCCAATTATGCAAACTTTGTTCGTTTTTCATCTGTTTTTACTCATTTTGCATCTGAAACATATAAAACACAATTTTGGGATATTTTCTGTATTTTGATGCATTTCTGAGTGTTTTTTAAATGTTTTTGCAGTTCAGATTGACCAAAAATGATGAGTATTTACACACTCATCATGTATTTAGGGGTATCTTTCACTAAAGGTGAGTGCGACAAAAGGGTTTAACACATGGGTCAAAGAGTCGAGGTGACTAATCGATAAACGCACACAACTATAAACACATATGGTTATTTGGGTGTTCCTAAAATATTGTATTCTCGAATTATTTCTTCCAAATGTATCAAGCTATCTCGACACACTACTCGTCTATGGTCTCGAAATGATGTAAATGCCAAGTTCTAAAGTTTACATACTACCGGCACACTCAATATTTGGTGGATTTGAGGTAAATAAGGAGAAATGAAAAGGCTAAATCTCACCATGGAAATCAAGGGTTATAGCGTGCTCGGCTAAGGTCTATTCTAGTTAGGTTAAGAAAAACATGTCAAAATTAAAAAAAATGACATAATTTTTCAAAATAAACTAGAAAAATGAGGGCAAATAAGTTCAAGTAATAATTCTACTCCCGTCCCCCCATTTGAAATGTACAAAGTCCCTTTTGTACTTAAACAATAAATAAAGGTGAGGTAAAAGTAGAATTGGAGTGAGAACTTCTTGAAATTTGCTTCAAAATAAAAGAAGGATCACGTTGAAGAAGCGTCCTGTGTCTTATCTCCGTGAGCAAACTTCAATTCCATGAAATCACGACACTACCACAAGCATAATTCTAAAAATACAGGAAAAAATAAAAATAAATAAAAACCTAACTCACTTTCGTAGGAATCATGGTTGCATTTAGCATATGCAACAAGCCTTTTCAACCACTCGGTGTCCCGAGTGGACGAGTGAAGTCTCGTGAAGGTTTATAGGGAACATACCCACAAAATTCATTTAAAACTAATACAAGGTTATTGTGTATAAGATTAAAATCAAATTTTGAATATACAACATGTTACGATGTAACCATATTAGTAAGTTATGCCGTAATTGTAAAAACCAGGGCCGTCCCATGCTTTTCGGAGGCCCTGTTTCAAAACTTACGAATGGGCCCTCGATCACAAAATATATAACTAATTACTAGAATATCCAAGTTTACTTTATTTCAACATTAGATTTTAGATATCCTTTTACCAGCAATATCATTCATTTTCTATTTTTGAATACATCTTTTGTATCCATACATACACTAAAGCCATTTGGTGTTTAGGACTAGGTAAAAAGTCAATAGGTCAAAATGTTTTGGTAAAATTCCAAGTGGTTAAATATATTATCTATATTTACATTTTTATAGTTAGGTAAATTTAAACACCTAAGAGAAGTCAAATGGTTAAACTAGAAATTTAAATTATAATAAGATGAAAAAGAAAATAACTTAATGGTTCAACAAATAAACCCTTTTACGGGTTATCTTCCTCATCAGTCTTTCATAACCAAAACTCCATTAAAGCGGAGATCTAAGTTTCTTCTTCTTTTTTTCCTTCAACAACCAGTACATAATCATGTAGAACATATATTTTCTATTACAAAACAACACATAATCGAATTAAATTGTACGAAAATGATTTTATATACATCTTCAACCTTTCGAATTCGAAGCCCCCCCCCCTCGGGGAAAAATGGAGGCCCTGTGCCATTCTCACCCTGCACATGCTCAAATCAGGCACTGGTAAAAACCTGGGAGTCATCTGATATCGGAGGAGTGGTTACGGCGTAACCATAAGATTGGGTTACGCCGTAAGTTATACACAAAATGGAATTTCCAGACTGATTTCTTTCTACAGTGATCATCACGCCATCCTCCTTGCTCCAATTCTTGCAAAACTTTCTAACCATTTATGTAAACAACATTTAGTACAACTCGTCACATCGTTAAACATACAGTTCTCAACAAATAAGTACATATCATAAGCATTCATAACAAAATAAAACGTCAACCGAATATAAGAATAAGTCCAAGAAGCCTAAAACAACAGGGGAGACAAACGTATGTGCCAAATGTATCCAAAAAATTCGTATAGAAGAACAAAGGAGGATTCCAGAAAGGGTTGCAACTATTGGAGATCCAGGTATCCAAACAGCAAGTGAGGAAATAACTTTCTTAAAAAAATAAAATAAAAAATGGAGATCCTCACTTTCAAGTTTTGTTTGTGACATTCAATGTTCAACAGACGAATAAACACGATAGGAATTCAGTAGCAAGTAATGTTTCAATTTAGATTGTATTTTGTTTTTGAGTTTAACAACAAACGTCACAATATGATAAGTCGGTATAACTACTATCTGTAAGATGCCAAAAGATAATGTGATGTTGGGTTCGAAAGAGGGCTCCCAGGAATCCCCATTTCTTATACCTCTTTTTTAATTAAAAAAAATGGGGCTAAAAGTTGTGTGCCTAAACTAAACGGCAACAATTTTTTTAGCCCATTGATGGGCCATCGAAAACAACGACATTTAAAACGCGCCATAATATACATGCAACTGTTAGGCTCAGATTAGGAACTCTTTGACAAAAAGAGGATACAACTGCCATAACTCAAACATAATAGGTTGCCCTGCCAAGTTGCAGATAATCTCACCTTTAATCGAACCCATTCAAACTCATCGTAGTCTCTTTAACATTCTAAAAGACATCAAAAAGGTTGTTGCATACTATTAATGCATTTTTTTAAACAAATAAATACAAACAATGGGGATCCCACTTACCATTTGGACACCAGGAAGTCCAATACTTTGTAACCCTTCTTGGAAACAGTAGTTAGTAAAATGGCTATCATTATTCACCTAACAGATGAACCCATCGAGAAAAAGAGGATAAATTCACGCCATGGCTGCAAACCTAATAGGTTGCCCTGCCAAGATACATGCAATCTAAGATTTAACCGAACCCATTCATGGTCATCACATAATCTTTAACATTGATTGAATAACATCAAATGTGCATTGCAGGAACATCAATGTATCGATACCATAACAACTACTTGTAAAGCATGTAATCATCAGTAAATATTCATATCTTAACAAAGAAGCACACATCCTCAACATTCATAACAAAGTAAAACATTAAACAAATATAAGAATGACTATACGCATCATAAAAGAACGCCTTTCTTCAACTCACATACCAAACGAATCAACAGATTTGTTTCGGATTAGGAAAGTGATATTGTGATCTAGGGTTTGATAGGTAGGTAGGGTTTCAAAAGAGGGTTTTAGAGTGTTTGACAAATTAAAATGTATGCAGGGTTTCAAAAGAGGGTTCCAGACCCTGTGTTATAGTTGTTTTTTAAGAAAAAATTGGCCTAAAATTAACAGAACCGAACTAAAACGCGTTAACTTAATAAGCTCGACAATGGGCCATCGAAAACGGTGTTGATTAAAACAAACCATATATTATATTATATGTATATTTTTGTATAAGGTGCCTTTTAGTTTATTATTAGGAATGAGTTTGGGTATTGGTTTGATTATAAGATGAAATGGGAATAGATATGGGCTTAGATATCATATCCAGTATTAAGGTGCGTTTGTTTTATAGGTATTGGAATGAGGAATGGGTGCCAGTCTTTATAAAATTGTTTGGTTAGGAGGTTTGGATTTTAAAATTGGAAATCATACCCATGAATATAGGTATAGTTCATACCCACCATAAAGGGTGGGTTTTCTCTCTCTTGAATGATACCCATTCCTATACTCATACCTATATCCAAACCAAATGCATCCTTATTGTTTGGTTTATTGGTTGAGTCTGGATTTGTAATGGTAAACAAGTGGATAATTGGGAATCAAAATCTAAACCCACCATGTAAGGTGGGTTTGGGGAAACACTTGTCTTGGGGTATCAATCAAGATTTAAAACCTATATAAACTAACAAATGCCCTCAATCAATCCCATTGTCATTCACCATTCCCAAAACCCTCAATCCAAACACACCCTAAGAGCGCTTTTGGTTTGTTAACGAGAATCATTATTGGTTTGTAAACCCACCATGCTTTGTGGGTATGAGATTTGCGTAGCATGCATTCCCATCCATGTCGCAACTAATTCGGAAAGCTACATGACCTTTCATACCCATATGTCAAAATAAAACTCACCAGCCAAACAATTTATTTGGAATAAGAATCCATTCCATCACATTCCCATAAATCAAACGCACCCTAAATTTCTTTGTTGTTCTAGAAAACCCACCTTTTTACCATACGCATTACCGACTTGTACCACAACCCCTCTTACAAATGTCCTAAAAACAGATCCCGCACCCGCTCGTTAGCCCTATTTCACACTCCTCCATCACACACACATCATTCAGAAAACCCTAAAACCATGTCAGGCGGATTCTTCCGGGTAAATCCTCTCAATCCCCTTCAATTTCATTCCACTTTTCGATTTCCATCATTATTACTATATCGATATGTTTAATTAGGTCAAAATTGATTCAATTATTGATTCGATTATATCTTTGTAAACTGAAATTGATTAAATCATTGATTCGTTGTTTTAGATTAGGTTAAGCTGATTATTGATTGGATTAGATGTTTTGTAATATGAATTGATTAAAGTGTTGTAATTGTTGTTGTTGAATAGGGAACTACGGCGGATCAGGATACTCGGTTTTCGAATAAGCATGCGAAGCTGCTTAAATCGCAGAAGTTTCATCCTGAGTTGGAAAATTTGGTTTGTTTTTGATATATTTGTTAATTTACGATGCCGTTGATTTTATTTGATTTGTGTAGTTTAGGTTTTGAATTAAAATAGATATATAGGTTTATCGAGAATAGGTTTTATGATTAATGATGTGACAATGGATGTAAAACAAGTTCGTAACAATCTTGGGATTACGCTTGTGCAAAATTGCGTTTTCAAAAGCAATTATTAACCTGTTTTTATAAGTGCGTTTTATTTATTTATTTATTTATTTTTTTCTTTCTAAAGTGGGTGTTTGGGATTGCTCAATTTTTCTGGCTTTTCTGCTTTATCTGCTTATGTTTAAGTAAATTCAGTTTTGTTTTATCCAAATTGCCTCTGCTTATCTTATCCATTTATTATATGGTTGAATAAGCTCTGATAAGCAGGTAGGGAGGTGCTTATCCCACAGCTTTATTTTAGCTGAAATAAACTTACTTTTTCAATAGATCGCAAATTATTTGGAGCATTCTTCCATTTTTTACCACAAAAAGTAAATCCAAACGCTATCTTTAGAGCTACTACTTGTAAGTACTAATTATTAAGCTAAAGCATAAACAGAAAAAAAAGCAATCTCAAACACCCTTTAAGAAAATAGAGATAATCATTTTCTTAAACATGGTTTGATAGACACTGCGTTCTGATTATCTGCATTTTGCGAACACAATAATAAGATAAAATTCTTCAGACTACAATCCTAAATTTGCTTGTAAAGTGAAACACCACATAACAAAGATAAAAAAAATGATGTTCTGGAAACAAGTTAAGAACCTTTTATTTTGGGATGATCATAACGGGATAACATATTGTGTGACTCAAGTTTGATCTATAATGAATTTGCAATTTTTATGGATCATATCAAAAAGGAACGTGCTGCAATTATCACGGGACACATATTGTACAAGTCAAGCATTATAAGCAAAAATTTTATTCCCTCATCACTGCATATTGAAAAACTTATTAGTTGTGTTTTTTTATACTAGTGGTGGATTTATTTTTGATAATAGTTTGTTCTTGTGCTTAGGTGGACATGACAAAAGTCAAAATGGATGTCATGCGACCATGGATAGCTCACAGGGTGACTGAACTTCTTGGATTTGAAGATGAAGTTCTTATTAACTTCATTTATGGCCTTCTAGAGGAGAAGGTAAAACCTGCCAGTCTTCTACCATTTATACATTCTGATACAAGTTTAATTTGAACTATAATCATGCTGGTATAGAGTAGAAGTGTGTGCTATCCAGTAGTATATGTTATAGCAAGGGAAGACTTAGACTAGCAAATGGGCTCTTAAAAAATACTAATAATTAAATGTTGCTAAAATACATTCGTTTGCAAGAGGACCATTCATTTGAAGATGGACGTCATTAAATCATTTTGGATTTACATTAACCGCTCTTATATCTGGATAAGGCTGTACGCAGTAAAGCAAACCATAATTTAAATTTTGCGATACCCCATATGTTTTAACATCTATGTAGTCTGTATCCGGGTCTGGCGGAACTATAAGTATCTAATAGTTTATTGCCAATATTTTAATGCAGGTAGTTAATGGCAAAGAGATTCAAATTTCACTTACCGGGTTTATGGAGAAAAATACTGGGAAATTTATGAAGGAGCTCTGGACACATCTTCTCAGTGCCCAGGAGAATGCCAGTGGCGTCCCTCAACAGTTCTTGGATGCCAAGGAGGAAGAAACTAGGAAGAAGCAGGTATATCTTTTGTTTTCTTTTTGTTAAGTTATGCTTACTTTTTGTATGACATTTTTTATCTCACAATATCTTTATGAATTAGGAGGATACGGATCGTATTACCAGAGAATTGAAGAGAGCGAAAGAGAAGGAAGGCCGGGAGCTCGATCAAGAGAGAACGAGGAGAACAAGAGATAGGGAAGACCATGGGTATGATCACGAGAGAGTGAAGATGGTATTAATTCTTTCCATGCAAGAGTTAGTTAATATAGCGTTTAGTTTTTGGTTTGACGTATTTTTTCTCATGGTATTCAGCTTGCTTCTGCAATTATTTGGGTTCATGTCCTTTCCTCAAACTACTGTAGGACCGCGAGGTTGATAATGTGAAAGCTGCTACTCTGGAGCCCCACTCAAGGAGACAAACAAAGTTTTCTAGCAAATGGTCGGCTGATGACAAAGGGACTGATGAGAAGAATGGCTCAAAAGAAACGGCTAGGTTAGTCTAATGTAGTTATTTTTGTTGCATTTGTGTAAGATTCGGACCATTGCCTTTGTTTGAGCTTGTTTTTCGTTTGTTGGTCTCATTAATATGGATTGTTATGCCTAAACTTTCTTTTGGCTAGATCACATATAGTGGTATAGCAAAGTTTGTCATTAGATATTAGCATTGTAGGCATCAAACCAAGGTCTATTAGGGTCTGTAGGAAGCACCAAACGGTTCCAGTGTGGAGACAAGGCTTTTTTTAGGCACTAGAATTCTGTACAATGCGTGTCAATCTGTAAACAGCTGATGCCCTGGAATATGTTATTTTTCACAAACTGTTTTCTGGGAATTGTTTGCCTTTATGTTGCCATGAAAATATTGAAGAATAAAGCTAATGACTTTCTGCTTTATGTCAGTCTATCTCATCCAAATCCTCCCCTTGTACATATGTGCACTGATACTCTCTTGTACTGAAACCGATTTTCTTGTAAATTGTCAATAAGCAAACACTCATGCAGGTACAAAGAGTAGTCTGCTTTTTTTACTTTATTTATTACCAGCAGTTTCCTATATTTACCTCTTAGAGGCATCATTATGTTTGTTACAGTTATTGACTTGTAGTGTTTGGTGTCCTGTGTTTGCTTGTCTTCTGTGTTTTTTTCTTGTGCTGTCATGTTAGCTATTTTTCTAATTTGATAATGTTTATAATATAAGAGCTGTATGCTAGACTCTAGAGCACATCTATACAAACAGCTTTCTTTAAACCTCATTGTGTTCTTGTTTACAGGATCTCTGGATCTCCACATTCTGCTAACCATTCTTTGTCACCAACTCGGTATCTATTCTGATTATTAGCTAAAACCTCATTAAGGGTCTCAGGCTTGTCATTGTAGTTCTGCTACCCCACTTAAATTGTTATAGTATTTCACTGTTTATTTTATATATTTCCTGTGCAGAGGCACACGTTCAAGGTCAATTAGTAGGTCCGTTACTAATTCCAGAAGTCCTTCAAGGTGCATAACTATCCAAATCTTAAACCATGAATATTATGCTATTTTCAATTGATGTCTTCTCAATTCTGTCCCTAAATTAAATTAGTAAACTTAACTATATTCTCTCGTTTTCTGTAATCCTTATAATGCTCCCTGTTACGTTACATAACTTATTGTTCTCATCTCAGGTCAAGAAGCTTGTCAGCATCTCCTAAACCCCTAAGGCGCTCCCTTTCTTCAGAAAGGAGGCACCACTCTCTAACAAGACGATCTAATACTCCTCGTCGGATGGACTCACGGCTGCGATCTCCATCTCCAGCCCCTTCGCGGGGACGATCACCTTCACCTGTAAGACGAAGGTTTCGCTCTCCCCCACGACGAAGATCACGGTCACCATTAAGGCGAAGGTCACGTTCTCCCATTCGCCGAAGGTCACGTTCGCCCATCCGCCGAAGGTCGCGTTCTCCCATCCGCCGAAGGTCGCGATCTATCATCCGCCGAAGGTCTCGATCTCCTATTAGACGAAGGTCGCGGTCCCCGATCCGGCGGAGATCACGTTCTCCCATCCGGCGGAGATCGCGTTCCCCCATTCGACGAAGGTCTCCCTTCCGACGCAGGTCACCATCTCCATTCCGACGCAGGTCACCATCTCCCTTCCGACGCCGGTCACCGTCCCCCTTCCGACGCCGGTCCCCATCCCCCTTTCAACGCAGGCCACGGTCTCCTTATCGACGCAGGTCAAAGTCTCCTGTGTCTCCTTCACGAAACATGTCACTTTCTCCTTCACCAGTGCGCCGCAGGTCCCCATCTCCTTTGAGGCGACGAAATCAAAGAGCACCATCAACTCCACGCCATCAGTCTCCTTCTCCTGTTAGGCGCAGAACAACCGATCCTGGTCAGCAGAGATCTCCGAGTTCGGGAAGTATGTCTTCTTCACCATCTGGTCGCGTTTCTCTTTCTCCTAAACGCGGTACACCTCCTTCAATGCTGAGAAGGGGATCACCAAAGCACCAGCAGAGATCACCATCAGAATCTCCTAGAGATGGGCGCAGGTTCTTGACATTTTTGATTTTACCTTTTTTCATATATCTTATTTAGTTATTATGATTATTTGTCAATGCAACCCTATTATGCTATTAGATGGACAGTTCTGAATCATAGAGCATTTTGCAGAGTTACTCAGAGAAATGCTCCTGATCGTCAAACTCAACGTAAAGAGACTGCTGAGCGCCCCACCGAGAGTCGTAAAGCATCCAGCTTCTCAGGGAATCTACCTCCTCCACCTCCTCTTCCAAAGGGCCTGAGAGTGCCAGCTCTATCTCCCTCACCATATAACTCTCCTTCCAGTTCTGTATCTCCCCCAGCTGCTAGGAGAAGTCCTAGCAAGGATAGGAGGTATTGTAGGCTTTCACTTTTGGCTCATTATAGTATAACATCAATATTTGTTGCATCATGCAATCTAGTACTTTTCATGACAAATTTTGCTTGGTGCTTCTTATATATTAATATATTATGGATACTGTTTTTAAGCTGTACTTTAAAGGATTCAACATGTATACTAATTTTTATTTTTGTATATACAGACCGAGGGAAGAGAGACGTGAGAACATGAACTCGGTCAATGATCAATATGACAAGAGTAAATATTCCCCTGAAAAGTTAACTGGTCATCTTCCGAGTGGCACTCAAGCTCAGAAGAGAACAAGGTTTTCTCTTTTACCAACTAGTATAAAATCTTATTAAATGAGACAGGGTATAATTTCTTTTTTTTTGGGTTTATAATCTGACAGTAAGAATGACGAGGGATGGAAAAAGTATTCTGAATTGGCGGACGAGCCCCTGCGTAGCCGCAAAAATGTTTTAACAAGTGAAAGGGAACGGGTCCCAGAAAAAGGATACAAAGTTAACGAGATTAACCAGGAAGCGGTGAAATTGCCAAAGTCATTGCCAAAAGTTGAAAGAAGCGGTTCATTGGATTCTGGCTCTGAGGAAAGTGATCACAAGAAAAGGCGTAAAAGGTCGAAAAGGAAAGATGTCACATCAGACGATGATGATAGTCACGACTCCCGTGAAGAGGGCAGGAAGGAAGCTAAGAGAAGACGCAAAGAGGAAAGAAAATTGAAGAAAGAAGAGAAACGCAGAAGACGGGAGGAAAGGCGTCGCAAAAAAGATAGTCGTCGGACTGAAAAGCTAAAACTGAAAGCAGGAGGGGATGTTTCTCCATCTTCAGATCTTGACAAGAGTCACGATAGCCATGAGGAGGCATTGCCTGATCCGAAGAAACTGGAGATTGAGTTACGGGAAAAGGCCCTTGAATCTCTCAGAGCCAAAAAGGGTGTTGGTCATTAGTTTTATTACCAATATAGGACTTCTATCTTTTAAATGACGTCTCATGATCTGTTTTGTCCCCACTCTTCCTACAACATTTACATTTCGGTTATGTATTGTTGATAGTTGTTTAATCCTAGTCTGTCTTTACTGATGGCAGCTGAAAGGAATATCAAGGGTATTCTGAGATATTGTCTTGAGTGCATTATGCTGACTGCCTGCTAAATTTTCTGGTAATAAATGTCTTTTCTTTTTGCTGGGAACTTGGTAATTTAGTTTTATTGTGATTTCTGGATACGGTGAAATGTTAGGTCTGATATGCATGTGTAGAGATCTGATTAGTTGTTTATGCTGAAAATGTGTATCATTTGACTAGCAATCGATATAGTATTATAGATGAGCCTGAAGTCTTTGTGTTTGTCTAAATACAGTGTTGTTACTAAATTATCTATGGTTGACTTTTAGATGAAAAATATTACTAGATGAGTTGGCTGAGCAGATCTTGTCCTGCTATACACTTGGATCATCAAATCAGGTTAGCCTTTTGCAAATTTGTTTGTATTTTATGTTTGTTATTGCCCGGCTTGTAGTAACCCTTTTTTATTGTTTGGCAGGTTTTATTTGATTTAAGGTTTTGGTTTTCTTTTCGACTACTAAAAAAGTATTTTGTCTATTCTTGATGTTGAAACAATAAGGTGCTGGTAAGTAAATAATTTATGTGAATATGATGGTGCTCTTAATAGTAACAAATGATATATGCCTGACCCTATATCTTTCTTCTACATGTGCGATTGTTGACAATCAAAATTTCTTGTTCCCTTACCTGACCATGACGTGTTTTTCTAATGTGTTTTTGGTCATGTCTAAAAAGCTTCTAGCTTTATTAAATGTTTTGAAGAGTGAAATTTTATGCTTTGTGAATTGTTCCACCCGATTTTGTAAACCTTCTATATTTATATTTTATAGCGTCTTAATAGCTACTCACTCCATCCTTAAATTCTTTGGTGACATGACTGAAATGGTACATGCAATTGGATGGATTAACAGCTACTAAGTTTTCCAATTTACATATAATTACACTAAGTATGAGATTAAATCAATTTTGCAATCCCAAAGTAATATTGTTTTCAAGTTGAAGCTGATGATGTTGTGATCTCTGCATGTTTTAAAATAAGATTTATTCTTATTCAGACATCGTTCAACTCTGTCATATCTGTGGAGTGCTAGGTATCATAAAGTATAAAATCTTCTGCGTAAGATTTAGTAGAGCTTCTTGGAATTAGGTAGCCCCTCGAGTGCATTTGGTAGGGTGAATTTCAATGAAATAAAATGACATAGAAAACAGAAATTTAGAGAAATTAAATTGGTTGAGATTTTTTCTTAAATTACTTTGTTTGTTAACATGGAGAAAATGAAAATATTAAATTAATTTGTTTGTTAACATGGAGAAATTGACATGAGAGAATGAAAATAAAATAAAATCCGTGACTTTTTGTTTTAGTTGAAAATCACACTACTTATCATATATCTATTTTGTTACAATTCGATGCATTTATATAAGGAGCTATGCTACATCCACAATAGAACCGCAAAGAAACATTCAAAAAATGAAGTGCTATGTTTTGATTGGTCACTTATCAAATAATCACTCTTTTTTCTTTGATTAACCCAATAAAAAACGTAACACCTCATTTTTGTGGATGTTGATATGGCATAGCTCTTATATAAGAGAAATGAGTTGTCATTTCGTGATTGGTGTTACGTATATTTTTTTTTATCTCTCTTCTTTCTAATTAAAGCAATCACGAAACGATACATCATTTTGTAAGAGTTTTTGTGAAAGTTATTTTGTGGTTCGATCATTTCTCAAAACAACTTTACCAAAAATAAAAGTAACTTTTTGACTTTTGTTGCATTTTGATTTTTAGATGACTTTTATCACAAGAACAAAATATCAACAAAAGGATATGCATGAATTCTTGAACTTACAGCAAACCTATGGATTAATTAAACATATTTTAGATTTTTTCCGAAATCAAAACTGGAGTAGATCGTGGTGGGTATTGGGGAGTCAACGAGTTTGAAAAATGCAAACCCACTTATTATGGTTGCTAAGAACAAAAAAGGTGTGTGTCGTAGATTAAACAACCCACAGAAGAAAGATCTTGATGGAGGGTTGCACTTATCACAAAGGATAAGGTCTATGTGAAGTCTCAAAAGTGTTTTGTGGATAAAAAGTGATTTTCACGTGACATACACAATTTATACCCCTTTTATAGTAAATTGCATAAATCATCTTTAAGAAAGTTTGGCCAAATTGCACGTCTGATATTAAATAATTTGAAAGTGCAGTGATCGTCTTTTTTTTGAAACCTTTTTGCAATTTTGGTCCCTATTTAGGATGAAACCTTTAATTTCACCAAACCTTAAGGACCAAAAAAAGTTTAAAAAAGGACCAAATTTTGCAAAAAGGTTCGATCTCTACACTTTCAAACTATTTAAAATTAAACCTACAATTTGACCAAACTTTAGAGACGATTTATGCAATTTACTCCCTTTTTTTTTTATAAAACCTATCCTTAAAAAGTGACGGAGAGTTCTCCTTTTCAACACAAATGAGATGGAAATCAAATTAAAAAAGAACATTTTCTTAAGAATTTTTATTTCTCCCTGTCCTCATTTCTACAAGAGAAATTAGCTAAATTTATTTCTTTGTACCCAATTTCTTCAAGCAAGTTGGGCTTAGGCAACTCTGTTATTGAGTCTTTTTGGACCTAAATGTCAAATAAGTTTCAGCTTGAGTTTGGTGTCTTGTCTTATAATAGTTGGTATTCAGCATGACACTAATAATTCTTAAGTTGTAAAGCATGATAGTCACTTAGGAAGATGGATACATGAAATTTCTTGCTGATGCTGAAACTAAATATACCTGGCAAATTGGTTTGGCTGGGTTGGACATCCTGTTGACCGTCAACTGATGTGGATAGAGGCGAAGCTAAGATTTCAAGTTAAGGGGGCAATTTTATTATTATTATTATTATTATTATTATTATTATTATTATTATTATTATAAACCATCACTTTTATTAACAATAAAAAGGATTTTACAAGAAATTGGTGGGGAGCCGAGAAACCAACTGGGCCCCCACACTTCTAGCAATAGCAAAACCAATCCTATTAAAAATATATTATTATTTTTATTTTTATTTTTTTTATTATAAACTTCACTTTATTATTATTATTATTATTATTATTATTGTTATTATTATTATTATTACTTCTTGCGACATAGTTCGAAGGGATACATCAAAGCATGATAATCTAAAAGAATAGATGAAAAACCAAATAGACAATAAAATTAAGAAACTCGTATCTTTAAACCAAAGTAATCGGTACAACAGACATAATCTATTAACATATGATTTCTAATCACCTTGAGCACTTGAGCTTTAATCCTTTGTCATGAACTAAATAAGATTTCTAATGACCTTGAGCACTTGAGCTTCAATCTTTTGTCATGAACCGACCTGCAAGTGATGCAAAACAGTCAATATATAAAAGCATATAGTCTATGTTAATGATAAAAAAATAACCATTTTAATAGTAACAAGAAATTGTACCTTGTGCTTCTTCATCATCCAGACACGATGTGATTTGGAGTAAAAATCAGCAATTATTTTCTCATTACAAAAGGTATCAACAATCTCCTTTTCAATGATAAGAATCAAGTTACTTTTAAAGAAGTCATCACTCATGGTACTGCGAAGTCTTCTTTTTGCAAGCTTCATATTTGAAAAAGCTCTTTGAGATGTTGCAGTTGAAACTGGGAGAGTTAGGGTTCGTTTGGTATGTGGGTTTATGAGGTTTAGGTTGAAAGAAATGTCAAATCATTCGTCTAGTAGGTCTCGGTTTTGAAGTTGTCAGTAATCCTTCATTTAAGGGTTTTAACAAAAGTCACCCTCATAGGTGGGCATGTAACTAGAAAACAAATATAATGGTGGGCCTTATGTCAGTAATTTATTTCACTCTCTTTTTGGCCAATTGTTTTCTTTCGTATTTTTTGGTTACTTTATTCCTCACCACATATTATGTTGGCCATATATTCCCCTATCATTTTTAGTTTTGAAATAATAATAAGTTTAGATGTCAATTCTTACTCCCAACTATTAAAACAATCACTTTCTTTTATATTCTTATACAAAATCTTAAACCAAATCCTAAACTAAATCCAAATCCAAATCCAAATCCTAAACCAAATCTAAATCTAAACCCACCAACGAACCAAACGGGCCCTTAATATGAGACGAATTAATCTATCAAGAAGAGGATACATTTTCAACTTCTCATTTTTCTGCAATCCTTTATACAACGCCGAAAGTGAGCTAACATTCTTCAATTCAAGATCACAATCTAGCTCAAAATGTTGCAACTCAAGTTTGAACTCACATCTAAAGGAGAGTGCTTTGTAACCAATTTACATATGTCATCATCATTGAAAGATTTCTTTAGATAAAGAGTAACACTAAGACGAAGAAGCTCCGAAACAAACTCACTAAATCTATTATTCAACTCTTGCAACTCACTATCAATAGAAACAATAAACACATCAACCCGATAATGATGCTCCACAGTCACATTGGCTTTCTTATGACAAGACTGAATTATATCTCTGTAAGTCGTGCTCATATCAGAAACTAACCAGGATGTTATAATTATCACAAAAACAAAGAACTTGATCTAGAAGTGATTGCCACCATCATCCTTTAGTTTTTGAATTAACGTCTTTGTAGTGGAGACCAAAGTCGGTGCATTGACAATATCTCGAGACTCATTTTACTAAAATTTGCAAAGCTTGTTTGTAATCTCTATTATTTTCTTCATAAGATGCAAAACGAGAATAAAATCAAATGATAATAAGTGTGTAAGAGCATATTTAGCATCACCTTTTTGAGTAACAGTAGACCGTCCAATACGTATGAAGAGTAAAAAAAAATAATTATTTATAAATGTTATATATAATTATTAATAAACACAAAACTAGTAACGACCGTTAGTATTTAACGGAGAATGACTAACGACCGTTAGACGAAGATTAGGAAAGTAATACTAATGAATATTTGGAAAAAAGGGAAGGTTCCGGAATCCCCTTGGGGGGTTCTCAACCGATCGGCCAAGGGAGGTTTCCACCTCCTTTGTGCCTTGAGCTCCAAGTAAACATTAGTATAAATACAAACCCAAGATTCATTGTTTCTCATAACTTGTACACACACATCTTGGTGTTTTCTCTCCTTCTCTTTGTCCCATAATCGATCCATCAAAACAATCCCATAAGGGATTCGATTTTTTACTTGCATAAACTTTTACTTGAATTAGTACGTGTGTACAAGAACGCGATTCAAACACACTATTGTTTGATTCTTGGATTGAATTACAAAAGAGGTAAGGGGTAATTCTTATAATCCACATAAACCCTAATTAGGGTTCTTGATTTGAAGATTGCTATTGATTCTTGTTCGGGCTAGAATCACAAAGGTACGTTTACTATTTAATATTGATTAATTAATTACATATTATATGATCTTGTTATAATTGCTTCCGCTATGCTCACTTGATGTGTTTGGTTTATTTTATATGAATGTAATGATATCATAATTCCAACAGTGGCATCTAGAGCCGTTATAATGTGTAATTAATTATCGAAACGCATAAAAATTGAATTTTGATTCGTTTAGTTACATGTTTTTAGGGTTTTTTTTTTTTTTTTTTTTTTTTTTTTTTTTTTTTTTTAATTTTTTTTTTAATTTTTTTTCCTAACCCTAATTTTTTTTTGGGTCGATTTAGACCTATTAGGGTTTTGGTTTTGATTTTTTTTAATATGATTAGAAATCTTATGATGTCATGTAATTTGTTATGCGTTTTAGTAAACGACCTTGGTGCAATATGTTAATTGTTAAGCTTAATCCATGAAAAAGTGCATATTTGTATGGATTTTATTTTGTGATAATTTAAAAGGTTTAAATTGGATATATGAATTACTTGTTAAGTTATATCGAAACATGTAAATTTATTAATAGATGTCGAATTGGGGAAGACTCCAATATTAAGTAATCAATTATGTGCTATGTGGTATTTGTTTAGTTTTGGCTTACGCAATCGATTTATCGATGTATGTGCCTGTTTTTTCTAGAAGAAGAAAGCCTTAATTAAATAAATACATTATACACCTAGACTTGATTATTAATAGGACTATTGAATAAGATTTGCATGTGGCTACATGTTTTATACATATTTAATTGTTATGTTATGTATGTGTTTATTTGGTTGTTTTATTTTTTATTTTATATTACTTGTTTTTGTTTATTATTATGTTAGACATGTTTATAAACGAAAAGGGTAATTTTTTGAATAGAAAAATAAATACGGACTAAATAAATGACGAAATTGTTTTGGTTTTAAGAGTAAATGATAAAGGATTGGTTGATTGATGTTTTTGTACATAGTGTGCGAAAGGCGGACCGAAGGTTTGTTGAGATATAAAATATCAAAGTACTTCTGGATGTCAAAGTACTGCTGCATGAAGAATAAAGTCAAAGTACTGCTGAAGGAAAAAGTCGAAGTACTGCTGTTATTGAAGAATGTTTAAAGTACTTCGAAGGAAACAAAGACTGGTGTGCAATATTAGATAAGGATTAATGTGTAATATTGAATGAATATTCTAGAATTAGTTAGGGATAATGACTTGTCGTTCAAGGATTATATGTTGTAAACCGACTTAAGGTTATCTATATAAAGAACCTTAAGAGGTATTAGTCGATATAAGTTTTAGAGAAGTTCTATTAAGTTTTAGAGTCGATCAAAGTTGATAAATAGTTAGGGATTGTTAGTGAATCTGTGTAACAAAGCAGGTTCAAAGTTTGATTAATATAAAAGTTCTTCTTAAGCTTTGTGTTAGTAGATTCCGCATACTTTACAAGGTAATACAGTGTTTCAATATTAAGAGTGTTGAGTTTACTCAATATTGTTAAACCTTTACAAGCTACAAAGTAGTTTGGTCAGAGTATATCGATCCAACAAGTGGTATCAGAGCTTGTGTTGGAAACTCTGATTAAGAAGACAAACCTTTAAACCTTTAAACCGATTTCACTACAAACCCTGCAAGATGTCGACTGAAGCTGCACCTGCTCCCTCAATCACTTCTGTTAGAATCCCTATTGTTAAGAAGGGAGAATACAATCTATGGGCCATGAAGATAAGGCAGTACATTGCCATCACAGACCATGCACTGTGGGATGTGATTGTCAATGGTAACATGCAAATTGATGAACCAGTAGAGGTACCTGGACAACCAACACCACCAAAACCTACTGTACCTGCTGCTACAAAAAGAAATCAAGACAAAGCTCTCAACATACTGCTTTCTGCTATTCCTGATGGTCACCTATTAAAGTTTCATGATGCCAAGGATGCCAAACAACTATGGGCTGCAATAAAGAAGAAGTTTGGAGGTAATGCTGCTTCCAAGAAGATGCATAGAAATTTGCTGAAGCAACAATTTGAAACTTTCACTGTTGGAGAAAGAGAAGGTCTTGATTCTGCTTATGAAAGATTCCAACATCTTCTGAGTATGCTAGAACTATATGATGCTGAGGCATCAGTTGAAGATGCTAATTTGAAATTCTTGAGAAGTTTGCCATCAACATGGCATGTAGTTGCTACTATGATCAGAGGACAACCAGGGCTGGATACTATGGACTCAAGAAACTATATGAGAAACCATCAAATGTAGAGATTTACGATTTGATGGAGGCTCTACATGGTTGTAAGCAGGGTGATGGTGAACCTGTGAGTGCTCATGTGTTGAAGATGAAAAGTTTCATGGACTACAAACACTTAAGAAACCCTATAACAATGATATGGCTGTGAACTTAATCAATAGATCCCTTAAAAAGGAATTTAGTGGTTTTGTGAGGAATTTCAATATGCATTGCGTGGGGAAGACAGTAAGTGAATTGCACGCACTGCTCATTGATTATGAGAAAGGGTTACCATAAAAGGCTCCTACACCCCAAGTACTTGCTATTCAAGGGGGTAGAATTAACAAGCCAAATGCGAACAAGAAGAAGGGTAAGGGTAAGAAGAAGGCTGATAAGAATAAGCAGGTTATGGCTTATCAACCACCTCAACCTAAGAAGAACCCTCATGTGAAGAATAATCCAAAGAAGGATCAAGGATGCCATTACTGCAAGGTGATGGGTCACTGGAAGAGGAATTGTCCTCTTTATCTCGATGACTTGCGAAACAATAAGGTTAAGAAGACTGGGCACATGGGCGCCAGTACTTCAGGTAACTTATTTGTCATTGAATTATTTACTTTATCTCATAAATTAAATTCTTGGGTATATGATACTAGATGTGGTATTAATATTTGTAATACACTACAGGGGTTTAGAGAGGAAAGGAGACTAGCTTATGGGGATAAATTTCTGCATGTGGGCAATAGAGCACAAGCAGCAGTTGAAGCCATAAGAGTGTTTAATTTAGTTTTACCTTCTGGTTTAGTACTTATTTTAAACAATTGTCATTATGCACCTTCTATAATTAGAGGTGTTGTTTCCTTTTCGTGTTTGTTGGATCTTGGTTTTAATCATACTATTGATGGCAATAAAATTTCTGTTTCTTTAAATGGTGTATTTTATTTTAATGCTGTTGCTGTGAATGGTTTGTTTGAAATTGATATGAATGATTGTATGTCCAACAATAAAAATAATAATTCAATGTACAACATTAGTAAGAGAATGAAGTATGACTTGAATTCTTCCTACCTTTGGCACTGTAGACTTGCCCATATAGGCAAGACTCGCATGCAAAAGCTACAAAGAGAAGGGCTTTTGAAGAATATCAATGATGAGTCATTTGATAAATGTGAGTCTTGTATTTATGGGAAGATAACTAAGAAACCTTTTTATAACAATATGGAAAGAGCTTCAGATCTACTTGGTTTGATACATACTGATGTGTGTGGACCACTTAGACATGTGTCAAGGAGAGGTGCTGTTTACTTCTTAACTTTTACAGATGATTTCAGCCGTTATGGTTATGTTTATTTACTTAAGCATAAACATGAGGTGTTTGAAACATTTAAAGTTTTCAAAGCAGAAGTAGAATTGCAATTAGGAAAGAAGATTAAAGCTCTTCGTTCTGATCGAGGTGGTGAATACCTTAGTCAAGATTTTAAAGATTTCTTAAATGAGAATGGAATTGTCCAGAATCTCACATCTCCATATACTCCACAACAAAATGGTGTATCTGAGAGAAGGAATCGTACATTGTTGGACATGGTTCGATCAATGTATACTCTTACTAATCTTCCTTTGTCTTTTTGGGATTATGCTCTTGAATCAGCTGTTCGTATTTTGAATATGGTTCCCACAAAGAAGGTTGATAAGACACCATATGAGATGTGGACTGGAAAAGCTCCGAACTTGTCTTATTTAAAGGTCTGGGGTTGTGAGGCGTATGTTAAACGTGACTCACAAGATAAACTCCAACAAAGATCTATAAAGTGCATTTTTGTAGGATACCCAAAGGAAACAATGGGTTACTACTTTTACTACCCACCTGAGAACAAAGTGTTTGTTGCTAGGTATGGTGATTTTCTTGAAAGTGATTTTTTATCTCAAGAAGTCAGTGGGAGAGTATATGATCTAGAATATGATCAAGATAATGCATTGCCTTCAGAAAATACTAGCACACTTCCTGTAGAACCTGAAAGTCTGGGTCCTCCATCAGAAGTTGAAGTAGTTCCCATTCGCAGATCTTCTAGATCTGTGAAAGCTCCTGACCGTCTATGTCTTAATGTAGAGGTTGATGAGAATTTACTAGGGGATCTTAATGAACCTACTATGTTAATACAAATATCGCCTAAAAACGTTATTTATATTTTACGATCTTCGCTAAGTTTTGTTAATGACAAATGTAAACTTTAGTTTCTAAGTAAAACATAATCTTAGTTTTAAAGACTTGCATAAACTAGACTTTTGCTACATTTTACATTTCATAAAACACAAAAACTTTTTATTTCTTAAAATAGAATTGTCACATCACATTTATGGCAAGTTTTGTTAATATACATTTATGGAAAGAAATGTGTTTGACTTACTAAGTGGTTGCTTGCAAGTTTAGTGTTTGACTTGATATTATGAGATGTGACATTGTTTGGTTTGCAAGGAGTAATGAGATGTGACTTTGTTTGGTTTGCAAGATTTATTGCAAAACCAACTGCAAGCCTGGTGGTACCCTGGGGATACACGGGCGGAACCCTTCTGAGGGGTCCGCCATGTCCGCCAGACCTGCAGAAGGTTTGCTATAAATACCAAGCCACAAGTTGAATTTTGGCTTATCACTCTACATCATATTTTACACACACATATTCATTCTTTCATCTAACTCTTTAACATTTCATATGTGAAGTTTTTTTTGTAGCAAAGAGATTCACGAGCTCATTAAAAGTAACAAGTATTCAACACAACGTTACAAGACTTGTTAGCTTAGCATTGTGTAGACTTGTGTAGTTTACACTTCATTTGATTGTGTATTTTCAGTAGTGATCGGTTAGTATTTTAGTCCTCAAAATACAAAGTGTATCGGGAGTAGTTGTACCCTTGTAAAAGAACTAACGGGAGTGGTTGTACCCTTGGTAAAGAACTCGACATCTAGCTTAGTGTCGGTAAAAGTATAAGCGACGTGTAAGGTTTTCTCCGCCGGTGAAAGGAGCTTGTTGACTAGTGAAAGAAACTCTCGAGTTAGATACTCGGGGCGTGGACGTAGGGCAAGGAAAAAGAGTCCTTGTAGCCGAACCACAATAAATACTCGTGTTGTGGTTTGATCGTTTCTTTCATTTACTTGCATGTTATATATTGTGTTTGTGCATATATCTTTGATCAAACGGAAAGTTTCAAAGCTAACTTAACAAGTTAAAAAGTTTTTAAACGGTAAACTATTCAACCCCCCTTCTAGTTTTCCACAATTGGCATCAAGAGCTACGTTACTCAAGCTTTTAAAATATATTGTGTTTTAAAGCTTGAAATGATCCATGGATTTTGAAAATTACAAAGAAGGGCAATATATGCAAAGACCACCACTCTTTGAAGCAAATGGTTTTATATATTGGAAAAACCGTTTTGAAACTTACGTGAAATCTAAAGATATAGATTTGTGGTATATAATCATTGATGGTGATAACGTAGTTACTAACATTAAAGATGATGATCAAAAGAAATTAATTGGTAAAAATAATGAAGCTAAAATGATGCTTTACAACGCTTTGCCTAAGAAAGAATATGAAAGAGTCTTTTTGTGTAAAACCGCCAAAGATATTTGGCAATCTTTAATTGTCACTCATCAAGGAAACTCACAAGTTAAAGATAACAAAATTGATCTTCTTGTTCAACAATATGAACAATTTGTTATTTCCGAATATGAGATTATTGATAATGCTTTTGCTAGGTTTAATACTATTATTACTTCACTTAAAGCACTTGATGATTCTTTTTCTAGTAAGAACTTTGTCAGGAAATTTCTTAGAGCACTCCATCCGACGTGGAGAGCAAAAGTGACGGCAATTGAAGAATCCAAAGATCTTTCAAGCATGTCACTTGATGAGCTAATTGGAAACCTCAAAGTTCATGAAATGGTAATGGAAAAAGATTCGGAACTAGTTAGAGGCAAGAAAGAAAAAGTTAAGTCCATTGCCTTGAAAGCTAGAGTCCAATAAAGTGATGATGAAGAATCTACTTCGGATAGTGATGATGAGGAATATGCTATGGCCGTTAGAGACTTCAAGAAGTTCTTTCGTAGAAGAGGAAAGTTTGTAAGGCAACCTAAAGATGACAAGAAAACTTTCCGAAAAGATCGTGATGATAGGAAAGGAAAGGTTGAAAGAAAATGCTATAGGTGTGGAGACACAAGTCATCTTGTAGAAGAATGTCCAAAACCACCCAAGAGCAAACCTCAACAAGCTTTTGTGGGTGGTGCTTGGAGTGACTATGAAGGAGATGACGATGAGCCATAGAATGATGATATTGCTGTCATGGCTCACAACTCAAATGAGGTATTCTCCGACTCATCTTACTCCTCTATTGATGATGACACTTTACAAAAAGAATATAACAAACTTTGTGAATTGAGCTTAAAAATCATAAACAAAAATAAATTTTTGAAAACTAAAAAGAAATTTTTAGAAAGTGAAGTTTATGAGTTAAAAGAAAAAGCTAAGAGATTAGAAAAGAGTAAAGATATTTACACATCTTGCAAATCATGTGAAGAGCTTAAACTAGAAGTTGAGAAACTCAAAATTACTCAAAATGATCTAATAAAACAAACCACAAAGTTTAAGAAGTTCGATAAGAGCATTTATTGTGCGGATGAAATTATGAAACTTCAAAAGTCACCCTTTGATAAAATAGGACTAGGATTTACGAAAATAGAAACTGCAAAGGATCAAACGAAACAAGAAAAGATTGCACAAGAAACAAACAAAATTGCTACAGCAGCCTGCGGATTAGACGGAACCCAATCCAGGGTTCCGCCCGTTGGACCCGAAGGTTCCGCCAGGTCTGCTGCAGCAGTAACACCATCCATTTCGGATCGTTCAAAATTTGTTAAAGTTACATACAAAAATGGAACAAAACCTGTGTTTAAAACTGGAGTAGGACTTAGTAAAAATGAATTTAGAGCTAAGACTAATCAACCAAGACCTAAGACTTCAATTCCCAAACGCCCCTTTCCAAAGAGCAACTTCAACGCTCGACCAAACTACCAACATGTTTGGAACCAAAACACTCCTAGACATTACCAAGCTCCAAATTACATGTCATGGAACCCTTATGCTCTATTTTCATACTTGGAACAAGTTAATGGTATGCTTAACGAAAATGGACCCATGAGAAATTAGGGACCAAATGTTTGAGTGTTTTTCATAAAATAGATGTGCCTCAAAGTTTGTTTGGAACCGGACGAATGGATTAAAGATAGTGGTTGTTCAAGGCACATGACGGGCAACAAAAGCCTCTTCACTTCTTATCACAAATGTGACGGAGGTAATGTTACGTTTGGTAGTAATGCTAAGAGCAAAATCATCGGAAAAGGTACAATCTCTCATGACTCCCTTTTTATAGATGATTTAGCTCATGTTGATAACTTAGGTTTTAATCTCCTTAGCATTAGTCAACTTTGTCGTAATAAGTATAATGTCCTTTTTAGTGAAAACGGAAGTAAGATACTTAAAGATGGAATAACCATAGCTAAAGGTGTCCTTAAGAACAACGTATACGTCATGAAGATGAATCCAACATCTAGAGACAAACTTTGTCTTACTTCATTAGATGAATCTTCAACTTTATGGCATAGACGTTTAGGACACGCTAACATGAGACTAATTCAAAACCTCCTCCAAAGACTTAGTTCGAAACCTACCAAAGTTGAAATATGACCAACACTTTTGTGATGCTTGCAAAGTCGGTAAACAAGTCCATAATAGCCATAAGGCTAAAAACTTGGTTTCTACATCTAGGTGTCTAGAGCTTTTGCATATGGATGTATTTGGTCCATCCGCTATACAAAGTTATGGAGGTAACTTCTACACTTTGGTCATAGTTGATGATTACTCAAGATATACTTGGACAAAATTTTTGAAAAGTAAAAATGAAGCTTTTGATAAATTTGAAATTCTAAGTAAGAAAATTCAAAATCAAGTAGGGTCTAATATTGTGTCTATTAGAACAGATCACGGTCGTGAATTTGATAATGAATTTCAATTTGGAAACTTTTGTGATAATAATGGTATAACTCATAACTTTTCGGCTCCACGTACTCCTCAATCTAATGGTGTAGTAGAACGTAAAAACCGGACATTGCAAGAAATGAGTAGAACAATGCTTAATGAACAAAACATTCCACAAAAGTTTTGGTGTAATGCCGTTAACACATCAACGTACATTTTAAATCGAGTCTTAATTAGGCCATTTTTGAATAAAACTCCTTATGAGCTATATAAAGGTAAAAAGCCAACATTAGGATACTTTAGAGTGTTTGGGAGTAAATGTTTCATTCTTAACACCAAGGATTATCTCACCAAATTTGACCCAAAGTCTTATGAAGGTGTATTTCTTGGATATTCACAAAATAGTAAAGCATACATTGTTTTGAACAAAGAAACCTTAAGAGTCGAGGAATCGTTGAACGTAACATTTGACGAGAGTCCACCTCCCTCTAAGACATCACCTTTGGTAGATGATGACTTAGTTGAAAGCCAAGCAATAGAAAATCAAGAAATTTTAAGTGATGACAAGGAAGATGAACTATTAAACAAAGAACTTGTCAATGTCAAAGAATCTAAAAGTCATCCATTAGATGGTGTCATTGGTAACATTAACGAAAGAACACTAAGGTCAAAAGTTCAAAATGAAAGCAACTACTTTTGTTTAGTGTCAACCATTGAAACTAAAAATATTAATGAAGCCATTAAAGATGATGTGGAAAACTAGAAGGGGGGTTGAATAGTTTACCGATTAAAATCTTTTTAACTTGTTAAGTTAGCTTTGAAACTTTCCGTTTGATCAAAGATATATGCACCAACACAATATATAACATGCAAGTAAATGAAAGAAACGATCAAACCACAAAACGAGTATTTATCGTGGTTCGGCTACAAGGACTCTTTTTCCTTGCCCTACGTCCACGCCCCGAGTATCCAACTCGAGAGTTTCTTTCAATAGTCAACAAGCTCCTTTCACCGGCGGAGAAAACCTTACACGTCGCTTATACTTTTACCGACACAAAGCTAAATGTCGAGTTCTTTTACAAGGGCACAACCACTCCCGTTAGTTCTTTTACTAGGGTACAACAACTCCCAACACTCTTTGTATTTTGAGGACTAAAATACTAACCGATCACTACTGAAAATACACAATCAAATGAAGTGTAAACTACACAAGTCTACACAATGCTAAGCTAACAAGTCTTGCAACGTTGTGTTGAATACTTGTTACTTTTAGTAAGCTCGTGAATCTCTTTGCTACAAAAAGAAACTTCACATATGAAATGTTAAGAGGTTAGATGAAAGAATGAATGTGTGTGTAAAATGTAATGTAAAGTGATTAGCCAAAATTCAACTTGTGGCTCAATATTTATAGCCAAAACCTTCTGCAGGTCTGGCGGATCAGGCGGACCCCTGAGAAGGGTTCCGCCCGTGTACCTCCAGGGTACCGCCGGGCTTGCAGTTGGTTTTGCAATAAATCTTGCAAACCAAACAAGGTCTTGTCTCATTACTCCTAGCAACCAAACAATGTCACATCTCATAATAACAAGTCAAATAGAAAGCTTGCAAGCAACAAAAAAGTTAGTCAAACACATTTCTTTCCATAAATGCATAATGACAAAACTTGCCATAAATGTGATGTGACAATTTCTAATTTAAGAAATAAACTTGTGTTGTGTTTTATGAAATGTAAAATGTAGCAAAAGTCTAGTTTATGCAAGTCTTTAAAACTAAGATTATGTTTTACTTAGAAACAAAAGTTTACATTTGTCATTAACAAAACTTAGCGAAGATCGTAAAATATAAATAACGTTTTTAGGCGATATTTGTATTAACAATCTCCCCCTTTTTGTTGATGACAAAACATACACTTTGTTTTTAAGTAACTCACAAAATCTTGGTTTTTAAGACTTAAAAAAAAACTTATATTAAACTTGTTTTACTTAATTTATGAAAATCATATTAAGTATTGAAAGTTCAATATATTTCTCCCCCTTTTTGTCGAAACAAAAAGTAGAGTGGCGAAGCGGAATAATGCCCATGCTCCCCCTTGGTTGATACTCCCCCTTAATGGAGTGCCAAGATGGAAAACATGGATTTTGGACCCTACAAAAAAAATGTTAATTGGTGATATAGATAGTCAAGAATGTAGTTACCACACACATTGCAACCACATTGACAAACCAAAGATTGATCAACCAACAATGCACAAAAGTAAGTAGAAAGAAATATCATTCCAAGTAAAATTTTGACTTATAAAAGTCAAAAGACAAGAAATGTGGACTTATTCTTCTACTTGTACACAAAAACTAAAAAATAACCAAGAAAATGAAATAAAATCCTACATTCCTAGATTGGGGCAAACGGCCTCCATAGGTTGTCTAGGATTTGTTGGGGTGGGAAAGTGCATCCAAACGTTCAATGACATGTGGGAATGCAAACCGGGTTTCATTTTGGAATTGGTTAAGCAATGTTTTGATGGTTTCACCCATTTGCTCACAATTTGAGCAAGCATGTGGATGAGTGGGTTGAAATGGGTTGTTTTTGGTTTCTTGGTTTGAGGGTTGGTTGGTTTGTGGTTCTTGGGTGGATGATGGGTTTGGTATTGAGTCAAGCAATATGGTTTGAAATTCCATTGCTTGATGGAGATGGTTTTCAACCATGTTTTGGATATCCTCATATGAAGGAAATAAAGACTCAAAGGTTTGAGGTTGAGGGTGTGGTGGATTTGGGTGATCGTGGTTTTCAAAGTTTGGTTCTCCATATAGAGGACCATGGATGTCATGGTAGATGGGGTGAAACAACAATGGTGTGGGTGGATGGTACACTTGTTGTGATGGTTGGTTAAGGTTAAGATCCTCATCAAGGTCTAGAATTAACCTTGGTGATTGATTTGCAAAAGGTGGTGGTTGTGTAGGTCTTGGTGGAAGATCATTAAGATCTTGGACAAATGGGTGTGGTGATGTGGGAGGAGACCCAAAGAGTTCCATTGGCTCAATTTTGGGTAATGGTGATGGTGATGAGGTTTTGGATGGTTGAGTTGGAGCACTTGGTGTAGTTAGATCAATAGGTGATTTAGTTGGTGGTGGAGTGAGCTCATTTGGTTCATTGGGTGATGGTGATGGAGATGCAAGGTTCAAAAAGTGTTCATTTTTTATGGGTGATGTGAATTCATCCGAGGATGAGGAGGTTAGGTTGATGGGTTGATTGGACCATAGTGGTTTAACACTAATCCGGGCGGTTTTCCGGATGGGTCTTGATGGTTGAGAGGTGTTTGTTGACTTAGTCATGGTTGAAAAATGGTTTATAAGGTTCAGAAATTGTGTTGAGGAAGGTGTGATTTGATGGTGTTGAGGATGGCTTAATTTATAGTGTTGATGAATTATGGAAAGGAGTGTTTGGATTTGATGTTAGTCCATACAAAAATGGAGGTTTCTAATGATTTGGAAAACTAATTGTGGGTTGTCATGTCATGGAAGTCAATCCAATGAAAATGGTGAAGTGAGAAGACAAGTTTTGCACTAAATGCTTAGTGGTTTTGGTGGATTTGTGGTAGTAAAAATCTGAGGGATTTCAAGGATCCCTTAAAAGGGTTCCTTCCTTAATGTTTGAGGGGTCCTTGAGGTTGTTATGGTTAAATTTGAATTTTGGCGGGAATTGGTTTTGGTTAAGTTTATGGAAGAAGGAGTATCCTATTTTGCTAAACACATTGCAAGTAATGGGTTTCTACCTAAAAGGATTGGATTTTGGTGTTTGGATGTTGAAATGGTGAAATTGAAAACTAAAATTCTGTAGGAGGCTGGCGGCACCCTCAGAATACACAGGCGGAACCCATTTGAGGGTGCCGCCTGGTCCGTTGGGCAAATTCTGGAATTCCCAGAAATTGCACTGGCGGAACCCAATTTTGGGTACCGCCAGATCCGCCAGGCATAAAAAAAGTGGCAGTCCACATTTTTGACTCGCGAGACGATTTTCAAAATTTTCGAAAACTCCTAAAATCAAAGAGATAAGGCATTTCTGGTTGGGCAATGCAAAAATTAGACACGTAAACATGCATTTCATAGGACTTTGACCTTGAGGTTGAGAATTTCACTATACTTAGTGAAAATATCATAAACTTGAAAATTTGACAACTTGCCAAAAGTTGTCTCCCTGCATCATTGTTAGTTAAAACATGTTTCAAATAGTATCAAACATCCTACCAACACATAAATTCAAGAGAACCATTGTTTACACAACCAAATTGTTTAAATAGCACCTTGTGCCAAACACTCCTAACACACCCGCACTCATTGACGGTCGATCTTGTTCTTGAGCTTTCCAAGGAACCTTCCAAGATTCTTAAACATCCCCTTTGTTTGCTTGAACTCCTCTGACTCATTAGGAATGTCCGGAAGTTGAGAAAGGTATTTGAGAAGAGGGAGCCTAGAGTTTGGCAAATTGTCATCTTCACTCATTGAGGAAGACGAAGATGAGGTAGGAGGATGTGGACGTTTTCCTTGGGCTTTGTACACTCTCTTATCACTTAGTGGGACAAAGGTGTATGAGATGAGAGAGTAGTTAAGGCGAAGACCGTTTGGAGTTGGTGGAATGGGTGAGATGAACCTAAAGAGACGGGTCAAGAGCATTCCATACGGCATAGCCGTTGTGCCATGCACGGGAATGTCGGCCATTCTCTTGGCCATGTAGTAGGCAAGGTTGAAGGGTTGCCTAACGGACAAGGAGTAGAGCATGTAGCAAAGGCAAAGGTTGATATGGTCACGTTTCCCTATTGTGCTAATGACATTGGCTCTAAGGACTTCTTCCCATTTCTTGAATTGGGGCTTAAGTTCGTTCATTTCCATTCCATATGGGTCAATGGTTCTACCCTCATGGACATAGTGTTTTTCTAGGGCTTTGAAAATGTTTACTTGATTTGCGGTAAGGCCTTTGGTTTTGTGGTGTTTTGGTAGGTACTTAATGGTGTCCTTGTGGTCGTAGTGAGTTAGAGGAGGCATGATGATTCCTAGAACATCAAAATTTCACATTTTAGTTTACGTAAACCACTATTATAATGTGGAAGTTCTAGTGTGTGCCTATATGAAAATAATGTGGAGGTGCGGTTATCTTGACTCATTTTGATGCTTCAAAATCGTTTTATGCAAGTTTTGTGATAAAACAAAAGATAACCCAAACGCTCCTAGTTCAATGTAGCTTCGTTTGAATATACCCGAAAATACATATTGGTTATGTATTCCCTTTAGCATTCAAGAGACATTATGCAAGTGATGTTTTAAACATAACGTTTTGATTTTGTATTCTCAATGTGAGACGAAAAAATATTTGTCCTACTTGTGAGAAATTTTTGGAAGGATTTGACCTGGGGTGTTTTAGCAAACATGTTTATACTAATAAAAGATGCAATTCCTAACTATGGGAAACATGATTAGTTTTATTAAACACCTAATCTAATGCATGAGTTTTTCAAGTTAATGCATAACCCCAAGTTTTTGTTTTTGTGCAAAAAATAGAATTCCTAGACTCAGATCAGGATTGTAATCATGTTTAGAATACTTACAATGATGATTGATTTGCAATGTAAATGAATGGAGGACCAAGAATTCGTAGGTGTGGATGAGTGGTAAAGTGAATAGTAGTAGTTTGGAAGTGGTGGTATGAGATAATGGGTGTTTGGTTTAATATAAACAAAGATTGTGATACTGCAGGTCGACGGATACGGCGGAACCCTGAGGTGGGTTCCGTCCGTTATGGTTGAGGGTTCCGCCGACCCTGCTGAGAAAAATGGTTTTGGATTTGTTTTGATTTTTGTGATTTTTGTCTAATGTCCAGAACTACAATGTTGGTTCCATGAGTCCTAAGCCTAGTCTAAGAAGGTTAAAAGGTTCACGTTTAAGAGGTTTAGTGAGAATGTCGGCTATGTTATCTTCGGAAGAAACTTTCTCTATTGAGATATTTTCTTTTTGAACATTGTCACGAAGGAAATGATGACGGATTTCAATATGTTTGGTACGAGCATGTTGAACCGGGTTTTTGCTAAGATCAATGGCACCTTTGTTGTCACAAAGAATTGTGATGTCGTTGAGTTGAATTCCGTAGTCGATGATGAGTGCTCAAACACTCATCATTTTTGGTCAAATCGGAACTACAAAACATACAAAAACACTCAGTAATGCATCAAAATACTGAAAATATT
Source organism: Artemisia argyi (assembly GCA_030686995.1). Taxonomy (NCBI): domain Eukaryota; kingdom Viridiplantae; phylum Streptophyta; class Magnoliopsida; order Asterales; family Asteraceae; genus Artemisia; species Artemisia argyi. The sequence continues at coordinate 139,419,817 of CM060683.1, read as the reverse complement.
TCAAAATTGTGTTTTATATGTTTTAGATGCAAAATGAGTAAAAACAGACGAAAAACGTATAAAGTTTGCAAAATTGGCAGTTTCAGTCCCCCGACTTTCAAAAAATTAACAAAACTAGTCCCTGAGTATTTATTTTGCAAGAAAATCAACCCAAGTCCTTTAAAAGTCAAAATTTATCAAAAATAGTCCTTGGGTAAAAAGTTTTGAGAATTTACACTTTTGGTCCCCGGAGTTTGAAAATTTGCAAAATTGGTCCCCGGGAAATTTAGTATTGGAAAAACACATTTTGGATCCCTGGGTATTTGAAGTTGTCAATTTTTATCCATGTGATAACTTTGGAACATTTACATTTTCAGTCCCCCATATTTTCTGAAATTACATTTTGGGTCCTTGTGTTTTACTTAAACCAAACATACCCTTTTTAATATAAAAACCCAAAATCCAAACCAACACACTAATCCAATACCCTGGCCCATTCCCTTTAAGCCCAAATACCCTTCCCCGTTTTAATATTGCACCCAGTCAACACCAGGTCAAACACCACCCCAAGACCACTGTTCACCCTCCACTCTCCCTGATTTCCCTCCCCCTGCTCCCTCTTCAAATCCCACAAAAACCTCACCAAACTTAATTAAGACTCTCACCAACCCAAACCAACCCCCCTCCTCATTTATTACCCTCACCTAAACCACTACAACTCCCAATCCTGTTTTCCCGCCAAAATCAAATTCAAGGGCTGTGATCATCTTGAGCCATCCAATGGCTATTAGAAGAAGTGAGAAAGTTAGAGATTATCTCCTCAGTGCATATAAATGAAGAAAAAGTGAGAAAGAAAGTGTGTGTAGTGTAGAGTAGTTAACTTAGTTTAGTCTATGTCGACTTAGCTTAATTTTCCTATCTTATTGTAATGTTTTGACTTAAAAGCTTTGTAATAATCATTCTCAGTATATCAGAAACTTATTCCACCCTTTAATTTAAAAAGTTGCAGTGTTAAATTTCAAATTTGTGTTTTTAATTTAAATATTCTAAATTGTTGTTAAGTATTGGAAGTTGTTGTTATCTGGTTCTTTAAGCTTAATAAGGTTCACTAAGTAAGTTTTTACAATTTTACTCAACATTTTAATCAGTTTTATAAATAATTCCATAAATTCAAGGAAATCAATCCTTAAATCCAAAATAAGTGAGAGACAGAGAAGAAGCAAAGAAATCTGAAAGGTTTTGGATTTTTATGGTATTAAAAGCTTATTTGGAAGCTTTGGGACAGGTGTGAGTCCCTGGTTTATCAGTTCTGTGCCTGGATCCCTTTGTGAGTTCTATTTTCAATTTCCTTGAATGCTACTGTAGCATTGGTTAGTCTGGTGTATTTCATGATTCTTAGTTCATTCAGTGTATCTTAGTCATATTGCATCTTAAGATTTGGTGTTTGGTTCTCTTAACCCCTTTGGCTCAAAATATTTGAAGTTAACGGTCTCTAATTAGCCTATTATAGAATTTAAGTTGTTTTTAGTTTAAGCTCATGTTTCTGAGCTTATCTTAGCTTTTCATGTCATATTAAGTTGTTGTAAACCAAGTCCATTGTCTCAATCACCCATTTGCCTCATAAAACCAAAACAGTCAAGTTATATGGGGTGTTTGACATAAGCTTTTAGACTGTGTTGGAGTTGTTGGTTTAACCTTAGCCTTTTTTTACTCATTGTTCTTAATGTCAATTTAGTCCAAATCCACCTCTGTGTGGTCTGTTTTGAAGAGAAAAGTCAAAAGTCCATTTGAGTATCCCTCACAGTTAACTGTGAGGGAATTGAGTCTCAAGAATCACCATTTCACAACATAAGCTAATCTTGTACCCTATTAAAGTTCATTTATAGCTTAACTTAGCTTAACAAGTCAGTAGTGATCATTGAAATCTCACAAAAGTCAAGTTTTAAGTTTTTCACAAAATAGTCAAAGTTTGCATTTCAGATTTTTTCAAAACTTCAAGGATTTAATTAGAATTGTGTGTATTGATTTAGGAGTTGAAAAAAGTTGCTACTAATAGTATCCCAGCTCAGCTTTAAGTTCCTTGCTTCCTTATATTTTTGCAATTTTTCATTTGGGCCCCACATTGGTCCAAAGTAAGTTGCAGGGCAAGGGTATGCCCTGCACCTCAGACCTCAATCCCAACACTCATTTTCTTGTGCTTCTTTTGGCTTCCTCAGTGGGCCCCACCTGTTGATTCTGGGCTTATTGGAGACCCAATAAGCCAGACTTCATGGCTTAAGGCTTATTTTGAAGTTTGCACCTTATTTCCTAGGGCTGCACCAGCCATCAAGGTTGTCCCATTTCCTGACCAACTCTGAGTTCTCAGCTTTTGGACCATATTTCCATGCCCTCCCCTAGCTTCACCTATGGATCCCAGAGCTTGCTTTATAGCTTTTTGAGAAGCTTGTAAGTTCAGCTTGCTGGTTCCCACCTTACCTTGGACTTCCAATACACCTAGTGGCCCCCACTTTGGCCTAAACTTGGCCATTTGGCCTGTTTGGTATTCAGGTTTAGCTTAAGTGCTTATTGCTTAATTTTACCTTATCACTTGTACTTTACTGGTTCCTTTGCTTATTTCATAGTTTCCTCATCTTAGTTTTAGCTTATTCTAGCCTGTGGGTCCCTTGTTAAGCTTATTTGAAGCTTATGGCTTGACAGTTTGACCAAAGTCAACTGTCAAGCTAATAAGCACTTGTAGTGCTTATTCCTGAGATTGTACCAAGGTCCTTTTATTAAAATTTCATATTTTATGTATTAAAGTAGTTTTGTAAAAAGAAAACTCAAAAAAATCAAATTTTCCTAAAGTGATAGCTTCTATTTAAGAAGCTTATTGCTTAAGTGCTTATTTTCCTTAAGCACTTTCTGTTTTTATAATTTTCTTAAGTTCATATAGTTGTAAAATAATTTCTGTAAATTTTTCATATTTTTCTCTTTTCATTTAGTATTTTTTATAATTAATATTATTTTTATTAATTAATAATTAGTTAATAATGAATAGTAATTATTTAAATAGTCTTAAAAATATATTTTCTATTTTAAAATTAGTTTTATATTATTTTAGATTTTTCTAAGTTTTAACTTTATTTTTCTAAGCTTATTTTACATTTTCCTATTATTTAGTGTAATTTTAATTAGTTTAAATTAGTTTTTAATTAATAGTAATTATATAAAAAGTAGGAAAAATATATTTTAAGTTTGAAAATTAGTTTTATATTATTTTAGATTTTTCCAAATTTATTTTTCATATTTTTAGTGTAATTTCATAATTAGTTATAATTTAGGTTAATTTAAATAATTAATAAGTAATTAATAAATAGTATTTAATTAATAATAATTAATTAAATAGTGTAAAACTCAATTTTAATTTTCTAAAAAGTTTCTTTTATTATTAGGATTGTAAAAATGTGATTTTCACTTTTGTAAGTATTTTATTTTACCAAAACTCGCGTTTTATTTTGTACGTTCACGTTACTTAAAGCTGAACGTACGCGTTTTTAGGTTTAAATCGTTTCTGGTTTTTCCTACCTTCCTGTCTTATTCTTATAGCTTCTTTAAGCTATTTCATTGTGTAAATCCTTAGTGTAACCAATTTCAAACCCCTTTTTATCCAAATTCACCCAATCACAGATCCGTTTGAATAACCATCACACCTCGTCGGGACATAACGACCCGGTGATACCTTATATTGCCCGGAGCATTGATCTAGGCTATTTGACTTTGTTGACCATTCCTTGGTCAATATAAGTTGGTGGTTTAGCATCAATCAAATTTTGGCGCCGTTGCCGGGGAGGTGTGCGCGCTATTCTAAACGGTTTTCTGATTAGTGATTTTGGAATTCATTCCATTGTACATTTATCCATCTTTGTTCATATCTTTTCATAAAAACCCAAAAATATTTACCCTCTATCCGTTTGCTTCTACCTTCTTATACCCCTCTCATGTATAATTCTAAATGACATCTCTCGATGACGATTTCTTTGAACAATGGGCCTTTGAGAGCAAAATTGAAAAACTTATGGCCTTATCAAAAATATCGAGATGTCGTGTTGATCATGATGGACCGTCGATTCCTATTCCCTCTCCGGTGAGGGAAATGAATCAAGAAACCGAGGTGACAAAGGACCCTGTACTTCCCTCTGACGATGGAAGTGCTAAATACGTCCAACCTACGGTTGTCCAAGAATCTAAGCTCACAATTGCTCCTAAACCGTCAAGAATTGATCCTTACCTTTCATGGTTTACGGTTAAAAGTTTGTCAAGCAAACGTGCTGAGCTTAGGGCAGTGACTGAAAAGCACGACTTACCCAATCTTCACATTTATCAAAAACAAAAACCCAAGACCATAACGGAAGTGGTGGAAATTCCTAGCTCTCAGAGCACACCACTTGTCCCACCTCCAGATTTTGTTCCTTGTATCGGTTGTGGTGAGCCGCTTTTCGGTTTTCGATGTCGTTGGTGTACATGTGTGCAATGTGGTAATGATATTCAAAACGGGAGTTGTTTGTTTTGTGGGTCCAGTAATTCATTTGCTTATGATCCTAATCAAAACTCATTCAACGACTCTTCAAATTTTTCCAATTACCCATCACATTCATACGAGCAAGAATCATATTACCCAAATTTCAATGATGCTTCGTATCAAAATACACCAAGCCAAACTCAACAGTTTTACTGTTGTGAGTACTGTGGAGGTCCTCACTTTAGCTCGGATTGTCAAACAGGGAATCCCTTTCCTTGTAACAATTACGACTATTCGTTTCAAGAACCACTTCCACAGTACCAAATGATTCACGCAACTCCTCAGCAAACCCAACAAGACAATTATCTAGAGATCCTAGATTTATTAAAAGAAGCTAAGGAGTTGGGCACCACAACACTTCATAATGCACCCAGTGTTTCTTGTGTAAATTGTGGGGGTCCTCATGATGATTATCAATGTCAACCTTCCGGTTTTGACAAATCCCCACCCCCGCAATTTTCATTTACTCTAAATTCACATGAGAAATACATGGCTGAATTTTTGACTGAAGAGCAGGTTGCTAAAATTGATTCCAAAGATGCTTTTGAAAAAGCTGTTAGGGAATCATTTGCAAAAGAAAAAGCAGCCAGATCCAGCTCTCAATTTCGTTTCATTCCTGATGACAGTGATGATGAAGATATCCTTGATGATGATTCATCTAGTTCATCAGATGAAATCCCGTCAGTTGAGATTCCATCTCAACCTACTGTTATCACACCAGAAGTTCACACTCACTCTCTGATCATGGGGGATGAGCATCTTAGCACTATTCCTAATAAGGAATCGCACGAATTAATAAAGTCTAGTGTTGAGATCCTTGTCCCAATCCCGAGAGAGTCACAGAGGACTTTTAACCATATGTGTGATATTCCTCCTCCTCTATTCTTCCCATCCAATTATGATGAGATGTTCTCCGATTCTACTGATGACAATTCGTTATCTTGTGGAGACATCATTTATATGGAAGAATTACCTTCTGAGCTAGTCAGCTTAGAAGAAGAGAATGATGAGATTGACACTGAAATCAAGGATGAAGCACTTCGTGCAACATTATTGAATGTCGATCTCCTCATTTCTAAAATCGAGGCTTTCAAAATGAAACCTATTTCATCTCCTATCCCCATAAAGGATAGTGACATTTTATCCGATGATCCTATTCCGGAGTTTGAAGCCTTTACCTTTGATCATATGAGAGAGAAGATTAGTGACAGTACCACTTCTCATTCTTATAATTCTCTCCCTGTATATGATTCATTCACCTTCGAGGAGTTCTCTGGTGAACTCACTCATATCATATCTCCACCGGAGTATGATAATTTTCACTTTGATCTAGACAAAGTTGATCTTTGTTTTTGTCACAACTCGTAATTTCAGGTCATTTTCCAAACTTCGACAATTTACTATTCATCAATTACTATTCACCGATTACTATTCATCGATCACTATTCATCATTTTTGAGGTCAATTTGATATTCTGAGAAGCGTTCAGAAATTTTACTATTCACTTGACACTATTCATTTCCGGAAGAAATTTCACTATTCACGTGCATTACTCATTTCATCATAAATTTAGTTTACGAGTATTTAAATTCGCGTAACCGTATTGGTTCAGGTGCGAATTCATGCATAATCAATAGGAACATCTCATACAGACTAGAAATAGTCTACGTATCATCATTATGTCACTTGCATACTATTCCACTCGTAGGATATTTAAATTAGTACTTTTGGTATAATTGACTTTTACGTATAATTATTTCTAAATAAACGTTAACAAACGACCAATAATGTGACTAACACGTCCGACACTCCCGACTATGATCCAAATATATCTTTATATTCATTTTAATAATATAAAAATTTATTTTATTAGTTTACCCGGTATTTTCAAATCAATGACTATATTTCACGGTCGGAGCTTATAACTCCGTCGGTTTGCGTTATTTCAACCCGATAAATATTTTAACACCCAATTCTCATCAGGAATGTAATTTTATAATTTTTACAACATAGTTATATTTTAATTGGTACTGTTAAATTTTATTTTTAGTTAACTCGGTACCCGGTATTCCCTAAAACTAATAATATATACACAATAATACTAACAATCACCCACTTTCTTACACATTCCATCTTGTTTTTCTTTCTTTTCTCATAAATTGCCGCCCCCTGTTGTTTTCCTTGATTTGTGGATCTTGCCTACTAGATCAATAATACATATAACTATGCATATCTATTTTTCACCTCATTTCCCAAATAACAACTAGAAACTTTCTTCCTTGTTCTCTCCTTTTTGGGTCTCGGCAAAACAACAAGAGGAAGCAAGAACAACAAATTTTCAAAGATCAAGATATAATTTAGATCACATAGTTATCCTTGTTTGATTTTTGCAATATAAACTCAAGGATCCTTAGGTTTTCTTCATCCAAACAACTAACCCATTCAAAGTAAGTTTACAAAGTTTATTTTCATTATTTATTCAAGTATTTATATTGATCATATGGTTTTCATACAAGATCTTATGCATATATTAGCTTATACCACTTCATTTTATAAACTATTAACTTATAAACCCTAGAAATGTTTATTTTGGATTTCCTTGTTAGATCCACTAGATTGATGATGTTTAGGAACCCATGACACCCTAAGAAGGTGTATGGTAGGATTAGACTAGTTTTGTGGTGATTGAAAGTGGTTTGGTTGAAGTTGGAACTAGATTGGAACCTTAGAAATGATTTTTGAAATATTACATATACCTACTGTTGTTATTTTGAAAACGTGGGAAACTCAGTAACTCAGGGGATATTTTTGAACAAAGATTTAGAAAATACTTTCAAAAACGAAGCCGTGGGCTAAAGAACGGATTAAAATGAGTTAATAACGAAGGAGATATGATTTTCCGAATTTAACGACGAAAACTATTTTCTGAAAAACTGCATGCTGTTTGACAGTTTTCGACGGGCAAATAGAGGCGTTAAACGTAACCTAGAGGAGCCGAGCTATCGAAAATATATTAATACATACTAAAACGAATCCGTGGATATAAAGAACGAGGAAAATGAGCTTAAAACGACAAAGTTATACATGTTTTAAAATCGTCAAAACTATATATATATATATATATATATATATATATATATATATATATATATATATATATATATATATATATATATATATATATATATATATATATATAGTCACTACTAGAAAATAATATAACTACGTACTAAATAATAAATTTCCTAGATTTCTTATTCAAGGAGTTTATTTTTAATTAACGAAATACGTACGACTCAAGGTTTGTTACGCGACTACTAGACACTATTATAAGGTTTTCAAGACGAGGAATATAACACTAACATTTTTATACGTTATACTATGACAAGTTATATACTTCTATATTTGGACTTATTTTCCTAAGTATGGAAACTATTATACTTTGACAATAACAAGTATTTTCAAGTTACGAGTGGTATAGGCATCATGTGCATGTGCATTCAAATTCATCACGTCATGATCTAAAGTAGATCGTTATTACTCATATTAGGTTGCGGTTAGAGATCGTGCCTCATTTCAGTGTATCCATTTTTGTCATCGTAGCTATCGCTCCAGGTGAGTCATAGCCCCTACTTTTTAATTATTTCGCAAACTCTTTGGGGGAGAATACATGCTCGTTTTACTTAAATGCATTCCTTGCTTTACCTGGTTGATTACCTACATTTCATTGGTATGCTTGATTTCCTGTATTTCATATGACTTGTCTCTTAAACATTATTACTTATTTTATATGACCTCATTGTCAGTATTATTTATCTGGCGACATTGTCAGCATTATTTATCTGGCCTCATTGTCAGTATTATTTATCTGGCGACATTGTCAGCATTATTTATCTGGCGACATTGTCAGCATTGTTGATATAACCTCATTGACTGAATTATTTATATAGCCATTTTGCTATATTTATCTGGGAATTTGGATACCAGTATTACTTTTGTTCACATAGGCTTTAACATATTTGGCAGTGGGTTGTAAACACACAGGTTACAAGTCTTTTATGGCGGGACTTGCAACTGAGTGGATTTACAATGCCTTTGCTGGGCGATCATTTTCTCTATAGGCATTATTTGTTAAACAAACTCTATGAACTCACCAACCTCGTGTTGACACTTTAGCATGTATTTTCAGGTTTTAACCAATGGCACGCTACTGGAGGTTTTGGCAGGGCATGGCATGGTCATAGAAGACTCTGATTATTTATATGGGGACCGTTTTAAACTATTTTAAGGGCCTACTTCCGCACTACTTTTAACAATGTAAATTTAACATTTTTGATTATGCTATTTTATTCTAAATAATTCAAGTGAAAACCAGTTTTGAACCTGTGTTGTAATACCAATTGAGTTACACCCCAGCTACATGTATGCTTCCGCTGGACCCGATTCCGGGGGTGTGACAGTTTTCCGGAGGACAAATGAATTCGGATATTTTATGTATCATTATCTTGAGCCGGATATTTTATCTCATCGGTGTGGAACTTTCACGTGCTTCAAATGTTTATCCAAACATCTTGAATGAAAGTCCGATTGAGATTGTTTCTTCCACATCATGCTTCCCCAAGGACAAATGAATTCGGGGTCGAGTCAAGCTAGCGACTCGGTAAACAAAAACAGTAGCATGCATATAGGGTTTTCACCCTAAGTGTGGGGGAGTCCCCCATGCTATGGTTACAAATGAAGTGAAAAACAAAATGGTGTTTTCCACGCTTAGCTTGTAATGTTGCCCTTTTACGTTCAAAATGTCGGCATAATAGCCGGGACTTTGAATATTGAGGACAATATTCATCCTAAGTGTGTGTGTGTGTGTGGGGGGGGGGGGGGTATTTCGCTATTCTAGCGAATTTTATCACATTTTATTATATAATACCCTCGTTTTAGCCAAAATTTCAAAAATTTTTAAAATTTTTCACTGGTGCTTCAAAATTTTTGTGGTAATCAGTCCGCCTTGTCTAAAGCGACAAAAAGGATTGGCTAGTACAAGAGCAAACGGCTCTTGGTAAAGACATCTCAAATCCGTTTACGGCTTGCAATTTGCCCAAAATTGTATAGTACCTCAACTCGCCATATCCTAAAACGCGAATGAGTTGGCTAGCCCGCAAGATTATGGCTTGTGGTAAAGGCAGTGGAAAATCCATAATTGGTAATCAGCTCACCAAGATGTTGACTATTCCATCAAGAGTTGGCTAGTCCATAAGCAAACGGCTTCTGGTAAAGACTAATCAAATCCGTTGACAGCTGGTGGTTTGCTCAAAATCACACGGTTATCAGGTGTGCCACAGTTCTTACACCTGGCTACTCCAGAAGTGATGGCTTTTGGTAAAGAGTTTAAAATCCATCAAGTTTTCAAAACAGTTATTGCTAGGGACTAGCAATAGTTTAGTGTGGGGGATTGATGAGTGCTCAAACACTCATCATTTTTGGTCAAATCAGAACTGCAAAACATACAAAAACACTCAGTAATGCATCAAAATACTGAAAATATTTCAAAATTGTGTTTTATATGTTTTAGATGCAAAACGAGTAAAAACAGACGAAAAACGTATAAAGTTTGCAAAATTGGCAGTTTCAGTCCCCCGACTTTCAAAAAATTAACAAAACTAGTCCCTGAGTATTTATTTTGCAAGAAAATCAACCCAAGTCCTTTAAAAGTCAAAATTTATCAAAAATAGTCCTTGGGTAAAAAGTTTTGAGAATTTACACTTTTGGTCCCCGAAGTTTGAAAATTTGCAAAATTGGTCCCCGGGAAATTTAATATTGGAAAAACACATTTTGGATCCCTGGGTATTTGAAGTTGTCAATTTTTATCCTTGTGATAACTTTGGAACATTTACATTTTCAGTCCCCCATATTTTCTGAAATTACATTTTGGGTCCTTGTGTTTTACTTAAACCAAACATACCCTTTTTAATATAAAAACCCAAAATCCAAACCAACACACTAATCCAATACCCTGGCCCATTCCCTTTAAGCCCAAATACCCTTCCCCGTTTTAATATTGCACCCAGTCAACACCAGTTCAAACACCACCCCAAGACCACTGTTCACCCTCCACTCTCCCTGATTTCCCTCCCCCTGCTCCCTCTTCAAATCCCACAAAAATCTCATCAAACTTAATTAAGACTCTCACCAACCCAAACCAACCCCCCTCCTCATTTATTACCCTCACCTAAACCACTACAACTCCCAATCCTGTTTTCCCGCCAAAATCAAATTCAAGGGCTGTGATCATCTTGAGCCATCCAATGGCTATTAGAAGAAGTGGGAAAGTGAGAGATTATCTCCTCAGTGCATATAAATGAAGAAAAAGTGAGAAAGAAAGTGTGTGTAGTGTAGAGTAGTTAACTTAGTTTAGTCTATGTCGACTTAGCTTAATTTTCCTATCTTATTGTAATGTTTTGACTTAAAAGCTTTGTAATAATCATTCTCAGTATATCAGAAACTTATTCCACCCTTTAATTTAAAAAGTTGCAGTGTTAAATTTCAAATTTGTGTTTTTAATTTAAATATTCTAGATTGTTGTTAAGTATTGGAAGTTGTTGTTATCTGGTTCTTTAAGCATAATAAGGTTCACTAAGTAAGTTTTTACAAGTTTACTCAACATTTTAATCAGTTTTATAAATAATTCCATAAATTCAAGGAAATCAATCCTTAAATCCAAAATAAGTGAGAGACAGAGAAGAAGCAAAGAAATCTGAAAGGTTTTGGATTTTTATGGTATTAAAAGCTTATTTGGAAGCTTTGGGACAGGTGTGAGTCCCTGGTTTATCAGTTCTGTGCCTGGATCCCTTTGTGAGTTCTATTTTCAATTTCCTTGAATGCTACTGTAGCATTGGTTAGTCTGGTGTATTTCATGATTCTTAGTTCATTCAGTGTATCTTAGTCATATTGCATCTTAAGATTTGGTGTTTGGTTCTCTTAACCCCTTTGGCTCAAAATATTTGAAGTTAACTGTCTCTAATTAGCCTATTATAGAATTTAAGTTGTTTTTAGTTTAAGCTCATGTTTCTGAGCTTATCTTAGCTTTTCATGTCATATTAAGTTGTTGTAAACCAAGTCCATTGTCTCAATCACCCATTTGCCTCATAAAACCAAAACAGTCAAGTTATATGGGGTGTTTGGCATAAGCTTTTAGACTGTGTTGGAGTTGTTGGTTTAACCTTAGTCTTTTATTACTCATTGTTCTTAATGTCAATTTAGTCCAAATCCACCTCTGTGTGGTCTGTTTTGAAGAGAAAAGTCAAAAGTCCATTTGATTATCCCTCACAGTTAACTGTGAGAGAATTGAGTCTCAAGAATCACCATTTCACAACATAAGCTAATCTTGTACCCTATTAAAGTTCATTTATAGCTTAACTTAGCTTAACAAGTCAGTAGTGATCATTGAAATCTCACAAAAGTCAAGTTTTAAGTTTTTCACAAAATAGTCAAAGTTTGCATTTCAGATTTTTTCAAAACTTCAAGGATTTAATTAGAATTGTGTGTATTGATTTAGGAGTTGAAATAAGTTGCTACTAATAGTATCCCAGCTCAGCTTTAAGTTCCTTGCTTCCTTATATTTTTGCAATTTTTCATTTGGGCCCCACATTGGTCCAAAGTAAGTTGCAGGGCAAGGGTATGCCCTACACCTCAGACCTCAGTCCCAACACTCATTTTCTTGTGCTTCTTTTGGCTTCCTCAGTGGGCCCCACCTGTTGATTCTGGGCTTATTGGAGACCCAATAAGCCAGACTTCATGGCGTAAGGCTTATTTTGAGGTTTGCACCTTATTTCCTAGGGCTGCACCAGCCATCAAGGTTGTCCCATTTCCTGACCAACTCTGAGTTCTCAGCTTTTGGACCATATTTCCATGCCCTCCCCTAGCTTCACCTGTGGATCCCAGAGCTTGCTTTATAGCTTTTTGAGAAGCTTGTAAGTTCAGCTTGCTGGTTCCCACCTTACCTTGGACTTCCAATACACCTAGTGGCCCCCACTTTGGCCTAAACTTGGCCATTTGGCCTGTTTGGTATTCAGGTTTAGCTTAAGTGCTTATTGCTTAATTTTACCTTATCACTTGTACTTTACTGGTTCCTTTGCTTATTTCATAGTTTCCTCATCTTAGTTTTAGCTTATTCTAGCCTGTGGGTCCCTTGTTAAGCTTATTTGAAGCTTATGGCTTGACAGTTTGACCAAAGTCAATTGTCAAGCTAATAAGCACTTGTAGTGCTTATTCCTGAGATTGTACCAAGGTCCTTTTATTAAAATTTCATATTTTATGTATTAAAGTAGTTTTGTAAAAAGAAAACTCAAAAAAATCAAATTTTCCTAAAGTGATAGCTTCTATTTAAGAAGCTTATTGCTTAAGTGCTTATTTTCCTTAAGCACTTTCTGTTTTTATAATTTTCTTAAGTTCATATAGTTGTAAAATAATTTCTGTATTCTCTTTTCATTTAGTATTTTTTATAATTAATATTAGTTTTTATTAATTAATAACTAGTTAATAATTAATAGTAATTATTTAAATAGTCTTAAAAATATATTTTCTGTTTTAAAATTAGTTTTATATTATTTTAGATTTTTCTAAGTTTTAATTTTATTTTTCTAAGCTTATTTTACATTTTCCTATTATTTAGTGTAATTTTAATTAGTTTAAATTTGTTTTTAATTAATAGTAATTATATAAAAAGTAGGAAAAATATATTTTAAGTTTGAAAATTAGTTTTATATTATTTTAGATTTTTCCAAATTTATTTTTCATTTTTTTAGTGTAATTTCATAATTAGTTATAATTTAGGTTAATTTAAATAATTAATAAGTAATTAATAAATAGTATTTAATTAATAATAATTAATTAAATAGTGTAAAAATCAATTTTAATTTTCTAAAAAGTTTCTTTTATTATTAGGATTGTAAAAATGTGATTTTCACTTTTGTAAGTATTTTATTTTACCAAAACTCGCGTTTTATTTTGTACGTTCACGTTACTTAAAGCTGAACGTACGCGTTTTTAGGTTTAAATCGTTTCTGGTTTTTCCTACCTTCCTGTCTTATTCTTATAGCTTCTTTAAGCTATTTCATTGTGTAAATCCTTAGTGTAACCAATCTCAAACCCCTTTTTATCCAAATTCACCCGATCACAGATCCGTTTGAATAACCATCACACCTCGTCGGGATATAACGACCCGGTGATACCTTATATTTCCCGGAGCATTGATCTAGGCTATTTGACTTTGTTGACCATTCCTTGGTCAATATAAGTTGGTGGTTTAGCATCAATCAGTCGACAAGAGCTTGCTTCATCCAAAGAGCTTGTTGACATGCCTTTCCGGCCGAAACGTAGTCGGCTTCCGTTGTTGAGATAGCAAGAGCCGTTTGCTTCTTAGAGAACCATGAGGTGAGACAATGTCCAACAAAAGTACAAATACCACTTGTGCTTTTTCTATCAACATAGTCACCGGCATGATCCGAGTCGGCATACACTATGGTGTCTATTTCCGTTTCTTTGGGATACCATAAACCTAAATGTGTAGTGCCCTTAATATACCTAAAAATCCTTTTAACGGCTTCGAGATGGGTAGTTTTAGGATCTTCTTGAAAACGAGCACATAGACAAACACTAAACATAATGTCGGGTCTACTAGCCGTTAGGTAAAGTAGACTACCAATCATACCTCTATATTTAGTACTATCTACGGATTCACTTTCCTTATCCTTGGTAAGTTTAGTTTCCGTGGACATGGGAGTTTTGATGGGTTTCGAATCTTCTAGTCCAAATTTCTTAAGCATATCCTTAATATATTTAGATTGGTTAAAGAAGATACCATCTTCTAGTTGTTTGATTTGAAGTCCTAGGAAAAAGTTGAGTTCTCCCATCATACTCATTTCAAACTCGTCATGCATGATTTTTGAGAAATCCACACATAATTCTTGACAAGTTGATCCGAATATAATGTCATCAACATAGATTTGGACTATGATAATATGTGAATCTTTCTTCTTAGTGAAGAGAGTATTATCAACTAAGCCCATGGTATACTTATGGTCAACTAGGAATGTTTTAAGTCGATCATACCATGCTTTTGGAGCTTGCTTAAGTCCGTAAAGAGCCTTTTTAAGTTTGTAAACATGATTTGATTTTTCAAAATCGATGAAGCCCGGTGGTTGAGCAACATACACTTCTTCATTAATGACTCCATTTAGAAATGCACTTTTGACATCCATTTGAAAGAGTTTAAAATTCTGTGCACATGCATATGCAAGTAAGATTCTAATTGACTCGAGCCTAGCAACCGGAGCAAAAGTTTCATCGTAGTCAATGCCTTCTTGTTGGTTATATCCTTGTGCAACTAGCCTAGCTTTGTTTCTAGACACGATTCCATTTTCAACCATTTTATTACGAAATACCCATTTCGTTCCAATTATAGTTTGACTCTTTGGTGGAGGAACTAATGACCATACATCATTCCTAACAAATTGGTTTAACTCTTCTTGCATTGCAATTACCCAAGATTCATCTTTAATAGCTTCATTAATATTTTTAGGTTCAATGGTTGACACGAAACAAAAGTAGTTGCTTTCATTTTGAACTTTTGACCTTAGTGTTCTTTCGTTAATGTTGCCAATGACACTATCTAATGGATGACTTTTAGATTCTTTGACATTGACAAGTTCTTTGTTAAATAGTTCATCTTCTTTGTCATCACTTAAAATTTCTTGATTTTCTATTGCTTGGCTTTCAACTAAGTCATCATCTACCAAAGGTGATGTCTTAGAGGGAGGTGGACTCTCGTCAAATGTTACGTTCAACGATTCCTCGACTCTTAAGGTTTCTTTGTTCAAAACAATGTATGCTTTACTATTTTGTGAATATCCAAGAAATACACCTTCATAAGACTTTGGGTCAAATTTGGTGAGATAATCCTTGGTGTTAAGAATGAAACATTTACTCCCAAACACTCTAAAGTATCCTAATGTAGGCTTTTTACCTTTATATAGTTCATAAGGAGTTTTATTCAAAAATGGTCTAATTAGGACTCGATTTAAAATGTACGTTGAAGTGTCGACGGCATTACACCAAAAATTTTGTGGAATGTTTTGTTCATTAAGCATTGTTCTACTCATCTCTTGCAATGTCCGGTTTTTACGTTCTACTACACCATTAGATTGAGGAGTACGTGGAGCCGAAAAGTTATGAGTTATTCCATTATTATCACAAAAGTTACCAAATTGAAATTCATTATCAAATTCACGACCGTGATCCGTTCTAATAGACACAATATTAGATCCTACTTGATTTTGAATTTTCTTACTTAGAATTTCAAATTTATCAAAAGCTTCATTTTTACTTTTCAAAAATTTTGTCCAAGTATATCTTGAGTAATCATCAAATATGACCAAAGTGTAGAAGTTACCTCCATAACTTTTTATAGCCGACGGACCAAATAAATCCATATGTAAAAGTTCTAGACACCTAGATGTAGAAACCAAGTTTTTAGCCTTATGGCTACCATGGACTTGTTTACCGACTTTGCAAGCATCACAAAAGTGTTGGTCATATTTCAACTTAGGTAGGTTTCGAACTAAGTCTTTGGAGGAGTGGTTTTAGATTAGTCTCATGTTAGCGTGTCCTAAACGTCTATGCCATAAAGTTGAAGATTCATCTAATGAGGTAAGACAAAGTTTGTCTCTAGATGTTGAATCCAACTTCATGACGTATACGTTGTTCTTAAGGACACCTTTGGCTACCGTTATACCATCTTTAAGTATTTTCTATTGTTTTCACTAAAAAGGACATTATACTTATTACGACAAAGTTGACTAATACTAAGAAGATTAAATCCTAATTTATCAACATGAGCAACATCATCTATAGAAAGGGAGTCATGAGATATTGTACCTTTTTCGATGATTTTGCTCTTAGCATTACTACCAAACGTAACATTACCTCCATCACATTTGTGATATGTTGAGAAGAGACTTTTATTACCCGTCATGTACCTTGAACAACCGCTATCTTTGATCCATTCATCCGGATCCAAACAAACTTTGAGGCACACCTATTTTATGAAAAACACTCAAACATTTGGTCCCCAATTTTTCATGGGTCCATTTTGGTTAAGCATGCCATTAATTTGTTCCAAGTATGAAAATAGAGCATAAGGGTTCCATGGCATGTGGTTTGGAGTTTGGTAATGTCTAGGAGTGTTTTGGTTCCAAATATGTTGGTAGTTTAGTCGAGCGTTGAAGTTGCTCTTTGGAAAGGGGCGTTTGGGAATTGGAGTCTTAGGTCTTGGTTGAGTAGTTTTAGCTCTAAATTCATTTTTACTAAATGCTATTCCAGTTTTAAACACAGGTTTTGTTCCACTTTTGTATGTAACTTTAACAAATTTTGAACGATCCGAAGTGGATGAGGTTACTGCTGCAGCAGGCCTGGCGGAACCTTCGGGACCAACGGGCGGAACCCTAAATTGTGTTCCTTCTATTCCGCAGTCTGCTGTAGCAATTTTATTTGTTTCTTGTGCAATCTTTTCTTGTTTCATTTGACCTATTGAAGTTTCTATTTTCGTAAATCCTAGTCCTGTTTTATCAAAGTGTGACTTTTGAAGTTTCATAATTTCATCCGCACAAGAAATGCTCTTATCGAACTTCTTAAACTTTGTGGTTTGTTTTATTAGATCATTTTGAGTAATTTTGAGTTTCTCAATTTCTAGTTTAAGTTCTTCACATGATTTACAAGGTGTGTCAATACCTTTACTCTTTTCTAACCTCTTAGCTTTTTCCTTTAACTCATAAATTTCATTTTCTAAAAACTCCTTTTTAGTTTTCAAAAATTTATTTTTGTTTATGATTTTTAAGCTCAATTCACAAAGTTTGTTATATTCTTTTTGTAAAGTGTCATCATCAATAGAGGAGTAAGATGAGTTGGATAATACCTCATTTGAGTTGTGAGCCATGAGAGCAACATCGTCATTCTTTGGCTCATCGTCATCTCCTTCATAGTCACTCCAAGCACCACCCACAAAAGCTTGTTGAGGTTTGCTCTTGGGTGGTTTTGGACATTCTCCTACAAGATGACTTGTGTCTCCACACCTATAACACTTTCTTTCAACCTTTCCTTTCCTATCATCACGATCTTTTCGAAAAGTTTTCTTTTCATCTTTAGGTTTCCTTACAAACTTTCCTCTTCTACGAAAGAACTTCTTGAAGTCTCTAACGGCCATAGCATATTCCTCATCGTCACTATCCGAAGTAGATTCTTCATCGTCACTTGATTGAACTCTAGCTTTCAAGGCAACGGACTTAACTTTTTCTTTCTTGCCTCTAACTAGTTCCGAATCTTTTTCCATTACCATTTCGTGAACTTTGAGGTTTCCAATTAGCTCATCAAGTGACATGCTTGAAAGATCTTTGGATTCTTTAATTGCCGTCACTTTTGCTCTCTGTTGACATAAATAATGTATGAAAACGTTATTTATATTTTTCGATATCTCTATATTTTGACGATCACAAAATGTAAACTAATCAAACGTAAGATTACTACGTAAACAAGTATTAAGCTAGTTTATATCACTATATCCAACTTAATCACTTAAGGTATGGATAAACAAGTGCTTAATACATCTTATGATCAAATGGATATTTAATTAACTAATACAAAGGTTATTTAAATATATAAACATATTATATATTTTTGAAAAACACTTTTGGTAATAAAGAAAAATGTTTTAATCATACTAAATATATGATTTCAAATATTTAACCAAAATCAGTTAGTTTTTCACCAAATAAACTTTCCCCACTAAAAGACAAGTTTTTTGGCCGTTACAGTTGGGCGGCCCCCTTAATTATAAGGGGCGGTCCCCTTAATTTTAAGGGGGCCGGCCACGATTTAAGGGGACCGGCCAGGCTCCCCTGCCAGAAAATGTCAGAATTCTTCTCCTATAAATACCACCTTAATTCTGGAATTTTCACTCACCTTTTGCACGAAATTTTCAGATCTATAACTCTCTAAACATCCTCTAAAACCCTTTGATCATTTGTATATTAATCCTTGTTTCAAGTGATTCAATCCCTCATCATCCATTCTCATCCAAAGTGCAAAAGAAGAACACTCTTTCTACAACCAAGTTCAAGAAGTGTTGAAGAGTAGTTGTGCATAGTGTATATATACATTCATTTGTGAATATTGTGTTGTGCTTGTTATATATTGTTTAGAAGATATAGAAGTTGTGTAGGAAGTAGAAGTTGATTAGTAGTGAAGTAGGTTTGTTGTGAAGATTGGTGTGAAGTAGAAGATTGGTGTGTTGAAGATTGGTGTGTAGAAGATAGGTGTGAAGAAGATTGGTGTGTAGAAGATAGGTGTGAAGAAGATTGGTGTGTAGTATATTGGTGTGAAGAAGTTGTGTAGAAGTAGTGATCAAGTTGTGAAGTTGTTGTGGTGTGTAAATTGGTGTGTAAGGTTTTCTCCGCCAAAAGGGAGTTTGTTGACATAGTGAAGAAAACTCTCGAGTAGGTGACTCGGGGAGTGGAGTAGGAACAAGGAAGGTGTCCTTGTAGCCGAACCACTATAAATCCTTGTGTTGTGGTTTGATCTTTCTAACTCTTCTCATTACTTATTTATTTACCTTTACTATATTAGTTTTGTTAATTAGTTACCATACAATAGTTCATATAGTGCAAGTATTGAGTTCACATAAACTAGAATCGAAGTTTTTAAAACAAACTTGTGTTTATAAATTTAAAAGGACGTAAAACTATTCAACCCCCCTTCTAGTTTTCCACAATTGGTATCAAGAGCCACGTCTAGCAAGTTTTTTAAAATATATTGTATTTTAAAACTTGTAACGATCTATGTAATCTGAAAAATATTTAGAAGGGCAATCTATGCAAAGACCACCACTATTTGAAAGTGATGTATTTTTATATTGGAAAAATCGATTCGAAACTTATGTGAAATCAAAAGATCTAGATCTTTGGCATGTTATTACCAATTGTAATTTTTTACCTATTCAAAATAAACCCGAAACTAAGAAAGATGAAATCGTACCTTTTGAAAAACAAAAAGATGATTTAAAAAGAAAACGTGCTAAAAATAATGAAGCAAAAATGGTTATTTACAATGCGCTACCACGTAAAGAGTACGAAAGGATCTTTATGTGTGAAACTGCAAAAGAAATTTGGAACTCTTTATTAATAACCCACCAAGGTAATAATCAAGTCAAAGATAACAAAATAGATCTACTTGTTCAACAATATGAGCAATTCACGATTCCGGAAGAGGAATCAATTGATAATGCTTTTGCTAGGTTTAACACTATAATCACAAATTTAAAAGCACTTAATGAGAATTTCTCTAGTAAGAATTTTGTTAAGAAGTTTCTTAGAGCTCTTCACCCAAAATGGCGAGCTAAAGTGACGGCTATTGAAGAATCAAAGAATTTGTCAACGCTATAACTTATGAATTAATTGGTAATTTAAAAGTCTATGAAGCAATAATAAAGAAGGACTCCGAAATGGTTAAAGGGAAACGAGAGCAAAGCAAGTCAATCGCCTTGAAAGCTAGAAAGGAATCCAACAACGAAGATAGCTCATCTTCCGAAAGCGAAGACGAAGAATATGCCATGGCCGTAAGAGATTTCAAGAAATTCTTCAAAAGGCGAGGAAGATTCGTTAGACAACCACACGATGAAAGGAGAACATCTCAAAAGAATAATGATGACAAGTATAGCAAGAATGAGAGAAAATGTTTCAAATGTGGTGATCCGAATCACCTTATTGGAAAATGTCCAATGATGACAAGAGATCAAAATCAAAGAGCGTTTGTTGGAGGTGCTTGGAGTGATAGCGATGAAGATGAGAAAGAAACAACAAAGGAAGAAAAGTGTCTTATGGCTAAAACGTCAAGTGAGGTACGTTCCGAAACCGAATATTTTAGTGATGAAAATCTATCATTAGATGAAAAAGATTTAGATAGTGAATACAATAGATTATGCAAACTAGGACAACAAGTAATGGCTAAAAACAAATCACTAAAATACATAAACAACCAATTAGAAAATGAAGTACTTGAACTAAAAATTAAAATACATCAACTTGAAAAAGGTAAAGAAACTTTTGAAGAATGTAAATCATGTCAAGAACTTAGAAGTGAAAACATCAAACTTAAGGAAGAAATTTGTAAACTTGAAGAATTTGAAAATAGTAGTAACTCACTTAGTAAAATTATAAGTATTCAAAGAATATCCGGAGACAAAACCGGTCTAGGTTTTAACTCAACCGAAGCCTCAACAAGTGAAGTTAAAAATGTTAAATTTAAAAGTGAACTCAAGGAACTAAAACCTTCAAAATCTAATCCTAAGTATATACTCATAAATGATAAGAAAATACCTCTAGCTAGTAATGAAGAAATAAAACCATTTTATAAACCATCTTTAAAAACCGAAGTAGAATCGTCTAAAACGAAAACAAGATCTAAAACTCCACCACCTAGGAAACCGAATAATTATTACCACAGACCTAAAACACCTCAACCAAGAGTAAACCAAAATAGACGAAACTTTAACAATAATCAACAAATGTGGAACTTCAATCCATGGGGAATGTTTCCACCATATATGCACCCAAGTCAAATACAAAACATGTTCGGGACAAATAACTTTGGTCAAATGAGACAATGGGGACCAACGTAAAAATTCTCGCCATTCAAACATGGAAATCCTTGATATCACCTCTTGTTCGGACTATCTCTTGAATATTTTGAAGTTAAACGCATTGAAGACGTAAGGTACACATTTCCTTTTATTTCCTTGTCAATAAATGCATGCTTAGTTTAGTACCTAGTTTTTATGTGACTTTGATTGGTTCATCATTCCCTTTAGTTTTTATTTCTATACATATATATACTTATTTACTTATACTATATCTAAATATATATATATATACACTTAGCTATATCTAGGATCTTGTACCCTAGAAAATTCATTTGTTGATTTTCTAGAACTAGAAATTGTTCGTTTACGAACCTTTTCTTTTCCCCATTTGCCTTATTGAACTTTAATGTTCAACAACACTCATGCTGATGAAGAGAGATGAGTCGAAAAATCTATGGATGAAACAAACTCCCGGCTTCCGTTGCATACGTCTCCCTCCTTTATTCTCGTCTTATAAGCCCATACTACATATATATATATATATATATATATATATATATATATATATATATATATATATATATATATATATATATATATATATATATATATATATATATATATATATATATATATATATATATATATATATATATATATATACATATACTTATGAACCTCCCACAACTTTCTCGTGTACTTGACAACTTGATAAATTTCATCCGAAATGATCAAGAAAATTTAATTGGCAAAATGTCAAGTAAAAGTGTCAAGTAATTCCTTTCGTGCGAATACCCTCCAACATATTTTTGATTAAATATAAATCTAATACATACATATGAATATTTTCTTGTTCTTTCCAGAAACCAAAATCACAAAAATCAAAATTTGGAGGGCGGCCCCCTTAATGTTTAAGGGGACCGGCAGCCAAATAAAGAGCGGCCCCCTTAATGTTTAAGGGGACCGGCCATCTGATAGCTCAAACCCGTTTTTCCCTTTGTTCCTTTTGCCAAACACTCCACTTTTTCATACTCTCCTTCCCCTGGTTCTGCTGTGACGAAAACCAAAACCCAAAAACATCTCAAATCACTTCCAAATCACATAATTCGGGTTAATTCGCAAAGGGCAAATTCTTTTAACACAATCACCATTACGTATTGTAAGTTTTTCATAACACATTTCATCCAATTTCATCTTATTTGGTCATACTCATGATTATACATGTTTTATAAAATTCGTCAAATTTCACAATTTCTTTTGAATTAAGTCTTAAAACTCCATAACCAAATGCTTCCCCTAGGAATAGAATGATTAATAAACACTAGAAACTAGTAATTATAAACTATCATGTCAAAAATTTTTGAAAAACTTCATACACTCCTTTTCAAATTTTTTAGCAAACTCATTGTTGAATAATGATTTGAAAACGTGTTAAAACTAATCACATTATACTTTTGTAACTTGTAAAACTTGAAATTACATTTTTCGACTAAGAAAAATTATATTGGTTCACGATATAGGGGTGTTTGGATTATGTCCGAATAATATCGAAACCTAGATATTATAATTTTTATAAAACTTTGTTATAATTATAAACCTAAAAATTGCTAATCGGACTTGTCAAGATATATAATTCATATATATATTGACATACTAGTGGTATAAGTCAATAGTTAAGGAAGCGTTTGGTTTATTACTAAAAATGACATTTTTAAGTAAAAATACAAACCATCTTTTTCAAAAACAAATCACATGCATAAGAAACTCGCAAGAAATAGCTAGTTTTACAATCTAATGTAAATCTAGTAAATTTCATGATATATTAAGATGTTTAAAAGGGCGTTTGGATTTGTCCATAACTACTTATTAAACATCGTAAAGTATATCTAGAACGAGTTAAAAACAATATTAAGGAACATGGTAATCTACTTCTTAGGATTAGTAACGAAGTATGTTTGCGTTCCAACATAAGCCTTAACAATATACATATACTTTTATTTTTCTTTATATTTTTTTTATTGTTGATGTGTTTAGGTGAAAATGCCAAAAGCAACTACCGAAGATCTTTCTCACACTAAAAACTACATTCCTAAAGTTTCCCAACTCCCTAATACATCTCCTTCCATTGGACTTATATATCGTCAAATTGAAGATAGAAATGTTCATGGAGGACGTGTAGTAGATCTTGCTTTTGCTCAATCCGACTACATAAATCGCGTGTTTACAAGCATCAACTTCAATTGTATTTATGAAATAAATGAACCTATCATTCCTCGCTTCATAATGGATTTCTATAGCCAAGTCACCGTCCAAGCCAATGATCTTGGTTTCATCACCATCTCTTTCATGATTCAAAATGAATTTATCACCCTAACTCTCGAACAATTTGGTCATATCCCCCAAATTCCTTTTAGAGGTCAAGCCGTTTTCACAAACGAGTGGGACCTCGAATCTCTTAATCGCTATCGACCAACCTTCAGTCCCTATTTCGACGAAATTCCTCATCCCGACGAAATTCGTCAAATCCTTGGTGTGGAACGTGCCACCACAAGCCGAAAAATAAAATCCAAAAACGTTCAAATCTCTCCATACCAACTTCTCCTCAAGGAATTAAGCCCGCACATGAAGCGTTGGGTAGAACTCATTCGTGAGAATGCGTTTGGTACCGGAGGTCACCGGGACTGTTGACATAAATAATGCCTAAAAACATTATTAACATGTTATCAATATCTCTATGTTTTGATTATCACAAAATATAAACTCATAGAACTAAAACTTATGACATAAACAAGTATTTAGTGATTAATATTTCTCTTTACATCCAAATCACTTAAGGTATGAATAAACAAAGTGTTTAGTGTATCTTATGATTAAAGGAAAGTTTAATTAAGCAATTACAAAGTTTATTTAATTATATAAACATATTATATATTTTTGAAAAACACTTTTGGTAATAAATAAAAATGTTTTATTCATACTAAATATATGAATTCAAATTTTTAACCAAAATCAGTTAGTTTTTCACCAAATAAACTTTCCCCACTAAAAGACAAAGAATCTGGCCGTTTCAGCTGGACGGCCCCCTTAATTATAAAGGGCGGTCCCCTTAATTTTAAGGGGGCCGGCCAAGGTTTAAGGGCACCGGCCACGCTCCTCTGTCAGATTCTGTTGCCTATAAATACCACCTTAAACCTAGATTTTTTCCTCACCTTTTGCACTACTAAACTTTCTGATCTATATCCAATTCTCCATTCTTTTATCCTTTGATCATAAGTATATAAATTCTTTGTTTCAAAGTGATCCAACCTTCATCCTCTCAAGTGCAAGAGAAGAATACTTCTATCCCTAAAGACAAGAAGTATTACAACTTGTTGTGATCTCCACATCCAAGTTGTTGGTGCATCATCAAAGATCATTTACATTATTCTTTGTGAAGATTGTTGTGAATATTTGATTATAGATAGTTGTGTTAGATATTGATTGTGTGATTAGTTAGTAGCTTGGTGTGAAGAAGATAAGCTAGGTATTAGATTGGTGTGAAGAAGATAGGTGTGGAGTAGTTAGTTGTGAAGTAGATAGATTTGAAGAAGTTGTGTAGAAGTTGTGACTTAGGTGTGACGAAGTTGTGGTGTGAAAAGCGGTGTGTAGATTGGTGTGTATATTGGTGTGTACGGTTTTCTCCGCCATAAGGGAGCTTGTTGATATAGTGAAGAAAACTCTCGAGTTAGGTGCTCGGGGAGTGGAGTAGGGCAAGGAAGGTGTCCTTGTAGCCGAACCACTATAAATCTCGTGTCTCGCGGTTCGATCTTTCCATCTCTTACTTATTTCATTACTTATCATTATTATACTTTGTGTAGTATTAATTGTTTATATTGTACAAGACTTGAGATCACATATTTTCGAATCTAAGTTTTTAAAAGTTAAGCAAAACTCTAAAACTAATTTTTATAACTAAGTAAAAAGACGTAAAACTATTCAACCCCCCTTCTAGTTTTCTACAATTGGTATCAAGAGCCATGTCTAGCAAGATTCTTAAAATATATTGTATTTTAAAACTTGTAACGATCTATGGAATCTGAAAAATATTTAGAAGGGCAATCTATGCAAAGACCACCACTATTTGAAAGTGATGGATTTTTATATTGGAAAAATAGATTCGAAACGTATGTGAAATCAAAAGATCTTGATCTTTGGCATATTATTACCTTTGGTGATTTTCCTCCTATTCAATATAAGGTTGAAACTAAAATGAATGAAATTGTATCTTTTGAAAAACAAAATGATGTTTTGAAAAAGAAATTAGCAAAAAATAATGAGGCTAAAATGGTAATTTATAATGCGTTACCACGCAAAGAATATGAAAGAATTTTTATGTGTAAAACCGCCAAAGAAATTTGGGATTCTTTACTAATCACTCACCAAGCTAATAGCCAAGTCAAAGATAATAAAATAGATCTTCTTGTACAACAATATGAACAATTTATGATTCCGGAAGAGGAATCAATTGATAATGCTTTTGCTAAGTTTAACACTATCATCACAAGTTTAAAAGCACTTGATGAGACATTTTCTAGTAAAAATTGTGTTAGGAAATTTCTTAGGGCATTGCATCCAAAATGGCGAGCTAAGGTCACGGCAATCGAAGAATCAAAGAACTTGATGACGTTATCTCTAGATGAACTAATTGGCAACTTGAAGGTTCATGAAGAAATCATAAGAAGAGATTCGGAAACGGTCAAAGTCAAGAAAGAACAAACCAAATTAATTGCTCTAAAAACCAAAAAGGAACCTAGTGATGATGATTATTCAAGTGACGAAAGTGAAGACGAAGAATATGCAACGGCCGTAAAAGAATTCAAGAAGTTCTTCAAGAGACGAGGAAGATTCATTAGATCATCACGAGACGAAAGAAAAGCATTCTAAAGGAATAGAAGTGACAACTACGGGAAGAGAAAATGCTTTAGATGTGGAAGTCCAAATCATTTCGTTGGCGAATGTCTAAAGCCACCGGGTTACGATAGTCAAGGTGCTTTTGTTAGTGGAACATGGAGTGATAGTGACAAAGAAGAAGTTGAAAAGCCAAGAGACGAAAAGTGTTTCATGGCAAAAGAAACCGACGAAATATGTTTAGGAATTGACTTGGAACCTGACGAATGGATCAAAGATAGCGGATGTTCGAGGCATATGACGGGGAATCGCAATCTATTCTCTACATACAAGGCATACAATGGAGGTAACGTTATTTTCGGTAGTGACTTACGTGGAAAAATCATTGGCAAAGGTACGATCTCTCAAGACTCACTTACTATTGAAAATGTAGAGCATGTAGATAAGTTAACATATAACTTGCTTAGTGTAGGACAAATATGTGATAATAAATGTAGAGTCACATTTACCGAAGATGATAGCGAAATAGTTAAAGATGGAAAAATTATAGGTAGAGGAATTAGAAAAGGTGGCATATATGTTATGAAACTAGGAAACAAACCTGAGGATAGGATATGCCTAACGACCCTAGATGAAAACTCTACACTATGGCATAGGAGATTAGGACATGCTAATATGCAACAACTACAATCGTTGGCCTCTAAGGAATTAGTTAGAAATTTGCCTAATCTAAAATATGACAAGCATTTTTGTGATGCATGTAAAATTGGAAAACAAGCTCATGCTAGTCACAAAGCCAAGAATATAGTATCCACTACTAGATGCCTAGAATTATTACATATGGATCTTTTTGGTCCATCCGCTGTGCGGAGCTATGGAGGAAACAAATATACCTTAGTAATAGTAGATGACTACTCACGATACACGTGGACTAGGTTTTTAAGTGACAAGACCCAAGCCTTTGAAAAATTCGAAATATTTAGTAGAATGATTCAAAATAAATTAGGATGCTCAATAGTTGCCATTAGGACGGACCATGGTAGGGAATTTGATAACGAAGTACAATTCGGAAAATATTGCGAGTTAAATGGAATATCTCACAATTTCTCCGCTCCTCGTACTCCTCAATCAAATGGCGTAGTAGAAAGAAAAAATAGGTCACTACAAGAAATGAGTAGAACTATGTTAAATGAACAATCCATCCCACAAAAATTTTGGTGTCACGCCATAGATACATCAACTTATATTTTAAATAGGGTATCAATTAGAAGAATTTTAGGAAAAACTCCTTATGAGTTATTAAGAGGTAGAAAACCAAACTTAAGATACTTTAAGGTATTTGGAAGTAAATG
Source organism: Artemisia argyi (assembly GCA_030686995.1). Lineage (NCBI taxonomy): Eukaryota > Viridiplantae > Streptophyta > Magnoliopsida > Asterales > Asteraceae > Artemisia > Artemisia argyi. The sequence goes on along the minus strand of CM060683.1, from coordinate 139,392,357 downwards.
CTATATATTAAACACTAAGGACTATCTTACTAAGTTTGATCCAAAATCATATGAAGGAATATTTTTAGGATACTCACAAAATAGCAAAGCATATATAATACTTAACAAACACTCCATGAAAGTAGAAGAATCACTAAATGTAACATTTGATGAAACACCACCACCTCCTAAAACATTACCTTTAGAAGATGATGATTTAATCGAAGATGAAGCTATTGAGGTTAGTAAAACAAAACCCATAGGAAATGATAATGTAGACATTCACTTAGAAAATAACAAAACTAGTAATATTAAAGAATCTAGATCTCATCCATTAGATAATATAATAGGACATCTTAACCAAAGAACCCTTAGGTCACAAACCCAAGATAAAAATAATTTCTTTTGTTTCCTCTCAGCAATAGAACCTAAGAATATTAGCGAGGCTTTAAAGGATGAAAGTTGGGTTATAGCTATGCAAGAAGAATTAAATCAATTTAAGGCGAATGATGTTTGGGAATTAGTTCCAAATCCAAAGGATATGACCATCATAGGAACCAAATGGGTATATAGGAACAACTTAGACGAGAATGGAATAGTTACTAGGAATAAACCTAGGTTAGTTGCCCAAGGTTATAATCAACAAGAAGGAATTGATTATGACGAAACTTATGCCCCTGTAGCTAGACTAGAATCGATTAGGATATTACTTGCCTATGCTTGTGCCCTAGATTTTAAGTTATTCCAAATGGATGTGAAAAGTGCATTCCTTAACGGTTTTATCAATGAGGAGGTATATGTGGCACAACCTCCAGGATTCATTGACTTCGCAAAACCTGATTATGTTTATAAGTTAAAGAAAGCTTTGTATGGACTCAAACAAGCTCCCAAAGCTTGGTATGATCGATTAAAAGCTTTTCTTATTAAACATAATTATTCCATGGGAATGGTAGATAACACTCTTTTCACTAAAAGGAAAGACCTAAATCTCATCACTGTCCAAATATATGTTGATGACATTATATTTGGATCGACTTGTCAAGACATGTGTGATGAATTTGCCAAAATCATGCATGATGAATTTGAGATGAGTATGATGGGTGAACTTAACTTCTTCCTAGGATTACAAATAAAACAATTAGAAGATGGAATATTTTTTAACCAATCTAAGTACATTAAGGAAATGCTTAAGAAGTTTGGCCTAGAAGACTCAAAACCCATGAAAACTCCCATGTCTACGGAGGTAAAGCTCACAAAGGATGATGAAGGTGAGTCCGTAGATAACACCAAGTATAGAGGAATGATAGGAAGTTTATTATACTTGACGGCAAGTAGACCCGACATCATGTTTAGTGTCTGCCTTTGTGCCCGTTTTCAAGAGGATCCCAAAACCTCTCACCTAGAAGCGGTTAAGCGTATCTTCCGATACGTTAAACGGACTATACACTTAGGATTATGGTATCCTAAGGAATCCGGCATAGAAACCACTGTCTATGCGGATTCGGATCATGCGGGAGACTACGTAGATAGAAAGAGCACTAGCGGTATTTGCACGTTTATGGGATGTTGTCTAACATCTTGGTTTTCGAAGAAGCAAACCGCTCTTGCTATTTCTACCACCGAAGCCGAATATGTAAGCGCTGGAAAGGCATGTCAACAAGCACTATGGATGAAACAAGCTCTCGTAGACTATGGAATTAGGTTAGAAAATGTCCCCATTATGTGCGATAACAAAGGTGCGATAGATTTAAGTAAAAATCCGGTGCAACATTCTAGGACTAAACACATAGAAATACGTCACCATTTTCTTAGGGATAATGTACAAAAAGGAAATATATCTATAGAAAAGGTTGCATCGGAAGACAACATTGCGGATATATTCACAAAACCCCTTAAGCGTGAATTATTCAACCACTTGCGTTTAGGATTAGGAATGATGGAACAAGTTGACTAAATTATATTGAATTATTTCAAATTTATACTTGCATGCAATTCATTTTTCTTTCATTTTACCTATTCTGAGTCTAGGAATCTATTTTGCACAAAACTAAAGATTGAGAAAAGTTATTTTCTTTGCATAAACCGTTTTCTAAAACTCAATCAATTTTCTCTAAAAATTATTCTCACAATCTAGGAACCCCATGAAAATCATTTTCCTTGCATTGTTGACTAATCCTAAAAACATTCTATTTCAAAATCATGCATAAATTCTCACATAAATTGTCAAGATATATAATCTAATATATGTCTTTGACATTCATGATCGAGCAAAAATTGAATCAAGGAGATTATTTGGATTGTTTCTTAGGATCGTTATTTCTTTTTGCTTCTAGGAGTCGAAACAATCACAACTTCACATTTGTTGCATATAGACACTCACTAGGATAAATTCATTAATAATAGTGTCATCTTGATCCATCATTAGTTATTCTCTCACTAATTATCCTTGCCTTTAATCTAAGATAGATGCCTTAGGAAGCTTAATTGTGCTTATCTTTATTTGCTTTCTCTTGCTTGTTATATGTTGATTATTTGCTCTTGTGTTTATGTGTTTTTGCATGCATGCTATATCTTGATTAGATTAGACTCTATATTCCCTAAGAGACTTGAACTTGCTTGAATTCTAATCCAAACACATAACCTTTCTGCAAATTTTCTGCCAAAAACCCAATTCTGGCAACCTGGAAATCACCAGATGGGCGGCCCCCTTAATTCTGTAAGGCGGCCCCCTTAATCATTAAGGGGACCGCCCCCTAATTAAGGGGACCGGCCATCTGATGGTCGGGTTTACAGAATCTTTTCTGCTTTTTAGCCCATTTCAACCTACATTTCCCATTTTTCACCAACACATTTTGTCCTAATCCTCCAAACAAACCTTATCCATCCTTAAACACACAAATCTTACACTATAAATATCCCCAATCCTCAAAGCTCTCCATTCATCCATCATGAACTCTCCAAACAAACCAAAATCAAAAGCCTCAAGGCTAGCAAGGATGACGGAAAAACCCGTTTGGCGAAAAAAAAGCCCTCGAAACAAATCCATCATCATAAATGAAGTTGGAAATCATTCCTCACCACCAACTTCTTATTTCCCAAACTTTGCATCAAACCAACAAAATCACTCATTTGATCCACTTTACAAATCATACAACATTGGCCAAACATCTTCCTTCAAGCCAAACTACACCTCTCAACCTCCAACAACTTATCATGATCCATGCAAGTTTGATCAACCATCAAACTACAATTCCAACTACACAAACCCAACTCATCCATACCAAACCTATGATCCCCTCCACATTGCCTCGAAAAAACAAAAGTTCCGTGATGAAATAAACCAAATCCATGATCTTAGTGATCTCCTTGCTATGCATCTTGCACAACGCAACAAAGGGCTACCTCCATCATCACCCTACGCAAATTGCCTTCCCCACTCTCTTAACTTGGATCAAGTTACAAATCACATTCACTTTTGCCCTTGTTGCATATTCCTTCAAAAACAACTCCTCTACTTGAGTGAAGATATTTCTTGGATTGAATATCTTCTCACTCGCAATCATCCAATACCACCCTTAACACGATACAACATCGTGAGATCCACTTCTTCCGTTCCACACTCCATTCCATATCCCTCTCAATCAAACATCTAAGCTTTATGCTTATGTTTCTCTTCAAGCAAATAAAACAATCAACCATGGGTTGCAAGCAAGTCCAAGTGCTCTCTTAGGCAAAATAGGACTATGTATTTTTTTTATGCTCCAAGCATATTGAATGTTGTAATGTTTATCTTTCCTACAATGCTTGAATGAATCTATGTTTAGTTGCATAATTGTTGCTTTGCATATATGTGTATCTTGCTCTCTTCAAATATTTTTGTAGCAAAGATCTCCATTGCTCATTCCCTTGGTGCTCTCAAATGAGGGGGAGTATACATTAAGGGGGAGCTTTCTACCCATTTAAACTTCACTCGCGGAGCTTACTCGGCTTAACCTTTTTAATTACTACAAAAAGGGGGAGAAGAGAAATATAAACTACATAATACTTGTCTAAAAACAAGTTTTAGATATATTGAGTTTAAGGTTTTGTAATAATCAAAAAGGGGGAGATTGTTGACATAAATAATGCCTAAAAACATTATTAACATGTTATCAATATCTCTATGTTTTGATTATCACAAAATATAAACTCATAGAACTAAAACTTATGACATAAACAAGTATTTAGTGATTAATATTTCTCTTTACATCAAAATCACTTAAGGTATGAATAAACAAAGTGTTTAGTGTATCTTATGATCAAAGGAAAGTTTAATTAAGCAATTACAAATTTTATTTAATTATATAAACATATTATATATTTTTGAAAAACACTTTTGGTAATAAAGAAAAATGTTTTATTCATACTAAATATATGAATTCAATTTTTTAACCAAAATCAGTTAGTTTTTCACCAAATAAACTTTCCCCACTAAAAGACAAAGAATCTGGCCGTTTCAGCTGGGCGGCCCCCTTAATTATAAAGGGCGGTCCCCTTAATTTTAAGGGGGCTGGCCAAGGTTTAAGGGGACCGGCCACGCTCCTCTGTCAGATTCTGTTGCCTATAAATACCACCTTAAACCTGGATTTTTTCCTCACCTTTTGCACTACTAAACTTTCTGATCTAGATCCAATTCTCCATTCTTTTATCCTTTGATCATAAGTATATAAATTCTTTGTTTCAAAGTGATCCAACCTTCATCCTCTCATGTGCAAGAGAAGAATACTTCTATCCCTAAAGACAAGAAGTATTACAACTTGTTATGATCTCCACATCCAAGTTGTTGGTGCATCATCAAAGATCATTTACATTATTCTTTGTGAAGATTGTTGTGAATATTTGATTGTAGATAGTTGTGTTAGATATTGATTGTGTGATTAGTTAGTAGCTTGGTGTGAAGAAGATAAGCTAGGTATTAGATTGGTGTGAAGAAGATAGGTGTGGAGTAGTTAGTTGTGAAGTAGATAGATTTGAAGAAGTTGTGTAGAAGTTGTGACTTAGGTGTGACGAAGTTGTGGTGTGAAAAGCGGTGTGTAGATTGGTGTGTAGATTGGTGTGTACGATTTTCTCCGCCATAAGGGAGCTTGTTGATATAGTGAAGAAAACTCTCGAGTTAGGTTCTCGGGGAGTGAAGTAGGGCAAGGAAGGTGTCCTTGTAGCCGAACCACTATAAATCTCGTGTCTCGTGGTTCGATCTTTCCATCTCTTACTTATTTCATTACTTATCATTATTATACTTTGTGTAGTATTAATTGTTTATTGTACAAGACTTGAGATCACATATTTTCGAATCTAAGTTTTTAAAAGTTAAGCAAAACTCTAAAACTAATTTTTATAACTAAGTAAAAAGACGTAAAACTATTCAACCCCCCCCTTCTAGTTTTCTACAAGGACCATCTCCCGGCGTGCCTTGCTCACATGTTGTATTGTATAGCTGTCGAAAAGCCATACAATTTGGCCTACTTCTTTATCAAACGGATTGAGTGTGCTAGAAAAACTCCCAAAGCCAACATTCCATATGGAATGTTCCTCACTCGTCTCTATCGTCATGTTATCGAGTACTACCCCGATCTTGACAATAGTATCTATGAGTCCATCTACCCCACTCTATGTCCTCTTGCTCTAAAACAAGCTCGACGAACTCGAAGTGACAAGGGTAAATCTCGTCGTCATAGTTTTTATGGATCATCTTCAAGGCAAGACGATGACGATGAGGAGGAAAACATCCATGATGCTAGTACCCCTTCGTTTTCTGAGTTCGTTGACAATTTAGAGGATCTTGACTATCCCGAGTATTCTACTCCATCTCCTAGTGATCAAAACGAAGAAGTGCTTCATGAACGAACTACCGAGATACTTAGAAGACAAAAGAGCTTGCACGAAGAAGTTAGAGGTGGTTTCAAATCGATCGGGAAGACTTTGAAGGGTATCTTCGGGAAGAAAAAGAGATGATATGCTTGGATTATGCTTGTTGAACAATATTTAATTTTTATGTCTTGTGTGCTATTTGTCCGAAGTATATTCGGAAGTACTTGTTATTTTCTTGGATGATTGTTTTGTGCTCTCGATTAGGTTGTTAACTGATAAGGCGAAAAATGAACCACTTTTAGGGGGTCATTTAAGCCCGAATCCGAATTTATTTGATCAAATATTGCCCTAAATCGTTCCTTTTGTGATTTTAGGTACTTGGAGAGTGAATTCTGGAAAAGAAGCCATTTTGGACGTTTTTGGAGCATAAAAGTGAAAAAAACGGCAAAGTCTCAATTTTCCATGCTGGGAACAGTAGGTGACGGCGTCAAGAGTAATTTCCTGACGGCGTCAAACCTCAATAATAAAATCCGAGAGTTCATGAAGGCGTCAAGAGTTTTCCTGACGGCGTCAAACCCCAAGAATTAAAATCCGTAGTTGATGACGGCGTCACACACAGGGCGTCAAGAGTAATTTGTGTGATGGCCTAGGCCTTGACGGCGTCAGAAGTAGATCAAGGCCGTCCGAGGAAGTATTTGGCGGCGAGATGACGGCGTCACACCTTTGTTCTTGACGCCGTCATCCCTATTTTCCTATATATAGTTTTCTAGTTTTTCACATTAAAAGAGAGATGTTTTGGGAGAAACCCTAAGTACGATTTTGGTGTAACTTTACAGGTTTTTCAAGGGTTCCAACCCCTTGATACCTTGCATGATTAATCAAGATAAGTGTTCTTCTAATTCAATCAATATGTCTATGTGTTGGTTGTCTATATCTTGTTTTTTTCTTAATTCTATCATGCTAGGCTAGATCTCTTTTGTGTTTGCTTAGATCTAATGAAACCTAGATATTGATTATGTGTTGATTACTTGTTTATTCTTGTTTTGGATGAATGATTTATATGTTAGGCTTAAGAAAACTGGCAGATCTCCAAATGGTAACATGCTTGAACGTCTTAAGAAACATGAACCGAGGCACACTAGGTCTTTATTGGTTGTATTTAATGCATGAGCCACTGTTTACAATCCCTATAGTTGTGCTGGGCATGGTGTAGGAGGAGATAAGAGCTCATAGAATTGGGGAGTTATGTGTGCCACCCCATGAATGGTATTAAGGAATACGATCCGTTATCCATGCAATTATAACAAGTAATTAACGTGTAAAAGATATCTAGGGAGTAGTGAAATCTAAGTAAACACATTTTCTCCAATTACTGCTCACAACTTTAGTTTAATTAGTTTATTTTCATTTTTATTATTTTATTTTGATTGCATCTTAGTATTGGGTTAGTTGAATAGCAACTAATTCCGCCCAAATCCTTCAAAACCGAGATTTTATTTGCTTTCTAAAAAATATAAAAACACAAAAATAATCATCCTTCACCTTTAGAACTAGTATTTAGGCTTTCTAATCCTAGCGACACTATTCCTAAGCTGAACGATCAATCCCCCGGTACTTGTCACTATACTATACTACAACGATCAGGTACACTGCCTGGTGGGGGTTGTAAGCTTCTCGAGATCCCTCGAGAGGTAAAGCCTGTTGCGATTCCCACGCATCAAGTTTTTGGCGCCGCAGCTCGGGGAATAGTTATTGTCTAGGTTAGAATTTCTTTTTATTAGGTCTACTTGCTAGATTCCTTTCTAGTAAGATTTTACTTTTATTTTTAGGTTTTCTTTAGTCTATCTTATTTCTTCGTGTCTTTGTTCGTACTCTTTACTATCCGACATCATGGAAGGTGGTAACATCTTTGAACCCGTCATCCCACCACAACAAAACCCACCACTAGAACCCCTTAGGCCCCGAACCTTAGGAGAGTATTCCCGACCTAGCCACCAAGGCTACCGAAACACCATTGAGCTCACCGGAGCCAATGTGACCCCCTTGCGATCCGACACCATCCGGTTGGTGCAAAGCGGATGTGCATTCCATGGACTTCGTTCCGAAGATCCAAACCAACATCTTAAGGACTTCCTCAAAATCGTAGATTCCATAGACCTAGATGTTGAAACTAGAGAGACTACCCATTTACGTCTATTCCAATTCTCTCTACGGGATCAAGCTAGTCAATGGCTTGAGCGTTTACCCACGGGATCCATCACCACATGGGACAATCTCGCCGATCGCTTCCTTACCCAATTCTTTCCACCGGAAAGGACTGCAATGCTTAGAAGGGACATTTTGATGTTTGAGCAACAGCGGGGTGAAACTTTCTACGAGGCTTGGGCCCGTTTTAAGGATCTCCTACACAAGATCCCTCATCATGGCATAAACCTTTGGTTATTAGTCCAGATTTTCTACGACCATGTTGACTATCACACTAAGCGCACCATCGACAGGGCCGCGGGAGGTAAATTGCGTGATAAGAACGCCGAGGAGTCTTGGGCAATTATCGAAGAGCTCGCTATTGATAATCATGAGATGTGGGAATTTAAACATACGATAGAAGCGGCCATCAATGCAGTCTCGACATCTGGAGGAACCACCGAAATCCCCGATGAACTCCTATGCAAACTTGAGGCAAAAGTTGACTATTTTGAGGAAAGACAAAGGAGACCTTTGAGTCCTAGACGGGCTACTGTCAATTCTGTCTCAAAAACAATTTCGGCACCATTATCTGAATCACCCTCTAGGGAAAACGCCGAGACTTTTCAGAACTATGCCCCACCTTGTTCCCCTCCCAAAGAGCTTGGTTCGGAGTTTAAAGCTAGGATGAGAGAATATATGGCAACTCACTCTGATCGGCTTGCTAGATTCGAGGAAGCAGTTTATAAGCAGAAAGAGGAAATGCAGGAGAAAATGAATGAGATAATGAGTCTCTTAGAGGAGTATGCCAACCAGAGAACCCCCGAAAGAATACTACTAAGGAAAGAAAGTGCCACTCCCACCACCCAATTTGTTAGCTCCATCACCATCGTCCAAAAAGATAACGAGAAGGCAGGAACTCCTGCTAAACAGACCTTAGAAAAACCACAAGAATCCCAACCTTTGAGCTACTACCTGAAACATGATATAAACGAAAACACCATAACAAATTGGATTAAGGGTGATGGGCGTAACCAACCTCCCAATCAGGGGTCTGAAAATGAGGAAGAAGTGAAAGATGAGTATGATACGCTACCTGGAGGATCAGTATTTGAAAGACTAGTGGTACAAAAGGTAGCTACTAAGCAGGTGGCATGTGGGAACTTTGAGATACCAACAAGCATCGGGGACTTGAAACATCTTAGTGCTTTCGCCGACCAAGGATCGGAAGTAAATCTTATGCCCCTGACTATTTACGTCCAACTAACGTCAAAAATGCCAACCCCTACTCGTGTTAGGTTATCTCTCGTTGGACACTCGTACGTATATCCCCTAGGAATCGCAGAAGATGTGTTAGTTAATGTCGCTGGATTCATGTACCCCGTTGATTTTATGATCATCGATGATAAAGGGGATGGATGCATGCCAATAATCCTTGGGTCACCATTCCTCACCACCGCTAAGGCTGTCATTAAGTATGAAGGTAGAAAGATCGAGCTTAAATCTGGAAAAAGAAAGATTAGCTTTCCCATGACCCCACAAAGTAAGCATGAGGATTTGAGTTGGAGAAAGGTCAAAAACAACATTGACACGACACCCATTTGTGTTCAGAATAAAATTCTTGCATGGGAGGCAAGAATCAAAAGCTATAAGGAAGAAAAAAATGAGCGAAGCAAAAACAATAAGGTTCAGGCAGAATTCGAATATACTCAACCCATAAATAATCATGTACCATTTGAGGAAGGGAACTTGGTGCTCTTGAGACACTTGGAAACAACAATACCACCCGATAAACCAAGTCCTTGGAAGTATGGGCCATTCACAATCGAAGGTGTGAGCCAAGATGGGGTAGCTAACTTGAGAAGCAAATTAGGTGGGAAGGTGATTGCGAGTATCGACAGATTGAGGCACTACCACCATAACAGTAATGATCACAACTATATGGGGTATATCATTTCAAATGATGAGATCACATAGTAACCCATGACCTTGAGTCTAGCTACAAGACTCGTAAATAAAGAAAAACGCTTCTTGGGAGGCAACCCATGCTTTGTATGATTTTATTTTGTTTGATTGTTATTTGCTTCCGTATGCATGCTTTATTTTTATTGTTGGTTGATCATGTTTCTCAATTAAAAAGTGGAAATACTTTACTATGTTGTTTGGCCTAGTCTTAACTCCAACCTAAAAGTATTTTTTCAAAAGATAAGTGTAAGGGGAAACCCCAAATATGGTTTTAAGAAACAAACCGATCATGATTCTCCACAATATTAAATGAACATGTGTATTCGTATTTTGTTAGAGTCAAATGCTTGTATTGAGTCATAATGAAGTTTTGCAGGATTTTCCAGGAAGTAGGACAAAGTTTTTCCAGAAATTTTCCGGAAACTTAACATAAGAATTTCTGCAGGTCCATTCTGACGGCGTCATGAGTTTACTCTTGACGGCGTCAGGAGTAAAAATCTGGAAATTTTACCGGTTTTGTTTTTCTAACGGAGTCTTATGGTTTTTGTGAATTATTAAGTTTTATAATCTCCAGGAAATCTGCAAACTTCATTCCACAAGCATTATATCTTACTTTGTTTTCTAGGATTTAGTAACTTACATAGGATGCCGCCGATTTTACGCGAGGTTGTCTTGTCTATTTTTGTCAGGATTTACAGGTTATGTTCGACAAGGAGATGATTTATATTCTGGAAGGGAAGCTTTGATTATTCATTTTCTTGGAGGAAGATCTAATCTGGCCAACCTATAATCCATACCGAGCGAATCAGGGGAGTATTTGATTTCATTCTTTTTACTTTTTTTCACTTTTACATTCTTTACTTGAACATTGGGGACAATGTTCATCTTAAGTGTAAGGGGAGGGTAAAAAGATGATACCTTACATATGCACTTTCGCTTGAGTTTGTTTTGTTTAATGGTAGATGTGTAATAAAACTATGAGAAATACTTGTTAGTGAAATTTTAGCGCCAAATTTAAAATTTTTTACAACATTTAGGAGTGAAACTTTAGCCATAGCAAGCGTCTCATGGATAGGAGATTGTATGACTAGCACATAACCGTATATTCAGAAAAATTTTCCACCCAAATATGTGAGGTTCGCCTTTAGATTTGATAGGAAAAGCATTCATTATTAGTGCTTATGAGTGTACCGGTAGCATTTAGATTCTAGAACTTGCGTTAGTGATGCATCCCGAGACCGCTAGTGAGACTACATTCGTGTGGTAGGATTTACTACATGATAAGAGGCATTAGGATCACCCTTGTGTTAAACCCGTATTATAATTACTTGACCATTTAAGTCATATTACTTGGCTAGTTAAGTCAACTAATTTTTCCCACACCCTTAGCGTTGTACTCATTTTTAGTACACGAAACCCCTAGTACACCCCTCCGAGCCTATCTTTTCGTTTCTAACTTTAAGCATTTTACTTAAAGGAAGAATTTGTTACATCCCACTTAAATGTACACCCAAATCGCCTTAGCCTTCCGTGTATGCGCTCATCTTTAGTGCATTATTGTTATTTGTTAAACCCTAAGTTAACTTTCTAATTGATTACATGGTTGCTAAGTCGAGTCATATCCTTGTACATATTGTTTTGGGACGATTGGGCTCATGGGTAGGTACTTATTTTATGGAGTAATGGGGAAGAACATCAATTATTACCCCTATATGTACGTTAATCTTAAAAGTGCTCCAAGTGTTTTGATTTTTCTAATTCGAGTCATTAGATTAGTTTATTGTAAAGTATGTAAAGATTCAAGTGTAAGGGGAATTTTCAACCCCTATGATGTATTATTTTGGATGGTAGGGCAAGAGTGTATGCAAAAAAAAAAAAAAAAAAAAAAAAAAAAAAAAAAAAAAAAATCGAAAAAATCAAGAAGAAGAAAAAAAAAATAGAAAAAGAAAAAGAGAAAAACATACGGACTACCATCCCTTTTTATCCTATGTTCATTTTATGTTTTTGTTATTTCTCATTTATTAGCTTAAGTCGAGTCTAGTCTTGGCTTAGCAACGCCATATTGTACATGTAATTAACCAAGATTGTTAACTCGCCACCAGTAAAACTTCCTTTATCCAACAAAACCGTGTAATTCATATCCCTATACCTAACGTTACAACCCTTTAAAAGACCTCTTTGATAGTTTATCCTAGGTGCTTACGCCATGTGGTGGAGGTTTGATCCTTTCCCAAGCCTATGGTAATCTATTTTGCTATGACAGGTAGTGAGAGATATCTTCCATTTCCATAATGTTATATTACTTTATTACACCCGAGAGATGTGAGTATCTAAACACTATTTGTGAGGTGCTAGTGTATGACCTCCGAGCTTGTCTATTGGTCTTTAATGGAACGATTATTTGTTGTAATTACTTTTATATTAGTGTTAAATGACCTCTAACTTGTCTTTTGACTAGAATAAAAGCGCATTTGCTTGAGAACAAGCAAATCTCAAGTGTAAGGGTATATGATAAGGCAAAAAATGAACCACTTTTAGGGGGTCATTTAAGCCCGAATCCGAATTTATTTGATCAAATATTGCCCTAAATCGTTCCTTTTGTGATTTTAGGTACTTGGAGAGTGAATTCTGGAAAATAAGCCATTTTGGACGTTTTTGGAGCATAAAAGTGAAGAAAACGGCAAAGTCTCAATTTTCCATGCTGGGAACAGTAGGTGACGGCGTCAAGAGTAATTTCCTGACGGCGCCAAACCTCAATAATAAAATATGAGAGTTCATGAAGGCGTCAAGAGTTTTCCTGACGGCGTCAAACCCCAAGAATTAAAATCCGTAGTTGATGACGGTGTCACACACAGGGCGTCAAGAGTAATTTGTGTGATGGCCTAGGCCTTGACGGCGTCAGAAGTAGATCAAGGCCGTCCGAGGAAGTATTTGGCGGCGAGATGACGGCGTCACACCTTTGTTCTTGACGCCGTCATCCCTATTTTCCTATATATAGTTTTCTAGTTTTTCACATTAAAAGAGAGAAGTTTTGGGAGAAACCCTAAGTACGATTTTGGTGTAACTTTACAGGTTTTTCAAGGGTTCCAACCCCTTGATACCTTGCATGATTAATCAAGATAAGTGTTCTTCTAATTCAATCAATATGTCTATGTGTTGGTTGTCTATATCTTGTTTTTTTCTTAATTCTATCATGCTAGGCTAGATCTCTTTTGTGTTTGCTTAGATCTAATGAAACCTAGATATTGATTATGTGTTGATTACTTGTTTATTCTTGTTTTGGATGAATGATTTATATGTTAGGCTTAAGAAAACTGGCAGATCTTCAAATGGTAACATGCTTGAACGTCTTAAGAAACATGAACCGAGGCGCACTAGGTCTTTATTGGTTGTATTTAATGCATGAGCCACTGTTTACAATCCCTATAGTTGTGCTGGGCATGGTGTAGGAGGAGATAAGAGCTCATAGAATTGGGGAGTTATGTGTGCCACCCCATGAATGGTATTAAGGAATACGATCCGTCATCCATGCAATTATAACAAGTAATTAACGTGTAAAAGATATCTAGGGAGTAGTGAAATCTAAGTAAACACATTTTCTCCAATTACTGCTCACAACTTTAGTTTAATTAGTTTATTTTCATTTTTATTATTTTATTTTGATTGCATCTTAGTATTGGGTTAGTTGAATAGCAACTAATTCCGCCCAAATCCTTCAAAACCGAGATTTTATTTGCTTTCTAAAAAATATAAAAACACAAAAATAATCATCCTTCACCTTTAGAACTAGTATTTAGGCTTTCTAATCCTAGCGACACTATTCCTAAGCTGAACGATCAATCCCCCGGTACTTGTCACTATACTATACTACAACGATCAGGTACACTGCCTGGTGGGGGTTGTAAGCTTCTCGAGATCCCTCGAGAGGTAAAGCCTGTTGCGATTCCCACGCATCATTAACTTGCTTATTTATGTTTTATTTATGCTTATGAATGCATGCTTTAACTCTTAATCTATATACATACTTGCATGATTAGCTTATATATATATATATATATATATATATATATATATATATATATATATATATATATATATATATATATATATATATATATATATATATATATATATATATATATATATCATGTATGCTTATAATAGACCAAAACAAATGTGAAATGTCCAAATGGTGCTTGCTGCAAATACAAAACAGAAAAAAAAATTTTTCCAGAAAATTTTTTGAAAAATTTTGGTTTCTGGGTCGTCAGATGGGCGGCCCCCTTAAATCATAAGGGCGGCCCCCTTAAAATTAAGGGGACCGGCCTCCATTTAAGGGGACCGGCCATCTGAAACAGTTTTTACACAGTTTTCTTTTGCATCATGTGATCCCTTTTGCTAGTCCCAGCTACCATTTCCCTTAAAAACTAAACTGATTTTGGAATATCACATTACAATTTCAAATTAATTCCACTTCTAAACATGTTTTCCACTATATAATCCCCATGCATGTTTAATTCACATTCCATCATCCTCAAACATTCATCAAACATCATCATGTCATCACCAAGAACCACCTATTCAAACAATGCCAAGAAACAAAAACTTGTCATCATTCCACCCAAACAACTTTTCATTGATCTTACAAATGAAGACAACACCACTCCATCTCCACCACCTCAATGTTCATCTCCTAGTGCACCAAATGCACCCTCCAAAACACCTTCAACAAATGGAAACTCTACTTCCTCCATACCATCCACTTCATCCATTAATGACTACATTAACACCCACTTATCTTCCCCACCAATGGTTCAACCATCAAAATCTACCAATGAAAACACAACCCTTGCATTAACTCTCTCACTATCACCATTAACACCTCTTGATGCACACTTCTCATCATCCCCTATCAATCCACCAACCTATAACCCCGTCCCATGGAGCTTACTTGAAGCTCATGGTGACACTTGCCTTTGTTGCATCCACAACCGAACAATTGTGTTCGGACTAAGAGATGAAATGAAATACATGTTTTCTCACATTGAAAACTTGTTGCATCCACCACCAACAACAAACTCAACTCCTCCACCACCATCAACAAACACTCCTCCTCCATCACCATCTCCATGTTCACCATCCATTCCTCCCAATTAAACATGCTTGGTGTCTCACAAATAAAATTACATTAAACCATTTTGGGTGGCAAGCTCTAGAGTGGACTATCATGTTTGAGCCTTGGTTTATTATTCTTTTGTGATGATTGTAAGCCCTTAGGCTTTTGTTAGTTGCATTACTTGTTATGTTTGTTAATGTAATGCTTGATGTATCCTTTTCATATTATTAATGTTATGGTTATGTTTAGTCTCTACTCTTGCATGCTATATACATATATATGTTGCTTGTCCACTAAATATTTTTGCAAGATATCCATATCTCGATTTCCTTTTGGCCTCATAACGAGGGGGAGTATACTTCAAGGGGGAGCTTCTATATAATTGGGATAACCTTTTTGATGCTAACAAAAAGGGGGAGAAGTGATATAAACTCACAAGAATACTTGTATATATACTAATTTTTCGATTAATGAGTTTAGATTTTGTAATCATCAAAAAGGGGGAGATTGTTGACATAAATAATGTATGAAAACGTTATTTATATTTTTCGATATCTCTATATTTTGACGATCACAAAATGTAAACTAATCAAACGTAAGATTACTACGTAAACAAGTATTAAGCTAGTTTATATCACTATATCCAACTTAATCACTTAAGGTATGGATAAACAAGTGCTTAATACATCTTATGATCAAAGGGATATTTAATTAACTAATACAAAGGTTATTTAAATATATAAACATATTATATATTTTTGAAAAACACTTTTGGTAATAAAGAAAAATGTTTTAATCATACTAAATATATGATTTCAAATATTTAACCAAAATCAGTTAGTTTTTCACCAAATAAACTTTCTCCACTAAAAGACAAGTTTTTTGGCCGTTACAGTTGGGCGGCCCCCTTAATTATAAGGGGCGGTCCCCTTAATTTTAAGGGGGCCGGCCACGATTTAAGGGGACCGGCCAGGCTCCCCTGTCAGAAAATGTCAGAATTCTTCTCCTATAAATACCACCTTAATTCTGGAATTTTCACTCACCTTTTGCACGAAATTTTCAGATCTATAACTCTCTAAACATCCTCTAAAACCCTTTGATCATTTGTATATTAATCCTTATTTCAAGTGATTCAATCCCTCATCATCCATTCTCATCCAAAGTGCAAAAGAAGAACACTCTTTCTACAACCAAGTTCAAGAAGTGTTGAAGAGTAGTTGTGCATAGTGTATATATACATTCATTTGTGAATATTGTGTTGTGCTTGTTATATATTGTTTAGAAGATATAGAAGTTGTGTAGGAAGTAGAAGTTGATTAGTAGTGAAGTAGGTTTGTTGTGAAGATTGGTGTGAAGTAGAAGATTGGTGTGTTGAAGATTGGTGTGTAGAAGATAGGTGTGAAGAAGATTGGTGTGTAGAAGATAGGTGTGAAGAAGATTGGTGTGTAGTATATTGGTGTGAAGAAGTTGTGTAGAAGTAGTGATCAAGTTGTGAAGTTGTTGTGGTGTGTAAATTGGTGTGTAAGGTTTTCTCCGCCAAAAGGGAGTTTGTTGACATAGTGAAGAAAACTCTCGAGTAGGTGACTCGGGGAGTGGAGTAGGAATAAGGAAGGTGTCCTTGTAGCCGAACCACTATAAATCATTGTGTTGTGGTTTGATCTTTCTAACTCTTCTCATTACTTATTTATTTACCTTTACTATATTAGTTTTGTTAATTAGTTACCATACAATAGTTTATATAGTGCAAGTATTGAGTTCACATAAACTAGAATCGAAGTTTTTAAAACAAACTTGTGTTTATAAATTTAAAAGGACGTAAAACTATTCAACCCCCCCTTCTAGTTTTCCACACTCTCCACTTCGGATGGAGTTCTCTAAGAAATTTCCTGACAAAGTTCTTACTACAAAAAGATTCGTCAAGTGCTTTAAGTGAAGTAATAATAGTATTAAATCTAGCAAAAGCATTATCAATAATTTCATCTTCGGAAATAACAAATTACTCATATTGTTGAACAAGAAGATCAATTTTGTTATCTTTAACTTGTGAGTTTCCTTGATGAGTGACAATTAAAGATTGCCAAATATCTTTGGTGGTTTTACACAAAAAGACTCTTTCGTATTCTTTCTTAGGCAAAGCATTGTAAAGCATCATTTTTGCTTCATTATTTTTACCTATTAATTTCTTTTGATCATCATCTTTGATGTTAGTAACTACGTTATCACCATCAATAATTATATACCACAAATCTATATCTTTAGATTTCACGTAAGTTTCAAAACGGTTTTTCCAATATATAAAACCGTTTGCTTCAAAGAGTGGTGGTCTTTGCATAGATTGCCCTTCTTTGTAATTTTCAATATCCATGGATCGTTTCAAGTTTTAAAAACAATATATTTTAAAAGCTTGAGTAACGTAGCTCTTGATGCCAATTGTGGAAAACTAGAAGGGGGGTTGAATAGTTTACCGATTAAAATCTTTTTAACTTGTTAAGTTAGCTTTGAAACTTTCCGTTTGATCAAAGATATATGCACAAACACAATATATAACATGCAAGTAAATGAAAGAAATGATCAAACCACAACACGAGTATTTATCGTGGTTCGGCTACAAGGACTCTTTTTCCTTACCCTACGTCCACCCCCCGAGTATCCA
Source organism: Artemisia argyi (assembly GCA_030686995.1). Taxonomy (NCBI): domain Eukaryota; kingdom Viridiplantae; phylum Streptophyta; class Magnoliopsida; order Asterales; family Asteraceae; genus Artemisia; species Artemisia argyi. The sequence continues at coordinate 139,374,613 of CM060683.1, read as the reverse complement.
ACTCAAGAGTTTCTTTCACTAGTCAACAAGCTCCTTTCACCGGCGGAGAAAACCTTACACGTCGCTTATACTTTTACCGACACAAAGCTAAATGTCGAGTTCTTTTACAAGGGCACAACCACTCCCGTTAGTTCTTTTACTAGGATACAACAACTCCCAACACTCTTTGTATTTTGAGGACTAAAATACTAACCGATCACTACTGAAAATACACAATCAAATGAAGTGTAAACTACACAAGTCTACACAATGCTAAGCTAACAAGTCTTGCAACGTTGTGTTGAATACTTGTTACTTTTAGTAAGCTCGTGAATCTCTTTGCTACAAAAAGAAACTTCACATATGAAATGTTAAGAGGTTAGATGAAAGAATGAATGTGTGTGTAAAATGTAATGTAAAGTGATGAGCCAAAATTCAACTTGTGGCTCAATATTTATAGCCAAAACCTTCTGCAGGTCTGGCGGATTAGGCGGACCCCTGAGAAGGGTTCCGCCCGTGTACCTCCAGGGTACCGCCGGGCTTGGAGTTGGTTTTGCAATAAATCTTGCAAACCAAACAAGGTCTTGTCTCATTACTCCTAGCAACCAAACAATGTCACATCTCATAATAACAAGTCAAATAGAAAGCTTGCAAGCAACAACAAAGTTAGTCAAACACATTTCTTTCCATAAATGCATAATGACAAAACTTGCCATAAATGTGATGTGACAATTTCTAATTTAAGAAATAAACTTGTGTTGTGTTTTATGAAATGTAAAATGTAGCAAAAGTCTAGTTTATGCAAGTCTTTAAAACTAAAATTATGTTTTACTTAGAAACAAAAGTTTACATTTGTCATTAACAAAACTTAGCGAAGATCGTAAAATATAAATAACGTTTTTAGGCGATATTTGTATTAACAGATGAGTCTTGGGTAATTGCAATGCAAGAAGAGTTAAACCAATTTGTTAGGAATGATGTATGGACATTAGTTCCTCAACCAAAGAGTCAAACTATAATTGGAACAAAATGGGTATTTCGTAATAAAATGGATGAAAATGGAATTGTGTCTAGAAACAAAGCTAGGCTAGTTGCACAAGGATATAACCAACAAGAAGGCATTGAATACGATGAAACTTTTGCTCCGGTTGCTAGGCTCGAGTCAATTAGAATCTTACTTGCATATGCATGTGCACATAATTTCAAACTCTTTCAAATGGACATCAAAAGTGCATTTCTAAACGGAGTCATAAATGAAGAAGTGTATGTTGCTCAATCACCGGGCTTCATCGATTTTGAAAAACCAAATCATGTTTACAAACTTAAAAAGGCTCTTTACGGACTTAAGCAAGCTCCAAAAGCATGGTATGATCGACTTAAAACCTTCCTAGTTGACCATAAGTATACCATGGGCTTAGTTGATAATACTCTCTTCACTGAGAAGAAAGATTCACATATTATCATAGTCCAAATCTATGTTGATGACATTATATTTGGATCAACTTGTCAAGAATTATGTGTGGATTTCTCAAAAATCATGCATGACGAGTTTGAAATGAGTATGATGGGAGAACTCAACTTTTTCCTAGGACTCCAAATTAAACAACTAGAAGATGGTATCTTCTTTAACCAATCTAAATATATTAAGGACATGCTTAAGAAATTTGGATCAGAAGATTCGAAACCAATCAAAACACCCATGTCCACGGAAACTAAACTAATCAAGGATGAGGAAAGTGAATCCGTAGATAGCACTAAATATAGAGGTATGATTGGTAGTCTACTTTACCTAACGGCTAGTAGACCCGACATTATGTTTAGTGTTTGTCTATGTGCTCGTTTTCAAGAAGATCCTAAGACTATCCATCTCGAAGCCGTTAAAAGGATTTTTAGGTATATTAAGGGCACTACACATTTAGGTTTATGGTATCCCAAAGGAACGGGAATAGACACCATAGTGTATGCCGACTCGGATCATGCTGGTGACTATGTTGATAGAAAAAGTACAAGTGGTATTTTGATGCGTGGGAATCGCACCTTGCTTTACCTCTCGAGGGATCTCGAGAAGCTTACAACCCCCACCAGGCAGTGTACCTGATCGTTGTAGTATAGTATAGTGACAAGTACCGGGGGATTGATCGTTCAGCTTAGGAATAATGTCGCTAGGATTAGAAAACCTAATTAATAGTTCTAGAGGTGAGGGATGATTATTTTTGTATTTTTATATTTTTATGAAAGCAATTAAAATCTCGGTTTTTGAAGGAGTGGGCGGAATTAGTTGCTATTCAACTAACCCAAAACTAATATATAATCAAAATAAAATAATAAAAATGAAAACAAACTAATTATACTAAGGTTGTGAGCAGTAATTGGAGAAATTGTGTTTACTTAGACTTCACTACTCCCTAGATATCTTTTACATGTTAATTACTTGTTATACTTGTATGGATGACGGATTGTATTCCTTAATATCATTCGTGGGGTGGCATACATAACTCCCCAACTCTATGAGCTCTTATCTCCTCCTACACCATGACCCAGCACAACTATAGGGATTGTAAACAGTGGCTCATGCATTAAATACAACCAATAAAGATCTAGTACGCCTCGGTTCATGTTTCTTAAGACGTTCAAGCATGTTACCATTTGGAGATCTGCCAGTTTTCTTAAGCCTAACATATAAATCATTCATCCAAGAACAAGAATAAACAAATAATCAACACATAATCAACATCTAGGTTTCATTAGATCTAAGCAAACACAAGAGAGATCTAGCCTAGCATAATTGAATTGAGACAAGAACAAGAGATAAACGACCAACACATAGACATATTGATTGAATTAGGAGAACACTTATCTCAATTACAATGCAAGGTATCAAGGGTTTGGAACCCTTGAAAAACCTGTAAAAGAGGCACCAAATTTGTCTTTAGGGTTTCACCAAAACTTCTCTCCTTTTAATGAAAAAACTAGAAAACTATATATAGGAAAAGTAGGCTGACGGCGTCAAGAGTTACATGTGACGCCGTCACCTCGCCGCCATATACTTCCTCGGACGGCCTTGATCTACTTATGACGGCATATGTGACGCCGTCACCGACCACGGTATTTTATTCTTGCCACTTTGACGCCGTCATGAAGGCGTTTGACGCCGTCACCACCTTCGGTATTTTAATCTTCATGTCTGACGCCGTCAAGATATTACTCTTGACGTCGTCACCTTGTATCTTCAGCATGGAAATTTGGTACTTTGCCGTTTTCTTCACTTTTATGCTCCAAAAAAGTCAAAATGGCTTATTTTCCAGAATTCACTCTCCAAACACCTAAAATCACAAAAGGAACGATTTAGGGCAAGATTTGATCAAATAAATTCGGATTCGGGCTTAAATGACCCCCTAAAAACGGATCATTTTTCGCCTCATCATATACCCTTACACTTGAGATTTGCTTGTCCTCAAGCAAATGAGCTTTTATTCTACTCAAAATACAAGTTAGGGGTCATTTAACACTAATATAAAAGTAATTACAACAAATAATCGTTCTACTAAAGACCAATAGACAAGCACAGAGGTCATACACAAGCACCTCACAAATAGTGTTTAGATACTCACATCTCTCGGGTGTAATAAAGTAATATAACATTATGGAAATGGAAGATATCTCTCACTACCTGTCATAGCAAAATAGATTACCATAGGCTTGGGAAAGGATCAAACCTCCACCACATGGCGTAAGCACCTAGGATAAACTATCAAAGAGGTCTTTTAAAGGGTTGTAACGTTAGGTATAGGGATATGAATTACACGGTTTTGTTGGATAAAGGAAGTTTTACTAGTGGCGAGTTAACAATCTTGGTTAATTACATGTACAAGATGGCGTTGCTAAGCCAAGACTAGACTCGACTTAAGCTAATAAATGAAAAATAACAAAAACACAAAATGAACATAGAATAAAAACGGGATAGTAGTCTGTATGTTTTTTTTTTTTTTTTTTTTTTTTTTTTTTCTTCTTCTTTTTTCTTTTTCTTTTTCGATTTTTTTTTTTTTTTTTTTTTTTTTTTTTTTTTTTTTTTAGACATACACTCTTACCCTACCATCCGAAATAATACATCTTAGGGGATGAGAATTCCCCTTACACTTGAATCTTTACATACTTTACATTAAACTATTCTAATGACTCGAATTAAGAAAATCAAAACACTTGGAGCACTTTTAAAATTAACGTACATATGGGGGTAATAAATGATGTTCTTCCCCATTACTCCATAAAATAAGTACTTACCCATGAGTCCCAATCGTCCCAAAACAATATGTACAAGGATATGACTCGACTTAGCAACCATGTAATCAATTAGAAAGTTAACTTAGGGTTTAACAAATAACAATAATGCACTAAAAATGAGCGCATACACGGAAGGCTAAGGCGATTTGGGTGTACATTTAAGTGGGGTGTAACAAATTCTTCCTTTAAGTAAGATGCTTAAAGTTAGAAACGAAAAGATAGGCTCGGAGGGGTGTACTAGGGGTTTCGTGTACTAAAAATGAGTACAACGCAAAGGGTGTGGGAAAAATTAGTTGACTTAACTAGCCAAGTAATATGACTTAAATGGTCAAGTAATTATAATACGGGTTTAACACAAGGGTGATCCTAATGCCTCTTATCATGTAGTAAATCCTACCACACGAATGTAGTCTCACTAGCGGTCTCGGGATGCATCACTGACGCAAGTTCTAGAATCTAAATGCTACCGGTACACTCATAAGCACTAATAGTAAATGCTTTTCCTATCAAATTTAAAGGCGAACCTCACATTTTTGGGTGGAAAATTTTTCTGAATATACGGTTATGTGCTAGTCATACAACCTCCTATCCATGAGACGCTTGCCATGGCTAAAGTTTCACTCCTAAATGTTGTAAAAAATTTTAAATTTGGCGCTAAAATTACACTAACAAGTATTTCTCGTAGTTTTATTACACATCTACCATCAAACAAAACAAACTCAAGCGAAAGTGCATATGTAAGGTATCATCTTTTTACCCTCCCCTTACACTTAAGATGAACATTGTCCCCAATGTTCAAGTAAATAATGTAAAAGTGAAAAAGTAAAGAGAATGAAATCAAATACTCCCCTGATTCGCTTGGTATGGATTTTAGGTTGACCAGGTTAAATCCTCTTCCAAGAAAACGAACAATCAAGGCTTCCCTTCCAGAATATAAATCATCTTCTTGTCAAACATAACCTGTAAATCCTGACAACAATAGACAAGGCAACCTCGCGTAAAATCGGCGGCATCCTATATAAGTTACTAATCCTAGAAAACAAAGTAAGATATAATGCTTGTGGAATGAAGTTTGCAGATTTCCTGGAGATTATAAAACTTAATAATTCACAAAAACCATAAGACTCCGTTAGAAAAACAAAACCGGTAAAATTTCCAGATTTTTAACTCCTGACGCCGTCAAGAGTAATACTCTGACGCCGTCAGAATGGACCTGCAGAAATTCTTATGTTAAGTTTCCGGAAAATTTCTGGAAAAACTTCGTCCTACTTCCTGGAAAATCCTGCAAAACTTCATTATGACTCAATACAAGCATTTGACTCTAACAAATACGAATATACATGTTCATTTAAAATTGTGGAGAATCATGATCGGTTTGTTTCTTGAAAACATATTTGGGGTTTCCCCTTACACTTATCTTTTGCAAAAATACCTTTAGGTTGGAGTTAAGACTAAGCCAAACAACATAATAAAGTATTTCCGCATTAATTGAGAAATATGATCATCCAACAATAAAAATAAAACATGCATACGGAAGCAAATAACAATCAAACAAATAAAATCACACAAAACATGGGTTGCCTCCCAAGAAGCGCTTGTTTTTGTTCGAGTCACGAGCCTGACTCTACCCTTATTTAATGGAAATAGGGGAGGTTTTCTCTACACTTAGGATTAATTGCGGGTGAAAGTAGCGATACACACCCTTAGGGTGGAAGTATGCCACGTGAGAAAAGAGTGGTGGATGAATTATATGCTCAAACGGGTGTGCTCCTTTCATCATAACCTTACCTAGTTCACTTTGGTCAATGAGTGAGTTGAAGTTTTCTCCTAAGAAGGGATCATTTTCTATCAACTTCGAGAGATTCCTAGTTGGGGATCTATCTTGACCTAATAAACCCGGTTTAAACCCATAATGTTTCTTACGATCAATCATGAATGGGTGATGTAAGTATGTAAGGTCATGGTTCACTCCTATGTCAACTTCCTCTCTACAAGGCTTAGAGTCTACTACCTTTATCTTAAGACTACCCGGACTATATGGTTTGATGGGTGGATCGGAACCTATTTCAATTCCTAAATTCACATCCAAGGATGGAAGATTAGGTAACGGTTTTGGTTGAGGCTCCGGTTCATCAAAACTAGGAACTTCCCTAGAACTAAGGGTAAGGTTATCATTATAAGCATTCAAACCTATATCCTCTAGTTGTGTTTGGTCCAAGGGTTCTACCTCTATTGTGGTTCCTATAGTCTCTTCGACTTCTTTCGGGTAAGCCACGGGCGGTGTGTGTGCCTCAAATGATGGTAGGATTTGTGGGGTACTTAGTGGGCTTACGTTACTTACCTCATCCTCCATTTTATCTAGATTACCTATGTGTTTGCTTTGTACTATAGCTTTAGGTGACATCCACACAGGTATCCCTAAGTAATCATCCCCAGATAAACTTCCTGTTTGCTCCATCAAACTTGTTTTTGATTGATTTGTGATGTTGTTTGTTGGGTTGTCTACTCTATAATAATATTGGGCACAGTTTTCCATGGTATCCCACGCTTCTTCATCATTTAATTCCCTAGGGCCCCCATTGGCAAAATCATCGATGCGCATTTGGTCACATCGGTTGACACGATAGTAAAAGGTTTCGGTTAGGGATGCTAAAGAGAAACTATGATGAGGGAATTTTCGAAGTAAATTTTTAAAACGAGTCCATGCATCATATATGGGTTCATCTCGATATTGTTTGAAATTCGAGATGTCAACAGGGTAGAATGGCCTTTTTTGTTGGTGGTATGGTGGATTCGCGTACTCCATAATGGTGAACGGAATAGTCAATGGAAATTACGAACAAACACACAAAGAAAAAGATAGACTAAAGAAATCCTAAAAAAAATAAAAATAAAATCTTACTAGAAAGGAATCTAGCAAGTAGACCTAATAAAAAGAAATTCTAACCTAGATAATAACTATTCCCCGGTAACGGCGCCAAAAACTTGATGCGTGGGAATCGCACCTTGCTTTACCTCTCGAGGGATCTCGAGAAGCTTACAACCCCCACCAGGCAGTGTACCTGATCGTTGTAGTATAGTATAGTGACAAGTACCGGGGGATTGATCGTTCAGCTTAGGAATAGTGTCGCTAGGATTAGAAAACCTAATTAATAGTTCTAGAGGTGAGGGATGATTATTTTTGTATTTTTATATTTTTATGAAAGCAATTAAAAACTCGGTTTTTGAAGGAGTGGGCGGAATTAGTTGCTATTCAACTAACCCAAAACTAATATATAATCAAAATAAAATAATAAAAATGAAAACAAACTAATTATACTAAGGTTTTGAGCAGTAATTGGAGAAATTGTGTTTACTTAGACTTCACTACTCCCTAGATATCTTTTACATGTTAATTACTTGTTATACTTGTATGGATGACTGATTGTATTCCTTAATATCATTCGTGGGGTGGCATACATAACTCCCCAACTCTATGAGCTCTTATCTCCTCCTACACCATGACCCAGCACAACTATAGGGATTGTAAACAGTGACTCATGCATTAAATACAACCAATCACTACTACAAAAAACTTCATAGACACTGGTTAGAATGGCTCATGAAAACTGGTTTTGGAACCACTCTCTGTGATGGGGTATCTCTATGACTCACACACATTGAAACCGGTTTTATAACCGGTGTCTAAAAGGAGCATGAAGACTTGTTTTCTTGTTAGAACCGGTTTCTATCATAGAGCAAACAAACTCGTTTTTGAATCTTATAACCGGTCCTTGTGATAGTTATTTTAGGAAAATTTTATTTTAAAAAATTACAAAATTTCCACTTTTTCATAATTTCTCAAATCAACAACTTAATTAAAGCACAAAGTTACAGTCAAAGGTAATACACTAAAACTTTAGTATTATTGATATCAAATTATGTTACAACTTACAACGAACATCACTTACAACTTTAAGTTATAATCCTTAGAGGATTTGTGTCACAAAACTCACTCATTTACAACTTATTTTTCAGAACAATCTAATCTAACAATTGAGCCTTACGCTTTCATTATGCATCCGTCCTTTCGTCAAGTTTCCATGTGTTTTCTTCTTTCTTGATAAATGAGCTACACAAATGAATACAGGAATGTCAAGTTTTTACACGAAACAAAATTTTAAACTAGATGATTTAGGATACTTATTCATTAAAAGCATACTTTTATATGTTTCCATTTAAGCTATATTTTACTAGCTTACCCGTTAGAGATGTAAAATAACCAGATATCAAATAGATCGAACATCCACTTGAAAACATACCATAAGAGTTAATTGTAAAGTCACAATGCTAAGTTCCACATATTATAGAATAAATGTATCGTGACACACCTCTGCCTCTTTGGCAGCTACAACCTTTACATTAGGTGGTTTATATGCGGCATGTTACTTCTGAACGTTAGGAAGATTAATGGGTTCCAACAACAGCCCAAGATGACTTTCACCGTTGTCCTAAACATCAACAATAATACTTCAGTTTTACAGCTAAAATACCAAAAAGCTGGTCCGAAAAAATTATATAAATATGATACATACATAACCTTTTGGTTTACTGTTCACACTTAACGAGCCAATACTTGGCAATTTCTTTAATGTCTTCATGTGAATCTACTTTCAAATCAGCCTGTGAAATGAGTTAGCATAGGACCAAAAAGATAAATTAAGTATCAATGGTAATTAAATCATGTAACTTATGGAGTGGTGCTTTCTTCAACAATAACTTTGTCGCATTCACACTATGCTTAGCTTCCATCTTGATATGCTCCAAACACTTGTACCTTTCCCACCTTTCATTCCTCTACACCTTGAAAGTGTGAAATATACCTTTAAACCATTGTAAATGAGTATATGAGGATGTTGCAAATCAATGTTTAGTCAAATTTCCATGTGTGCTCTTCTTTTCTGAAAATCAATGAGCAACACACAAAAAATACAAGAAGCTTAACTGTCATAGAATCTAAAAGATGTATCGCAGCGTACCTTTGCCTCTTTGGCAACTAGCAGCCTTTGCATGGGGCGGTTTATATGAAGCTTAACTTTTGGACCAAGGAAGAGATTATACAAATATGATCCTCTCCGAAGCTTGTGGTTTAATCTATGCCCTGAAATCAACAATAATACTTCGGTTCTACAGCCAAAGTACCACAATTTTGGTCCGAAACAAATTAAATAAACATGATCCTTGCCGAAGCTTGTGGTTTCCTATCTAGGTTTAACGACCCAACGGACTTGACAATTTCTTTAATGTTACTAAAGTTATTAGGTGAATATGCCCCTTCCAATCAATCTATGACATGAATTAGCACAAGACCAGAAATAGAAAAATAAGTTTCATGTGATTAGTAAATAAAAAAAGGTACCTAAGAAGGATACATCCATAAACAGCTACAAATTCTTTTCATGAGAACAACCGCAGAGCATCATGTATTCGCCCTTCTTTAACTACACAAATTTTGATCAACTATCAACTATTTATCTAAACATACTATTTGCTTACTAAATTATGTAAATTTTAAAGCCAACCACTTATGAAAACATACTACTCATTTGCTTCATAAATAATGTAACTTACGAGTTGGTGCTTTCTGCAACAATTTATCAGTCACATTCAAAAAATGTTCACCCTCTATCTCAAGCTACTACTAATACTTGTCTGCATCATCCTTTTCGTCCATTCGCTCTGCACCTCCAAGGTGTGAAATGTACCATTAAAATATCATTGTAAATAAGTTTTTTAGTTACAGTTAAAGCAATCAAGCATTCAAGCTATTAGTTACTGAAAAAACTGATCAAATGAAATGTAATGGTGCTAATTATGGACAAGAAATACTGCATATTCTGCACTCATATTCTGTTGATTTACTGAAACTTTAGCAATTGATTGTATCTTTTCTAATACCCTAATGAATCTCAGGTATTACAAGTTTACAACGCATGCCAGGTGCGGGGTAGGTAGTACTTAGTTTCTTATCAGGTTGTCGGCTCAACCCAATAAACCCGATAGAATATAATGACATATTAATAAATCTTTTTTTCATAAGTTTAATGCTAAGCTGGTTGTTGTTCTTTCTTTATTAACATGAAACACCTAATTTGTCTAGCATACATCATTTTCCATTAGTTACTACACTTTGTTTCGTAAAACATGAAGCACAAAAAGCTACAGCAAAATCCTATATATGTACACATAAATTTAGATTATTTTGGCCATATATTCTTTTACGAGAACAAATAGAAATCATAGAATTATAGTAATACATTTGCTGCAAAGTCCAACATTCTCGTGAATATCATTAGGATTTTTTGGTTATTAGTTTTTTTTCCCCTTAACAAGTAACCCAATAACCTGATAGACCCAACCCGATAACCCACAACCAGATAGACCCGAACCAGATAGATCCGATTCCTTATAGGGTCGGGTTGCTGGTTAGCTTTTATTTTTCCAAAACCCGATAGACCCGACCTGATAAGCACCAAACCCGACTCGATAACCCAATTGACACTCCTAGTAGGTACTACGACATATAATCATGATCGATAAAAGGGCGTTTCTTGCAGCAAGAAAGCTTTTCACTCGTATGAAATTTTATGGCCCTAAATCTACACATAACCATAATATTTAATTAATGAACATGTTCAGGAAACAGAACAAAAAAAGAACTCTATATTAATCAAATCCTTTAAGTTAATAATTTAAGGATGATGATGAAATTCTAGTTAACAAGGGATGAAAGACACAATTATAGAAAAATATTATACCGTAATGGATCACTTCTAACTACCTCATAATTTGATGTAAAAAATGAATGTAAGGTTGACCACAAGTTGTTGCTCACTCAATCAAGACCCGAACATTTGAATTTATAAAGTAGAAGATAAAAAAAGGACAACAGTTACCAATCATTGTCAAAATAAATTAGTGACAAGTAAATGATATTAAACGGGTTACCGGAATACCAAAAGTTGTACGAATGTTTGTTGTAATCACTATCACAGATCGAGATGGATCAGTTAGTAGGGTTTTGATTTGGGTGAAATCGATTTGCAAGGAGGGCGATTTGAGAAAAAGACTGGCAGGGCCTTATAGGAGTTGTGGAAAAAAGTTGTGAAAAAAAGTTGAACTTCATTTGGGGAAAATTTTAGGGTAAAGACTAGCGGGAGACTAAATATCTAAAACTCTTGATCCGATTAAAATATTTTAAGTTTGAGAAATTTGAACTTTGAGTCAAATTCATTTATAAAACTATAAAAACGAGTGTCTCTGCTATATATAAAAACTCATTTTTCTCTACACAACCGGTTTATATATTTTTCCTATTAAGGAGACGTGTTTTTTTTAGAGAAAGAGTCTTTATGGTGCCATGCCTTATACTTTTTAACCATAGAAACTGGTTTTTTTTTATAACCGATCTTTAATAGCGGGTGTTTATAGCCTTTTTTGTAGTAGTGAATAAAGACCTAGTACGCCTCGGTTCATGTTTCTTAAGACGTTCAAGTATGTTACCATTTGGAGATCTGCCAGTTTTCTTAAGCCTAACATATAAATCATTCATCCAAGAACAAGAATAAACAAATAATCAACACATAATCAACATCTAGGTTTCATTAGATCTAAGCAAACACAAGAGAGATCTAGCCTAGCATAATTGAATTGAGACAAGAACAAGAGATAAACAACCAACACATAGACATATTGATTGAATTAGGAGAACACTTATCTCAATTACAATGCAAGGTATCAAGGGTTTGGAACCCTTGAAAAACCTGTAAAAGAGGCACCAAATTCGTCTTTAGGGTTTCACCAAAACTTCTCTCCTTTTAATGAAAAAACTAGAAAACTATATATAGGAAAAGTAGGCTGACGGCGTCAAGAGTTACATGTGACGCCGTCACCTCGCCGCCATATACTTCCTCGGACGGCCTTGATCTACTTATGACGGCCTATGTGACGCCGTCACCGACCACGGTATTTTATTCTTGCCACTTTGACGCCGTAATGAAGGCGTTTGACGCCGTCACCACCTTCGGTATTTTAATCTTCATGTCTGACGCCGTCAAGATATTACTCTTGACGCCGTCACCTTGTATCTTCAGCATGGAAATTTGGTACTTTGCCGTTTTCTTCACTTTTATGCTCCAAAAACGTCCAAAATGGCTTCTTTTCCAGAATTCACTCTCCAAACACCAAAAATCACAAAAGGAACGATTTAGGGCAATATTTGATCAAATAAATTCGGATTCGGGCTTAAATGACCCCCTAAAAACGGATCATTTTTCGCCTCATCATATTTGTACTTTTGTTGGACATTGTCTCACCTCATGGTTCTCTAAGAAGCAAACGGCTCTTGCTATCTCAACAACGGAAGCTGAGTACGTTTCGGCCGGAAAGGCATGTCAACAAGTTCTTTGGATGAAGCAAGCTCTTGTCGACTACAGAATTCAACTCAACGACATCACAATTCTTTGTGACAACAAAGGTGCCATTGATCTTAGCAAAAACCCGGTTCAACATGCTCGTACCAAACATATTGAAATCCGTCATCATTTCCTTCGTGACAACGTTCAAAAAGGAAATATCTCAATTGAGAAAGTTTCTTCCGAAGACAACATAGCCGACATTCTCACAAAACCCCTTAAACGTGAACCTTTTAACCTTCTTAGGCTAGGCTTAGGACTCATGGAACCTACATTGTAGTTCTGGATATTAGACAAAAATCACAAAAATCAAAACAAATCCATAACTCTTTTTCTCAGCAGGGTCGGCGGAACCCTCAGACACAACGGACGGAACCCATTTCAGGGGTCCGCCGTGTCCGCCGACCTGCAGAATCATTTTTTTGTTTATATTAAACTAAACACCCATTATTTCATACCACCACTTCCAAACTGCTACTATTCACTTTACCATCCATCCATACCTACGAATTCTTAGTCTTCCATTCATTTACATTGCAAATCAATCATCATTGTAAGTATTCTAAACTTGATTACAATCCTGATCTGAGTCTAGGAATTCTATTTTTTGCACAAAAACAAAAACTTGGGGGTATGCATTAACTTGAGAAACTCATGCACAAAATTAGGTGTTTAACAAAACTAATCATGTTCCCCATAGTTAGGAATTGCATTCTTAATTAGCATAAACATGTTTGCTAAAACACCCCATGTGAAATCCTTCCAAAAATTTCTCACAAGTAGGACAAATATTTTTTCGTCTCACATTGAGAATACAAAATCAAAACGTTATGTTTAAAACATCACTTGCATAATGTCTCTTGAATGCTAAAGGGAATACATAACCAATATGTATTTTCGGGTACATTCAAACGAAGCTACATTGAACTAGGAGCGTTTGGGTTATCTTTTGTTTTATAACAAAACTTGCATTATAAAACGATTTTGAAGCATCAAAATGAGTCAAGATAACCGCACCTCCACATTGTTTTCATATATGCACACACTAGAACATCCACATTATAATAGTAGTTTACTTAAACTAAAATGTGAAATTTTGTTGTTCTAGGAATCATCATGCCTCCTCTAACCCACTACGACCACAAGGACACCATTAAGTACCTACCAAAACACCACAAAACCAAAGGCCTTACCCCAAACCAAGTCAACGTTTTCAAAGCCTTAGAAAAACACTATGTCCATGAGGGTAGAACCATTGACCCGTCTTTCCTAGAAGGCACAAACCTTTACGCCGAATTTGCCACAATCAACTTTGAGTGTCTTTTGAATATCGATGAGCCTATTTGTCCTAGATTCATTCTAGAGTTCTATGCATCCTCCGTCCTCTCCACGGATGATTATGGTCAAATGTCTATCAACTTTAGGGTTAGTGGTCATCAATACGCCTTCACTCTTGAGGAGTTTGCTCAAATCCTAGGTGTCCCAAACTGTGGTACTTACCTCTATTCCGACTTGAACTCCCTCTCAACTCTTGACAACCTCCAAGATCATATCCATCCTTATGACACACCTCTTGTGTCAAAAGATGTACTTCGTGACCACCTCTTTGTTAGGACCACCAACACTAGGAGAACCCGTTCGGACGATAAGGACCCATATGGAATGGAAATGAATGAACTTAAGCCCCAATTCAAGAAATGGGAGGAAGTCCTTAGAGCCAATGTCATTAGCACAATAGGAAACCGAGATCATATCAACCTTTGCCTTTGCTACATGCTCTACTCCTTGTCCGTTAGGCAACCTTTCAACCTTGCCTACTACATGGCCAAGAGAATGGCCGACATTCCCGTGCATGGCACAACGGCTATGCCGTATGGAATGCTCTTGACCCGTCTCTTTAGGTTCATCTCACCCATTCCACCAACTCCAAATGGTCTTCGTCTTGACTACTCTCTCATTCCACACACATTTGTTCCACTTAGTGATAAGAGAGTCTACAAAGCCCAAGGAAAACGTCCTCACCCTCCTACCTCATCATCATCTTCCTCAATGAGTGAAGATGACAATTTGCCAAACTCTAGGCTCCCACCTCTCGAATACCTATCCCAACTTCCGGATATTCCTAATGAGTCGGCGGAGTTCAAGCAAACAAAGGGGATGTTCAAGAATCTTCAAAGATTCTTTGGGAAGCTCAAGAATAAGATCGACCGTCAATGAGTGTGGGTGTGTAGGAGTGTTTGGCACTAGGTGCTATTCGAACAAATTTGGTTGTTTAAACAATATTTGTGATGTATTTGTGTGTTAGTACAATGTTTGATATAATTTGGAACATGTAGTATCTAACTTTGATGCAGGTAGAAAACTCTTGGCAAGTTGTCAAATTTTCAAGCTTATGATATTTTCACTAAGTATAGTGAAATTCTCGACCTCAAGGTCAAAGTCCTATGATATGTGTGTTTACGTGTCTATTTTTTGCATTGCCTAACCAGAAATGCCTTATCTTTTTGATTTTAGGAGTTTTTGAAAATTTTGAAAATCGTCTCGCGGGTCAAAAACGCGGACTGCCTAATTCTTGAGAACTGGCGGATCTGGCGGTACCCAAAATTGGGTTCCGCCAGTGTATTTTCTGGGAATCCCAGAAATGGCCCAATGGACTAGGCGGTACCCTCAAATGGGTTCCGCCTGTGTATTCTGAGGGTTCCGCCAGTTGCCTGCAGAAATTTTGTTTTTGTTTTCAACATTTCAACATCCAAACACCAAAATCCAATCCTTTTAGGTAGAAACCCATTTCCTGCCATGTGTTTAGCATAATAGGGTACTTCTCCTTCCATAAACTTAACCAAAACCATTTCCCGCCAAAATTCAAAAATAGACATAACAACCTCAAGGACCCTTCACACATAAAGGAAGGAACCCTTTTAAAGGTTCCTTGAAATCTCTGAGATTTATACTCCAACAAATCTACCAAAACCACTAAGCATTTAGTGCAAAACTTGTCTTCTCACTTCACCATTTTCATTGGATTGACTTCCATGATATGACAACCCACAATTACTTTTACAAATCATTAGGAACCTCCATTTTTGTATAGACTAACATCAAATCCAAACACTCCTTTCCATAATCCTTCAACACTATAAATTAAGCCATCCTAAACACTATCAAATCACACCTTCTTCATCACAATTTCTGAACTTCTAAACCAGTTTCACCATGACTAAGTCAACAATCACCTCTCAACCATCACGACCTATCCGGAAAACCGCCCGGATAAGTGTTAAACCACTATGGTCTAATCAACCCATCAACCTAAGCTCCTCATCTTCGGATGAATTCACCTCACCTATAAAAAAATGAACACTTTTTGAACCTTGCATCTCCATCACCATCACCCAATGAACCCAATGAGCTCACTCCACCATCTACTAAATCACCCATTGACCCAACTCCACCAAGTGCTCCAACCCAACCATCCAAAACTTCATCACCATCACCATTACCCAAAATTGAACCTATGGAGTTATTTGGGTCTCCTCCCACATCACCACACCCTTGTGTCCAAGATCTAAATGATCTTCCACCAAGACCTACACAACCACCACCTTTTGCAAATGAATCACCAAGGTCAATTCTTGACCAAAATGAGCTTTTTAACCACACTCAACCACCGCAACAAGTGTACCATCAACCCAAACCATTGTTGTTTCACCCCATCTACCACGACATCCATGGTCCTCTTTATGGAGAACCAAACTTTGAAAACCATGATCACCTAACTCCACCACACTCTCAAGCCCAAACCTTTGAGTCTTTCTTTCCTTCATATGAGGATATACAAAGCATGGTTGAGAACCACCTCCATCAAGCAATGGAATTTCAAGCCACCTTGCTTGACTCAATACCAAACCCATCATCCACCCAAGAACCAAAACCCAACCAACCCTCAAACCAAGAAACCAAAATCAACCCATTTCCACCCACTCATCCCCATGTTTGCTCAAATTGTGAGCAAATGGGTGCAAGCATCAAAACGTTGCTTCACCAATTCCAAGATGAAACCCGGTTTGCATTCCAACACGTCATAGAACGTTTAGATGCTCTTTCCCACCCAAACAAATCCTAGACAACCATTTGGAGGCCGTTTGCCCCAATTTAGGAAAATAGGCGTTTATTTTTCTTTCTTGGTTATTTTTTAAGTTTTTAGAAGTAGAAGAATATTTCCCATTTCTTGTCCTTTGACTTTTATAAGTCAGAATTTTACTTGGAATGCTATTTCTTTCTACTTACTTTCGTGCATTGTTGGTTGATCATTTTTATGTTGTCATTGTGGTTGCAATGTGTGTGGTAACTACAAGCTTGACTATATATATCACCAACTAACCATTTTTTTTGTAGGATCCAAAATCCATGTTTCCCAACTTGGCACTTGTAACAATTCGCAATTTCAGGTTAATTACCATTCCCGGAAAATTTCACTATTCACTTTTACTATTCATTTTTCCCGAAACTTTCCCGAAAGTTGATTTTTATTTGATATTCTCGAGTGATAAATCATTTCCATGGCAAATTAAATGTTTGACATTCGTCAGATCATTTTCGTGAAAGTTATTAAGGAATTACACGTTTTAGGGTAAAACGTCATTCAGAAATTCTACGTACAACGAAACTCGACCGCGTTAAGTGACCCCGCATCAGAAAAATGTTTGACACACTCATGATTTATTTGAGAATTAATCGTGACTGAGAAAAACATGACCAAAGACTTCCCGGCAGGTCACCCAAGCCAGTACTATTCTCACATGAGCACGCTTAACCGTATGGGCGATTAACCGTTAGACCACAAAACGTGTTTCTAAGACTATTTAAGTTTTCAACTTATTAGAAAAAGTCAACATAATTTTTCCCTCCTCCATTGACCAAAAATCATTCCTTGATTTTATAAGTCATTTCGTGATTTTTAGGCTTACGGTTTGATGTCTAAAAGATATTTAATACCAACCGACACTAGACTGAGCCCAGTCTAGACATTATAAGTCATTTTAAATCATTTATATCATATTAGAAAAGTAACATTTTACTTTTCTCAGTTTTACGCAAAATTCGTACATTTTACGTATTACGCGTTTTAGACCCGTGTTTCCAGTTTTAGCAGGGTTTACCACCCAAATGGAACCTACCACTCATTTTATATTTTATTATGGGACATATGGACATGTCTAACAATACTTTAAAGTTCCATAATTTTACGACACCCGGTTTTACGTTTTGAGGCCTAATCATTTACGATTGGCATTTCCCGGAGTCAAAACTAGCTCCATAACTTGGATAATATCATCCAAAGTCCAAATCTTCCTCCCCAAGCCTTGCAAACCACCATAGGGGGGGGGGAGTCACCATGGTGTGGCTTGATCTTGACCATTGATCTCTAAGATCATTACATGTGTTCAACTTGGTGAACAAGTGTTGACAAGTCAAAGGAAAGTAACCTCCTCAAGCTCATATTTAAGCCCCCTCCCTCTCTTTGGCCGTCCCTCATCACACACACACCCACACCATCTCATTTTCTTATTCTCTTCAAGTTTCATGCAAGATTCAAGTGCTAGTTCAAGGTAGAAACCCTAGATAGGTTATCATTCATCAAACACTTCCATAACCTCATATACTTGGTGATTTCTCTTGAGTTTGAATCCACTCAAGTCACCTCAACTTTCATCATCCATCTTTCAAGATTACAAGGGTAGAAAGATTGCATGAAGTGAAGTGGGTTGAAGCAAGTCTATCAAAGTCCTATCCTTACATGTTAACTTCCTTTCATCTTTGAAAGCCAAAAGTTGTGAGCCAAACCCTAACATGCTTCTTATTAAATAATCATGTTCATGTTATTTACATGTTATTCTTGCTATATTATGTCTTGTAGTTATGTCCATGATGTATAAAAGTGAGCAAAACAAGTTATTGTTATTGATTGTTACAACAAGTTACTAAAACAAGTAAACTAGTGACTTTCTTGGTAAGACCTGATCAAAATGGTAAAAATATGATGTTGGATCATTACATATTACAGTAGAGGACTTAACAAGGAAACCATAGCAATTTGAACCACCTAAAACGAGTATACGAGTCAAAAGTTACGCCCATTTGAAGTTACCAAAGATTTCCGGCAAACTGCCAAATACCATTCTGATCAAATTTGGGTTTTGAAAGTCCCACTTCTGCTCCGATTCATCAAAAAGTTAAAACACGAAAGTTGTCCGAAACGACGTTTTCGTTCAGGAACAAAGAAGCTCGAGACCTAAAAACACTTTCCGAGTGATAAAATTCTTCAAATTCTAAACAGCCCATTTTTAGGCGAAAGTCACTAGATTATGGTTATACTTTGAAAGGAACAAGAGGTCTTATGACCTATAATCAAGACCACCACCATGGCTAGAGCCAAGGTTGTGTCTCATGACCTTGGAACAAGGACCAAAGGTCATGGCTAGGCCATGACGAAATGACCATACCAACTTACATAGGCGTAAACATGAAACAAGGAATTGGCGATATATTGAACAAGCAATTTGGATCTACTTCATCTAAAGGAACCATGAGATATTACAAAGAGAAAATGGTCATACAAGACTTATGAAACTACCCCTAATAACAATCTTCATGTACAAATAAACTTTCCTAAGTTTATTCAAGTATCGGACATGTAACTTTTCGGATCAAAACTTATATCTATATATTTCATCAACTACTACAATAGTAGGGAGCCTCATGTGAGGAGTTCATTATGTAAGCCGTCGAGTTGAGTTGTGGATTTACGAGTTAAAGTGTCCTGGCTCCTCGAACGCTTACTAACATGACTTCTGAATTATGTCGGCCCGAACGGTAGTAAACGATATACAAAACATACATGTTCATGAATCTTTTCTTTCAAAGACTTACATTATACATCATACCACATCATGGACTAAATGCAAGATATATATATAGGCACTACTTCATATTCATTACTCAAATCCTAAGTCGCGACATTCTATTATAGGTTGCTCATAGAAACCTTCACGATTCAACCGTTACATTCATTACTTGCTATCTTACTTAAGGTGAGTTCATAGCCCCACTTTACATTACTTCAATGTTTTACAAACCCTTGGGGGGAATACATGCTATTATTTTTCTACTCGAACACAATGCTTTCTACTGTATGCTATTCGACCATGTTTTATTATCACTAAGTACCATCCTTGCCAAACCAAGATCCCATATTATGAACCATTTAATCACTTGCGAGGGTTACTTGCAAGTGAGCGCGAATATTGTGAATAGGCCTATTGGGATTGACGAATCCCATTTGTATTGACTAAGTTCAAACAAATGCATTAATATTTGAGACATTAGGTATGACGGCAAAGTACCTACCGGGATAACTCCGCCGATTGATATTGGTACACGTTAACGTTTTGGTGTCATAAGCTTAGTATTTGATAATAACTGTTCCGGGCGTGTAACAACGTGGCCCACCTTTGTTTTCCAAACATTGGTGTGAGTCTATAGCTCACACTACCAACATATTGTGTTCAAACATTAAACAAACTCTATGAATATCACTCAACCTTTGTGTTGACCTCTCAAGCATGTATTTCAGGTTCATGACGATCAAGGATGGTACGGAAGGGCACGGATACTCAAGAGGGCTATAAATTTTATTATCATTCAAAACTCATTTATTATACATTGTAAACATGGAACCAATTGGGACCTCAATTTTGTAACCTCTGATATTTATACAATTTGAATGATAAATCTCTTAAAACGACTCAATTGGAGTTCGTTTTCTATTATTGTGACTATTGTGCCGTCGAGTAACACCCAGTTTGAATTCCGCTGCATCCATGAATTGGGGGTGTTACAGATTGGTACCAGAGCCATGGTTATAGAGAAACGGGTCTAATTGAGACCTAAACTATAACTACAATCACAAACAAAAACATTTTATAGCCTTCCGCTCTTCGTGTCTTCCATCCTCCAGACGATTATGGACTTAGTAAGCATGTTATGCTACACAAACATATTAGTATATACCCATTTTGAGCATTTCCCCGTAGACATTTTTGTGCTACACAAACATAATTGCATATTGATATATGTACCCTTAACATAATTGAGCATTTTCCCGTAAGCATTTTATGCTACATGAACACATATAAGTATATTGATATATACACACTAAGCATTTTATGCTACATGAACACATATAAGTATATTGATATATACACACTAAGCATTTTATGCTACATGAACACATATAAGTATATTGATATATACACACTAAGCATTTTATGCTACATGAACACATATAAGTATATTGATATATACACACTAGGCATTTTATGCTACATGAACATATTAGTATATTGATATATAAACTTGGTTTATTTTCAATCATTTATCTAAACAATGAACTAAACATATCTGTGTATGCCTATTCTAAGGCATTTCGGCACAGCCACACTCTCCCAATCATGTTCCTACTCCAACATTATATGTCCAAGACATTGTAACTGATTGCAATGGTCTTTCCTATTTTCCAAGACATTGTGAGATACAATGGTCTCATTCATTTTCCAAGACATTGTGAGATACAATGGTCTCATTCATTTTCCAAGACATTGTGAGATACAATGGCCTCATTCATTTTCCAAGACATTGTGAGATACAATGGTCTCATTCATTTTCCAAGACATTGTATGATACAATGGTCTTAATCATTTCTCAAATGTTTTGAGTCACACAATGACCTAACCTACTTCCCAGACATTGTGAATTGCACAATGGTCTAACCTACTTCCGAGACATTGTGTTTTGTGCAAATGGTCTCTAGAATTATTCCATCACATCATCAATATCATTTCTTATGATATCAAAAACCCGTCACAATCTATCGATTTCAAAACAAGAAATATGAGATTTCTAAAGGACAAACTAATCCATCATCGACAAAAGCTGAACTTTCTCTACATTCATCAAAGTTTTCTTATGAAACCTTCATTATTAAAAGTTCGTGATCCTAGCCAAGTATGTTCTATTTTAGAACTACTTAAAACTTCCTTTCCATACGTATCTACCCTTACTACCTTCTATGCAATGGAATATGAAAACATACGTTACAAGTCTTGTATGGACGGGACTTGCAACTTAAGGGTTTGACATCGCCTTTGTTTAGTGGACAGTTTCCCGAAAGCAACAGACATATCAAAAGTATACCTAGTTTAGGTATTTGAAAATTTTATCGAACCTTGGCTAAATATAGACTAGTCACCTATATTTAACCTAGGGACAGTGGAATATAGTCTGACTAACTATATTCGACTTAGAATTTTCAAATACTGAGAATAGTTGTACTAGGGTTATGTTTAGATTGATTTCCTACATGAACACGATAAACCACCAGAATACATTAAAACAATCTAGAGACACGATAGTGCCTTACCACTCAGCGAAATCTTAACACTTTATTTGTACTACCTAAACTTCATTCTTGAAAGTTTTCATTTATGAGATAATCCGAACTACTATCTGGGATAGTTATCAATTATTCTCTTCATCCTGTAGAAGTACTATCCTGTTTAGGTCCTAAGGATACCATTCCATCATAAACCTTTAAAATCTCTTAAGATTTTTAAAGCAAACTCAACATCTATACCTAAGAGTATTAATGATAAGCATACACACTTTTGTTCATCAACATATCACAACATTATCTTCACAACCGTTGCAAACACAAGCTCATTAACAGATCTTGATGCACTTTTAAAGCTCAAATCATCCTTAGTTACACCACAAGCACCCTTATCAGCTTTATAAGATTGAATATTCATCTTGTACTTTTGCTACACCAGTGTCATCTCGTAATACACTACCTTGTAACTCACCGGCTAAGTATGAATGTTGTGTCGGGAATTCTTGAGTAGGATGATTTATAATGTCCTTATTTGAATGGATTGGGATGCCTTTTCATTTAAATAAAGAAATTATAAATCATCGAACCATAAGTTTATATTCCTTTAGTTACATTGTTTGGGATGCCTCTCTATGTAAATAAAGAATTATAAACAAGTGGGCTTATTTATATCCGAAATAACATAAGTATGAAGTCAACCTACATTACATTGCTCGGGTATGGCATGATACCTACATTACATTGCTCCGGTATGGCTTGATACCTACATTACATTGCTCGGGTATGGCATGATACCTACATTACATTGCTCGGGTATGGCATGATACCTACATTATATTCGCCACAAGAAATCCTATCTTTTCACCGACATCGCTTTAAACCATGACATAAACACTAGGTACAACAACCGATTACCTACTAGACTATGATTGCGACTACTATCCCAATTTCCATTGATATTCCACTACTATATCAATTTCCATTTATTGGATTCCTATGTAAAATGCTATTGTTGTTCAACTGTTATATCAATTGCTATTGATACTTGACAACTATATCAATTTCCATTTTGATATTTAACTATATCAATTTCTGTACAACTACTATATCAATTTCTATTAATAATCGACTACTATATCAATTTTCTTTGATATTCGACTATTATATGGATCTCTACTGATATTCAACCATGTTATCAATCTCTATTGACATACCATATTCTGAGACAAATCAAACTACATCACTAGTAATTCCAGACTTTGGTCCTCATAAGTAACCACACATCTTTATCGACACCACTCCAACATATGACACACAAAGAACTTCGGGACGAAGTTCCCCGTAAGGGGTAGAGACTGTAACAATTCGCAATTTCAGGTTAATTACCATTCCCGGAAAATTTCACTATTCACTTTTACTATTCATTTTTCCCGAAACTTTCCCGAAAGTTGATTTTTATTTGATATTCTCGAGTGATAAATCATTTGCATGGCAAATTAAATGTTTGACATTCGTCAGATCATTTTCGTGAAAGTTATTAAGGAATTACACGTTTTAGGGTAAAACGTCATTCAGAAATTCTACGTACAACGAAACTCGACCGCGTTAAGTGACCCCGCATCAGAAAAATGTTTGACACACTCATGATTTATTTGAGAATTAATCGTGACTGAGAAAAACATGACCAAAGACTTCCCGGCAGGTCACCCAAGCCAGTACTATTCTCACATGAGCATGCTTAACCGTATGGGCGATTAACCGTTAGACCACAAAACGTGTTTCTAAGACTATTTAAGTTTTCAACTTATTAGAAAAAGTCAACATAATTTTTCCCTCCTCCATTGACCAAAAATCATTCCTTGATTTTATAAGTCATTTCGTGATTTTTAGGCTTACGGTTTGATGTCTAAAAGACATTTAATACCAACCGACACTAGACTGAGCCCAGTCTAGACATTATAAGTCATTTTAAATCATTTATATCATATTAGAAAAGTAACATTTTACTTTTCTCAGTTTTACGCAAAATTCGTACATTTTACGTATTACGCGTTTTAGACCCGTGTTTCCAGTTTTTAGCAGGGTTTACCACCCAAATGGAACCTACCACTCATTTTATATTTTATTATGGGACATATGGACATGTCTAACAATACTTTAAAGTTCCATAATTTTACGACACCCGGTTTTACGTTTTGAGGCCTAATCATTTACAATTGGCATTTCCCGGAGTCAAAACTAGCTCCATAACTTGGATAATATCATCCAAAGTCCAAATCTTCCTCCCCAAGCCTTGCAAACCGCCATAGGGGGGGGGAGTCACCATGGTGTGGCTTGATCTTGACCATTGATCTCTAAGATCATTACATGTGTTCAACTTGGTGAACAAGTGTTGACAAGTCAAAGGAAAGTAACCTCCTCAAGCTCATATTTAAGCCCCCTCCCTCTCTTTGGCCGTCCCTCATCACACACACACCCACACCATCTCATTTTCTCATTCTCTTCAAGTTTCATGCAAGATTCAAGTGCTAGTTCAAGGTAGAAACCCTAGATAGGTTATCATTCATCAAACACTTCCATAACCTCATATACTTGGTGATTTCTCTTGAGTTTGAATCCACTCAAGTCACCTCAACTTTCATCATCCATCTTTCAAGATTACAAGGGTAGAAAGATTGCATGAAGTGAAGTGGGTTGAAGCAAGTCTATCAAAGTCCTATCCTTACATGTTAACTTCCTTTCATCTTTGAAAGCCAAAAGTTGTGAGCCAAACCCTAACATGCTTCTTATTAAATAATCATGTTCATGTTATTTACATGTTATTCTTGCTATATTATGTCTTGTAGTTATGTCCATGATGTATAAAAGTGAGCAAAACAAGTTATTGTTATTGATTGTTACAACAAGTTACTAAAACAAGTAAACTAGTGACTTTCTTGGTAAGACCTGATCAAAATGGTAAAAATATGATGTTGGATCATTACATATTACAGTAGAGGACTTAACAAGGAAACCATAGCAATTTGAACCACCTAAAACGAGTATACGAGTCAAAAGTTACGCCCATTTGAAGTTACCAAAGATTTCCGGCAAACTGCCAAATACCATTCTGATCAAATTTGGGTTTTGAAAGTCCCACTTATGCTCCGATTCATCAAAAAGTTAAAACACGAAAGTTGTCCGAAACGACGTTTTCGTTCAGGAACAAAGAAGCTCGAGACCTAAAAACACTTTCCGAGTGATAAAATTCTTCAAATTCTAAACAGCCCATTTTTAGGCGAAAGTCACTAGATTATGGTTATACTTTGAAAGGAACAAGAGGTCTTATGACCTATAATCAAGACCACCACCATGGCTAGAGCCAAGGTTGTGTCTCATGACCTTGGAACAAGGACCAAAGGTCATGGCTAGGCCATGACGAAATGACCATACCAACTTACATAGGCGTAAACATGAAACAAGGAATTGGCGATATATTGAACAAGCAATTTGGATCTACTTCATCTAAAGGAACCATGAGATATTACAAAGAGAAAATGGTCATACAAGACTTATGAAACTACCCCTAATAACAATCTTCATGTACAAATAAACTTTCCTAAGTTTATTCAAGTATCGGACATGTAACTTTTCGGATCAAAACTTATATCTATATATTTCATCAACTACTACAATAGTAGGGAGCCTCATGTGAGGAGTTCATTATGTAAGCCGTCGAGTTGAGTTGTGGATTTACGAGTTAAAGTGTCCTGGCTCCTCGAACGCTTACTAACATGACTTCTGAATTATGTCGGCCCGAACGGTAGTAAACGATATACAAAACATACATGTTCATGAATCTTTTCTTTCAAAGACTTACATTATACATCATACCACATCATGGACTAAATGCAAGATATATATATAGGCACTACTTCATATTCATTACTCAAATCCTAAGTCGCGACATTCTATTATAGGTTGCTCATAGAAACCTTCACGATTCAACCGTTACATTCATTACTTGCTATCTTACTTAAGGTGAGTTCATAGCCCCACTTTACATTACTTCAATGTTTTACAAACCCTTGGGGGGAATACATGCTATTATTTTTCTACTCGAACACAATGCTTTCTACTGTATGCTATTCGACCATGTTTTATTATCACTAAGTACCATCCTTGCCAAACCAAGATCCCATATTATGAACCATTTAATCACTTGCGAGGGTTACTTGCAAGTGAGCGCGAATATTGTGAATAGGCCTATTGGGATTGACGAATCCCATTTGTATTGACTAAGTTCAAACAAATGCATTAATATTTGAGACATTAGGTATGACGGCAAAGTACCTACCGGGATAACTCCGCCGATTGATATTGGTACACGTTAACGTTTTGGTGTCATAAGCTTAGTATTTGATAATAACTGTTCCGGGCGTGTAACAACGTGGCCCACCTTTGTTTTCCAAACATTGGTGTGAGTCTATAGCTCACACTACCAACATATTGTGTTTAAACATTAAACAAACTCTATGAATATCACTCAACCTTTGTGTTGACCTCTCAAGCATGTATTTCAGGTTCATGACGATCAAGGATGGTACGGAAGGGCACGGATACTCAAGAGGGCTATAAATTTTATTATCATTCAAAACTCATTTATTATACATTGTAAACATGGAACCAATTGGGACCTCAATTTTGTAACCTCTGATATTTATACAATTTGAATGATAAATCTCTTAAAACGACTCAATTGGAGTTCGTTTTCTATTATTGTGACTATTGTGTCGTCGAGTAACACCCAGTTTGAATTCCGCTGCATCCATGAATTGGGGGTGTTACAGCACTCTTTTTAGGGGGAGTAACAAGCAAGGGGGAGTAAGTGCATCTTTCCGCTTCGCTACTCTACTTTTTGTTTCGACAAAAATGGGGAGAAATATATTAAACTTTCAAAACTTAATATGATTTTCATAACTTAAGTAAAACAAGTTTAATATTAATTTTTAAGTCTTAAAAACCAAGATTTTGTGAGTTACTTAAAAACAAAGTTTATGTTTTGTCATCAACAAAAAGGGGGAGATTGTTAATACAAATATCGCCTAAAAACGTTATTTATATTTTACGATCTTCGCTAAGTTTTGTTAATGACAAATGTAAACTTTAGTTTCTAAGTAAAACATAATCTTAGTTTTAAAGACTTGCATAAACTAGACTTTTGCTACATTTTACATTTCATAAAACACAAACACTTTTTATTTCTTAAAATAGAATTGTCACATCACATTTATGGCAAGTTTTGTCAATATACATTTATGGAAAGAAATGTGTTTGACTTACTAAGTGGTTGCTTGCAAGTTTAGTGTTTGACTTGATATTATGAGATGTGACATTGTTTGGTTTGCAAGGAGTAATGAGATGTGACTTTGTTTGGTTTGCAAGATTTATTGCAAAACCAACTGCAAGCCTGGCGGTACCCTGGGGATACACGGGCGGAACACTTCTGAGGGGTCCGCCGTGTCCGCCAGACCTGCAGAAGGTTTTGCTATAAATACCAAGCCACAAGTTGAATTTTGGCTTATCACTCTACATCATATTTTACACACACATATTCATTCTTTCATCTAACTCTTTAACATTTCATATGTGAAGTTTCTTTTTGTAGCAAAGAGATTCACGAGCTCATTAAAAGTAACAAGTATTCAACACAACGTTGCAAGACTTGTTAGCTTAGCATTGTGTAGACTTGTGTAGTTTACACTTCATTTGATTGTGTATTTTCAATAGTGATCGGTTAGTATTTTAGTCCTCAAAATACAAAGTGTATCGGGAGTAGTTGTACCCTTGTAAAAGAACTAACGGGAGTGGTTGTACCCTTGGTAAAGAACTCGACATCTAGCTTAGTGTCGGTAAAAGTATAAGCGACGTGTAAGGTTTTCTCCGCCGGTGAAAGGAGCTTGTTGACTAGTGAAAGAAACTCTCGAGTTGGATACTCGGGGCCTGGACGTAGGGCAAGGAAAAAGAATCCTTGTAGCTGAACCATGATAAATACTCGTGTTGTGGTTTGATCGTTTCTTTCATTTACTTGCATGTTATATATTGTGTTTGTGCATATATCTTTGATCAAACGGAAAGTTTCAAAGCTAACTTAACAAGTTAAAAAGTTTTTAAATGGTAAACTATTCAACCCCCATTCTAGTTTTCCACATACTAGTTATAGAGCTGCCATTAATAGTCCTGAAAAGAAGAAATGGAAAGCTGCTATGAATGGGGAAATACAATCCATGCATGATAATGAAGTCTGGGAAGAAGTAGACCTTCCTCCTGGTGCCAAGGTAGTCGGGAGTAAATGGCTCTACAAGATTAAGACTGACATGGATGGAAATGCACACACTTATAAGGCTCGTCTAGTTGCTAAAGGTTTTACTCAAACTTTTGGAATTGATTACGAGGAGACTTTTTCTCCTGTAGCATACATAAGAGCTATAAGGATTCTCATAGCTATAGAAGCGTACTATGACTATGAGATATGGCAAATGGATGTGAAAACCGCTTTCTTAAATGGTCATCTAGATGAAGACATCTATATGGCACAACCAGAAGGGTTTGAAAATCCAAAGTTTCCAAATCGTGTATGCAAACTTCAAAGATCCATTTTTGGATTGAAGCAAGCATCACGACAATGGAACAAGAGATTTGATGCTGAAATCAAAAAGTTTGGATTTGATGAGCCATGTGTGTATCACAAAGCTAGTGGGAGTGATAATGTAATTTTCCTAATTTTATATGTTGATGACATATTGATCATGGGAAAAGACATTCCAAGTTTGCAAAAGGTTAAGGCATATCTTGAAAAGTGCTTTTCTATGAAAGATTTCCTCCCAATTTACTGAGTAATGCCCATTACCCACTACTAAGCAGTGATTGCATTCCTTACTCCTAACCAAGCATGTTTATTCTTGCCTTTCCCTTTCCCATTTCCTTACTCCGAGAGACGCTATGAAATAAATTAAATAAGAAACTCAAAATATCGTTTGACACACCAACAATATAAAACGAGTTCCGGGAGTGACAATTGTCCAAAAGGAATAGCCTACGACGAGTGTCCTCTTAGCCCTGCAACATGGATAGTGGTCGCTATGAAATTCGAGCAAAAACTCCCCCATGTTTCCTTTTCGATCCAGACTTAAAGCTAAGATAGCCAGCCCACAAATCCAAATACAATCAACAAAAGCACATTTTAAAACACCAGCAAGAGTTTCCTAGAAATGTATATCCAATGATCAAAACACTTTATAGATAATTCTTTTATCTACCCGTTGAGTCATAAATCAAAATCACCTCAAAAAACTCATTTTAAATCAGTCAACCGCAGACACAATCAATAACAATGGTTGTCAATCAGATTAAGTGCTTCTTTTAACTTATTACAAAAAAAAAATTAATCACGAAGCTTTAGAACTTGGTTACACCTTGAAGCAAAAACCTCAACATCAAAGATCACCTTTGAAAGCTTCAATATGCATGGAAGCTTTAGAACTTGGACCAGCCAAATTGCATAATAGGCCACTCCCAATAATATGAGTAAGTGAATTACTCATAATAGGTATTAATGTCAATATTTGAAAGGGAAAAATCGTATAAAAGTGTATTCAACTTATACTCAATTTCAATTTAAGTTATTTCACTTTATTTATTTTTCATCAACTTAGTATACCAAACTTCTTTATTTTTTGTTGCAACAACAGGTTACCACATCACGAGCACGTCACCTTCTTCTCCTACCTGATTTTTCAGCAACATGGTTTTCTCCAGCAGCCCACAACCACCACCTTTATCTATCACCACCACTACCACCTTCATCTACCACCACCACCACCACCACCTTCATCTATCACCACTACCACCACCACCTCCACATCCATAACCCACCACCACCACCTTTATCTATCACCACCACCTTCACCTCCATAATCTACCATCACTACCTTCATCTATCACCACAAGACACCAACACCACCACTACAACCACCATAGCTACCACCATAACATTCACCAACACCACCACCGCAGCTACCATCAACTGTCGTTACCACCACAACACTACCGCCAAAACACCACCATCACAACAAAGGACATTACTCATGGCGGTGTTGTGGTGGTTACTAGCTGTTGTGGTGGTGTCGTGGTTGTGGTGGTGATGTTGTGGTTATGGCTGGGTCTGGTGGTGGTGGTGATTGATGAAGGCGGTGGTGGTGGTGGTGGTGTTGGTAGGTTACAATGGTGGTGTTGGTGGGTTATGGTGATGGTTGTGGCTAGCGGTGGTTGTGGTGGTAGTGATCGATGAAGGTAGCAATGATAGGTTGTGGTGGTGGTGGATCTTCGAAAAACTAGGTTGCTAAAAAATTAGGTGACCTGGTAACCTCTTAAGTGTCTTCAATTGTAACAAAAAAAATGGGTATGCTAATTGAGGAAAAAAAGTGCAGTACTTTAAATTGAAATTGAGTATTGATGACATACCCTCCGAATTGGCTCGAAGGCCTCCCCTCCGAGCTCGACCGGGATCTACTCCCATTAACACACCCTTCAAACAGTTTTTAGTGGCGTAATATCATCTCTACGATGGTTATCAATAAGGGAATTAGCCACTCGAAGCCTAATAACCTTCGGGATATGCCCTTCGATGAAAATGATGTGAATGCTAGGTTTGACCAAGTCAAAACCCATGTTCTAACCCTACCGAGGCTTCCCCGCCAAGATAGGGATCGCGGTACATTTTCTCCTGTGATCCTCTAAAATTGCGGGACACCCCCACGATTTCTGGTTCAAGTGCAGAAGCCTGCTCCATCGTATTTCATCACCTATAAAAAGATGGGCATGTCATTCAGGTTTGCACGCTCTCAACACCCACATTTCTCATACTTACACACTTATTGCAATCACATTCTCATACTTACTCTCACGCCGGAGGTGATTCGCAGGGTCTCACAACTTCACATGTTATCTATGGCTTGGTAGTTCATTCCCCATCACCATATTCTTTTATCACCAGCAAAGACTGGTCGTGCCAAATATTGCACAATCAAGTATAAATTGAGTACACTTTTATGTGATTTGCCATATTTGAAACCCTAAATTGGCATCTCTTATATAATATGAGAACATACAAAATGCACAATCAAATGTTTTAGGATTTTTTAATTAGGCCATTAAGAGAGCCTGATTTTGTCACCTACGATAAATGAAGCCATCTTATTGGTTAATAGAAAGTCAAAATCAAAATAATTTGGTCAAACCCATCCAAATTACATCCACCAAAAAAATATGTAATACATATGTGTCAATTTAGTAAATATAAAAAGTAAAAAAGGAAGAGGTAATTAATAAAATTTATTGTTAAATTTTAAATAAATTATATGAATTTAAGTAAACTTATCATTTTCTATACTTTTTAATAACTTTGTAAATTTTATAAATACCTCAAATACTTTATACTTAAAAATATATTATCATGTGATCTATTAAATTAATGTATATGCAAAAACTTATAAACATCAAAATGAAAGCACGAGTTACTGTGATATGTAACTAAATACACGAGATTATACATATGCATACGACTCATATTATTCCTTTTTATTAGATTAAGCAAGGATTTCCAGAAAAATATTGTTTTTACTATTTTCAATAACGACTAATGTTATTTCTTTTTATAATTTAACCCGCGTGTGTATGATTTAAAACTTAAATACGGGTAAAAATATTAGTAACATGAATATAAATATCAAAATGAAGCCATGGTCCATGGTCTTACGGATTGTACAGATAATAACGACGCATGTAATTCCTCTTTGAAACTTAAAAAGACATCCGAAAAAGCATTTTTTTTTTCAATGGTCATTACGTGCTATTAAACATGTATGATGTCTAAAATATAACAACCTCAAAACCCTTCCAATTAAATGAAGTCAAATCCTTTGTACAACAAATATCTATACAAAATATTAATATATAATGAAAAATTTATTTAAAAACCCAGACGTGCATAGGTATTATAAGTATAAATGTTTTGACATAATGTTACGGAAAAATCTTATTTAGTAACCTCGTGTATGCACCCGGACAGACTTAACTATGCCAAGATATACATTTACATTCTTAACCAATTGTATTATATTAAAATTAAATACTTACAATTTGTAATGCACAAACAATTAAAATTAAGATATATTGTATGTCAAAATATACTAGTATGATTAATGCTCAAGGCATAGATAACTAGTATTATGTTACAGCAAAAGAGTCCTTGCGCGACCATGCTAATTATTTGCCTTAGATCTATCAGTGTGTTAAGTTGTAAAATTACATTGCACCAGGTCGAAAAGATCTTTATAGAATTGTATATACATGTCACTGATCAAACTAGATTCTTTAAATGGACATGCTATTGCAAAGTTCAACTAAAAGGTATAAAAGGGTAAACGTAGAGAGATCCATATTCAGGCTATCCGGAGAAAGTGGTCTTTATACATATATGTATACTTACTCTAGCTGAACCAGCTAATGCAACATCCAGTGTACTCTAATAAAGAGTCCTTTTATGGAGATATTAGACCAATCTGTTCATGTTGCACTACAAACACTACTACAAAAATAGGCTTTTAGACCGGTTCTCAGACACTACTGAAAACCCCTAACAATAGATAGAAGAAACATTTAATCATTTGAAACCTTAATTAAAATGGAAGAGGGAAAAGTAAACTTTCAATCTATAATTAAAAATTTAAAATGGTACAAACATGACCTTCTTGAATACAGGTGAGGTAGTCTAATCTCTGATGATACAATCGAGAGACGGTCAGGTGAGCACTGTTGTATTGAGGAATTGAAGCAGCGGTGGTGGGGTTTTTTTTAAGGAAAATGAGAAGAGAAGGGGCTTATGTCTTTATGTTAGGGTTCTTGAGTAATTGAAATTTTGAAATACATAAGAGGGAAAAGTGAAAAATATTTGGCGCTCAAGAGTCTCAAAATTTTTGGGTTATAGACCTGTGTTAAATAACTCACCGGTTCAATTGAGTAACTTTTAGACCTGTGAAGGATGATATGCACGGGTCTATATATAATTTCATATTTAGACCGGGTTTTATTATTTAGACACGTCTAAATGAATTTGGGTGGGTGAAAAATCACTTAAAGACCTGTGGTTATCATAGAAGGTGTATATGGGGAGGTCTAAAAGACCCGATTTGTAGTAGTGAAAGGTTTAAATTGGATCATATAACATTTAATTGAATCAGTGATAAGTCAAGAGACCATGAGAGTATTGAAGGAACATGCTAATCAAGTGATTGTGTACTAAACGGGGCTTTATTAACTTATCCAAGATAAAATCTTATCACTACATTCGTTATATGGAAAATAGGCTTGTATAAGATTTTCATATGTACTTATCCTGATTGCTCAACTTAGCATAGGTATATTATATGTTCGGAATATCTTACCCCAGGTTCAACTGATATAACTGTAATGTTTGTATATGTCTCCATCAATAATGAACACACTTAACCTAGAATAACTAAAGTTATGAACTTTCCACTAAACTGGGCCTCTATATGGGCAAATTCTCCTTAATCAGCAAGGATTACATTTGAAGTTAAGGGTTCACATATACTAGATCTATATCCCAGATCATCTACATTGTATTGCACAAGATGGTATTTATTATATCAATAACTAATAATGCTTATCCGGTCTATATATCAGTATATTAATTAAGCGTAGATAATCAGTCGGCGTTAAATCTGCACATTCTACTAAAAGGGTTTCTAGACACTCACCCTAGACGGACAAGTATTTGCACTAACAAAGGTCAGTATATTGTATATTTGCCCTAGATCAATCACTCACAAGCGTTGCAATATAAAGGGATTTTATATCAGCATACTGACACTAGATTGATTAACTGATATAAATCAGCAGCATGTGACACTAATTAAGAACGGTCTTCATTAATGTACCTACGCTAGGTTAGTCAGCAATTAAATGTTGTATTCCACCAACACGGTTTAATGTGATCACTTACCCTAGATCTACAAGTCGTATATATACCTTGCTCCATTTAATTGAAAGAGTCTCAATCTCTAATCAAAAGGGTATTTAGCACACTAATAACCTTCACTTGAACTCGTCGCACTTCATATGCCCTTGAGGGCATTCACGCTTAATCCCTCAAATAATTTGGGTGATATTTTATACACTCTTATTACCTACAGAAAATTTCTATATTATTGCTATTCGTTACCCAAGATCAGCTTGAAAAACTAAAACAAATCTCCAAAATCTATAATCAAGTTAAAATTCAAACTCTTGATCATACATATATTGTGAATAGAAGCTATTCAGTTATAAATAAATATTAAGATGATAAATAACAAGATGATAATTGAATATGAACAAATTGAATTAAGCAAAAACTAAGATTTAAATGATTAAGATTCATCCTTTTTGAAATAGAAATCAATGGAAGCAGGAACTTAGAAATTCAATTCCATATGTTCCAAGTAAAATTCAGAGTTTATTAACAAGAACATAAATTAGTAAAATATCCAAGCAAAAAGTTAGATTGAATTTGTTAGAAAAACTTTCTCATTGCAGCAATCTTGTTCTCTGGCAATTCAACATGTCCTAACCTGAGCTCAAGATCAACATCTTGCGCTGGTGAAGTTGGATCTTTTGTCACACTTTCTTGATGAACATTTCTTGAATCAGAAGACCCGTCTCCAAAAAGTGGAAGTGGTATATTTTCCCCTTGTAAATTAACATTCGATAAAGGATATTTTGGTGGTGGTGATAAAAATGATTCTTTGAGCTTAGCTTTATGCTTTCGATGGATGTTCATATGGCCACCAAGCGCTTGTGCATTTGTGAACCCTCTTTTGCAAAAATTGCATTCATATGATCTAGCTACTCCTAATGCTACACTTGTTACTTGACTTGAATTTTGTTGTTGTTCCTCGACAGGGGTGGTCGAAGTTATTACCTCATCAGAGCTTTCTGAGACCGAGTGATTTGGTTCCATCGGCGAAAAAAGATCACGGTGGTCAACTGAAGGACTGATATATGAAAATGTTTAGGGTTTACTGTATATGGTAACTTGGCCTGCAGCTTACATTAGTATATATATATGTGTCCTTTTGCCGCCATGTGTAAGAGAAGAATCTAGCTAGTTTTACTAGTAGTTTATTACAATAGACCTTTTCAATCTGAAACAAATATGACTGAAATATTATTGTTTTAAACATTTGCAATGCATGTAAAAAAAATAACATAGTAGTGTTAAATTGTAGTTTGGATTCATGTATTGTAAATTTTTAATCTTATACGTACGGAGGACCGGATAACTATAAATAATTTTTTGTACGATTTGAGAACATTGTTAGACGTTAGCATTTAGCCATTATGGGCTTTGTTGAGTGGCATAGCATAGTTATGTCTGTATCTAGAATAAACTTAAAGGGATTATATATTTTAATTTTTCAGTAAATGAATAATCAAACCAATCTTTTATATAATAAAAGAATTACGTCATTTCAGAGTGTTTTTACAAAACACTTCTCATCAAAAATTAAATAAAACCAATGGAGAGCTCGATTTTAACATGTAGGCAAAATCAAGCAACATGATTGGTCAATAGAAAGTCAAAATTGAATTGATTTTGGTCAAGTTTTAATAAATTTGGTGGAAAATTTTGGTTAAGAAAAAAACAGATAAAAATATTTATGTCAAATTTGTGAATACAAAAACTCAAAAAAAATGAAGTAATTAATAAAACTTTAGTGGTTGAATTTTACAAAAATTAGCTAGAGTTAAGTGTAAAATTACAAGTTTTCATATTTTTTAATAACTTTTGAAAAATAACAAATAACCCCTTACACTTTATACCCCTATACTTTATAAGATGAATTTTGTTTAAATTACATAAGTATTAAGTATTAGTATTATTTTCATACTTTCATCTATTAAAATTACAAAATTTTGTAGATATACGAATTAATTTTAAGACACGTTAAATATTTTTTAAAACTATTTGTTTTAGACTTTCATCCATTATTTTTTTTACTATATACGTTAAATAAGGACTTACGTTATTTTATTTGAAAAGTTTAATTTATGTGTATACCGACTTGAATATTAAATACAGCTAAACTATTGTTAACAGGAATATAAATATCAAATGTAAGAACGAATTACTATGATATGAAAATAAATATACGCTATTGTACTTATAACAACAACTCATGAAATTCTTATTTAAAGTTTATATATGGATATCCAGAAAAACATTTTTAAAAAACTTTACGGAACATATTTTAACTTCACCAAGAGGACTTCTCTCACTACGAAAGGTGTGGTACTGATATATCTCCTATTCATGCTGATTATGTGCTACTAAACTCGCACATTTTATACAATACGATATGAATAATTAAAGTTAAACAACAATATCTACCTCAACCTCAACATCTATGTCAGTTAAACAAAGTTAAATTTTCAACCAACAATTTTTTTTATAAAATATTATTATAATAGATGTTAATAGATACTCCCTTCGTCCCAAAATTTAAGTCCATTTTTTATTTGTCAAAGTCTTTGTTTTCCGACTTTGACTTTAATTATTTTTTACCGTGTTATATGATGCTTGATGAAAAGTATACTAATGAAAATGCATTTAAAACACAAATCCATTTATATATTTTGTATCAAGTATTATATAACACGGAAAAAAATAATGAAAGTCAAAGTCGGAATCAAAAGACTTTGGAAAAGTCAAAACAGACTTATATTTTGAGACGGGGGGAGTAATAAAAAAATCCTGGACAAGTATTGGTTATACTTATATCACAATTTTCATGAGTAAATTCTTATATGTTCATATATTAAACTAAAATTTTAAAATAAATTTGATTCATGTGTAAATCTCGTGCGTGCACGGGACTTATATCTAGTTATATTTCTAATACGAAATCAAAAGCAAAATGATCATCTCTTAATTTATCTCCCTATGTCACGTTTTCTTCCCTTCTCCCCCTTTCTCTTAAGCGATTTCTGGAAAAAAAACCCTAACCGACCCTTTCTTAAACCCTAACAATTGTACATTGCTGGAGATGATCCCCCCCCCCCTCCATCTTCCTCTGATAAATTACTACTATTCGTGGTCACAAGTATCTCAAATAATGTTCCCGTTAAACTCAATATAGAAAAGTTGAATTACAACTCGTGGAATATTTATGAGATCACCTCAAAGATCTCTTTCACGACAATGAAGACGCTCGGGGCATCACTCATGATAATCAGCTTTAATCTATCACCATGGGTAACTTCTCAATCAATGATTACTTTTCTCACCATGGGTAACTTCTCTATCAATGATTACTTTTCTCAAATTCAAAGTATGGTGGATCGCTTAAAGAATCTCGATAGAGCCGTTAAAGACAAAACTTGGTGCTTTATGCAGTAAATGGGTTAGATGCTCAGTATAAACAAATAGCCAAAATTATTCATCACCAAAACCCACTTCCAATGTTTGCTTAAACTAAAAACATGCTTCTCTTGGAAGAAAGTGAATTATAAGATCACAATTCCACGGTTAAAACACATGTGGACTCAACTCCCGCGTCCCCTACCATTCTTTTAAGATAAAAAAATAATAGGAACCGTGACAATAGTGAAAGGATAATGTGTAAATACAGGACGGCTTTCAAAACTTGCCCTCACAGAATATCGAAGGGTTACACCAGTGCACACTAAGCAGAACACGCAAGTGGAATAAGAAACGAGTTACGAAATGACATGAAAGGAATAGGAAAATAAAAATATGACAATATTTTCATTAAAGAGTAAAATGGTAATTATCCAGAGAGTATAGGGATACATATATTAAGTACATAAAAAGCAAAACCACAAACCCAAAGGGTTTATGTGGTTCAACCGTCCCCCTAGCTAGGAGCAAGAAGGGTTAAGTTTGATTAGTTATCAAATTTATGTATTTAGGAATAATTAAGGGGAATCCTAGTTGGTCTAGAATGTTCATTGGTACCCTAAAAATACCAAGGCATCCTA
This sequence comes from Artemisia argyi, assembly GCA_030686995.1. NCBI lineage: Eukaryota > Viridiplantae > Streptophyta > Magnoliopsida > Asterales > Asteraceae > Artemisia > Artemisia argyi. The sequence goes on along the minus strand of CM060683.1, from coordinate 139,336,351 downwards.
CAACTAATTTCTCATTCATTCATTCATTCCCTATTTACCCTAACCGAAAATCTCCCCCTCATCTCCATAGAATTGGTTGAACTTAGAGTTTCCCAAACCCTAGGTCGACCAATCGACTTCTAGTCAAGTTACCGACTTCGTGCTCGCCTAACTTGCAAAGGTTCGAAGCCCTAGTTCTACATATGTAGTACTGGTGGATACCTGACGCAACACAAGTGGTGATCATCCCTGTAAACCCTTTAATGATCATCAATATGTTTAATTATTTGGACTTATTAACAAGTAATGTGATTAAACTAGGAATAATCATATGGAAGCCCATTTGGGCCTCTCTAGTTCATACGCCCATAACGGGGTTGTATGAGCTTAGGCTTGGTACATTACTTTGGGATAAAAAAATAAGTATATTAGTAGATAATATCATATCCTCTTAATATGGTAATTATCTATATATATTTATTTATTTTGGTAACCATGATTTCCGATCTTTTGGCAGATTAATCCACGGTGTTTGAACCCACCGCCATACATACTCAAAATAGGTAAAACCCTCCCTTTTCAGGAGGTTGACATGGCCACTTCAAAGTTGTTTGCTCATAGTAGGAATTGAACTTGAGACCTCACACATTTAGAGTGATAGTTACAAGCTTTTTTACCACTAGACCTCCCTTAAGTGGTTAAATATTAAAGATATCTTTTAAGAGTATTATAAGTACCTAACTAATAATTAAGGTTTTATAATAATTCCATTGTTTTTCCACCTTAGGGTTTTCGAACCCCCTCCTCCCCTCTCTTTGATATTAGGCCGAGCACCACATACCACCAAACACATATCCGTGTTAGATTTTACCAATAGAGATCGTTGATGCGGAGTTCACAAGATCAAGCACTAGCATCCTACTGAAATTGCTCGATTGTTAGTGTGGACTAGCCTTGGATAAGATCTTACTATTGATCTTTTTGTTCGTAATTGATCTCCTCTCTAAATCACAAGGTACATATATGATGTTGTTTATTTTTTAATTAGTCAAATACATGTAATTGGATCACTGATATGAAATAGATTTTGTGGTTGCTTCCGTTGTAATACGGATTAATATCTATGTAATTGTTATATACTCGTAATATTTAAATTATAACCATGTTTTTCGTCAGAATTATCTTCCTTCATCTCAAAATTATTATTAGAAGACAAAAATCACATAGTTTAATAAAAGTGGGTCATTTTAATTTTCAATCAATCAAATAGAATACCACTCCATTAAATTATTTTAAGACATTTTAAAAAGAAAATATTGACTATTATTTTGAGACGGAGGAAGTAATAGTTTATTTTCATAAACCACAAATGCATATAAAGATTAAGGACACCGCATCATGTATAAAGTTTTGTCATTTTAAGAAGCTTAAACTTGACTTTTATATCCTCGTAACATAATGTGAACAAGGGAATGTTCATTCGAAAATCAATGCATGTGCACTAGATTTGAACTATGAGGTTTACTACTCATATTTACAAAGCGTTAAAAATTTGATTGAACTATGAGGTTTTCGATGACCCTTATAAGCATTCATCTTGAGACAAAAACATTTAACGAATGTGTCATTATCAATTTATCATCGCCTAATGAGCTTAGAACTAAGCTTTTATGCCCAAGATCGCTTCAAGATTAAATTGTTTGTTCATATACTAGCTATCATCGTTGACAAAACCCTTTAATTATTTTTTTAATTTGTTTCTTTTTATTTGGCCTGTCTTATCTAAAAGGGTTAATCATTGTTGCGAAAACAATTATTTTGGTTGTTAGTTACGCGCTATATCGACTAAAAGTAAAGGGTGTAGTGGCTCAAGTCAAACTGTCAACTTAACGTTACTTTAGCGTTTCCTCTTTTCATTTTTTTTTCACTCATACACACAAAAACACACTCCCGAGTCATTTAAGCCAAAACCTCACCTTTAGGACCCACCATACCCGATTAAAACACATATAATAATAATAATAATAATAATAATAATAATAATAATAATAATAATAATAAAATTTGGCGCAAGCCAAGTTTCTTCTTCTTTAGCGGTGGCACCGGTGTGGCTCATGCCAAATGATGTCCGCTTAGATTTGGCGTGGATCCAAATGATTGCACCGAATGCTTTAAAACATCATATCATTCTATAATATTAAATATCATGACACATAAAAGGATACAAATATTCATCTAGCCACATATCCAAATTCTAATAACATAACCCATTAAATTAAAAACTAGGCCTAATTTCATACTCCCTCCGTCTCAAAATTATTGTTAGGAGACAAGAATCACATAATTTAATAAAAGTGGGACCATATTAATTTCATCCACTCAAATAGAATATTCTCCCACTAAACTCTCTAGTTTTTACTTAAAAAGGAAATAAGACAATTATTTTGAGACATCTATAAAAAGAAATATGGACAATAAATATGAGACGGAGGGAGTATATATCATTCCTTGAATCTTTTATATAATAAAATAAAACCTCAAGTGGGGACTTTTTCATTTCAAAAAAATCAAATCGTACCTTATTTAGTAATAATTTTATTTAAAAAAAATATTATTTTCTTATTAGGTAAGATTTTATATTTATCTATAACATAAGTAGAATAGAAGATAAATACAAAAAATATAGATAAGATCTAATTAACAATAGGATTAAAAGTTTTAAATAATTATCTTTAATAATAAAAAACTATAATTAAACATCATAAATCAAACAAAACAAAGATTAAATTATTTATTTTTTAATAAATAAAAATATATGATTAAAAAAAAATTAAAAAAAAAACACGCGCGTGCGCGGGTATTATAACTAGTGAATAATTACACATATATCCTTTATATCAGCTTTTTATACATAAAATATAATGCTTTTAATGCATCAAAAGTATATATATGAACCACTTCTGTTGAAACAATGAATTTTCATCAAATAACCCTAGGAACAAAAAAGTATATATATGAACCACTTCTATTGAAACAATGAATTTTCATCAAATAACCCTAGGAACAATTTCTATTGAAAGTTTAAACCATGAATATCTTTTTTGGAGCATAACCCTATGAAAATAGCTAGTACTGCACAAATTGGATAGAATCAATTCTATTTTCTACAGATACGCCTTGTCTATGCTTCTGGCTTATCCATATGTGCCAACCCTTCTTGTCTTATATATGCTACGTGACTCATTTTGAGTAGCTAAAATTTATATCAATCATAACCGAATACATAAACTAAAATAATTTACAAGAACTATAGGTAAAAAAGGGTGAACGCCATCCTTAAGCTTCTCAACAAATTAAGTCGCTACTAAAATGAAGATACGTATTAACTGCGACTCAGAGATTCGTCGGAGGAATGAATGTACTTTAGAAGTTTACCCTTGTATTCATTTACCGATGTTCCTTAATACCTCTAATTAAATTAAACTCGACGTGTTGTGACTCTAAGTTGTTCATTTCCTTATTATAAGTTTTGAGAACATGCAAGTATGCAACACGTAACGATAGATATCCATTGCCCATTTGCCCTCTTAGTTATATCTGATAATAAATATAATTATTAACTAAATCTTATCTTCTTTTTTTTGTCACTATCTAGTCATATTGTAACAACATAAGTTACTCTTTCAAATATACCTGGGAATACAAATACACTCGACCAACCATCTATTCGTGTCTTGGAAAACATCAATAAAGCCATAATTTCTTGTCATTTGAAATGTACTAACAGAACTATGTGAATTGTCTAATATTATGTTAACATTCGATCACATCAGGCTACCCACAGTATGGGGATTCAATCCCCTTACTTTTCCCTGTCACGTCAGCTTTCTCTCTCCAGCGATCTGCAGGCGATTCAGTGCCCCAGTAAGGGCGACCTAGTTCAGTTTTTTTTTCTTTTTTTTTTTTTTTTTTTTTTTAATCATTTTTAACGCAAACTAAAATTTCATTAATAATTTAAAAGTTACATAATAATTCAAATAAAATAAAACATTACAACTTTTATTAAAAACTAATAATCTAGATTAAGTTGTTCCTTGATCGAGTCTTTGATTTCTTGCATTTTTTGCTGTTGTAATGCGGGCAAAGCTGGGTCGATTGATGTGAGATAGAAGATGAGGTCTTTTTGATTTTTTCTTTCTCGATCAAGTGCAAGTTTTTCTTCTTCCATTGCCAATCTTCTGTCTTCTTGTTCCGCTTTCTTTTGCTGCAGCTCCAATTCCTTATCCCTTTGCTCCAACTCTTTTCTCTTCAACTCGTAGTAGCCGTCTGCAAGTTCCTGCTTCTTACCCAATGCCATTGACTTAATGCTTTTCCATTTGTCGGCTACCCCTTCTAAATATGAAGACTTGGAATTCTCCGACAATTTCTTCTTACCCTTAGCTTTCTTTGCAGCATCACGACCAACTGGTCGCTCATTTTGAGGGTCTTCATTATTGAACCGGTTTCAGAAGTCCTTGGTTTTTTTCGAGCGACATGTTGGTTTAAAAAAACCGGCATCTCATTTTTCTTCCAAATCTGATGGTCCCTCAAAATCTCCCAACAATGATCCAATTGAAAGGCATGCTTCATCATTATTTGATATTCTTCACATGCTCGTTTATAAACAGTGAGATCATTCCCACCACTTTCAAAATTGGTAAAAGCATTGTCGTAAATGGCACAAAATGCACCAACTCTAGGACGAACCCTATTTTTCCACTTGCTGACAATTGAGTTGTACGATCTACCTTCGCCAACCTCTTTCTCAAAGTATGTAATCACTTTCTTCCAAAATCCCTTAGAATTTTGGTTGGTTCCAACTATGCTATCCTCCGACGAATCACACCAAGCCATGGACAACGCGATCTCTTCTTTGCGTGTCCATGGAGCAGAATCCTTCGTGTTGTCTTCCTCAACCTCCTTCTCAGCCGCTGCCTTCTTACCCTTTGCAGTTCGTTTCTTTGGTTTAACCGGCGACATCGCTTCCGGCGACAACTCGTCAGGAAGATCATCAGTTGGAACCGAATCGTGAAACGACCCATGAGCCGAACCTTGATAACCCGGTGACATTTGTTGACTTGGATAACCCGAACCGGTTCCAACAAAAAAACTTGGATTGTTTTGTAAATTTTCCATAAAATCACAAGCATCTAGGTTGATGTGGTTAACCGGAGAATAATTTTGATAATTAGAATATGAAGACGATGATGAGTTCATTGTTGGACGATAACAGGAATCGGGGGAGCCATACATAGATTGTTGGCTTCGACGAGAGTGGGTTTGTTGTGGTTGTTGGTTGTTTTGATACGGGGGAACAAATGGACGATTAACATTAGGATGCATAGCAAATGGATTGAATGTTTGTTGTTGTTGAGGTTGTTGAGAATCATAATCAAGAGAACGGGGTCGAAAATTGACGTTTGGTGAGATACCGGTTAACCGGAAAGTCGAATCCGGTGATACTTCCGGGATGTTTTGTTGTAATCGGGATTTTCTGCCTTTTGCTTGTTGTGGTGTTTTCTTAGACATTTTTAATAGAGATTGTGTTTATGTTGTGTGAAGAATTGGAGTGTGTTAATGTTTGGTATTTATAAGGAAAAATGAAAGATTTTTTTTTTTTTTTTTTTTTTTTTTTTTACCCAAAACAAACAGTAATGTTTTTTTTTTTTTTTTTTTTTTTTTTTTTTTTTTTTTTTTTTGAATTTTATGACTTGAAAACAATAAAGTGGGCAAAAGTTAATAAAGTGGGGCAACGGTTGTTTTTTTTTCTTTACCAAAACTCGATCCAACAGGCGATCGTTTGGGTTAGTTTTCATCCCACGACCGATTACCCACACAAGGGGAGATCGACTTGGATCGATCGGATGTGTCGATCGCTCCACCCTTCTGTGCCCAGCCTCACATTCAGGATCTAGTTAAACTAAAATAATACAGTATAAACTATGAACAAAGATCATTTGAGGACTAAACATTCTTTACATACCAAGGGATCAATCCCCACCTTTCATTCATTTTGATCTAATGGCTTAGATTAGAGTTAATATTTACACTACAAGGGTATTTTAGTACTATTTAAATACTTTTTTTTACTCTTATCTCTCATTTAATGCGTCATTTTTTCACACACACAAAGTGTGTGTTTGTTTCTTCTCTCTCATCTAACTACCTCTTGTAACGAGCTCCTCTAACCATCTCCTTTATTGCGATCATCATAGAAACCCTAATTTTTTCTTCTAAATTCATTAATTGATCTCATTCTTCATCCCGTACATCACCTAACCCTAATTTTTTATCGTTTATTTTTATTTATTTCAAAGCTGAATTATAAGCTATCTGTTTCTATAAGCTTAATTATGAGCTAACTTACTTATATGCAGGTTTTATGGATTCGCTTCAAAGTTCTGTTTCTACTACTTCTGAAGAGATCGCTGTTAATGATTCTTCTACTGCTTTTGAAGAGATTGTTGTTAGTGATGATGTTTCAGCTAAGTATGCTGAGGAGATTGTTGCTTATGAACACGGTGATGAATCCGTAGCAATTAAGAGTGAGTTTTTTGATTATTTTAATTTTTTCTATAATCCGTTTGTAAGTGTTAATAAGCTAGGTTATTTAGATGGTATAAGCTCTGAATATGTTATTAAGATGTTATAAGGTCTGAATAAGTAGTTTTAAGCTTTGAATGAGTAGCTGATTATATTTGTAGTTTGGATATCATATATGATATATGACATGTGATATATCAATGTTTTTGTATCAAATGATATATCATATGTGATATATTAATATCAGCTTTGAATAAGTAGTTTTAAGCTTGTCATATCATATATGATATAGCACATGTGATATATCAATGTTTTTGTCTTGCATGTGTTATATCATATATGATATAATTATAACATGTGTTTGTGATTTCATTTTTAGTAAACCTCTGTTTTTAATTTTTTGTTTTATTTTTTTTTTCCAGATTTGAATGCTTTGAAAACTCCTGAATCATTTGCTACTCACTCTAATTTTGATACTCCTGGTGGAACTGTTTATTATATTCCGAAAGTTCCTGTGGATGTGTTACTTGTTAAGGGCAAAGTTTATAAGTCGATTGATGAGTGCATTGCTGCTTATATGAAATATGCTGCTAAAGCAGGGTTTGTGGTTAGGAAGTCATGCCAGAAAAGGTTGAGGAATGGTACTGTGAAGCAAAAGTATTTAGTGTGTAATAGGGAAGGTTGTCCAAAGGGAATTCATGTGGACACGTTAGACTTAGAGAATAGTGACAAGCAGGTTAGAAGTTCGAACCTGCATATCACAGGGTGCAAAGCACGTGTCATTTTTGATTTAATTCCTGGTACTTCTAAGTACAGGTTGAATGTCTTTGATAGTATTCATAATCACGAGCTTGAACGTGAAGAGTATAAGCATTCGTCAAAGATTGAGAGGCAGTTGACGTATGCTGAGCAATTGTTCATTGTTAAAGCTGCTAGCGTAAATATAGGCGCAACGAAAGCTCATCACATCTTAACTGGTTTGAAGGGTTCTTATTTGCTTGTTCATGGAACGACTGTTGATTTTAAGAACTTTTTTAGGGGTGTGAACTGCTATATAGGTGATAGTGATGCGCAGATGCTTATATCTAAGATGGAGAATAGGAAGAAGCACGTGCCGGATTTTTCATTTGATTATTTGGTCGAAAATGCTGAGCTTGCGGCTATTTTTTGGGCTGATGAAGTTTCTAAGTTCAACTATAGAGAGTTTTGTGATGTTGTTTCGTTTGATGCTACTTACAGAACAAACAAGTAAGTATATGTATGTTTAGTATGATATTTTTGATTATATGATTTTCTATTTAATCTGTTATTTTAAGTATTTTTGTTTTTTGTTTTTCAGGTACAAAATGGTGTTTGTTCCCTTTACAGCCATAGATAATCATCAGAGGTGTGTAACAGTCGCAGCAGGCTTGTTGAAGAACGAAACTACAGCTTCTTATATTTGGTTGCTGAAAGCGTTCATAAAGGCGTTTGGTAAGGCTCCAAATATTGTTGTTACTGATCAGGATGGGGCTATGAGAAATGCCATTGAAGCTGAGTTTGCGGGTTCTAAACACAGACTTTGCATGTGGCATATTACTCAAAAGCTCCCTGGAAAGGTATTTTTCTGCCTTTTTGTTTATCATATGTGATACTTGATTCTATGTGTATTTTTTATTGATTTATCATATATGATAATTTGAACTTTTTTTCAAATAATATGTTAAATCATATGTGATACTTGATTTTATTTGTATTTATTATTGGTTTATCACATATGATAACACATATCTATTTTCAAATCATTTGTTAAATCAGATGTTATTTGTTTTGTTTACAGATATGTTCTAAAATCTATGATGATACTGACTTTAAAAAGAAGTTTAATCAAATTGTATGGAATATGTATATCGGTCCGGAGGAGTTTGAGGATAGATGGTCAAAGTTATTGGATGAGTTTAGTTTGCAGAATCATAAGTGGTTAACAAAGATGTTTAATATACGTTCGTGTTGGATTCCTGCTTATTTTATTGATTCCCCCTTGTGTGGTTTGATGAGGACGACGTCTAGATCTGAGAGTGAGAACTCCTTTTTCTCTCATTTTACGAATCAAGGCTCCACTCTTATGAATTTTATGAATTGTTTTGAGATGGCAATGGAAAAGCAGAGGCATATACAAGAGAGGCTTGATCATAAGACTATTGATTCTGTTCCGAAGTTTAGAACTTATCTTAAGATTGAACGTCATGCTTCGAAGGTTTTTACTCGTCCTCTGTTCGAGCTTGTTCAAGCAGAGATTTTTGCAGGCACATGGTATTGTCAAATAGAAACCAAAAGCTTGGTTGAAGGATCTGAGGTCTCTGTTATTAGAGAAACAAAATTTGTTGATGCACTAATGGAGAAGAAGAAAGCTAAGTTGAGAGAGAAAGCTAGGAAGAGAGTTAAGGATAAAGGTAAGGATAACGATAAAGCTGAAGAAGAAGAGTCAGTTAACCTGTTTTATAGAGTTGATGGATTATATAAGGTATGTTAGCTACTTAAAAAAATATTGTTTATTTTTTTTTTCATATATGATTTTTTACTACCTTATTTCTTTTGTTTTATCATATATGATTTTTTACTATCTTCTTTCTTTTTTGCCCATTAAGATGTTGCGTAACCAAGAGGATGGATCAGTTGTATGTTCCTGTCAGCTTTTTCTTCAAGTTGGAATATTATGCAGGCATGTTTTTTGTGTGTTTAAGAACACCAATATTGAAGTGATTCCAAGTCAATACATACTGAGGCGTTGGACAAAGAACCTTATACCTGCTGCTTTGAGGAACAAATGGAACAGATATGGTGAGAAGAATGAGATTGTTGAGAATTATGCAAATGAGGCAAGTTCCATTGTTGATCATTGTATCCATATGTTGAGTAAAGATGAGGCAAGGTTGTCTTCTTTTGTTGAAAAGTTGAGGTTGCTAAAGATTGATGTCGAGGCTGATTGCCCAAATCCTCCTTCTAAGAACAAGGCTGACAATTTGGAGGAACTTGTTGGAGTCCCGAAGCCAGCTGAAAAAACCATTAACAATCCAGCTCTTGGTAATCCTAAAGGCCGTAAAAAGATGCGCATAAAAGGAGGTAAAGAGCAAGCTCTTGAAAAGAATTCGAAGAACAGGAATGCATGTTCGTTATGTGGAGAGACAGATGGTCACAACAGGAGGACGTGCCCAAAAAAGTTTGCAGAAGAGGCCGAATTGGATCAAGTTGAAGTTACAAGGGAAGGGGATTTGGATCAATCAGAAGTTACAAGAGGAGAGGTCTTGGATTAAGCATGAATTTCAACATAAATCGTCTTCATATATATTTTTTTTAATTTCTTTGATTATTATTTGTTTTGTCGGATTGTGTTGAAGAAATTTGAGTAACAGACCTAGACATGATTGTTTGATTATCACTGAGTTTTTATATGAAACAGATTGTTGCTGATTGTTTTCTAGAGTTTTTGGTTACTTTCATTTGAGTTATCACATATGATAATCCAGAAGTAATTTTTTTAGGTGTGTTATCATATATGATAATTCTCCGATATCATATATGATTTTACACTTGGTTTTTTCCATTTTGATTTATCATATATGATAACTTATAAAGAAGAGTATATTATGATTTTGTTCAAGTGTTTTTGTTTCTTTCATTTTAGTTATCACATATGATAAAATTCTGAAGCAAATTTTTTAAGTGTATTATCATATATGATATTTATGTATGATACTTTTTTTTTTGCAGCGTGCTATAAAACAGAGTCGATTATCGATAAACAACAGCCATTAGAATTGATTTATCAATTTGTGCAATAAAAACTTAAACAAGACATTCAAAATCACATCCAGAAATGTTTCGGCATTTTCATTTCTTGACAAATGATGGTATCGTAGTACTTGGAAAGTTAAACCATTATCCTACCTGGAAATTTAAATTGTCTTGTGATATTCTAGCATACGACATACGAAATAAGACATTGTTTTAACATGTTTAAGCCATATTATATGGCATACGATATTACATAATAAAGTCTAAAGAAATTAGATCTTAATCTGCATTAGTTGCCCCAAAAAGATTCTGTACGCCCCCGTCCTTCTATTCTTTGTGTTGTTAGTCCTACTTCTGAATTTTCCACCACTAACTGCTAACCTTTTCCATCATTTTGCACTTGCAACATGCTCCGTTTTCTGCTCTTCCTTCTTTTTTCCAATCTCTTCTCTTTTCAACTTCTTCAACTCTTCCTTGTTTGTGTGTTTCTTTGCAAACTCAAGTGCTTCTTCATTTATCATTTCTCGGTGATTGTTCAGTTCATGCATTAACATCTTGGCTGCATACTTGATTCTCATTCTTATTATCTCCATCTCCTGAGCTTTTCCTTCTTTTGGAAATTCAAAGTTCCAGTTCTTCAAAGTTTCTCCACCATAGTGCTCCATATGCATCATTATGAAAATACCACAATCAATGACATTCTGTGTTGTTCCCCACTTTAGCTTCATCACTGTTGTCTTTTTTTTTCCTATGTCAGATGCTTTTTTATGCTTGTGGGATTCCAGATATCTTGAAAACAGTTTTTTCTACACAAAATAGAAAATTCATTTTAACAAAGACAATTCATTATCTCATATGCCGAAGGCGTTTTCTACGGCTTTGCCGCAGAAGACGCCTTCGGCTACAGCTAAGCCGAAGGCTTAGCTGAATAAGACCCTTCAATGTAAATTTATAATATCGAATCACTTACTAGAACATCACATTGTTTTTATTTTTTATATCATATATGATACTTGATTTTCTTTTGTATTCTTTATAGGTTTATCATATATGATAATTCACATGTTTTTTCAAATCATTTGTTGTATCATATATGATACTTGATTTTCTTTTGTATTTTTTATAGGTTTATCATATATGATAATTCACATGTTTTTTCAAATCATTTGTTGTATCACATGTGATACTTTTTTTCCCATATATGTGATAGTGAAAACACAATAATAAATCAGTACGCGTCGTTACTTGAGCATAATCTGTAATTACTTACCAGAATATCACATTCTTTCGAGTATTTTGATTTATACGTCGCCCCTGAGTTGGAGTTGTCCAGGATGACAGAAGTACCTTTGACTAGATTGAAAACAACCAGATAAAAGTGTTCATGTGCAATTATTGGAAAGAATGCCTGTATAAATAGATTAAGAACAATCAGATTCATTTTAATACAAGTAAAACTTTTTTCATAATAAGTCAAATTATTTTTTTACCAACTCGACATGATCCATTGATTTATCTTCTGGATTGCCTTTAAACACGGTTGTCAAGTTTGCACAAAACTCTTCATACTGCTTCTTTTCATCTTCCTTTTTTGCTTGCACTATTTGTGTTGTCTGTTTTTATAAATCAACATATGTTAAAGAAACAAATTTAAGATTTTAGCAATTAAGTTCTAATTGTTTAGGTAACTTACAAGTATTCCCGTGTGAAAATACTGTTTGATCTTTCATCCTCTGTTGTTGAGTGTTTCTTCATAGCTTAAAATACAAGCAAAGCTGTCGATTACACTAGAGTCCACTTTTAATTGCGGTGCTAGTGTTTGCATGTTGTCTCTGAGTGTTGCTGCGCCCCATGCCCATTCTGTTTCAAATATAAATTCGCTACACAAATAGATAAAAGCATAGTTAGATATATTTTTAGCACAATTTCACACTTTTTATTCATTTGATTCTTTAATAGTATAAAGCATGCTTACTATGGATTTCCTTGCATGGAGAATAGAGCATTGGTTACCGTCAATTCATCTGGCTGAGATGGTGTATTTATGACAGTTTTCTTGTTCATATATGGTGAAACCAGATATCTTGAAGGCTTTTTTGCTCTTTTTTCAAGTCGCTCTTCTTCCTCTTTAGCTTCTTCAGCAACTTGATTTCTCGTCCTTTTTGGATTCTTTGGTGTTTCAATTGCAGCCGCTTTTTCAATCATTGGTGTTTTTTCTTTTGCTACCGTGTCAGTTTGAACTGCAGGTTTGTTGCTAACTGGGCTTATACCAAGACTGAAAGTTGGTGGTGAAATTGATTTCATTCTTCTTGTTGTCATTTTTTGTTGTGGTGAGGTGGATTTTCTTGTTGTGGTTTTTGTCGATTTCTGTTGTGATTGATTAATCTTTTCCAAATTTTCTTGTGCTTGACTCATAAAGGCTTCATAATTATCATCCACAGCGAAATAGGCATCTAGGTCATCTCCTCCTGTCATAGATGATGGTTGTTCTTTTTCGGAAATCTTTTCTGGACTCTCTTCATCGATGCCCTGTCTTTTTAGTGTCTCAAAAGAATGAATTGGGCTTCCCTTTAACTTCTCAACTGGTTTTTCTATCTCCTTTTTCACTTATGTTTCCTTCTCAACCGGAACTTGTTTTTCCGTCTCCAATTATGTTTCCATGTTATCCTCTTCTTCCCTATGTTCTTTTTCCTCTATTTTTTCTTGTTCAACACCTGTTTTCTTTTCATCTTCATTCTCACTCTCTTCTTCACTGCCACTCTCTTCTTTACTCTTTTCTTCTTTTTGCATTGTATTTTTCTTCTCACATTCTTCATTTTCAATCCCACTCTCTTCTTCACTTTCATTCTCTTCGTCACTTCCATTCTCTTCTTCACTCCCGCTTTCATCTGTATTATGACTGACATTTTCTTCTGTTCTATCTTTAGATTTATCTTCCTTATCCTTCTCATCGTCATCATCACTTCCATGATCACTTCCATCATCACTTCTATCATCATCAGTGTCTCCATCATCACTGTTGCTTTCTTCACTATTTTCTTCTTTTTCTTCATCAATATAAATGTCTATCTCTTTGAACATTGATTTGTATCTTTTACATAAGCCTAACAACTGCTTGTCTCCTTTGAACTTAATCATACCCTCCCTCATTGGCTCAGCTAGCTGTTTCCTTTCATCTATTATGATTTCAAACTTCTCTTCTATTCTTTCAATAAACTCCTATAAAATTAGTAATATGTATTAGTTTTTTTAATCTATATTTAAAATCATATGTGATATTTTTTATTTTACAAAAACATTTGAAGTATCATATATGATAATTCACATGTTTTTTCAAATCATTTGTTATATCATATATGATACTTGATTTTCTTTTGTATTTTTATAGGTTTATCATATATGATAATTCACATGTTTTTTCAAATCATTTGTTGTATCATATATGATACTTGATTTTCTTTTGTATTTTTATAGGTTTATCATATATGATAATTCACATGTTTTTTCAAATCATTTGTTGTATCATATATGATACTTGATATTCTTTTGTATTTTTTATAGGTTTATCATATATGATAATTCACATGTTTTTATAGGTTTAGCCAAAGGCGTTGACTGTGGCTAAGCTGCAGGCATAACCTTCGGCTATAGCCGAAGGCTATGCTGCAATTTATAACACAATCAATTTATATAGCAATCAAAATAGAAGGTAAAATTAACCTCTATGGTTTCTGGTCTCTTTGGTGGCAATGGTTCATCGTACACATCATTTCCCTTGTATAAATTGAGACCTGTTTGCTCTTCGTCTGGATCAAATTCTTCGTGATGATCAAGCTTCCCCAGGCATTCTTCCTTCATTTCCATCCCAATCCTCTTCCTCATTGCTTGCGTGTTCCAACTTCTCAGTGCTGGACGATGACGCATAACTTGAAATGCTGGGAATTTTGTTGAGTCCAAGTACAACAGCTTTTTCATACAAAAAATAAATTTGTGTTAGATTGTAATATTTGTATAGTATTGAATCACATTTGATAAATGTATAGAAACATGTAGAACAACTTACGCATAGGAAGGTTGCTGGCCCATAAAAGTAGTCACCAATCTTCACCTTTTCCCAATTCTGCTTACTTGTTTCTAAGCAATCCATTATGTATCCACACCAGTCGATATCTGAAATTTCATCACTTTCTTTGACATGTTTTAACACTGTCTTAAACACCTTTGCACCATTATCAACTTTTCCCATCGTGCTAGCAAAGAGTGTCAAGAAGTTTATTGTGAAGATGAAATCAGCATTGAATGTGCTAGATATCTCCGTTGATATTGCAGCTGGTGTGATTTTGTTCAGTTGAGAGTATTGTTTTTCCCATTGTTTGATGAAAGGATCGTCATGATCTCTTTCTTCTAGCTCTTCCAATTTGTTTGCTCCCATTGGCACACCAAGCATGTCATTGATTTTTTGTCTTGTTACCTTTATTGAGCCCTTCTCTAATCTCAATTCCATGCTTGGTGGATGGAATTTATCAAGCACATGGTATATCAAAGCACTTGGAAGTTCAGTTATCGGGAAGTTAATGTATCTTTCGAAACCAATATCTCTGAGACATTTCTTTCTTAGTTTTGTTAAACCAGCCATGGCATCAGACATGGCTTTCGGTGATGACCTTGTAAGGCAGGTTGGGTATATCACCTTTTTGGTTGCTTTTCTTTGTTTTTCTTTTTTCGGTTTTTCCTTTATGGCCTTGACAATCTTGCTTTCCTTCTCCTGCTCGTCCTCATTCTCTTCTTCTGCATCATCTTGTTTTTCTTTAATTTCTGTTTTTCTCTTTTTTGTTCTCTTTTTCTCTTCCTCCTTTTCTTCGCTTCCTTCCTCCTCCTCCTCTTCATGTTCTTGACTACTTTCTGCTTCTTCATTTGATTTTTTAGTATTTTGCCTTTTCAAACTCTTAGAAGATGTAGCAGGTTTTGCTGCTTCTTTTTTTGTTTTCTGTGCACGCCCTCTTGTCATACACTTGGTCTTCACATATCTCTTTTTTTCTCTTTGAACAAGTTCTTTTTTTATTTCCTTCTTTTTTGGCTCTGCATTCTTTTTGTTGTTATCATCTTCCTCCCTTTCTATTTCCATGTCTTCTACATCTTGTATATGTACTGCAAAAAAATATTAAAATTTTATCACATGTGATAAACCAATAACAAATACAAATAAAATCAAGTATCATATGTGTTAAAGCATGTTATTTGAAAAAAAAATATGAAATATCATATATGATAAAGCATTTAAAATATACCTTTTGCAGTTTGTCTTTCTTTTGCGGATGACTTTAAGAACGGCAATGTTGTTATTACTTTTTCCACCTCATCTGTTTCGTTTGCTTTACCTTTATGTACATTTTTAAAACACGCATGTTTAGTAATTATGTTCAAGTAGACCAATTAATATACATTATCAGTTTTTTTTTTTGGAAGGCTTAGCTGCATTGATAGCCTTCGACAAAGCCGAAGGCTATCAATGCAGTTAAGACAAGTGTTTTTTTTCAATATCATATGTGATAAAATGCATTCAATATCAACTTAATCTATCTATAGGTGAATATTTTTGATATATCATATATGATAAAATACAGACTAAGCAGCATCCCATGGCTTTTTCTATTCCAAAGTCGTAGTGTTTGTGTATGCCAAAGGCATTTACATATATGTCGCATCCTATGCCTTTGTGTATGCCAAATGTGTTTTCATTTAAGCCAAAGGCGTCTTCTGCGGCTTAGTCGCAGCCAACACCTTTGGCATAGCCGAAGGCGTCTTCTGCGGCTTAGCTGCAGAAGATGCCTTCGGCATTTCCTTCTTCTGCAGTTTAGCCGCAACCAATGCCTTCTTCTGTGGCTTAGCCACAACGAACGCCTTTGGCATAGCCGAAGGCGTCTTCTGTGGCTTAGCCGCAGAAGATGCCTTCGGCTTTTCCTTCTTCTACGGCTTAGCCGCATCTGACGCCTTGAGTAAATTCTTCTAATCTGTTTTTTTTTATTTCAATATCCACTTATTTAGTATGTTAACTTTGAAAACCTAATTTCTAGTTACTTATTTCTTCACAGAATCACAATAACTTGCATAAACATTCAATAATCAATGTAAATTAACATCTTCAGTATACTCTCTATGCATAGTACGCATCAATATTTAAAACATATATGATAGTAAGAGATAGTAAATTTGTTGTTTGAAATGTATAATTATACCTTTAATCGGTTTTTTAACCGTATTTTTGTTCTTCTTTTTCTCCGTCATTGTCTGTGCTATATCATCTCCGCCGCTTTCCGCCATTTTTTCCGTTGAGATTTTGGTAGATCTGGTGTTTTCTAGGGTTTGATTTTGATCGGTTTGAATATGCGTGAGTAGTGTGTGTTTTTAGTGTGTGTTTGGTGAGCGATTTTGTGAGGAAATGAAATGCGTTAGTGGTGTTTGTTGGATGTGTGATTTTACGTAATTGCCCCTCCGTGTTTTTTAGTAGTAGTATCTGTTTTGATATCAACCATTGATCAAAAGTAAATCAATGGTCCATATTTGTCCCTTGGTATGTGAGTAAAGTATAATTTTTTTTTTTTTTTTGATAAAAGTAAAGTATAATTTTTGAAATAACTCAACTCATAAACTATAAAGTACCATGTAGAAAAATTAGAAATGTCACAATGGTCAATTATCAGGCCGTCCTTTGGCAGGCCCACTAACAGTTAGCATGCGATCCAAAACAGAAACCGTCTTCATTCTTTACAATATTTTGATTGATAAAATATTTAGAATTACAAAAATAAAGATTTAAATATGGGTTTTTCTAATGTGTGCCTTGGGGGCACACGTTAAGAACACCAAAAGGACAATGGGACCCACGAAAAAGTACATCCGGACCCACACCTGTGGGTCCGGATGTACTTTTTCGTGGGTCCCATTGTCCTTTTGGTGTTCTTAACGTGTGCCCGCAAGGCACACATTAGAAAAACCCTTTCAAATGCTACATGTAAGGCTGGGGACAGTAAGGTCACACGACCGATTGAATTGATCGATCCCAGTCGATCCATGCTGCTGTGGGTATTCGGTCGAGGCAAGAAACATGCGACAAAAGGTCGAGACCTGGATCGACAAAGGCAAGAAACATATGTTTTTTTCTTTCTTTTACTTTGTTGCCTTTTTGATCAAACCGTTGCCCTTTTTTCTTTTGAAAGGGGATTCAATCTTTTTTGTGTATATTTTTTTTTTCTTTAAAAAAAAAAAAAAAAAAAAAAAAAAAAAAAAAAAAAAAAAAGTTGAAGAAGATGATTGTGTGTATGTGTGTTTAAATGGGTGAAGAAGAAAAGATAATGTTTATTATATCTTTTTTTATTTTATTTTTTTTTAGTTGGTAGTGTTTGGGCTGTTCACATGTGACATTTAATTTTTTTTTTATTTTTTAATTTTTTAGATATTATTTCTAAATTACAAAAAAAAAAAAAAAAACAAAAAAAAAACAAAAAAA
Organism: Artemisia argyi; assembly: GCA_030686995.1. Classification (NCBI taxonomy): domain Eukaryota; kingdom Viridiplantae; phylum Streptophyta; class Magnoliopsida; order Asterales; family Asteraceae; genus Artemisia; species Artemisia argyi. The sequence continues at coordinate 139,318,509 of CM060683.1, read as the reverse complement.
AAAAAAAACTGAACTAGGTCGCCCTTACTGGGGCACTGAATCGCCTGCAGATCGCTGGAGAGAGAAAGCTGATGTGGCAGGAAAAAGTAAGGGGATTGAATCCCCTTACTGTGGGTAGCCTAAGGCTGGGCACAGAAGGGTCACTCGACCGAATGAAACGATCGATCCATGTCGGTCGCTGTTTCTGTGGCTAGTCGGTCGAGGCAACGAAACTGGGACAAATGGTCGAGCAGAGGATCGAGTAAGGTAAAGAAAAAAATTGAACCGTTGCCCCCACTTTTGCCACTTTATTGTTTTCAAGTCTAAAATTCAAAAAAAAAAACATTACCGTTTGTTTTGGGTAAAAAAAAAAAAAAAAAAAAAAAAAAAAAAAAAAAAAAAAAAACAACTTTCATTTTTCCTTATAAATATCAAACATTAACACACTCCAATTCTTCACACAACATACACACAAGGAACGACTTAATCTAGATTATTAGTTTTTAATAAGAGTTGTAATGTTTTATTTTATTTGAATTATTATGTAACTTTTTAATTATTAATGAAATTTTAGTTTGTGTTAAAAATGATAAAAAAAAAAAACAAAAAAAAAAAAAAAAAAAAAAAAAAAAAAAACTGAACTAGGTCGCCTTACTAGGGCACTGAATCGCCTGCAGGTCGCTGGAGAGAGAAAGCTGACGTGACAGGAAAAAGTAAGGGGATTGAATCCCCTTACTGTGGGTAGCCTAAGGTCGTATGGCTCAAGTTTGTTATAATTGTTTGAATATATATATATATATATATATATATATATATATATATATATATATATATATATATATATATATATATATATATATATATATATATACATACAACAACAACAACAACAACATACCCAAATTCCGCCAAGGCGGGGTATGGGGGAGGTGGGATGTAGACAGATCCTACCCCAACCCCAGGGAACTCTGCAGGTTGAGAGACTGCTTCCAGAAAGACCTCCGGCAAGTGTGTGCAAAGTGAGCTCGAAGTAAAGAAAACGAAAAATAGAATGCAAAACAAAGAAACGCAAAAGAGCATAAAAGCAAACAGAGTAATACAAACAAAAAGGCAATACGACACAACAAGCATATAGGCAAACATAAAAGCAAACCGACACAACAAGTAAAAGAGCAAACAAAGCAAAACGACAAGACAACCAAGACAAAACAACCAAAACAAAACCACCTAGACAAGCGCCAGCAAATAAGGGTGCGAGGGGGACACAAGACCAAGGCCAAACCAAGCAGCAAAGACCAAAGAGGGCAACGCAAAGGGCCTAAAGCTAAGGCAAAGCAAAAAGAGCAAGCAAAAGGCACAAGCAAAGGGCTTAAAGCCAAAAGGCAAAACCAAAGCACCAGCCGAGGCAAAGCAAAAGCACCTAACTCCTAAAGGGGGCAAGCTAAGGGACCCAAAAAAGCCAAAACCACAACAAACCCCAAACCCTCTACCATCCTAGTCCCAAAACTAACCACGAATACTAATCCTATCTCTCCACGCGTGCCTATCTGAGGTCATGTCCTCGGACAAGTGAAGCTCCTCCATATCGAGCTTAAGCCTATCCTCCCATCTAAGTTTAGGTCTACCCCTCCTTCTCTGACCATCGACTATAAGCGATTCAACTCTCCTTACTGGCGCTGTTTGTGGTCTTCTCCTGACATGACCAAACCACCTCAACCTTCCTTCTCTCATCTTTGAGATAATAGATTCTACTTCAAGTGCCGATCTGAACACCCCGTTTGGAATCATGTCAGACATAGTTTTACCACAAGTCCATCTGAGCATTCTTAGTTCCGCTACTTCCACCCTGTTTGCTTGAGCTTTTGTGATAGGCCAGCACTCTGACCCGTACAGCATAGCCGGTCTAATAGCCACCCTATAAAATTTACCCTTAAGCTTAACGGGTACTTTCCTATCACATAGAACCCCTGACGCCGCCCTCCATTTCGCCCAGCCTCTTCCGATACGGAGGGAAACGTCGTCGTCTATCATCCCTGATTTGTGAATCACCGAACCCAAATATCTAAAAGACTCCTTAGGTGGGAGGATCTGGTCTCCGATACAGACTTCCGTTTCTTCGTTGTGGCTGATATCGCTCCTACCGAAAGCACATCTCATGTATTCAGTCTTCTTCCTACTAACCCGAAGGTCATTCTCTTCAAGAGCCTCCCTCCAATGCTCAAGTCTGTTGTTCAACCCATTCGCTGACTCTGCCACCAATACAATATCATCTGCGAATATCATGCTCCAAGGGATGCCCTCTTGGATCCCACGTGATAGCTCATCAAGAATCAAGGCGAATAGATACGGGCTAATGACTGACCCCTGGTGTAGTCCAACTTTCACAGGGAAAAACTCTGAGGTTCCCACTGTGGACCGTACACGGGTCTTCACCCCCTCGTACATATCCTTAATGACTCTTAAGTATCTCCTAGGAGTTCCTTTATCTATCAGAGTTCTCCAAATCAACTCACGTGGGACACTATCGTAGGCCTTTTCTAGGTCGAGGAAAGCCATATGCAGGTCTCTTTGCCTTTCTCGATACTTCTCCATGAGGCTTCTGAGGAGGTGTATAGCCATATGCAGGTCTCTTTGCCTTTCTCGATACTTTCTCGATATATATATATATATATATATATATATATATATATATATATATATATATATATATATATATATATATATATATATATATATATATATATATATATAACAAAAATAATATGCTCATAGATTGAAAAGAAAGCTGACTAGTTTAGTCCATATTATCATATACTTTTTTTTGTGTGTGTGTAAACTTAAGTCTCTTCGTGATGATGTCAATCTTTAGTAACCAAAATAAAACTGAATGAACTTGGTTGTCAATAATGTCTAAGTTATATAGGATTGATTAATATCTCTGAATTTTTAAAGAAAGGATTATTACATATGTATCTAATGAGAACACCAAAATATCATAGTTTACAAATGAATACTACATATCATTTCTCATAATGAGAAATGATACATGGACCTAATTGTGGACCTAATCGTGGACCTAAAAACACGTGGCATCATCATAATGGCTGCAGACAGGGACTCACTTATTTTACAACCTATCAGGATGATGCCACGTGTTTTTAGATCCACTATTAGGTCTATAATTAGGTCCATGTATCATTTCTTATCATGATTTTAATACATTTTTGGAAAGAAAAATAAGACATTTTAGTATTTATATTAAGGAAGTAACCTTTCCAAAAAACATGTTTGATGTTTAATCTCTTATGTGATTCCTCATAATCTTGTAAAAGTTTACTGGTAGTTGCGTTGCGTGTATTAGATGTTGGAATGCCGTCTATATGGGTTTTTTATTTTTCAATATTCGTGAGCAAAAGCATGCTCATTCCCTTATCTTAGGGTTGTACCGTACACACATCTTAAATCTTCTATATACACACTTTTATATGCATAACGAAGTTGTATTGTGTGCATAGCAGTATTATACTGTGTCCTATATGGGGTGTTGCTATAGCAACTCCCATTATCTTATCGCAACTATATATAATGGAGAGGTAATTTTTAGTGACGGACCTAGGATTTTAGACGGGAGTCAAAAAAATTTTTTTAATAATGCACTTTAATAAAAAGGTCATAAAAAAATTGTTAACACAAAAAATGATATTTTTTAAGATTAAGATAAAGATATAAGGTTTTTACATTGTTCGACTTTAAGATTGGGACAATTTGATTTTGTAGTGTGGTGTACTTTAATAAAATGGTCCTAAAAAAATTTTTACACTAAAAATTGATGTTTATTTGCGAACCATAGAGGGTACAGCCACCCCTAACTACTATGTAGTTCCGCCCCTGGTCATTTCAAGACATTCCTCAATCCTAAATTAAGTAATAAAATATACAAAGAGTCGAGTTATATTACAAACAAAACATTCCTCACATACCAAGGGACTCATCCTCACCATCCATCTAAAAAGGAAATCAATGGTTGAGATTAAAAATATTTTATTATTTCACCCATTTTTTATAATTTAAATATCTCTTAAACCGTTAATCGTTAAGCAAAAATAAGTACACCATCGCGACGGGCATTTAATTATCTTTCTATAGACGGGCACTTTGATATACTTTTGAAAAGAAAAAAAAAATTATTTTTTTCACGTTTTTTTTTCCTGGCCGAAAAAAAAATCATATATGATATTGCATATCATATATGATATGTAATATCATATATGATATTACATATAATATCATATATGATATTACATATTATATATGATATGATATGTGATATCATATATGATTTTTTCGGCCACGAAAAAAAACGTGAAAAAAACAAAAAAAAAAAATTGTCGAAAATATATCAATTAGCCTATCTATAGAAAGATAATTAAATGCTCGTCGTAACGGTATATTTTTTTTCGCTTAACGATTGACGGTTTGAAAGATATTAATATTTGGAAAAAAAAGATGAAAGTGGGTTTTTTAAATTGTTGGGATTAATCTCATCCATTAGATCAAATAAAGATGGAGGGAAGATGGAGGGTGGAGATTAGTCCCTTGGTATGTAAAAAAAGTTTGGTCCTCAAATGATCTTATATCATATACAAATAACTAAGCATATTGTACTAGGAGTAGGGTGAGAAATAGATATAAAAACCGAAACCGAACCGAATAACTCGGTTCACGTCGGGTTTCGGGTTTCGAACCGGGAAAAACCGAATCGAACCGAAACTGACAAAAACCGAAATAAATATACAAAATCGAACCGAAAAATGTCGGCTCTGTTCAGTCCAGTCAGTTTGTCGGTTCCGATCGATTTTCAGATGGATTTACTCAACCCTATATTGTACAACCAATCAACCACACTATATTATAAAATTCTTAACAACAATTAAAAACATATGATATAAGGCAATTGATGCAGGTTTTACTGACCAAGTCTTAAATTTATAATGCTCGATTACCTAAAGTCTACCTATTTGCACTAATGGACAGAGAGTCCGGTCATGTGTAGACTAGTAATTGGTAAAACCGAGGTCGTCTATTGTCACTATATGGTATGGATCCTATTTAAGTCTATTGTCACTATTAAACTGGTTTTTAATGATGAAATAGTTGATTAACAGAAATTAAATAAACACAAAAAATAAAATAAACCAAAATTAAATTAAGGTTATGAGCAGTGGGAGAAAAGTGTACTAGCCTAGCTAGTCATCCTATATTGTTTACGATTATGTTCTTTATAAAACTAATATAATGCTTTAAGTGGGGCGGACATATATCACTAATGCCGGGAACCAAAGGCACTACCCTCTGTCGTAAGCCGACGTACAGTAGACGGGTTTGGGTCATTAAGCGCCACTACATGCTAGATTTATCTTTTGTATGATTCGGCCTCACGGATCTTAGACCATACTCTAATTACCTAAGTTTATCCAACCCGGAAAGTGGTCCTACGGTTAATTTACACACAGGGTAAATGGTCAGTTGTCATCCCAACCATATCCTTGCAACTCAACTACGCCAGGGTCCTATGGTCAATTCTCCTAGCATACCAAGTATGACTGGGTCTTTTAAACTACTGCAACTAAAGGGTCTACGATAACTAAACATGCACACACGTAGAAGAATTATGAAAAGTACGAAAACATAATCAAAACAATTATAGGAATTGATTGGTCTCGAACGGTCAACTAAGTTCACCAGGTAATGGTCAACCAAGTCAAACGTCAAAAACCAACTAACCAAGGAGTTTAGGGAATCCCCGGGTCGTTATGTCCCGACGAGGCGTGCAATTGTATTTGTAAACGTTTTAAAGGATCGGGTGATTAATCAGAAAGGCAAGGAATTTGATTATTATGGTTACACTACGAGAAAATGATGGAGAATGACTTAAAAATACTTAACCAACAATTACTCGGGATCAGATGACTTAAAAACGTAATTTAACCTAAAAACGCACGTTTCAGTTACAAATAAACGCGAACGCGCAAATAAAAAAAGTGAAACGGGAGTAAACAAAGTCCTACAAACGTGAAATTTATATTTTTTCAATCCTAATGACTTAAGAAAATTTTTAGAAAAAGAAAAATAATTTTTACACTATTTAATTAATTACTATTAATTAATTACTTATTACTTTTTAATTAACTAAATTATCCTAAATTATAAATAATTATGAAAATTAACTAGAAAAAATGAAAATAAAATTTAGAAAAATCTAAAATATTATAAAATTAATTTTGAAACGGAAAAACTATTTTTCCTACTTTTTAATTAATTACTTAATAATTAAAAACTAATTATTTAATTAATTTAAATTAAACTAAATTATAAAAAATACTAAATGATTAAGGAAAAATCTGAAAAAATTCCTAAAAATCTATTATGATAGCAGAAGCCTGAGAAAAATTTAACAATAGCTTTTGCTTATAAATAAGCAGAAAATAAGCAAAAGTGGCTTAAATAGAAGCTATCACTTCTTTTTTTTTGTCTTTTTCTGTTTTTTCTTTTACACAACTGATTTATAACTAAAAAGAAACAACTTTTGTAAAGTGACTTTTTATGGAAATGGAGAATAAGCACAGTGTGAGCTTATAACTCACATAGATAAGCTTTTATAGCTTATTTTAGGTTTGACTGTGAGAAGCTATGACAAGGCTAAACAACTAACTTAAGTTGATAATTAAGATGCAAACAATGGATATGATCACAAAATAAGCCAGAATAGACACAGAAGCTCACTGAATAAGCTTCATAAACCAAAATAAGCAAGCATGCAACCTGCTACCAATAAACAGGCCACAAAGGGCTTAATGCAGGCTACTGTGGGGCCTACAGTAATGACCCAGAGCCCAAGGAAGAGGTGGCACCTAAAAGCCTGCTAGGAAGGCTTTCTAAAGCACCCAAGACCAAGGTAAAAGCTCAAGGATTGAGCTTATGGTGTCCTTGGGAAGTTGGGCAGTTGAACTGAGATTTCAATGAGTGCAGAGATAAGCAATTGCAATAATAAGCACAAGATCAGAGATTTAGCTACTCCTAAGCAAACACAATCATAGGCTACTTTATGCAAGCTTCAAAATTACACAATCACAACAAGTAATAAGAAAGGATACAACAGTGGTGAGGTATTGTACAAAATGAAAACTATGAACTAAGCAGTTAAAGCAATAAGCACTTGAGCAAATACCAAGATGAGCACAGATAAACACAAGCTCAAATATCTATTTAACAACTAAAAACAATAATCACAAGGGCTAGTCTCAAGCAAAATAAATTAGCTCTACAAGCTCAGATGGTGGTTGATGCATCAGCAGCATGGTCCAAGTGGTCAAATTAAGAGAGCAAAATAAGCCAGAAGATAAGCAGACAACCCCAAACCAAAAGCAATTGCAGCACTTCAATACTAATGTCTATCCAAAACAACAAATATCATACCCTATACTCAAAAGATGAACCAGATATGTTTTAAAGGAAAATGGGTCACTGGTGGTGCAGGGCACCACAGATCTGAGATGCTCACTTTGAGCTTAAGCACAAACCAAGAAAAAAAATCACAAAATTCAACTGATTGCAGGTTTTTGTAGTTTAGGTTGCAGACTTTAATCACAAGAATTTTCAAAGTTTGATTCCACCCTCAAAATTCTATAAAAATCTCACCAAAAGTGAGTTTCTGAACATTCAAGTAATTTTTTCCTTTTGAAAATTCTTGAACATCTTGACTTTTGAGACTTTTGATCACTTCTAGTAAACTGAAAAAGGTTTGTAGTGACTAAATGATCCTAAACTAAGTAAGTTTAACAAATTTGCTATCCAAAATAGTGATTTGGGTTCACCAATTCACAACAGTCAACTGTGTGAATTGGTTAGAAGGAATTTCTGACTTTTTGTGAATGAGACCTATATTTTAAACTCTGAATATTCTCTTTTGGTTTACTGTGATGGTTTTGGACAAAAACTAATTCTAAAAACTTACTAGGGCTCACAGATTTTTGCCAAACCAAACACCCCTTTAAAATCTGTTTTTAGAGTTTTACACAGCAAATCAGAATCCTAATCAAACAAATTGAAATATTAACTTATACTAAACTAGCATACACCTAATTATATAGAAATCAACTTTAAATTACAACAAAAACCAATAATTCAGTGGATGCTAAAAATGGAGAAGGTCTTACAATTTTTTTTTTTGCCAAGCCACAGAATCAAGAGAACCAGAACCAATATTACCATAACATAACCTATATGCCCCCCCCTAGGCTCTAAACCAATCCAATTTCCATGCTCCTCTTTTCTCAGCCACCTGTCATCTTCCTTCTTGCTTATGACTTTTTCTTTTTCTTGTTTATTTGTCTATTTATTTATTAATTTTTTCTTTGACTACTGAGGACAGAAGTGAGTTGATGAAACCTTAAAACAACAACACTAATTTAGAGCAAGACTTAGGAAAAAATAAAACAACTAACTGTGAAATTGGAATTTAATTAAAACTTAAAACTTGCATTGATCACTTGAAAGTTACAGAATACACTAGTTAACTGAATTGGAAATTACATGAGTAAAAAAAACTACTTGAAAACTACTTCACTAACTGCCATTCCAGGCTTACAATGAAAAAAATACTTATACTAAGAAATAAAATTAAAATACTTCAACCAGGGCTCTGTCTTCTTTTGCACTTTTGTTTTGTCCTTTGTGTTCTCATTGTCCCCTGGAACATTTCCTAGCTATTGATTTGATTGGTTTCTTCACTTTGCAGCCCTAGATTTGTTGGTGTTATAAGGGTGTGGGGTTAATAATAAGGTTGGGGTTAACTTTGTGAGGAGGTGAAGTAGGTTGGCTGGGTAGGAGAAGAGGGGGGGGGGACAAGATTGTTGGAGTAGCAGTGTTGATTGGGGGCTGTGTGTTGGTGATTTGGCGGGGAAGAAAGGTCAGGGGTAAGGGGTTGACTATTTTTGACCCGGCCATATTATTAAAACAGATGGGTGGGCTGGGCATTGGTGGGCTTGGGAATAACAATGGTCTGGGGTGGATTGTTGTGTTTGGTTTTGGATAACAAAAATACAAAGGGTCCGTTTGGTTTGTATAACTTTGAATCACAAGGACCAATATTGTAATTTTGTGATTTTTAAGGACCAGAGTTGCCAATCATCCAAAGTATTCCAAGGACCAAACATGTTACATTCCCATAACATGAAGGTCACAAAAGCCATTTTTCATTTTAACATTCCCAGGGACTGATTTCGTCAATTTCCCAAACTGCAGGGACCAAAAGTGTAATTTTTCCAAAGTTTTTACCCAAGGACTAAATTTGATTATTTTTTATTTCTAAATGCCTTAGGTTGACTTTTCTTTCAAAACACATGCTCAGGGACTAGTTTTGTAACTTTTTGAAAGTTGGGAGACTAAAACTGCCAATTGTGTAAACTTTGTTCGTTTTTCATTGTTTTTGCTCATTTTGCATCTGAAACGTATAAAATACAATCCCTGGGATATTTTTAGTATTTTGATGCATTTCTGAGCGTTTTCGGATGTTTTGGCAGTTTAAATACGATAAAAATGATGAGTGTTTGAGCACTCATCAATCCCCCACACTAAACTATTGCTAGTCCCTAGCAATATTTTTGGAAAACTTGATGGATTTTAAACTCTTTACCAAAAGCCATCACTTCTGGAGTAGCCAGGTGTAAGAACTGTGGCACACCTGATAACCGTGTGATTTTGAGTAAACCACCAGCTTTCAACGGATTTGATTTGTCTTTACCAAGAGCCGTTTGCTCCTGGACTAGCCAACTCTTGATGGAATAGTCAACATCTTGGTGAGCTGATTACCAATTATGGTTTTTCCACGGCCTTTACCACAAGCCATAATCTTGCGGGCTAGCCAACTCATTAGCTTTTGAGGATGATGGGGAGTTGAGGAACCATACAATTTTGGGCAAATTGCAGGCCGTAAACGGATTTGAGATATCTTTACCAAGAGCCGTTTGCTCCTGGATTAGCCAATCCCTTTTGTCGTTTAGACATGGCGGACTGATTACCACAAAAATTTTGAAATAAAGTGAAAAAATTTTAAAATTTTTTTGGCCAAAAACGGGGATTCTAGAGGATATAATGTGATAAAATTCGCTAGAATTTTCCCCTCCCCCACACTTAGAATTGAATATTGTCCTCAATATTCAAAGTCCCGACTATTATGCCGAATCCTTGAACGTAAAAAGATAATATTAAAAACTAACAGCGGGAAGATCGTTTTGTATTTTTCACTTTATTTATCTGTACATACAATCCCACATTTTTTTTTGATGAAACCTTATATACATATATACATTTTCAAACAGCGGGGGGTTGAAAGTAGAAAGAAATCAGAGATACGGGTGAAAACCCGTATTGTTGCTATTGTTTTTGTTTATCGAGTCGCTAGCTTGACTCGATCCCCGAATTTAATTGTCCTTGGGGAAAGTTTGGAGATCCGGGACAACCATGGATGGTATGTCCTCTCCAAAGTAGTGTTTCAGCCGATGTCCATTCACTTTGAAATTAGGACCGTCGTTTTGAGATAATTCGACGGTGCCATAAGGATAAACCTTTGCGATAGTGAATGGACCAGTCCATCAGGTTTTGAGCTTTCCCGAGAAGATCTTGAGTCTAGAGTTGAAAAGAAGGACTCGATCACCAACGTTGAAAACGCGGTTCTTGATTTTTGAGTCATGAATCTTCTTTGTCTTTTCCTTATAGATCAAAGAGTTCTCGTAAGCTTGATCACGAAGTTCATTTAATTCATTCAGTTGAACTTTCCTATGATCACCCGCAGTTTTTAGGTCAAAATTTGCATGCTTGAGGGCCCAATAGGCTTTATGCTCAAGCTCGATCGGAAGATGGCACGCTTTCCCGTACACAAGCTTATATGGCGTACACCCGATGGGTGTTTTATATGCCGTACGGAAAGCCCAAAGTGCATCATCTAATTTGTCCGACCACGATGCACGATTCTCACCTACAGTTCTTTCCAATATTCTCTTAATGCCTCGATTGGAAACTTATACTTGTCCACTTGTTTGAGGGTGGTACGCAGTAGAAAGACGGTGAGTTACACCATACTTTTGCATGACTTTATCAAATTTGTCATTGCAAAAATGCGTACCACGATCGCTAATTATAGCACGTGGAGTTCCAAATCGAGCAAAAAGAGCTTTCAAGAATTTTACAACTACTCGGGCATCATTAGTGGGTAAAGCTTTTGCTTCAACCCATTTTGACAAATAGTCAACAGCCACGAGTATGTACTTATTTCCATGAGATGATGGAAATGGCCCCATAAAATCGATGCCCCACACGTCAAAGATTTCACAAACTTGGATTGCATTTTGTGGCATTTCATTCTTTTGTGAAATATTCCCGTGACGCTGACAAGCGTCACAGGATTTGACCAATTCCTGGGCATCCTTGTAGATCGAGGGCCAGTAGAAACCGGAATCAAATACCTTTTTGGCGGTGTAGTTTGGATTATGGTGGCCCCCCGTGGGACCAACATGGCAAGCCTTTAGAATTTCAGCGGCTTCCTGACCATAAACACACCGCCGGATGACTTGATCCGCACAGATTTTAAACGGTTAGGGGTCGTCCCAGAAATAATGTTTGACATCCTTAAAGAACTTGTTCTTTTGTTGGGACGACATCCCTTTCACCACAAAATTACCCGCATGGTAGTTTGCGAAGTTGGCAAACCATGGGGTAATAGAATCTCCACGAAAGGCAACCGCATTGAGTGTCTCGAGAGGGAAGGTTTCATTAATTTCCTTCTTCTCGAAGACATCTTGATGGGGGTTTACCAGTCGGGAGAGATGATCAGCAGCTAGGTTCTCAGCTCCTTTTTTATCACGAATTATGATATCAAATTCCTATAGGAGGAGAACCCAACGGAGTAGTCTCGGCTTTGCATCTTGTTTTGCAAAGAGGTACTTCAAAGCCGAGTGATCCATATACACTATGCTTTTGGTCAATATCAAGTATGGCCGGAATTTTTCAAAGGCATACACCACAGCTAATAATTCTTTTTCAGTGGTGGTGTAATGACTTTGAGCCTCGGTCATTGTTTTGCTTGCATAGTGTATAGGCTGAAGGTGTTTTGTTTTGCGTTGCCCCAAGACTGCCCCAATTGCATAATCACTTGCATCACATATGAGTTCAAAGGGCAAGTCCCAATCGGGGGCAACAAGAATCGGTGCCTCGGTAAACTTTTTCTTTAACGTTTCAAAAGCTTCGATGCACTCGGGAGAGAAGATGAAAGGAGCATCCTTCTCGAGGAGATGGGTTATAGGCCGGGCGATTTTAGAAAAATCTTGAATAAACCTACGGTAAAAACCGGCATGACCCAAAAAGCTCCTAACACCTTTGACAGTAGTGGGATGAGGTAACTTTGCTATGACATCAACTTTGGCTTTGTCGACCTCAATCCCACTCTTTGAAATTTTATGGCCGAGGACAATGCCCTCTTTGACCATAAAGTGAATTTTCTCCCAATTTAGACATAACCTTGTGTCTTCACAACGTTTAAGCATGTTGTCTAAATGGGAGAGACATGTTTGGAACGAATCCCCAATGACCGAAAAATCGTCCATGAAGACCTCCATAGTTTTCCCGATCATGTCGGAAACTATGGCCATCATACATTGTTGAAACGTGCCCGGAGCATTACATAAGCCAAATGGCATACGTTTATACGCAAAAGTTCCATAGGGGCACGTGAACATGGTCTTTTCTTGATCTTGCGGATCAATGGGAATCTGAAAGTAACCCGAGAAACCATCGAGGAAGCAATAGTACTCATTCCCCGCTAATCTCTCGAGCATCTGATCCATAAAGGGCAGAGGAAAATGATCCTTACGGGTGGCATCATTTAACTTGCGATAATCAATACAGACACGCCACCCCGTAACCAAACGAGTTGGAATTAACTCATTTTCCTCATTTGTGACAACAGTAATGCCACCCTTTTTTGGAACGCAGTGTATTGGGCTCACCCAAGGACTGTCCGAGATAGGGTAAATCAATCCGGCATCAAGAAGATTTAAAACTTCTTGTTTGATCACCTCATGAATTTTTGGATTCACCCTTCTTTGTTGTTGGACTGCCGGTTTGAAGTCATCCTCCATTAAAATCTTGTGTGTACAAAATTCAGGGTCAATGCCCTTGATGTCGGAGAGTCGCCAAGCAATTGCTTGCTTATGTGACTTCAAAACCTTTATTAGGGCATCCTTTTCCTCATCACTTAAATCCTTAGCAATTATGACGGGCAATTTATCATCACCCTCCAGAAATGCGTATTCAAGATGAGGCGGCAAGTCCTTAAGCTCGACCTCAGGAAAATCATCAGTTTCCTCAACATATTTGATTTCCTGATTATGAAGTTGTTGTGGTAGAATGGGAAGAGGAGAGGGATCTTCATTTAACAATTTCTCAAGGAGAAGAATATCCCTCTCTGGGTCAATCTCTTGGTTATCGATTCCATCGGGAATCGAATCACTTTTAAGAAAGGACTCAATATCTTCTAAGATGAAGTCACTTCCCTCAAACGGAGTGAGGGAAGGAGAAGAATTGGCAATGATGGGATAAGAAGACGGAGTGAAATTTTCACTCGTAGAATCATCAACGAAACCTAAAACCTCTTGAGCGTACTCCTCAGCCGCAACATCGATGACATCTATTCGGTTTACCGATTCAGAGTCATAATTGGAGGAGTACCTCGATGTTTGATCAAGGTTAAAGGTGATTGCTTCAGTTCCAACACGAAATGTGATCTCATGCTCAAATACATCGATAAGAGCACGCCCAGTTCTAAGGAATCCCCTCCCAAGAATGAGAGGGACCCTTGAATCGGCATCAAAGTCAACAATCACAAAATCCGCTGGAAAATGGAACTTTCCCACTCTAACAAATACGTCCTCGGCTATACCAAGAGGACGAGAAATCGATCGATCGACAAGCTCTAAAGTCATGCACGTGGGAGTGAGTTCGGGAAGAGATAATTTCTTCCATACAGAATATGGCATCAGGTTAATGCTAGCACCAAGATTGGCCAAGGCGAAGCATTCAACCGTACCCGGAAAAATACAAGGAATGAGAAATTTCCCGGGGTCTCCAAGCTTTTCAGGAAGCTTTTTCAAGAGAACTGCTGAGCAGTGCTCATTCAACGGAGTTCTAGCCATCTCAAAGATTTTTTCCTTATTACTTAACAGATTCTTGATTGTTGATGCAAACTTGGGCATCAAGAGAATAGCATCCGCGAAGCTAATGTCAAAATGCAAATTTTGAAAGGTTTGGAAAAATTTATCCATTTGGTGACTAGCTTTTTCGCGGAGCTTTTGTTCATTGAGACGTGATGGGTAAGGGATAGAAGTTTTGGATTTAGGGTTGTTCACTGGAGTTTCAGGTGGTTCAAAGACAACTCCAGGTTTACGTCTGGTTTCTGGGATAACCTGAGGTTGGACGTGTGCGGTACTTCGTGAGCTAGGAGTTTGCACCTTGTCCGTGGTCACCTCAGGTTCACGTTCCACTACCTTTGGAGGAGAGAAAGAAAAGGTAGTAGGAATCGCGGGTTCATCATAAGAAGCACCACTTCTAGTTGTGATCGCCTTAGCATCGCCCCTCGAGTTAGCGATCGTGTTGCTCGGAAGTGTTCCTGAGCCCGAGGGTCGTTCATTTAAAGACTTCTTAATTTCAGAAATCTGGCTAACCAACAACTTGTTCATCTCTTCTTGGGACTTCATGAATTGTTTTAACAACTCGTCGGATGAAGGCCCAGTAGGAACAATGGCTTGATTTTGGTTGTTAAAATTTTGAGCACGATTGTTCTGATTGGGGCCTTGATTTTGAAAATTACCCTGATTAGGGTTGTTGTTTCCATGAAAATACCCGGGATTGAAATTACCCTGTCCTTGGTTTCGATTAAAGTTTCCTTGATTTTGATGTTGGAAACCTTGATTTTGGAAACCTTGGTTTTGATTCTGAAAACCGTGACCCTGATGGAAGTTACCTTGGTTTTGAAAACCTTGGTTTCCTCTGTTTTGATTCTGGCCACGGTTTTGAACGTTTTGGTTTTGATGAAAACCGGGAGGTCCAGGATAATGATTAGGACGGTAGTTCGGGTCCATAGGAGGGCGGTATTGGTTGCCTCCTTGATTAGATGACCCGACTACAGCATGAGCTTCAAACGGAAAACCATCAGTAGCTGTGCAATTGTAGTAGGCATGCGGCCCACCACAAGTTACACACACTTCCACTTTTTTAACCTCAGCAGGTGGAGGATGTTGTGGAAATGAAACTTTCTTAGTTTGGGCGAGAACCAAAGCTTGAATAGCCTCAGTAAGCTTGTCAATCTTAGCATCGGTGCTAGACTGACTCGAAGGAGATGAAGTGGAAGGAACCGCACTAATTTGTGAAACAACCGGCTTGCTTCGTGTAGAGCGGACCTTAGACTTGTTCTCGATGATTGCTAAGGCTTCTTTGGTGGTTCTTCTCAAAAAGTTACCTCCCGCGGAGGCATTGAGAGAATCCTGATCAACTTGGCTCACGCCATTGTAGAAAGTATCGAGTTGCATCAACTCGGAGAAACCATGATGTGGACACTTGCGAAGTAATTCTTTAAAACGGTCCCACGCTTCACCAAATGATTCATCATATTTTTTAGTGAACTTGGTGATCTCGTTTTTAAGACTCGTGGTCTTAGAAGGTGGGAAGAATTCATTCACAAACTTTTTTACCAGATCTTCCCATGTCTCAATAGATCGAGGGGGTTGTTTCTCAAGCCAAATCCAGGCTTGACCCTCGAGGGAGAATGGGAAGAGAAGAAGCTTGATTGCTTCACACGGGACATTTTTGTACTTGATGGTTGATGTGATTTTATTGAACCATCGAATATGAGCATGAGGATCGTCCCTCTCAAAACCATAAAACTGACTTGAGGTTACAAGATTAAGTAACCCGGTTTTGAGCTCAAAACTATCAGCTACGATGGCTGGGACAACAATAGCGTCTCCGTAACCCTCGAAGAGTGCTTGGAGAAGCTCACACATAGGGCGGTCTTCCGCCATAGTGACAGCTGGAGTGGAAACAGTACGGATCTCAGATCCGACTGTTGGTGCGGAACGTCTACGAGGTCTTCTAGGTTTTCGTACAAGCTCACGTAATGGGCTAGTAGACCTAGAAGAGCGAGTGCGCATGCACTAGTAACAAAAATCAATCAAAACAAAGTCGAGGCAAAACCACAGTGAACTTAAACCAATAATCACAAGTAAGTGGTTTCTTTAAGAAAGGTACACCACCTACATGGATACAAAGGCAAGTTTTTATCTTTAGTTTGGGAACTTATTATGTTCACACCCCCAGTTAGTAGGTGTTCTGTCTTGGTTTGCGACGGTTTATTTTTATGTAATATTATTCACAAGAAAAGACGAATGTTTTTGGGGTTTTTGTGTATGGGTGAAAAAACTTTTGGACAATATTTTTGGTATCGTTTCGTTTACCAAAATCGTATCTCTTTAAGAATCACCTTAAAAGAAACGCGATATAGAAAACGTAATGATCTGTTTTGTTTGTTTTTTATTTTTTTGGTGTTGTTAACACATTAGGAAAAGTGTTAATGACGTTTTTGCTTTATGATTAAGATTTACAAAAAGTGGGTGAGTTTATACAGTGATGTGTGAAAAATCACTAATCTTAAAAAGAACGTGTGCAGATACGCAGCAGCCTCCCCGGCAGCGGCGCCAAATTTTGATTGGTCCCGAACGGTCAACTAAGTTCACCAGGTAATGGTCAACCAAGTCAAACATCAAAAACCAACTAACCAAGGAGTTTAGGGAATCCCCGGGTCGTTATGTTCCGACGAGGCGTGCAATTGTATTTGTAAACGTTTTAAAGGATCGGGTGATTAATCAGAAAGGCAAGGAATTTGATTATTATGGTTACACTACGAGAAAATGATGGAGAATGACTTAAAAATACTTAACCAACAATTACTGGTGATCAGATGACTTAAAAACGTAATTTAACCTAAAAACGCACGTTTCAGTTACAAATAAACGCGAACGCGCAAATAAAAAAAGTGAAACGGGAGTAAACAAAGTCCTACAAATGTGAAATTTATATTTATGCAATCCTAATGACTTAAGAAAATTTTTAGAAAAAGAAAAATAATTTTTACACTATTTAATTAATTACTATTAATTAATTACTAATTACTTTTTAATTAACTAAATTATCCTAAATTATAAATAATTATGAAAATTAACTAGAAAAAATGAAAATAAAATTTAGAAAAATCTAAAATATTATAAAATTAATTTTGAAACAGAAAAAACTATTTTTCCTACTTTTTAATTAATTACTTAATAATTAAAAACTAATTATTTAATTGATTTAAATTAAACTAAATTATAAAAAATACTAAATGATTAAGGAAAAATCTAAAAAAATTCTTAAAAATCTATTATGATAACAGAAGCCTGAGAAAAATTTAACAATAGCTTTTGCTTATAAATAAGCAGAAAATAAGCCAAAGTGGCTTAAATAGAAGTTATCACATCTAATTTTTTTGTCTTTTTCTGTTTTTTCTTTTACACAACTGATTTATAACTAAAAAGAAACAACTTTTGTAAAGTGACTTTTTATGGAAATGGAGAATAAGCACAGTGTAAGCTTATAACTCACATAGATAAGCTTTTATGGCTTATTTTAGGTTTGACTGTGAGAAGCTATGACAAGGCTAAATGATGAGGCGAAAAATGATCCGTTTTTAGGGGGTCATTTAAGCCCGAATCCGACTTTATTTGATCAAATATTGCCCTAAATCGTTCCTTTTGTGATTTTAGGTACTTGGAGAGTGAATTCTGGAAAAGAAGCCATTTTGGACGTTTTTGGAGCATAAAAGTGAAGAAAACGGCAAAGTATCAATTTTCCATGCTGGAAACACTAGGTGACGGCGTCAAGAGTAATGCCTTGACGGCGTCAGACATCAAGAATAAAATACCGTAGTTGATGACGGCGTCAAAAGTCATCCTGACGGCGTCAAAGTACCAAGAATAAAATACCGTAGGTGGTGACGGCGTCACATAGGCCGTCATAAGTAGATCAAGGCCGTCCGAGGAAGTATTTGGCGGCGAGGTGACGGCGTCACATGGTTGTCTTGACGTCGTCAGCCCAGTTTTCCTATATATAGTTTTCTAGTTTTTACATTAAAAAAAGAGAAGTTTTGGTGAAACCCTAAAGATGAATTTGGTGCCTCTTTTACAGGTTTTTCAAGGGTTCCAAACCCTTGATACCTTGCATTGTAATTGAGATAAGTGTTCTTCTAATTCAATCAATATGTCTATGTGTTGGTTGTCTATATCTTGTTCTTGTCTCAATTCAATTATGCTAGGCTAGATCTCTCTTGTGTTTGCTTAGATCTAATGAAACCTAGATGTTGATTATGTGTTGATTACTTGTTTATTCTTGCTCTTGGATGAATGATTTATATGTTAGGCTTAAGAAAACTGGCAGATCTCCAAATGGTAACATGCTTGAACGTCTTAAGAAACATGAACCGAGGCGTACTAGGTCTTTATTGGTTGTATTTAATGCATGAGCCACTGTTTACAATCCCTATAGTTGTGCTGGGTCATGGTGTAGGAGGAGATAAGAGCTCATATAATTGGGGAGTTATGTATGCCACCCCATGAATGGTATTAAGGAATACGATCCATCATCCATGCCATTATAACAAGTAATTAACATGTAAAAGATATCTAGGGAGTAATGAAGTCTAAGTAAACACAATTTCTCCAATTACTGCTCACAACCTTTGTAATAATTAGTTTAATTTCATTTTCAGTATTTTAGTTTGATTATATATTAGTTTTGGGTTAGTTGAATAGCAACTAATTCCGCCCACTCCTTCAAAACCCGAGAATTTAATTGCTTTCATAAAAATATAAAAACACAAAAATAATCTTCCCTCACCTTTAGAACTAGTAATTAGGCTTTCTAATCCTAGCGACACTATTCCTAAGTTGAACGATCAATCCCCCGGTACTTGTCACTATACTATACTACAACGATCAGGTACACTGCCTGGTGGGGGTTGTAAGCTTCTCGAGATCCCTCGAGAGGTAAAGCCTGTTGCGATTCCCACGCATCAAGTTTTTGGCGCCGCAGCCTGGGGAATAGTTATTGTCTAGGTTAGGATTTCTTTTTATTAGGTCTACTTGCTAGATTCCTTTCTAGTAAGATTTTATTTTTATTTTTAGGTCTTCTTTAGTCTATCTTATTTCTCCGTGCCTTTGTTCGTAACTCTTTACCATCCAACATCATGGAAGGTGGTAACATCTTTGAACCCGTCATCCCACCACAACAAAACCCACCACTAGAACCCCTTAGGCCCCGAACCTTAGGAGAGTACTCCCGACCTAGCCATCAAGGCTACCGAAACACCATTGAGCTCACCGGAGCCAATGTGACCCCCTTGCGATCCGACACCATCCGGTTGGTGCAAATCGGATGTGCATTCCATGGACTTCGTTCCGAAGATCCAAACCAACACCTTAAGGACTTCCTCAAAATCGTAGATTCCATAGACCTAGGTGTTGAAACTAGAGAGACTACCCGTTTACGCCTATTCCAATTCTCTCTACGGGATCAAGCTAGTCAATGGCTTGAGCGTTTACCCGCGGGATCCATCAGCACATGGGATGATCTCACCACTCGTTTCCTTGCTCAATTTTTCCCACCGGGGAGAACTACTAAGCTTAGGAATGACATCTTGATGTTTCAACAACGTCAAAATGAATCTCTTTATGAAGCATGGACTCGTTTCAAGGACTTACTCCAAACAGTCCCTCATCATGGCATAGATCTTTGGCTCCAAGTCCAAATTTTTTATGACCATATCGACATCTCCACGAGGTGAACCATTGACCAATCGGCCGGTGGTAAGCTACGTGATCTTAGTGCGGAACAATCATGGGAACTCATAGAAGATCTTGCTCTCTATGACAACGAAAGTTGGAATGATCCCCGTGACTTTAACAAAACGGTCAAGGCAATATCTTTGCCTTCGAACAATTCTAGCACTCCCGACCGTAGGATCATGGAACTTGAGGACCAAGTCAAGTTTCTCATGAAATCTTACAAAGCTCCGAAGCATTCAAGCCAAGTGAACAAAACCACTTCTTCATGCGAATTATGTAGTGGTCCCCATGACACTCGTGATTGTGTGGAACTCCCCGGAACAGCTTTTGCGGATTACGCATCCACGCGTACCGACGAAGCGGGAGATAAGTGGTACACATTCAAGCCCGAGCCAAACACATACGGTGATTCATACAACCCCTCATGGAAAATTCACCCAAACCTTAGGTGGAGACAAAACCAACCCAATTCTTCCAATCCGCCTAATCGTTATCAACCAAACGGTCCACCATCCAACCGTACTTTCAACAACAATCCTTCTAACAACTATGGTAGTACCAACAATCTTGAAGGATTGATGTCAAAGTTCATGGCATCTCAAGAAGCTCGCATATCTAAGTTTGAAGCCGATTTCAAACAAAAGCAAAGCGAGATGACCACTAGAATTGATACATTGTTGGAAGTTCTCAATGACCGAGAAATGGGAGCACTCCCAAGCGACACAATCAAAAATCCGAAACTAAACGTTAATTCCATATCTTCAGTTTCGTCACCCACTTCGTGTCCACAATACTACTCGGTTAAATCAACGAGCACGTGTTTCAAACAAAACCAAGTTCCCCAAAAGGACCAATCAAATAAAACACCCACTATAGAGCCGGTCAAAAGCATAGTTGAAACACCTCTTACGCAAGACCTTGACGATGAATTCAAAGAACTTCACCTTGAACGCCCCGTCCTTGATGTCTTAGCGCGTGCTCCTTACTATAGTGCCCTCCTAGAAAAATATGAGAAGTATAAGCTAGGTAAAAATGGGACCGCCTTCGTTCAAAACAAGTTGCCTAAAAAGCTTGATGATCCGGGTATATTTGTTTTGCCTTGTAAGATAGGAAGATCCGAAGCTTTCGACACACTAGCCAATTTAGGGTCAAGCCTCAACTTGATTCCCTTATCCTTATTCACCGCTCTTAAGCTAGGAAAGTTAGAGGAAACGGAAGTATTGATAGGGCTAGCGGATGGGAGTATTGCCCACCCTGTTGGAATGATTAAGGATGTAGTTGTTCACGTAGGAAGGTTAACTATATTAGCGGATTTTCACGTCCTAGACATGGTTAGTGACACTACATGCCCATTATTGGTAGGAAGAGGATTTTTAGCAACCGCTAGTGCCATGATAGATTGCAAGGAATCCAAGATAGCGGTAGGAGAAGGCGATACATGGTCGGTGTATGATGTTAAGAAGCATAGTTATGATTGTGATGATGAACCAACACCGCATTGGGTAGAGATGAATAGGAGACCATCTAGATATGGACCTTGGATAGAAAGGAACTTTATAGGACCTCAATGCCCATTCTATCTAGAAAAAAACTTTGTTGAAAAGACACATTCGGTAGAACAACTCATAGCTAGAGATGAAGAGCTAGATCCCTTTGAGGACCCCTTAGTCTTTAGGAAGATGATTGAGTTATTAAGCATGATGCCCATTAACATAGAAAGGAATAAATGGAAAAGAGAGGGGGATAAGTGTAAATGGAGGTGGGACAAGCCACCTAAAGAAGGTGACGGGTCATGGCATATTAGAATGACCTTATATGATCCGGATGGAGAAAAGTTTGAAAGGTCATACCATACTAAGGAAACCGATAGGAAGTTGAAACCTAAGTTCGATCCCAAAGATGTCCTCAATGAGGAACTCACCCGAATCACGTAGTAACCCATGACTTTGAGTCTAGCTACAAGACTCGTAAATAAAGAAAAGCGCTTCTTGGGAGGCAACCCATGTTTTGTGTGATTTTATTTGTTTGATTGTTATTTGCTTCCGTATGCATGCTTTGTTTTTATTGTTGGTTGATCATGTTTCTCAATTAAAATGTGGAAATACTTTATTATGTTGTTTGGCCTAGTCTTAACTCCAACCTAAAAGTATTTTTGCAAAAGATAAGTGTAAGGGGAAACCCCAAATATGTTTTTAAGAAACAAACCGATCATGATTATCCACAATATTAAATGAACATGTATATTCGTATTTGTTAGAGTCAAATGCTTGTATTGAGTCATAATGAGGTTTTGCAGGATTTTCCAGGAAGTAGGACGAAGTTTTTCCAGAAATTTTCCGGAAACTTAACATAAGAATTTCTGCAGGTCCATTCTGACGGCGTCAGAGTATTACTCTTGACGGCGTCAGGAGTTAAAAATCTGGAAATTTTACCGGTTTTGTTTTTCTAACGGAGTCTTATGGTTTTTGTGAATTATTAAGTTTTATAATCTCCAGGAAATCTGCAAACTTCATTCCACAAGCATTATATCTTACTTTGTTTTCTAGGATTTAGGAACTTATATAGGATGCCGCCGATTTTACGCGAGGTTGTCTTGTCTATTTTGTCAGGTTTTACAGGTTATGTTTGACAAGGAGATGATTTATATTCTGGAAGGGAAGCTTTGATTGTTCGTTTTCTTGGAAGAAGATTTAACCTGGCCAACCTAAAATCCATACTGAGCGAATCAGGGGAGTATTTGATTTCATTCTAATTACTTTTTCACTTTTACATTCTTTACTTGAACATTGGGGACAATGTTCATCTTAAGTGTAAGGGGAGGGTAAAACGATGATACCTTACATATGCACTTTCGCTTGAGTTTGTTTTGTTTGATAGTAGATGTGTAATAAAACTACGAGAAATACTTGTTAGTGCAATTTTAGAGCCAAATTTAAAATTTTTTACAACATTTAGGAGTGAAACTTTAGCCATAGCAAGCGTCTCATGGATAGGAGATTGTATGACTAGCACATAACCGTATATTCAGAAAAATTTTCCACCCAAAAATGTGAGGTTCGCCTTTAGATTTGATAGGAAAAGCATTTACTATTAGTGCTTATGAGTGTACCGGTAGCATTTAGATTCTAGAACTTGCGTTAGTGATGCATCTCGAGACCGCTAGTGAGACTACATTCGTGTGGTAGGATTTACTACATGATAAGAGGCATTAGGATCACCCTTGTGTTAAACCCGTATCATGATTACTTGACCATTTAAGTCATATTACTTGGCTAGTTAAGTCAACTAATTTTTCCCACACCCTTAGCGTTGTACTCATTTTTAGTACACGAAACCCCTAGTACACCCCTCCGAGCCTATCTTTTCGTTTCTAACTTTAAGCATTTTACTTAAAGGAAGAATTTGTTACACCCCACTTAAATGTACAACCAAATCGCCTTAGCCTTCCGTGTATGCGCTCATTTTTAGTGCATTATTGTTATTTGTTAAACCTTAAGTTAACTTTCTAATTGATTACATGGTTGCTAAGTCGAGTCATATCCTTGTACATATTGTTTTGGGACGATTGGGACTCATGGGTAAGTACTTATTTTATGGAGTAATGGGGAAGAACATCACTTATTACCCCCATATGTACGTTAATCTTAAAAGTGCTCCAAGTGTTTTGATTTTCTTAATTCGAGTCATTAGATTAGTTTAATGTAAAGTATGTAAAGATTCAAGTGTAAGGGGAATTCTCATCCCCTATGATGTATTATTTCGGATGGTAGGGTAAGAGTGTATGCAAAAAAAAAAAAAAAAAAAAAAAAAAAAAAAAAAGAGAAAAAACATACGGACTACCATCCCGTTTCATTCTATGTTTATTTCATGTTTTTGTTATTTTTTTATTTATTAGCTTAAGTCGAGTCTAGTCTTGGCTTAGCAACGCCATATTGTATATGTAATTAACCAAGATTGTTAACTCGCCACCAGTAAAACTTCCTTTATCCAACAAAACCGTGTATTTTATATCCCTATACCTAACGTTACAACCCTTTAAAAGACCTCTTTGATAGTTTATCCTAGGTGCTTACGCCATGTGGTGGAGGTTTGATCCTTTCCCAAGCCTATGGTAATCTATTTTGCTATGACAGGTAGTGAGAGATATCTTCCATTTCCATAATGTTATATTACTTTATTACACCCGAGAGATGTGAGTATCTAAACACTATTTGTGAGGTGCTTGTGTATGATCTCCGTGCTTGTCTATTGGTCTTTAGTGGAACGATTATTTGTTGTAATTACTTTTATATTAGTGTTAAATGACCCCTAACTTGTCTTTTGAGTAGAATAAAAGCTCATTTGCTTGAGGACAAGCAAATCTCAAGTGTAAGGGTATATGATGAGGCGAAAAATGATCCGTTTTTAGGGGGTCATTTAAGCCCGAATCCGACTTTATTTGATCAAATATTGCCCTAAATCGTTCCTTTTGTGATTTTAGGTACTTGGAGAGTAAATTCTGGAAAAGAAGCCATTTTGGACGTTTTTGGAGCATAAAAGTGAAGAAAACGGCAAAGTATCAATTTTTCATGCTGGAAACACTAGGTGACGGCGTCAAGAGTAATGCCTTGACGGCGTCAGACATCAAGAATAAAATACCGTAGTTGATGACGGCGTCAAAAGTCATCCTGACGGCGTCAAAGTACCAAGAATAAAATACCGTAGGTGGTGACGGCGTCACATAGGCCGTCATAAGTAGATCAAGGCCGTCCGAGGAAGTATTTGGCGGCGAGGTGACGGCGTCACATGGTTGTCTTGACGCCGTCAGCCCAGTTTTCCTATATATAGTTTTCTAGTTTTTACATTAAAAAAAAGAGAAGTTTTGATGAAACCCTAAAGACGAATTTGGTGCCTCTTTTACAGGTTTTTCAAGGGTTCCAAACCCTTGATACCTTGCATTGTAATTGAGATAAGTGTTCTTCTAATTCAGTCAATATGTCTATGTGTTGGTTGTCTATATCTTGTTTTTGTCTCAATTCAATTATGCTAGGCTAGATCTCTCTTGTGTTTGCTTAGATCTAATGAAACCTAGATGTTGATTATGTGTTGATTACTTGTTTATTCTTGCTCTTGGATGAATGATTTATATGTTAGGCTTAAGAAAACTGGCAGATCTCCAAATGGTAACATGCTTGAACGTCTTAAGAAACATGAACCGAGGCGTACTAGGTCTTTATTGGTTGTATTTAATGCATGAGCCACTGTTTACAATCCCTATAGTTGTGCTGGGTCATGGTGTAGGAGGAGATAAGAGCTCATAGAATTGGGGAGTTATGTATGCCACCCCATGAATGGTATTAAGGAATACGATCCGTCATCCATGCAATTATAACAAGTAATTAACATGTAAAAGATATCTAGGGAGTAATGAAGTCTAAGTAAACACAATTTCTCCAATTACTGCTCACAACCTTTGTAATAATTAGTTTAATTTCATTTTCAGTATTTTATTTTGATTATATATTAGTTTTGGGTTAGTTGAATAGCAACTAATTCCGCCCACTCCTTCAAAACCCGAGATTTTAATTGCTTTCATAAAAATATAAAAACACAAAAATAATCTTCCCTCACCTTTAGAACTAGTAATTAGGCTTTCTAATCCTAGCGACACTATTCCTAAGCTGAACGATCAATCCCCCGGTACTTGTCACTATACTATACTACAACGATCAGGTACACTGCCTGGTGGGGGTTGTAAGCTTCTCGAGATCCCTCGAGAGGTAAAGCCTGTTGCGATTCCCACGCATCACTAAACAACTAACTTAAGTTGATAATTAAGATGCAAACAATGGATATGATCACAAAATAAGCCAGAATAGACACAGAAGCTCACTGAATAAGCTTTATAAACCAAAATAAGCAAGCATGCAACCTGCTACCAATAAACAGTCCACAAAGGGCTTAATGCAGGCTACTGTGGGGCCTACAGCAATGACCCAGAGCCTAAGGAAGAGGTGGCACCTAAAAGCCTGCTAGGAAGGCTTTCTAAAGCACCCAAGACCAAGGTAAAAGCTCAAGGATTGAGCTTATGGTGTCCTTGGGAAGTTGGGCAGTTGAACTGAGATTTCAATGAGTGCAGAGATAAGCAATTGCAATAATAAGCACAAGATCAGAGATTTAGCTACTCCTAAGCAAACACAATCATAGGCTACTTTATGCAAGCTTCAAAATTACACAATCACAACAAGTAATAAGAAAGGATACAACAGTGGTGAGGTATTGTACAAAATGAAAACTATGAACTAAGCAGTTAAAGCAATAAGCACTTGAGCAAATACCAAGATGAGCACAGATAAACACAAGCTCAAATATCTATTTAACAACTAAAAACAATAATCACAAGGGCTAGTCTCAAGCAAAATAAATTAGCTCTACAAGCTCAGATGGTGGTTGATGCATCAGCAGCATGGTCCAAGTGGTCAAATTAAGAGAGCAAAATAAGCTAGAAGATAAGCAGACAACCCCAAACCAAAAGCAATTGCAGCACTTCAATACTAATGTCTATCCAAAACAACAAATATCATACCCTATACTCAAAAGATGAACCAGATATGTTTTAAAGGAAAATGGGTCACTGGTGGTGCAGGGCACCACAGATCTGAGATGCTCACTTTGAGCTTAAGCACAAACCAAGAAAAAAAATCACAAAATTCAACTGATTGCAGGTTTTTATAGTTTAGGTTGCAGACTTTAATCACAAGAATTTTCAAAGTTTGATTCCACCCTCAAAATTCTATAAAAATCTCACCAAAAGTGAGTTTCTGAACATTCAAGTAATTTTTGACTTTTGAAAATTCTTGAACATCTTGATTTTTGAGACTTTTGATCATTTCTAGTAAACTGGAAATGGTTTTTAGTGACTAAATGATCCTAAACTAAGTAAGTTTAACAAATTTGCTATCCAAAATAGTGATTTGGGTTCACCAATTCACAGCAGTCAACTGTGTGAATTGGTTAGAAGGAATTTCTGACTTTTTGTGAATGAGACCTATATTTTAAACTCTGAAAACTCTCTTTTGGTTTACTGTGATGGTTTTGGACAAAAACTAATTCTAAAAACTTACTAGGGCTCACAGATTTTTGCCAAACCAAACACCCCTTTAAAATCTGTTTTTAGAGTTTTACACAGCAAATCAGAATCCTAATCAAATAAATTGAAATATTAACTTATACTAAACTAGCATACACCTAATTATATAGAAATCAACTTTAAATTACAACAAAAACCAATAATTCAGTGGATGCTAAAAATGGAGAAGGTCTTACAATTTTTTTTTTGCCAAGCCACAGAATCAAGAGAACCAGAACCAATATTACCAGAACATAACCTATATGCCCCCCCCCCCCTAGGCTCTAAACCAATCCAATTTCCATGCTCCTCTTTTCTCAGCCACCTGTCATCTTCCTTCTTGCTTATGACTTTTTCTTTTTCTTGTTTATTTATCTATTTTTTTTCTTTGACTACTGAGGACAGAAGTGAGTTGATGAAACCTTAAAACAACAACACTAATTTAGAGCAAGACTTAGGAAAAAAATAAAACAACTAACTGTGAAATTGGAATTTAATTAAAACTTAAAACTTGCATTGATCACTTGAAAATTGCAGAATACACTAGTTAACTGAATTGGAAATTACATGAGTAAAAAAAACTACTTGAAAACTACTTCACTAACTGCCATTCCAGGCTTACAATGAAAAAATACTTATACTAAGAAATAAAATTAAAATACTTCAACCAGGGCTCTGTCTTCTTTTGCACTTTTGTTTTGTCCTTTGTGTTCTCATTGTCCCCTGGAACATTTCCTTGCTATTGATTTGATTGGTTTCTTCACTTTGCAGCCCTAGATTTGTTGGTGTTATAAGGGTGTGGGGGTAATAATAAGGTTGGGGTTGACTTTGTGAGGAGGGGAAGTAGGTTGGCTGGGTAAGAGAAGAGGGGGGGACAAGATTGTTGGAGTAGCAGTGTTGATTGGGGGTTGTGCGTTGGTGATTTGGCGGGGAAGAAAGGTCAGGGGTAAGGGGTTGACTATTTTTGACCCGACCATATTATTAAAACAGATGGGTGGGCTGGGCATTGGTGGGCTTGGGAATAACAATGGGCTAGGGTGGATTGTTGTGTTTGGTTTTGGATAACAAAAATACAAAGGGTCCATTTGGTTTGTATAACTTTGAATCACAAGGACCAATATTGTAATTTTGTGATTTTTAAGGACCAGAGTTGGCAATCATCCAAAGTATTCCAAGGACCAAACATGTTACATTCCCATAAGATGAAGGTCACAAAAGCCATTTTTCATTTTAACATTCCTAGGGACTGATTTCGTCAATTTCCCAAACTGTAGGGACCAAAAGTGTAATTTTTCCAAAGTTTTTACCCAAGGACTAAATTTGATTATTTTTGATTTCTAAATGCCTTAGGTTGACTTTTCTTTCAAAACAAATGCTCAGGGACTAGTTTTGTAAATTTTTGAAAGTTGGGGGACTAAAACTGCCAATTGTGTAAACTTTGTTCGTTTTTCATTGTTTTTGCTCATTTTGCATCTGAAACGTATAAAATACAATCCCTGGGATATTTTTAGTATTTTGATGCATTTCTGAGCGTTTTTTGATGTTTTGGCATTTTAAATACGATAAAAATGATGAGTGTTTGAGCACTCATCAGGAATCATAACTAGGCTAGCACCAGAGGTGCTTGACCGATCATATCTAACTATCTTATAATGCATAAAGGACTACTATAATTAGAATACTTAAAATTAAGTCTTACAAGTTTAGAAGCTTAAAGTACAAGTGATTCAAACACAACTAGTCAATTAATACCATAAATGAAATATAATTAGACATTTACAAGTTTAGAAGCTTAAAGTACACACCACTTTGTTTTTGCCATTAAAGTTTAAAACTAATGACTTAAAATTGAAAATTAATGACTTAAAATTGATCATTAGAGCATCTACTATGATAAACCTTTACAAAGGTTTATAATTATGCCACATCACAAATACATAAACCTTTTAGATTTATAAACCTATTTCCACTATAGATAAACTCGTTAAAGCTTTATAAATATATAACATAACTCAATGCATTAAATTATGAAAAGGTCTAAGATATTAGACCTCTTCATGCCATGTAAGCATGAAATGGATGTCTACTATGGTTAATAATATTATGGACCTCTTCATCTTTTCATAAACCATTTTATAAACCATTATAGTGGATGCCCTTATGTATATTAAATATAATTAATTAAATAGTCAATAAATACAATTAGTACACTTATTAAAACACTCCTTACATAAGAAATACAAATTATCAAGCATATTGTACAACCAACTTAAACACAATTCCTGCATTAAATGTCACTAATACAAATAATAAAGCATATTATACAAATTTTTAAGCCCGAACGGGCAATGGGCCAAATGGGCTTGAGCCCGAACGGGCACGGGTCAAATGGGCTCGAGCCCGAACGGACACGAGCTAAATGAAATTTTTGATATCCGTAAATTTATTGTCAAAAAGAACATAATAAACTAAAATATGTTCATATATTGTACAAACCAAGCAAACTACTAAACATAAACATAAAATAAATAATAAATAAAATAATACAAATGATGCGTAGGGATTGCACCAGGCTTTACCTCTCGAGGGATCTCGAGAAGCTTACAACCCCCACCAGGCAGTGTACCTGATCGGTGTAGTATAGTATAATGACAAGTACCGGGGGATTGATCGTTCAGCTAGGAATAGTGTCGCTAGGATTAGAAAACCTGAAAACTAGGTCTAGAGATGAGAGATGATTCTTTTTGTATTTTTATATTTTTTATAAAAGTAAGTAAAAATCTCGGTTTTGAAGGAGTTGCGCGGAATTAGTTGCTAGTCAACTAACCCAATTACTAAGATGCAATCAAAATAAAATACTAGAAATGAAAATAAACTAAATTAAACTAGTGGTGTGAGCAATATATGGGAGAATTGTGTTTACTTAGGTTTCACTACTCCCTAGATATCTTTTACAGGTTAATTACTTGTTACAGTTGCGTGGATGACGGATTGTATTCCTTAATACCATTCATGGGGTGGCGTACTTACTTCCCCAATCCTATAAGCACCTACTTCACTCCTATGTTGAGCCGGCTAAGAAGCTCCTAACATGGGATCATTAGAATTTGCTCGTGCATTAAATACAACCAATAAAACCTAGTACACATCGGTTCATGTTTCTTAAGACGTTCAAGCATGTTACACAATGGAGATCTGCCAGTTTTGTTAAGCCTAACATTGAAATCATTCATCCATTACAACTATAAACAAGTAATCAAACTATAATTAACATCTAGGTTTCATTACATCTAAGCAAACACATGAAAGATCTAGCCTAGCATGTTGAAATAAAGACAAGCATAAGATATATTCAAACAACACATAGACATATTGAATGAATTAAAAGAGGACTTATCTTAATTGAACATGAAAGGTTTCAAGGGGTACAAACCCTTGAAAATACTGTAAAAAACGACATAGGGTTTATTAGGTTCGACCCTAGTATTCTCCACACAAGTTCCTCTCTTAATGAATGAAAAATAGAAAAGTATATATAGATTTTGTGATGTGACGGTGTCAAGAACAAATGTCTGACGACGTCATCTCGCCGCCAAATAAATTCTCGGACTGCCTAGATCTGGGTTTGACGCCGTCACGTGTATTCCTTATGCAGGCCGTCACCATATTAACTCTTGACGCGCTTCTCTTGACGCCTTCAGGTTTTCTCTGGGTCGTCATGGATTTTACTCCTGACGCCGTCAAAATTTCCTTCTTGACGCCGTCAGGTACTGTTCTCAGCATGGAAAATTAAGTCTTTGCCGTTTTCTTCACTTTTATGCTCCAAAAACGTCCAAAATGCTTCCTTTTTCATAATTCACTCCCAAAGTACCTAAAATCACAAAAGGAACGATTTAGGGCAATATTTGATCAAATAAATTCAATTCCGGGCTTAAATGACCCCCTAAAAACGGTTCATTTTTTGCCTCATCATATACCCATACACTTGAGATTTGCTTGTCCTCAAGCAAATGCACTTTTATTCTAGTCAAAATACAAGTTAGGGGCCATTTAACACTAATATAAAAGTAATTTACAACAAATAATCGTTCCACTAAAGACCAAAGACAAGCAGGGAGGTCATACACTAGCACCTCACAAATAGTGTTTAGATATTTACATCTCTCAGGTGTAATAAAGTAATATCACAATATGGAAATGGAAAACATCTCTCACTACCTGTCATAGCAAAATAGATTACCATAGGCTTGGGAAAGGATCAAACCTCCACCACATGGCGTAAGCACCTAGGATAAACTATCAAAGAGGTCTTTTAAAGGGTTGTAACGTTAGGTGTAGGGATATGGAATACACGGTTTTGTTGGATATAGGCAGTCTTTACTGGTGGCGAGTTAACAATCTTGGTTAATTACATGTACAATATGGCGTTGCTATGCCAAGACTAGACTCGACTTAAGCTAATAAATGAAAAATAACAAAAACATAGAATGAAACGGGATGGTAGTCCCTTTTTTTTTTTTTTTTTTTTTTTTTTTGTGCATACACTCTTACCCTACCATCCAAAATAATACATCATAGGGAATGAACATTCCCATTACACTTGAATTTTTACATACTTTACAATAAACTAATCTAATAACTCGAATTAAGATAATCAAAACACTTGGAGTACTTTTAAGATTAACGTACATATGGGGGTAATAAATGATGTTCTTCCCCATTACTCCATAAAATAAGTACTTTACCCATGAGTCCCAATCGTCCTAAAACAATATGTACAAGGATATGACTTGACTTAGCAACCATGTAATCAATTAAACAATTAACTTAGGGTTTAACAAATAACAATAATGCACTAAAGATGAGTGCATACACGGAAGGCTAAGGCGATTTGGTTGTACATTTATGTGGGGTGTAACAAATTCTTCCTTTAAGTAAGATGCTTTAAGTTAGAAACGAAAGGATATGCTCGGAGGGGTGTACTAGGGGTTTCGTGTACTAAAAATGAGTACAACGCTAAGGTGTGGGAAAAATTAGTTGACTTAACTAGCCAAGTAATATGACTTAAATGGTCAAGTAATTATGATGCGGGTTTAACACAAGGGTGATCCTAATGCCTCTTATCATGTAGTAAATCCTACTACACGAATGTAGTCTCACTAGCGGTCTCGGGATGCATCACTAATGCAAGTTCTAGAATCTAAATGCTACCGGTACACTCATAAGCACTAATAGTAAATGCTTTTCCTATCAAATCTAAAGGCGAACCTCACATATTTGGGTGGAAAATTTTTCTGAATAGTACGGCTATGTGCTAGTCATACAATCTCCTATCCATGTGACGCTTGCTATGGCTAAAGTTTCACTCTTAAATGTTGTAAAAAATTTTAAATTTGGCGCTAAAATTGCACTAACAAGTATTTTTCATAGTTTTATTACACATCTACTATCAAACAAACAAACTCAAGCGAAAGTGTATCTGTAAGGTATCATTATTTTACCTTCCCCTTACACTTAGGATGAACATTGTCCCCAATGTTCAAGTAAAGAATGTAAAAGTGAAATAAGTAAAAAGAATGAAATCAAATACTCCCCTGATTCGCTCGGTATGGATAATAAGGTGGCCAGGTTAGATCTTCCTCCAAGAAAATGAACAATCAAAGCTTCCCTTCCAGAATATAAATCATCTTCTTGTCATACATAACCTGTAAAACCTGAGAAAATAGACAAGGCAACCTCGCATAAAATCGGGGGCAATCTATATATGCTAACAAATCCTAAAAAACAAAATAAGATATAATGCTTGTGGAATGATGTTTGCAGATTTCCTGGAGATTATAAAACTAAAGATTCAACAAAAACTTTAAGACTCCGTTAGAAAAACAAAACTGGTAAAATTTCCAGAATTTTACACGTGACGCCGTCAAGAGTAAACTCGTGACGCCGTCAGAAGTGACCTGCAGAAATTCTTATGTTAAGTTTCCGGAAAATTTCTGGAAAAATCTTCGTCCTACTTCCTGGAAAATCCTGCAAAACATCATTATGACTCGATGCAAGCATTTGACTCTAAAAAATACGAATATACATGTTCACTTAATATTGTGGAGATTCATGATCGAGTTTTGTTTCTTAAAAACATATTTGGGGTTTCCCCTTACACTTATTTTTTGCGAAATACCTTTGGATGAAGTTAAGACTTAAGCCAAACAACAAAATAGAGTATTTTCACTATTTTAGTTTTGAAACATGATTTACCAACAATAAAAATAAAGCATGCATACGGAAACAAATAACAAACAAACAAAATAAAAATCACACAAAGCATGGGTTGCCTCCCAAGAAGCGTTTTTCTTTATTTACGAGTCTTGTAGCTAGACTCAAGGTCATGGGTTACTACGTGACATGGGTGAGTTCCTCATTGAGGACATCTTTGGGATCAAACTTAGGTTTTAACTTCTTATCGGTTTTCTTAGTACGGTATGACCTTTCAAACTTCTCTCCATCCGGATCATACAAAATCATCTTCATATGCCATGATCCGTCACCTTCCCTAGGTGGCTTGTCCCACCTCCATTTATATTTATCTCCCTCTCTTTTCCATTTGTTCATCTCTATATTAATAGGCATTACGCTTAAGAACTCAATCATCTTCCTAAAGACTAAGGGGTCCTCAAAAGGGTCTAGCTCTTCATCTCTAGCTATGAGTTGTTCCACCGAATGTATCTTATCGATGAAATCTTTTTCTAGATAGAATGGGCGTTGAGGTCCTATAAAGTTCCTTTCTATCCAAGGTCCATATCTAGATGGTCTCCTATTCATCTCTACCCAATATGGTGTCGGTTCATCCTCACAATCATAGCTATGTTTCTTGACATCATATACCGACCAAGTATAGCCCTCACCAACCGCTATCTTAGACTCCTTACAATCTATCATGGCGCTATCGGTTGCTAAAAATCCTCTTCCTACCAACAATGGGCATGTAGTGTCACTAACCATGTCTAGGACGTGAAAATCCGCTAGGATAGTTAACTTTCCTACGTGAACAACTACATCCTTAATCATTCCAACCGGGTGGGCAATACTCCCATCCGCTAGACCAATCAATACCTTCGTCTCCTCTAACTTTCCTAGCTTGAGAGGGGTGAAAAGGGATAAGGGAATCAAGTTGAGGCTTGACCCTAAATCGGCTAGTGTGTCAAAAGCTTCGGATCTTCCTATCTTACAAGGCAAAACAAATATACCCGGATCATCAAGCTTTTTAGGCAACTTGTTTTGAACGAAAGCGGTCCATTTTTACCTAGTTTAAACTTCTCATACTTTTCTAGGAGGGCACTATAGTAGGGAGCACGGGCTAAGACATCAATAACGGGGCGTTCAAGGTGAAGCTCCTTGAATTAATCGTCAAGGTCTTGCGTAGGAGGTGTTTCAACTATGCTTTTGACCTGTTTTATATCGGGTGTTTTATTTGATAGGTCCTTTTGAAGAATTTGGTTTTGCTTGAAACACGTGCTCGTTGAGTTAACCGAGTAGTATTGCGGACAAGAAGTGGGTGACGAAACTGATGATATGGAATTAACGTTTAGTTTCGGGTTCTTAACCGTGTCGCTTGGGAGTGCTCCCATTTCTCGGTCATTGAGAACTTTCAACAATGTGTCAATTTTGGTGGTCATCTCGCTTTGCTTTTGTTTGAAATCGGCTTCAAACTTAGATATGCGAGCTTCTTGAGATGCCATAAACTTGGACATCAATCCTTCAAGATTGTTGGTACTACCATAGTTGTTAGAAGGATTGTTGTTGAAAGTACGGTTGGAGGGTGGACCGTTTGGTTGGTAACGATTAGGCGGATTGGAAGAATTGGCTTGATTTTTTTTCCACCTAAAGTTTGGGTGATTTTTCTAAGAAGGGTTGTAGGAATCACCATACGGGTTTGGCTCGGGTTTGAAATGTACCACTTATCTCCCGCTTCGTCGGTACGCGAGGATGCATAGTCCACAAAAGCTGTTCCGGGGAGTTCCACACAATCACGAGTGTCATGGGGACCAATACATAATTCGCATGAAGAAGTGATTTTGTTCACTTGGCTTGAAGGCTTAGGAGCTTCGTAAGATTTCATGAGAAACTTGACTTGGTCCTCAAGTTCCATGATCCTACGGTCGAGAGTGCTAGAATTGTTCGAAGGCAAAGATATTGCCTTGACCGTTTTTTTCAAATCACGGGGATCATTCCAACTTTCGTTGTCATAGAGAGCAAGATCTTCTATGAGTTCCCATGATTGTTCCGCACTTAGATCACGTAGCTTACCACCGGCCGATTGGTCAATGGCTCGCCTTGTGGATTGATCGATATGGTCATAGAAGATTTGGACTTAGAGCCAAAGATCTATGCCGCGATGAGGGACTTTTTGGAGTAAGTCATTGAAATGAGTTCATGCTTCATATAGAGTTTGGATATCATTTCTAAGCTTGGTAGTTCTCCCCAGTGGGAAAAATTGAGCAAGGAAACGAGTGGTGAGATCATCCCATGAGGTGATGGATCCCGCGGGTAAACGTTCAAGCCATTGGCTAGCTTGATCACGTAGAGAGAATTGGAATAGGCGTAATCGGGTTGACTCTCTAGTTACAACATCAAGGTCTATAGAATTTACGATTTTAAGGAAGTCCTTGAGATGTTGATTTGGATCTTCGGAACGAAGCCATGAAATGCACATCCGCTTTGCAGCAACCGGATGGTGTCGGATCGCAAGGGAGACACATTGGCTCCTTGGGTGAGCTCAATGGTGTTTCGATAGCCTTGGTGGCTAGGTCGGGAGTACTCTCCTAGGGTTCGGGGCCTAAGAGGTTGGTTAGCTAGTGGTGGGTTTTGTGGGTGGTCTTGTTGTGGTGGGATGATGGGTTCAAAGATATTACCATCGTCCATGATGTCGGATGGCGAAGAGTTACGAACAAAAACACGAAGAAATAGATAGACTAAAGAGAACCTAAAAATAAAAATAAAATCTTACTAGAAAGGAATCTAGCAAGTAGACCTAATAAAAAGAAATCCTAACCTAGACAATAACTATTCCCCGGGCTGCGGCGCCAAAAACTTGATGCGTAGGGATTTCACCAGGCTTTACCTCTTGAGGGATCTCGAGAAGCTTACAACCCCCACCAGGAAGTGTACTTGATCGATGTAAGATAGTATAATAACAAGTACCGGGGGATTGATCGTTCAACTAGGAATAGTGTCGCTAGGATTAAAAAACCTAAAACTAGGTATAGAGATGAGGGATGATTCTTTTTGTAATTTTATATTTTTTAATAAAAGCAAGTAAAAATCTCGGTTTTGAAGGAGTTGGGCGGAATTAGTTGCTAGTCAACTAACCCAATTACTAAGATGCAATCAAAAGAAAATACTAGAAATGAAAATAAACTAAATTAAACTGTAACACCCCAACCCGACAAGGGTAGAAGTGCTACATTACGGTGACATATCAAAGCATATACAGACATGCAACACAAGTAATACAAAAGAATTCCAAAGGTTACAAAGGAAAATAATCTGAAATACAAGGTTACAAAAGGGAATAACAATGAAATGCTATGTCTGAAATATAAATCTCTTCTAGTCATCTCTAATCCAGAATATAGCTATCACGGTGAAGTCCACTAATATCTTATGCACTCTGCACTCATATCCCAGCTTCCCACTAAAACCTGCAGCGTTAGAAAGAAAACGCGGCTGAGCTTAAAAAGCCCAGTGAACAGATATAACAACGAAGTAATAAAGAAACAGAAGTAAATGCTGAATAAGGTATAACGGAAATAAGAGGAAAATAATCAAAGGTAAGTAGGAAATAGTAATAAGAGGTAAGGTAAGGGTTAGTCATCAACCATGAGCCCAGAAAAAGATATAATAATGCCTTCATAAATGCCTTCATCAGAATCATAATCATAGTCATAGTCATAATGAGGGGAGACCTCAGAATATCAGATATAACAAAGGGGTGACCTCAATGGGTTGTGAAAGACGTGTATTGCACACACAGCCACATTCACCAGATACAGATAACAGATAACAGAAACAGATCTAGGATGCATCCATACGCCCCTACAGAAATCAGACTGGCCATAATAATCATATCATAAAGTGCGCATATCATATAACAGAAAAGGGGACGTGGCAGAACATCACACCACTGCCCTGGAGTCATGCCAGAGGTGCATCCCTGACACGGACATGGAACCCCTATGCCTAGTGAAATAAATTTGGCTCGGGTGTCAAACTAGAATAGGTCAACAAAATGTCATAAAATGACACAGATCATAAGTCATCATAATCAGAAGTCCATATCATAAGGTCATATCATCAGGTCCAAATCAGAAGGTTCAGATAGCAAAGGTTCATAACAGAAAAGGTTCAGAAAATAAAATGGGTTTCATAGCAATGGCATCGGGAACCCTAAACAAAATGAGAGATCAAAAGAAAGGAAGTCATGAGAAACCTTTACTGAAAAGGTCAGAATATCTGTACCTCAACCAGATGACAGAGCAGACACTAAAAAAGTATCCAACAGGAATAGAAACTCCTCCTTCTTCATAGAACCTAGACGGATTAGAAGTCGAGAATTATTCGATATTTCATTTCAAATCAGATTACTCCTTTTTAGGTTATCTTTACATTTTCAGAATCTTTCCATATTTAGCAGGTTTCTATTCTTAGAAAGTTTCCTTATTTAGAAAGGTTTCAAATTTTCAGAAGTTTCCATAATTAGTACTTTCCAGAAATAGCAGATTTCCATAATTAGCAAATTTCCAGAATTAACTGATATCATCATTTCAGAGTAGATTAAGTTCTTACTCAGAGATTATAATGGAATAACTGTATATTTTAACAAGTTACAGAAGTCTAAGGTTAATTATGACAAGTTCACAAAGTTCAGGGTTTTAATTGTAATTTCATCAATTTCAAAGGTATCAAGGGAAAATACTTCAAGTTACTGATTTAATACTCATTTTATTCAGAATGACATCATAATCCCTTTTGTTTCATAATTTTACAGTTTACACCCCTCTAGTTATAATATTTACAAAACAAACCTTATATTTACATAATTCATGATTTAATCCCTCTAATGTCCATATTTACCAAACAAGCATATTATTTTACCAAATTTCAGAATGTCACATCACAGTTTACATATAGTACTATTCAGCCCCTCAGATTTCAGAATTTACACAATTAGTCCTTTAAGTTTACAAAACTTATTAATTAAATCATAATTCCATAATAATTACACATTAGGCCCATAAATTCTCAAAATTACACAAAATACTCTTAATATTATTATTTACTCAAAATGGCTTCAAGTTTCCAGAATTTACACAATTAGTCCTTTATTCAAATAATTACATATTTAATCATTTAATTATCCATTGAACATATACAACCCCTTTAAATATCAAGTTTACATCCTTAGCCCTTCATTAACATTTAAATACAGAAGACACCCCATATTTATCATATTTACTAAACAAACCCTTTATTTACTATTTATTTCAATCATTTTATATAATTATATATATAATTACATTTAGCCCCTTTTATTATGAAAATCATCCAAATACCCCTTGTGCTATTTTATACAGATTCTCCATGACCTTTTTATAGTTTTCATAACAGCCCCTTAATTTATACGATTTACAAAAGTAGTCCCTCAATTTTAAAAACATCATACGATTTAAACAATTTCCCAACAATTCACAACCCTAACCCTACCAGTGATTTAGCATTAATTTCACCATCATTAACCTTTATTAATCTCATTTTATTCTTCCAAACCCTAACCCTAGCCCCGAAAAAAAATTTCTTTTTATTTTTCTTTTATAAACCGATCGGTAAAAACAAAAGAATTCAAATCAATTCATATAAGCTTCCAATAATTTGTAATCCATTTTTACAGTGTTCCAGGATGAATATGACATGATATAAAAATATACATAAGCCTTATAAAAATCGCATGCATCCAGTTTTCTTTTAAGTCCAAAATTAGGGTTTCGATTAGGATTTATTTTATACGATCTATTTATCATGCATGGTTCGAATTTAGTATTTTTCCAGAGTTATATGATGTACAAATAATGTTAGAAAAAAATACCAGATGTGGTTTTGCCCGATCAGAAGAGGTTGTGGGATTTGTGGATCTCTCGGCTACATAAAACTCGAACAAACAAACAACAACAATCGAACCAGCCTTCCATAAATCGTACCATTATTTTTCTCAGGTTCTTAAACTTATAAACCACCCAAGAAAAATATTCAGAGGCTCCTAGAACTTGTATGTGCCATTTTGTGGTTTTTAGAGATGTTTTAGGGTTTATTTTAGGTGAAAAATGAGATTCGGTGTTTTGAAATTATTTAGGGGATTTGGGAACTTGCTTGGGCCAATTTTTATGGTCTAGGAATAAGACCAAATCAGATTTTCAACCATTCCTTATTTATTTGTATTTATCTTCTTTTATTTAGTTAGGTACAATATATAAAAAAAATACTTTTGGAGTCATAAACCAACTTAGGCTTGGCCTAAATAATTTTTAGATGGTTTACATGTTTCAAATGCCTTATTAAAATTAATAGTGATCATAGTTTGTGAATTCTTAGGAGTTAAGGATTTATTTGTTAGTTTTATTATAGTTTTATTAAGTTTTAAAGTTATAAGGGCATTTTGGTAATTTTGCAAAGTTTTAAAATTTCAGGTATTACAACTTCTTCCCCTCTAAATAAGAGTTTCGTCCGCGAAATTGAAATCGCAAAGTCAGACGGAGTCGTAGCAGATTACAAAAGATCGTCGCAGATGTCCTCACGCTCAGGGAGGTTCTCCCAACAGAATCTTCCAAGGACAACTAGTTTCTCATGACTCGAGCCAGATTAAAAAGGTTTAGGATCCCTCAGAATAAATCAAATCAGGGTGATTTGGGACAAACCAATGCAACATATAACAGATGACGCTAGGTGAATCTTATCAGAAATACATAGTGAATAAAGACAGAAATAAGATCAAATGACGATATTCAGACAGTGGAAAGCTCTAATATGAAGCTTAAGATTTGTAACAGATATACAGATGTCAGCAGAATGAGAATCAGAGTTTCAAACTTATTCAGATTTCTAACAGACGAAGACAACATAAGCATAGGTAGAAAGAACTCAGAGTCTTACTAATCGTAGATAATTCAGATAAGATATCAGAACTTCCAGGATTTCAAGGGCACTCCTCGGATATCCTATGATTATAATAAGTGCACATTATATGGTGTAAGTATTATTACGTTGATCAGGCGTAATAATACGAGCACCACATAATCATGCCCCCATGATGATCATACTTTATCTCGAGTCGTGAACGAACAACCTATTCTTAGTTCACTTAGTACTTCTACTGTCCAGAGATAAACCGTTTCAGATATCATAACCTAAAGGAAAATAGACTGCTCAAAAGAGTAATGGAAATTCCAAAATTCCTAACAAAACTAACGTACTGCGTTCAAGAACTTAGGTCTTCACAATTTGCCAAAATTCTCAAAACGAGGCCATTATCAAGAAGACGCAGAATGAACACGGAATTGAGATGTTTCTAGAGAATTTAAATCTTAAGTGATCAACTAAAGTGAAAATCCATCATCAGCTTCTTCCTTCACTGAATCAGTTCATCCAAACATAGAGGTTCGCTTCAATAATCTGTCCATTCAAATATATGATCTCAATCTCTTCAAGTCCGGTCCATCTACCTTCATTTATCCATCAGCCTGGGAGTGTTCAAAATCATGAGCTTGAGTTTCGTCCAGCAATCCTTCTGCAGTTCCCGCTTTGGAATGTGATGGAGTAATGTGAACTTCTGGCACGATCTTGAATTCCTTCATCATCCAGTCTACTTCCACTCTCAATTCATCTTAGTACAACCAAGATGTATAGGGAAGTGAGACTGCATGTCTTCATCAGCTCCAGGTTCACCATCTTTACTAGATTTTGTCCTCTGCTTGACAATACTTATGCTCAGTAGGGATCATCTTCCACTCTTCGTGGTAACTACTGTTGTTATCAAATCTAGAGCATGCAGTGAACAATCTCCTCATACGTTTTTAGTTGCCTTGACACATGAACAGTCATCTTCCTGCGATGTGTACGTCATGACCGAGTCTCTCTTAGAAGCATCCCAAGTAAGGTACCACTTGCGAGTGCGGAAGAATATCTCTATTTCATCTTTTCCCAGAACTCCATTCTCAATCAAACTGAGTTGTTCCCTTCTGTTCACGAAATTTATTAACAGTAACACAATTTGTAAGAACCTTCCAAATTTCCTGCATGGTTCAGAAGATTTCAGCTTCTCAATTCTGTTGTCGGAGTTTATAGTAATATTCTCAATTAAGAACTCCGTTGCCTCAACATACATCAACTTCCAGAATACTCAACTGATTGTCAGGTTCCTAATAACTTGTGCAAATGATTTTCATGTTCTTCTTCGTCTCTGAATGTACTAATAAATCATACCATGACCATTGTTTAAACGTTCAAGAAACATAAGTTCCATTTGTTGCGTAGGAATAGTTAACATATTAGCCAATACAATTGGCATCATCAGGAATCGCCATAACGAGTACAAAGGTAGCTTTAGAAATCATTTAGGAAAACATTTTCATCTACTTCACAACATCTTCCTTCTTCACTGAAATACTTTACAGAGGTTATTCTCGATTGTTTAACTCATTTCTTAGGAGCTTCTGTGGTTGCTTCTTCAGTCCATCAACGTGATCAAATACTGAGTTTCAAAGATAGACCAAATTAATTATTAAAATGCGTAAAGGATTAATGATTTCGGAAAGTGATTTTGGTTAAGTTCACGATAGTCGATACGTTGTCATATTTTCTCTTTCTCTTCTTCATGAATCGACCGTATTATTCCAAGATGAAATATCAGAGTAAGTAACATCTTATTCCGTCAGCTCATTCAATCTTTCAACTTCCATGGCTTCTTCAACTGAGGTCAGTTTAGTGCCAACTCTATTTCTCAAGCAGGAGGGAATACCAAAAGGTTCATCGGAGAACTTTGAAAACTTTTGTACTACAACATAAAACAATTTGGTGCTAGGAGAAACTTGAAAATCAGAAGAGATCAGAGTTTTGTACTTTCATAGCAGCATCAATCTTAACAGATTCATGTGTTTCAGAAACATCATAATAGGAGTAGAATGAAACAAGTTACTAAAGGTCACAAGCCAACTCGAAATCAAGAAACCTCAAAATCAGATATATCAAGATTAGACGGATTCATAGAACGAATACAGTCATCAAACCAGACGGATGGTTTATGTACCTCAAAGTCCAGTACATGATACATCAAAATGTTGAAATAGATGAGAGAACAGTTCAAGGTATTGGAATCTCATTTGTTTTAAACAAAAGTGATAGGTGAATTATAAATCAATGGTACTACAACATCAAATGATCGTCAGAAGTGAGATGTATAGAATATCAGTTGTCAGTATCAGTTAACGAATCCATAACAAGATAATATTAACATCATCTCCTTCCAAAGGAAACTGATTGGCAAACAGAGTTCATCATTCAGAGGGAGGAAAACAAAATTTTCCTATTTCTGTAATTAACAATTATCAGAGTAAAGGATTATGCAAAGTCAAATAGTATCAGCTGATACATTATATGCCCAACATAAGAAATGAATTCACATAATGTGTCTAGCACATCATGTTTGAATAACCTTCAGAATGGTCGGTAAAATATCAGAATGTTTTTCAGGCAAAAATGGAATATGAGGATCAAAAAGTGAATTTGAATGGTATACGGTATCAATGTCATTCCCAACTTCACACTCCGGTGGAAAACTTGGTGGTTCAAACAGGATCACATCGAGAATGCTCGGATTGCAAAATAGCTCTCAAGGTGAGTTTTATCCCTCGGTGTACAAAATAGATGCCCAGAAACTTCATGACCGCAGAAGTAACGTACGAGTCCCCAAAACAATAGTGATAGAAAATATTTAACAATCGCGATATGTTGGTTGAAAGTTCAAAATTGTTCAGAACGCCAAATATGAGACATAGAAGGACAGTCGTCAGCATATTGAATGCTCAAACAACCAATTCCATATCAGAATAAAATCGAAGTTAACATTCCAAAGAAATACAGATCAACATAGCAAAGCTTATCGTTCAAAGTTGAGGAAAACATTCTTATACTCGTGGTTAAATACCACAAGACTCATCATCAGAACAGAAGTGGTAAGGCAAAATCAAATAACATCAGAAGACTTGCAGATGCTTATCAAAGCAAGAGAAAATTCACAGAATGTACCAAATACATCATCGTCATAGAGATTCTCAAAATGCCCGAAGAGGCATAAAAAATGGTTAACAGATGAATCAGAGGTCAGGAGCGGAATTAGAAGATAAGTATCAAATAGTGTCTGACATTTCTACACAATTCTCAATATCTTCAAAACTCACGGGGTTACAAATCTTTATGTGGTGCAAAACAAAAGTTTTCAAGTTTCTAGAAAGTGATCTTAACAGGATCAACCAAAAGAAAGGCACGAATTAGAGTGATGCGGAAGTAGTGTTACTACTAAATCGCCCTAGTCGACCCATTCCTTGCCGGTAATAACTTAGGTTGTTAAAGGGAATTCTTAATGTAAATTATCAGAGTCGTTTTGTGAGCGCCTACAGTGGAAACTGAATGGTCCAAGACTCACAGGTTCAGGTTTATGTATTACAAGTTGTCAGCCTGGGCTCTGATACCATAATTGTAACACCCCAACCCGACAAGGGTAGAAGTGCTACATTACAGTGACATATCAAAGCATATACAGACATGCAACACAAGTAATACAAAAAAATTCCAAAGGTTACAAAGGAAAATAATCTGAAATACAAGGTTACAAAAGGGAATAACAATGAAATGCTATGTCTGAAATATAAATCTCTTCTAGTCATCTCTAATCCAGAATATAGCTATCACGGTGAAGTCCACTAATATCTTATGCACTCTGCACTCATATCCCAGCTTCCCACTAAAACCTGCCGCGTAAGAAAGAAAACGCGGCTGAGCTTAAAAAGCCCAGTGAACAGATATAACAATGAAGTAATAAAGAAACAGAAGTAAATGCTGAATAAGGTATAACGGAAATAAGAGGAAAATAATCAAAGGTAAGTAGGAAATAGTAATAAGAGGTAAGGTAAGGGTTAGTCATCAACCACGAGCCCAGAAACAGATATAATAATGCCTTCATAAATGCCTTTATCATAATCATAATCATAGTCATAGTCATAATGAGGGGAGACCTCAGAATATCAGATATAACAGAGGGGTGACCTCAATAGGTTGTCAAGGACGTGTATTGCACACACAGCCACATTCACCAGATACAGATAACAGAAATAGATCTAGGATGCATCCATACGCCCCCACAGAAATCAGACTGGC
The DNA here is from genome assembly GCA_030686995.1 of Artemisia argyi. Lineage (NCBI taxonomy): Eukaryota > Viridiplantae > Streptophyta > Magnoliopsida > Asterales > Asteraceae > Artemisia > Artemisia argyi. The sequence continues at coordinate 139,273,962 of CM060683.1, read as the reverse complement.
CATAATAATCATATCATAAAGTGCGCATATCATATAACAGAAAAGGGGACGTGGCAGAACATCACTCCACTGCCCTGGAGTCATGCCAGAGGTGCATCCCTGACACGGACATGGAACCCTCATGCCTAGTGAAATAAATTTGGCTCGGGTGTCAAACTAGAATAGGTCAAACAGAATAGGTCAACAGAATGTCATAAAATGACACAGATCATAAGTCATCATAATTAGATCATATCAGAAGTCCATATCATAAGGTCATATCATCAGGTCCAAATCAGAAGGTTCAAAATCAGAAGGTTCAGATAGCAAAGGTTCATAACAGAAAAGGTTCAGAAAATAAAATGGGGTTTCATAGCAATGGCATCGGGAACCCTAAACAAAATGATAGATCAAAAGAAAGGAAGTCATGAGAAACCTTTACTGAAAAGGTCAGAATATTTGTACCTCAACCAGATGACAGAGCAGACACTAGAAAAGTATCCAACAGGAATAGAAACTCCTCCTTCTTCATAGAACCTAGACGGATTAGAAGTCGAGAATTATTCGATATTTCATTTCAAATCAGATTACTCCTTTTTAGGTTATCTTTACATTTTCAGAATCTTTCCATATTTAGTAGGTTTCTATTCTTAGAAAGTTTCCTTATTTAGAAAGGTTTCAAATTTTCAGAAGTTTCCATAATTAGTACTTTCCAGAAATAGCAGATTTCCATAATTAGCAAATTTCCAGAATTAATAGATATCATCATTTCAGAGTAGATTAAGTCCTTACTCAGAGATTATAATGGAATAAATGTATATTTTAACAAGTTACAGAAGTCTAAGGTTAATTATGACAAGTTCACAAAGTTCAGGGTTTTAATTGTAATTTCATCAATTTCAAAGGTATCAAGGGAAAATACTTCAAGTTACTGATTTAATACTCATTTTTTTCAGAATGACATCATAATCCCTTTTGTTTCATAATTTTACAGTTTACACCCCTCTAGTTATAATATTTACAAAACAAACCTCATATTTACATAATTCATGATTTAAACCCTCTAATGTCCATATTTACCAAACAAGCATATTATTTTACCAAATTTTAGAATGTCACATCACAGTTTACATATAGTACTATTCAGCCCCTCAGATTTCAGAATTTATACAATTAGTCCTTTAAGTTTACAAAACTTATTAATTAAATCATAATTCCATAATAATTACACATTAGGCCCATAAATACTCAAAATTACACAAAATACTCTTAATATTATTATTTACTCAAAATGGCTTCAAGTTTCCAGAATTTACACAATTAGTCCTTTATTCAAATAATTACATATTTAATCATTTAATTATCCATTGAACATATACAACCCCTTTAAATATCAAGTTTACATCCTTAGCCCTTCATTAACATTTAAATACAGAAGACACCCCATATTTATCATATTTACTAAACAAACCCTTTATTTACTATTTATTTCAATCCTTTTATATAATTATATATATAATTACATTTAGCCCCTTTTATTATGAAAATCATCCAAATACCCCTTGTGCTATTTTATACAGATTCTCCATGACCTTTTTATAGTTTTCATAACAGCCCCTTAATTTATACGATTTACAAAAGTAGTCCCTCAATTTTAAAAACATCATACGATTTAAACAATTTCCCAACAATTCACAACCCTAACCCTACCAGTGATTTAGCATTAATTTCACCATCATTAACCTTTATTAATCTCATTTTATTCTTCCAAACCCTAACCCTAGCCCCAAAACGACCTAGGGTTTATTAGGTTTGACCCTAGTATTCTCCACACAAGTTCCTCTCTTAATGAATGAAAAATAGAAAAGTATATATAGATTTTGTGAGGTGACGGCGTCAAGAACAAATGTCTGACGACGTCATCTCGCCGCCAAATAAATTCTCGGACTGCCTAGATCTGGGTTTGACGCTTTCACGTGTATTCCTTATGCAGGCCGTCACCATATTAACTCTTGACGCGCTTCTCTTGACGCCTTCAGGTTTTCTATGGGTCGTCATGGATTTTACTCCTGACGCCGTCAAAATTTCCTTCTTGACGCCGTCAGGTATTGTTCTCAGCATGGAAAATTAAGTCTTTGCCGTTTTCTTCACTTTTATGCTTCAAAAACGTCCAAAATGCTTCCTTTTCCAGAATTCACTCCCAAAGTACCTAAAATCACAAAAGAAACGATTTAGGGAAATATTTGATCAAATAAATTCAATTCCAGGCTTAAATGACCCCCTAAAAACGGTTCATTTTTCGCCTCATCAACAAACAAAGAAAAATTTCATCAAACTTTTGCCATAAAAAACTAATCGGTAAAGTTATTGCCAAAAAATGTACAAATAAAATAAATTATTAGTCGAAAAAATTAAATTACAGGGTGCCCGCAGCTGCATCGCACAGGGACGCTGCCAGTTAATAATAACACTCGAAGAAATGTTTATACAAGACATGAATTCGAAATGTATATTAAACAATGAAATGCTAAAACTTATGGTCTTGTAGGCGTGATTTCTCCCTTGGAATGGCTCCGTATGCTGCTATAGAATGGCCTCCTAAAAATGCTCCCAACTATCTCTGATTTTTGTGGTGAGAAAGTTGTTGTTTAAATAGAGAAATTAGGGTTGTATTTACAGGCCCGACACTAGCTACGACGTAACCTAATAATGTATTACGGCGTACCTAGTGTAATCGTAGAACGATCTTATCCATTAGCAATAGTTACGGCGTAGTTGGCAAAGTTGGTTACGTCGTAACTCTAATTAGTGCTTCATCTACGTCGTAGTCTTCAAGTAGGCTATGTCGTAGCATAAATCTTGGATCTAGGATCACTCTCGGTGTCATTGCTACGCCGTAACTCCATAAGTGGTTACGGCGTAGTCTCCATCTTTAGAAAATTCTAAGTCATGATATAGTTACAACATAACTAAGGGTTGTGGTTACGCCGTAGTTCTTGATTCGAGCTAACTTCATGGTTGAGTTCCTAGATACAGCGTAATAGAGAGTTTGAGTTACGTCGTAGCTTCCTTCAGCATACTATAAATGTGTATCTTTTGCGCGTTCATTCCGATTTCCGCGTCTCTCTAGCTCCTATGCTCATTTTTGACCTGGATACAAAATATAACGAAATCAAAGTATATATCCAAATAACAAGTATAAATAATGAGCATATTAGGGGCAAATTGACACTTAAATATCATGACTATTTGATGTCATTAGAGGTGCACATTTCGGTTAACCGGTTCGGTTTTACCCGGACCGGTTTGTGTGACCGGTTTGAGTCAACGCGGTCAAGAACCAGTCGGGGCGGTTAACCGGTTCGGTTCCAAACCGGTCTCGAGAGGAAAAAACCCAAACCTGTCCGAACCGGTTTGGTTTCGGTTATATGCGGTTTGGTCGCGGTTAACCGGTTTGGACCGGTTTGTATTTTTTTTTTCCTTTATGGGCCTATAAATACTAGTATACTTACTACCCATTGTCCCATTCACATAATTATCAGTTCTCACTTCTCAACATTCAAAATTCGATGTCTCGCAAAGATTTCTCGCAACAATTCCCAAGTCCTCACAAAGATTTCTCACAACAATTCCCAAGTCCTCCAAACGAACCGGTGGTGATTGTGAACACTCCACCACCTGCAGAAAATGAAAATGAACAACAAAACACTCCAGTTGAGAATGAACCGGTAAACAATCCACCGGTGGAACAACGAGCGTTGACTGATGAAGAACTCTTTGAGCAAGATATGCAAGTCATGAGAGAGGCTATAGAAGCTGAAGAACGTGAGGCAGCTGCTCGTACGGCTCGGGAAAATGCTCGTAGGGAGCGGTTAAACAGAGAAGCACCACACCGATGGGCCTTGGGGTTAGGCCATCAGCCATCAGAGTCTTCTTCGAGTGAGGAGGATGGCTGGGTCTCCGATGATTCATTTTATTAATTCGTAGTTTTATTTTAATTACCGTATCATAGTTTCTATTAATCGTACTTTGTATTTCATGTTTTAACTTTAACGTTTAATGTAATCCGTGTTTTAACTTTAACGTTTAATGTGATTCGTGTTTTAAATGTTATGACTTATGTTAGTTATTTTAGTTTATGTGGAAATTACAAAGTAAACTGAATAAAATTCAACTTTTATTTAATACAACGAAAATACACTTAAAGAAAATACAAGATCAAACATTGAGCCTTTCTCGTGCTGAGCAATACTTGAACAAATGAGCCCTTAATGCACATTTGGAAACGGGATTCATTAAAAAAGAGCAATGCTTACATTGAGCCTTTCTCGTGCCATCCGACATTCGGACGTAGTTCAAGTTATTCGTAATAGTTGGATCATTACGGTTCCATTGTAAAATCTCAACAATCACCGGTGGTGATGGCGGTGCAATTGGTTCAATTGGCTCCTGTCCTTGATTTGCCATTTGTGATTTACTTTCGGTTTGCAAATTTACAAATTTACACAACATAGTTATTTATAGTATATTAGGACATGCAATCATACAACCTTTTTGAAACTTATTAGCACAACCTTTTTGAAACTTATTAGCACAACCTTTTTGAAACGTATCTGACATATTCAGAAGCAATCAATGCAAAAAATTATTAGCACAAACTTTTTGAATGGGCGGTTTGACCGGTTTGAACCGGTTTTAAAACCGGTTTGAAACCGGTTAACCTCTATATTTTTTTTCCCGCCTAGCAAAATTTGAACTTTTTGGACCGGTTTGGCCGGTTTGACCGGTTTGGGACCGGTTTTAAAACCGGTTAACCCCCTTTTTTTTATTTATTTATTTATTATTATTATTATTATTATTATTATTATTATTATTATTATTATTATTATTATTATTATTATTATTATTATTATTATTATTATTATTATTATTATTATTATTATTATTATTTTGTCCGTTTTACGTCATTTACACAAAGTAACTTCTATTTAATACATAAAAAAATCACATATATTACACAAACACTTTTATTTAATAATTCGAACGGGAATACATCACACATAATACATAAACTTAGAACGTGATACATCGAAATACAACACCCTTACACACCTAATACTGAAAGGAAATACATCACACATGGAAATGAAACACACATAACACATAAACATAATAAAGGAAAAGCTACTCGTAAATCTCTTCCTCGGATTCGGAATCGACGGACCTCCTAGCCTCGGCAGCAGCTTTATCTTCTCTTATTTCTTCATCGGAAAGCAACTCGCAGGTACCCTCTTGCACCTCTACCTCGTAGACCCCTCCTTCCATTTCTAAAGGGTCTTCAAGACTTGTTTGGTGTTGTCTTCGCTTGATTGCGTCCAAATGATCTTTCAAACACATACACATTTTCAAAGAAGCCGGTGTGAGCTTTGTTCTTCTGTTTGAGAGCACCCTTCCACTTGTTGAAAAAGCGGATTCAGAAGCTACCGAAGTAGCTTGTACACTAAAAAGATCCCGAGCCATTTTGGATAGAACAGGAAACATTGTTTCCTTTGATTTCCAAAACGCCAAAACATCAAAGTCCACTTGTTGCTCAGCCGGAATACATGAGATAAAATCGGTTCCGGTATACCTTGTATATTCATTGTTTTGGAGACGATCACTCCTTATCTTTTTGTTGGGATTTTCTCTTAACTTTTGTAACAAGCCTTGAATCGGAGTCCCTCTATGCGACGACCTCGATGATGAAGACCCATCATCCATAGAAGGAGCCGGGTTCCCATATTTTTCAAAATAATAATTCCACAAACTTTTAAAAGAATTGTTAAACTCTTTTTGTGCATCTTCAACAAAGTTCACTTTATCCGCGGTTAACCCCAAATCATTTGAAATCGATTCAATAAGTAACTCTACCCCGCATAAATTATAACATGGATTTAATGCGGCCGCACAAGTAATTACCGGTGGCAAAGATTCAAAATACTTAATGAGCTTTTCTTTCATTGGTATAACCATGTTTGAAAATACACCACCACTTAATTCAAATGATGGCAAACTTGAACACATGTAGTAAAGTTGCTCGAGTACCAAATGGGATGTTGGATAATAAACTCCCGATAATTTTTGTGTGGCGTTGTAAAAAACTTCGAGTAATCGGGTTAATTTTTCAATAGTATCCCAATGTTCGACATTAAATGGAACAACATAACCCTTTTGTGACAATTGGTCATGAAAATATTGTAAAGTCACCTTTTGTCTTATAGCACTTAAGAACATGATATAAGTGGAATTCCACCTTGTATCACAATCTAAATTGGGTGACAACCAATGTTTTTTCGCCTTCGTACACAGCCTAACATAAGCGTTATATCTTTTAGCACCCTTTTTGAAAATTTCATGCAACATTTGTTTAAAACAATTTTTCAGTTGATGCATTACGGGATGGTTTAATCCCGCTTGCACAACCAAGTTTATGATGTGTGCAACACATCGAGAATGATAAAAATCGCCATTCAAAGTGGCTCAAATTCCATTTTCAATCTACTCATTGAATTGGTGTTGTTACTAGCATTATCCAACGTAATTGAAAAGATTTTTTGTTGCAAATGATATTTAGTAAAAACTTTTCTCAACATTTTGAATAACGCAACACCCGTGTGAGGAACCGGAAAATCTTCAAATGATATGACCCGCTTCATGATTAGCCAACTTTTGGGTTCAACCCAATGTGCGGTAACACAAAGGTACGAATATGGCGAACCATGAGGAGCGGACCAAACATCCATTGTCATGCTAACACAAGTATCTAAATTTTGAAAAAAAAAAAGTTTAATTCTTGTTTGGCCGCTTTCCACATGCTCATTACATCACGTTTTAGAGTCATACGGCTTACATGAGTGTACATTGGTTGGACATGAGTCTGCATCACCTCCGTCGTATCCTCGTCGTCCCAATGGTTGAACGGCAAACCTCTTTTGATCACCAAACCGGTAAATGCTTGACGGACTGCTTCATGATCGTATGCAAAAATACTCCCGTCACGAGCCATAGAAGATTGACCCGCTTCCGGGGTATTTTTTAGTGCCTTGCAATACTTCTGGTTGATATGAGCCCTCAACGTCTAGTTGGAAGCCGCCGACATTATACTAAATCAATGCTTACATTGAGCCTTTTTCTTGCCGTCTGACATTAGGACGTAGTTGAAGTGATCCCAAGGATCGTTGACACGGTTACATGGTAAAATTTCGACAACCGTTGGTACAATGGTACATTTGATGAACCAGCAGCGGTGGTGTGGGTGGTGGTGTTTGAAGTTGAACTATCCATTAGTAATTTTGAGAGTGTTTTTTGCTTTGTGAATGTGATGAAAACTAATAAACAATACATCAATTTATACTAAATAAAAATGGTAAAATGGTAATTTTAGGACTAATAAAGTAAAAGCATGTCCCCCCACGTTACTAGTTACTATTGTTTCAGATTGAAAGATGTCAGGTTTGAATTCAAATTTCAAAAATTCCAAAAAAATCCGGCCCCTACACATAAACCGGTTCCAAACCGGTTTCTCTATCCGGTTAATAAAACCGGTCCTCAAACCGGATGTTTTTCTAAAACCCCTAACCGGTTCCAAACCGGCGGTTTGGGGAAAAACCGGACCGGTTTGGGTCAAAACCGGGTTTGACCTGTTTGGTTTTTCGGTTCGCTAGCGGTCGCGGTTCGGTTAACCGGTTTGGATGTGCACCTCTAGATGTCATCAGCAATTAAACACAACTAGAGCATAGTAAAAGACTAAAAGCTGTAGGATATATAGATTTGTAAGTAGTACATCTTATTTACTTTTAGGGCTTTAGCTGTAGGATACATTTAGACTATTTGAAGAATTTTCACGATGGTTATTCTATCTTTATTGAATAATTTTTATGCTATTATGTAGTTATGTATGATGTTTATTTAAGTAAAACCAAAAGTAATCTCACTTTTAAGCTAAAACGAACACGCTTGGAGGTGTAAAATGATCATTATATCTAGACCAGATTAAAATAAGAATAATAAAGGTGTGTTTGGTTTGTAGGGTATTAAGAATAGATATAGGTTTGATTGTAAAGATGGATAGAGAAGAAATCCTATCATTTAAATTTATATTACTTTTATAATCATTGTGGGATATTTATTATTAATATTTGAGGTAATTGCATACATATCTCTGCAAAAAGCACAAAATTGCGTGTGTGTGTGTGTGTATATATATATATATATATATATATATATATATATATATATATATATATCCAACTAAACTTAATAATTGCATATATATCCTTTTAAACCTCTAACATATCATATATATCAAAGTAATTATTTAATTTAATTTTAACTAAATTATGATGATTATAATTTTAAAAGATTGCAACAAAGATATTTGTTTTAAGTGTACGATGTCCTGGGGTTCAAAAATTCACCTTATCTCATATTTAATATGAATACATGAAATAAATTATCAAATATATCATGGTTGTTATATATTATACATAACAGATAAAATATGTTTGCAATGAAAGCGTATATACTACTACCAACAAGTTTATAAATAAAGAAAAAAATATATTTAAGAAATATTTTTTTTATATAATTATAATTTTTATATATTCTAGAGTTGTAAATTTAAATTAAATGGTTATTTGGATATATATATATATATATATATATATATATATATATATATATATATATATATATATATATATATATATATATATATATATATATATATATATATAAGGTTTACGGAGGATATATATGTAATTCTAAATTTAGATTGGATATATATGCAATTTTTAAGCCTTTGAAAGGATATATATACAATTAAAAGTTTAAGTTGGATTATATGCAATTTTGATCTTTTGCAAGGATATATATGCTGTGGAAAACTAGAAGGGGGGTTGAATAGTTTTACCGATTTTTCGTTTAATTATCTTTTGAAACTTTTCATTTAATCAAAGATATGAACACAAAGACAATATATAACATGCAAGTATAAAGAAAGAAACGATCAAACTACAACACGAGTATTTATCGTGGTTCGGCTACAAGGACTCTTTTTTCTTGCCCTACGTCCACGCCCCGAGTATCCAACTCGAGAGTTTCTTTCACTAGTCAACAAGCTCCTTTCACCGGCGGAGAAAACCTTACACGATTACCGACACTAAGTTAGATGTCGAGTTCTTTTACAAAGGTACAACCACTCCCGTTAGTTCTTTTACAAGGGTACAACAACTCCCGTCACTCTATGTATTTTAAGGCCTAAAATACTAACCGATCACAACTGAAAACACACAATCAAATGAAGTGTAAACTACACAAAGTCTACACAATGCTAAGCTAACAAGTCTTGCAATGTTGTGTTGAATACTTGTAACTTTATATGAACTTGTGAACTTATTTGCTAAGAAACTTCACATCAAGATGAAATGTTAAGGGGTTAGATGAATGAAATGAATGTATGTGTGTGAAATATAATGAGGAGAGATGAAACCTAAATTCAAACAAATGGCTTGGTATTTATAGCAAAACATTCTGCAGGCCTGGTGGATACGGCGGAACCCTCAGATGGGTTCCGCCCGTGTATCTCCAGGGTTCCGCCGGGCTGACAGAAGGTTTTGCAATAAATCTTTTCAAACCAACCAAAGTCATATCAACTAAATTCTAGTCAAACACATTGAATTAAAAGTGGAATGCTTCCAAAAATGTGTAAGAGGTTATGTTAATATTTTTCTATTTTAAGAAATATAAAAAGTGTTGTGTTTTATGTGAAATGTAAAATGTAGCAAATGTCTAATTATGCAAGTCTTTAAACTAAAAGTATGTTTTACTAAAAACTAAAGTTTACATTTTGTCGTTAACAAAACTTAACAAAGATCGTAATATATAAATAACGTTTTTAGGCGATATTTATATTAACATATGCAATTCCCCTTAATATTTTGTATTAAAAAATTCAAAGAAATATGAAAGATGGAAGAGAATAATTGGGAATATATGTCAAGAAAACATGTCAAGTATTTGCTTAATTTATAATTCGCACTAAGATCGAGCAATATGGGTTTTCTAGCTAAATTATCAAATATTAATTAGAAGTGTCACTACCAAACATCAACTTTTGCCTATGAGTCCATTCCTCATCTCAAAAACCCACATAACAAATGCAACTTAAGTTACCTAAAACCTAACCAGCCCGAAAGCTAATTAAAAGGGTCAGGTTTAATATGTCTTTTTAGCCTTAACTCGAATAAACCTTAATCGACTCTATCAAGCCGTACAAATAGCACCGCCACTTACTACATAACTACCTAATGGTCGCTCGACCAGACATGCGACCTTTGTCGAATCGGAACCATTTATCATACCCTCCTGTGACATTCTTTTATCTTTAAATAATCTGATGATAAGATGAATTAAAAAAAAAAAAAAAAAAAAAAAAAAAAGAAAAAAGAAAAAAAAAAACTTACTATTTTATAATTTAGAAATACTCACTATTTTTGTTTTAACAAAGAACATCGTGTAATCTCAAATTCATCAACAGATTAATAGTTAAAAACTTGAGGATCTATGGTTGGATGAAAGAAAAGAAGCAACCCCAATAAAAAAATAATTGTTAATGATTAGAATAAGAAAATTTGATGAGAAGCAAATAAATCATCTACATATAGATCGATGACGAGTAGTGTTTATAGAAGATTGGAAGACAACAAGAACAAGGTGGAGATGACGGCGACTTGACCGGACATGAGAATATGAGCATCAGGTGTCACGATGAGCAAGAGCTCTTCATTTGGGCTCCAAAAGTGCTACCTCACTTTAACACAACCTCTTCAAAATACCCCTTCTATTATAGGAATGAGATCCTCTCAAGTTAGAGGATCAACTTGACTCAAGTTACATGTTTGTGAGCCATTGGATCAAATCCAATGGCTCATAATGTCCCAACTTGAGTCAAGTTCATCTTCTCAACTTGAGAGGATCTCATTCCTCTATTATAACACAAAACCTCCTCTTCTTATGGGCCCTACCTATCCCCAATTTTATTTTCTTTTGAGTAAATTACACCATTCGTCCTTGTGGTTTGCGTTGACCGCAGCCGTTCGTCCTTTGACAAAAAAAACTGCACCGTTAATCCTTAACGGGCATACGTTAGGCGCCATTAGTCCCTCCATCACTAACGCTCGTTAAGTGTTGTTACATTTTAAGTCCCATGAGGGTATACTGACCAAAAGGACGAATGGTGCAATTTTTTTTTCTTTTTTTTTTAATATGTTAGTAAGTTCCGTTTTCGTCCGTTTTTTTTGTTTTCGTCCGTCTTTTTACGTTTTCGTACCTTTTCTAAGTTTTCGTCTATTTTTTTTTACGGTTTCCTCCGTTTTTTTACGTTTTTGTCCGTCTTTTTACGTTTTCGTCCTTTTTTTTTACGTTTTCGTCCGCTTTTTTACGTTTTCGTCTGTTTTTTTACGTTTTCGTCCGTTTTTTTTCGTTTTCGTCTGTTTTTTTTACGTTTTCCTCCATTTTTTTTACGTTTTCGTCCCTTTTTTTTACGTTTTCGTCCATTTTTTTCGCTTTCGTCTATTTTTTTTACGTTTTCCTCCTTTTTTTTTACGTTTTCCTCTGTTTTTTTACGTTTTCGTCCGTTTTTTTACGTTTTCGTCCTTCTTTCTACGTTTTCGTCCGTTTTTAACGTTCTCGTCTGGTTTTTTACGTTTTCGTGTGTTTTTTTTTACGTTTTCGTCTATTTTTTTACGTTTTCGTCTGTTTTTTTAAGTTTTCGTCCCTTTTTTTTACGTTTTCGTCCCATTTTTTACGTTTTCGTCTGTTTTTTTTACGTTTTCCTCTGTTTTTTTTACGTTTTCGTCCCATTTTTTTACATTTTTGTCTGTTTTTGTCTTTTTTTTTTACGTTTTCGTCCATTTTTTTACGTTTTCCTCTGTTTTATTTACGTTTTCGTCCATTTTTTTCGTTTTTGTCTGTTTTTTTTTAACGTTTTCATCTGTTTTTTTTACGTTTTTGTCCCTTTTTTTTACCTTTGTTATGTTAAAACAGAGGAAACACAAACGTAAAAAAAACAGAGGAAAACGTAAAAAAAAAAACAGACAAAAACGAAAAAAAACGGACGAAAACGTAAATAAAACAGAGGAAAACGTAAAAAAAACGGACGAAAACGTAAAAAAAAAGACAAAAACGGACAAAAACGTAAAAAATGGGACGAAAACGTAAAAAAACAGACGAAAACGTAAAAAATGGGACGAAAACGTAAAAAAAGGGACGAAAACGTAAAAAAATGGACGAAAACTTAAAAAAAAACGAACGAAAACGTAAAAAAAACGGACGAAAACGTAAAAAAACAGACGAAAACGTAAAAAAACGGACGAAAACGTAAAAAAAAGGGACGAAAACGTAGAAAAATGGACGAAAACGTAAAAAAACAGAGGAAAACGTAAAAAAAAAAACGGAGGAAAACGTAAAAAAAACAGACGAAAGCGAAAAAAATGGACGAAAACGTAAAAAAAACGGAGAAAAACGTAAAAAAACAGACGAAAACGAAAAAAAAACGGACGAAAACGTAAAAAAAACGGACGAAAACGTAAAAAAAACAGACGAAAACGTAAAAAAATGGACAAAAACGTAAAAAGACGGAAGAAAACGTAAAAAAACGGAGGAAAACGTAAAAAAAAAACAGACGAAAACGTAAAAAAAGGGACGAAAACAAAAAAAACGGACGAAAACGGAACTTACTAACATATTAAAAAAAAAGAAAAAAAAATTGCACCGTTCGTCCTTTTGGTCAGTATACCCTCATGGGACTTAAAATGTAACAACACTTAACGAGCGTTAGTGATGGAGGGACTAATGGCGCCTAACGTATGCCCGTTAAGGATTAACGGTGCAGTTTTTTTGGTCAAAGGACGAACGGCTGCGGTCAACGCAAACCACAAAGACGAATGGTGTTATTTACTCTTTTCTTTTTCATTTTTCAAACACACTAAATTCATTTTATTCAATTAAAATTACAAATTAACACATACAAAACACAATAAAAGTACAAATTAACACATTAAAAAAATTAAACTATAACCCGCTTCCAGCCCACTTTATAAAGCCCATTTCAAAAAAGAAAAAAGAAAAAAAGGCACATCATCTTCTTCATTTGTACTGCTGCACACACAATTTATAGATCAGAAAAAAAGAAAGAAATAAAACGTTCACCTGCAAAACTCTTTTGTCTTTATTTACGTCGTCTGTATGACGAGAGATGAAGTGGCGAAGTACAACGAGGTGGGGCGGCGAGGGGTGGCAAAGCACGACGAGGTGCCACATAGGCATGGTGAAGGTGTCTTCGCTATGATACCTAATGCTCTAAGAAAAAATATTAATAAAAGTGATAATTTGGTATAGGGTTTCAAAGATTTGGGCAAAATGTGAGCAACACATGCATGTCTCCTTACAACTTTTTTTCTTAAAAATGAAAAAAAAATAAAAATAAATAAATAAATAAATGAAGATATAGAGATGGGATCTATTTTCACTCAAAAGGAAATCAAATTGCAAAGAAGCAAATTATGGAGAAATGGAATATCTCCGCTTTTTATTTCTTTAGCGTATCAAATACGATAATGTTTAGCTCTCGAGATTTGTATTAAAAGAAAAGAAACGAAAAAAACAAGAAAGAAAACAAGTAATCTCACTTTGACACTTTCTATCCTCCCTCTTCTGCTAGATTTGGGCGGAAGATTAGGGTTTAAAATAGCCTAATTTTCCTCCCACTTTCTTTTCGGTTCTCTTCTAAAAAAATCTCAGCGTAAATGAGGCTAATTTCATTTCTCCACCCTTATTTCTCTTAACCAAACACACCCTTAACTCATCCTCTCTCGAGGAAAAACCAATTGAAATTCGAAACACGCACATAAAGCTTCCCTCCACAATGTGCGAAACATTAATCTCACAATCATCTATGCTAGTAACCAAAAAGCTACCAACTTTATATTCCCAAAATCATTTAATCAAAACCCCAATCAGAAAATTAAGTGTATCAGCAGCATTTGTTAATAAAGATGATTCGAAAAGATGGTCACTTCAAGGGATGACAGCTCTTGTTACTGGTGGTACTAGAGGAATTGGGTATCATTCCTTATCTTTTACTTGTGTTTATTTATTGCTTATTTTTTATTTATTTATTTTTTTTTTTTAAATACTGCAAAATGTAGGGGATTGCAGATTTGTAGTACAGTTAAAGTCACATTTTATAAGTTTGGCCACTTTTATAAATTTATATTTTTGCACTTAGGGGGTGTTATGATTAGCTTATTGTTGGGCTTATAGGCTTATTTGAGGTATGGAAAAGCTCATAAGCATATTTTTTGGGGTTTATGAAGTTATAAACTTGAACTTGTAGTTTAGTTAAGTCCATAGGCTCAACTTGATAAGCTAATAAGCCGGAAAAAGTGGGTTTTCGAGTTTTTCTAGCTTCAAAAATGCCTGGATGAATCGTTTAACTTTAGTCAGCTACTTGATTGTTTTAATATAATGTCTGAATGTCACAATTATTCACAATTTTTTCTTTAGGGCCTTTGAAATATTAGAACTACTTTATACACCACCAAATATGTTTCTCTTTTTGTTATACCGATTCTGTCAAACAATGAGTGGGTGTTGAAAAATCTCTCGAATTTTCATAAAACACAACAATAGGGCATTTTCATCACCCGCTATGTTGTTGATCGGAATAAGTATGATGAAACGAGATACATACTTGGGTGGCCTAAAAAGCAGTTTGAATATTTTGGGTGTCTTTGATGAAAAAAATTGAATAGCATCTACTTGCATTATCCCTAAAATATAAGTTAAGCTACCTGTATGACCAAACAAAATACATTACCGTAAATGGCTAAGGACAGAAATATTTTTGGGGGATAGTGTGTTTCTACCAAGGTTATATGAAACTTTTTTAGATAGAAATATAGCTATGAAATTTGGTTGAATTTATGCGTTTTAAAAGTTGAAGTCAAACATGTTGCATTTCAGCATCAACATCGATATGTATAATATGATTGCTATATTGTGTTGAAGAGATGTGTGATAAGAACAAATAGAGAGACCTCGTTGGTGAAAGCTTTTGTGAACATCATCACATAAGTATCTAAAATACATCTTTTCAGTTATATGCTAACGTGGTTCTAACATGAGGGGTATTTTTCGTCTTTTTGCTTGTAACACGATGTATTTAGCAGTTTACTGTTATAATTATTATTGTTGTTGTTGCTGCTGCTAATACTATTTTATTTTTACTAATATTAGTGGTATTGTTACATTTTTTTAAAAAATTTAAATTTTTATATTATAAATTTTTTATTTTATTATTATTTTTTTATTTATTAATAAAATTATTATTACTTTTAAATTTTAAAATTTAAATTTTATTTTTTATGCTTATTATTTATTTTTATTTTCATCTTTCTAATTTTATTATATATTTTTCGTTTTTTGTATTTATTATTATTGTTGTTGCTCCTGCTGCCCTGTTATACAAGAAATTATTGGAAAGCAAGATACTATCCGATCCCACTCCTCTAGCTATAGCAAAGTTAATCCTACTAAAGATATGAATACACGTGCCTCAATGTCTTGAGTCACATAGAACTTTCGGATCCGCTTCAGTAAGGTCACCGCATCCTTCTCAGGTTCCCTAAAAGAAGAGATGGACGGGGAGAAATCCATATCCAATATCTGCGTACTTAGTCTCATACTTGACGCGTTTACGTTGTGTGACCTCGATCACCGCACGACCAGGCACAAAATCAACTATACCGGTTTGCGTCAAGGGCGATGACCCTGTCAGATCTACACATACATCAAGCCCTCTGTCCCAAGAGTAGAGTAACATATCAGCTCGACGTAAGGGTTTGTTCCACCCTCTACCAAGCCCGATATCAACTTATTTACAAGTTGAAATCCTCGACTGAGAACAGATGTCCTACCATTCATAGTTTGTCCCAACTAGGGGTGTTACTCGAGTTGACCCGATCGGGTTCGGGTAATTCAGGTCAAGGAAAAGAAAAACATACCATAACCCGACCCTATTTGGAACTCGGGTTAGTCGGATTCGGGTCAATTCGGGTTCGGGTCAACCCGAGTACAGGTAAAATGATTGAAAATTTTTCTTACTTCAATATGTTTACATTGTAATAGTCGGGTTGGTCGGGTCAATTCGGGTTGAGGCTAAAAAAATGCCCGAACTCGACCCTATTTAGAACTCGGGTTAGCCGGGTTGACCCGAATTGACCCGAGTATCCCGACCCGAATAGGCTTAATCATGTTCGGGTTTTTGACACCCCTAGTCTCAACCCAGAGATCGGGATAACCCTAAGCCAATCGGAAGTGTGGTCCTCCATTTAAGATTTACATAAAGCCATCTGTCAAGTAGATAGGGAAAGAGTGGATTTAGTCGTTTGAGTAACACGTGGGAAATATATATATATATATATATATATATATATATATATATATATATATATATATATATATATATATATATATGTTTGTTTGTTTCTTCATGAGTTTGGGGCAGCGATGTCACTTGGATTACTCAAAAGGTCAATCTCCATTTTCGCATTAAAAAGACACAAGGCATCATCAAAGGTAGGCCTAGACGTTACAAAACCAGAATGTCAGAGCAGATTAGTCTGCAAGCTAGCAGATTCGAGTCTAGACGCAAGATACAAGTGCCGCATCAAAAGAACTCTGAGCTCAAAGACCCGGGGAGAGTGTGCACATAGGAAAATATAGTTTGGATATACCCGCACAAGCATAAAGGAGCAGGAACTCACATTGAGGGTCATTAATCTTAGCAACAACACCCATAGGCTCAATGGTTTTGGCAACTCTCTTCATCACAAGCTCGCTACTAAAACCAAGTCAACACTAGCAGCCCACCCATTAATTTAACTCCATGCAAGGGTTCGGCAATATTAGGCGAGTAAACACCCGCAAGCCTGCTTCTTGGGTCTTCCTTTGAGTGGGTGGGTGGGTGGGTTGGGGCGGAGCTTGATGTCTATTTTGCAAGTGATACTTTGAATTATGCCTTTTTTCGTCTAAATTATAGTGTACTAGCTTGCAGGCTAGGCTGCTTTGACATTCAGGTTTTGTAGCATGTGGGCTGCCTTTGAAGATGCCTTGTGTGGTTTTAATGGGAAAATGGAGATTGACCTTCTGAGTAATCCTAGTGAGATCGTTGCCCCCAAATTCATGAAGAAACTATCAGATATATTTTCACGCATGTTACTCGAATCCACTTTTTCCTTATCTCCCCGAAAGATAGCTTTGTGGAAATCTCAAATGGAGGATCGCACTTCTAACTAGCTTAGGGTGGTTTCGATCTCTTGATTGGGACATGCTATGAATGGTAGGATTTACCGTTGTGTGTTATGCTATCAATTAGGTGTTCCGCTATTCTCTGTCCTGAAGCCGTGCTCAGCTTGCTCCGGGGTCTTTTCGAGGGATATTATGGAGACAATGATGTATCGTGTGCTAGTATTATTGGTATTAAACATCGACATAACATTGTGCGTGATACCATTGTCGACATATGTTTTCGGTCAAGGATTTCAGCTGGTAAAGTTGATATCGGGCTTAGTGGAGGTTATGACAAACCCCTACGTCCTGATACGTTGCTCTACTCATGGGATGGAGGTCTTGATGTATGTGTGGATCTGACAGGGTCCTTGCCTTTGACGCAAACTGGTACGGTTGATTTTATGGAACGTAAACGCGTCAAGTATGAGGCTAAGTGCGCAGATATCGGATATGGGTTTCTCCCCTTATTATTCTCTTCTTTGGGGAACTTGATAAGGATGCGGTGACGTTATTGAAGCGGATCTGAAAGTTTTCCGTGGCTAAGACATTGGGGCGCGTGCTGCTGTTCACATCTTTAGTAGGATTAACTTTGCTATAATTAATGTAGTGGGGCCAGATAGTATCTCGGCTTCCTAAAAGTGATGTTAATAATAATAATACAAAAATAGCAGGGGTAGGATCTTTCTACATTTCACCTCCTACTTACCGCGTTCCGGCGGGATCGGGTTTGTTGTTGATAATATCAAGACGAGAATATTTTAGTCATTTCATATTATCTAATTCGTCAAACTAACGGTCAACGGAAATTTGGACCAACCAGAAATGGGTGTTTCTCTTTTGGACCAAACCCGAAACTTTTTCAAAATTTGGACTGAAAATGAAATACCCGGCAAACCATAAGGACCAAAAATGTAGTTAACTCTATATTAAAATTATGGGAGTCTACAGATGGGATGTGTATTCTTTCATACAACAATTGCGATGTTAGTATAGTGTGTAATGTATTGCTGAACGAACTTCTAGTTGAATTTGGAACATACACACATATACATTCCATCCTTATTCATGAAGGACCTGCACTTCGACATATGAAATCAAACATAGTAGCTTCTAATGCAAAATTGGACGTGGACTTTTTCCCTCTTTCATACTACACCATACACTTTGACTTATGAAGTCAAATGTAGTTGCAATATTGACGTGGACTCTCTCTCTTTTTTTTTTTTTTTTTTTTTTTTTTTTTTTTTTTTTTGAGTTAACTACATTTTTGGTCCTCGTGGTTTACCGGGTATAACAGTTTTGGTCCAAAACGTTAATTTGTAACGGATCCAGTCCAAGATCCGACGACCCGTAACACTTTTGGTCCATTTTCTGTTGACCGTTAGTTTGACTAGTTAAAAAAGTGTGAAACGCCTAAAATACCCTCGGATGTTGATGTACAATGACTAAAATGCCCTTTCTTTCAATTTTTTTCACCCTTTATTATAATTATTGTTATTATCATTTTTTATTAATATTATCATCTAAAAACACAAACACATAAAACACATCCAGTTTCATCTTCCATAAACAGATCCAAACACTTCCATAAACAGATCCAGTTTCATCTTTTAGCAAAAGTTCAAAACAAAACACACAAAAACTCTAAAACCACATAAAACACAACTATGACTTAACAAATGGCACCACGCCACCACCACAATCAAGCTTCACAACCGGTTAATCTTGAAGATCGAAACCCCACTGAAACAAATATCCCACCAGACCACTACCCGGTTGATTGTTGGTTCATCTTCTACCTTCTCGACCACCGAAACCCCACCAGACCACCACCCGCTATAACCGCCTTTGGCTGCACACCTACCCCAATTTGACATCACCATCACTAAAGAAAAAAAAGAAATTTTATCTAAAACCCATCTTGTGACCTTCATTATCCTCCATAAAAAAACTTTAATTACTTTCTTTCTTGATCCATTTAGGGTAGTGATGTCACAAATCTAGGCATGCGATGGTGGTGGTGGGGGTATGTGGAGGGGATACCAGTGAAGCAGCGTAGCGGTTGTTATTTGTAATGGTGATGTTATGGAGGTGGTAGGTTGAGGTTATAGGCGGTGAATGGTGGCGGCAGGTGGTGGGTTGAGGTTATAGGCGATGAATGGTGGCGGCAGGTGGTGGGTTGAGGTTTTGGAGGTGGTGGGGTGAAAGATTTGATGAGTGTTTAGAGTATAAAAAAGGGAGAAGATGAAGAGTAGTGTGGTGGCAAGTGGTGTGTCACATTTTGGTATGTCGCTGGAGGTGGGGTGGTGGCCGGTGATTTATAGCCAGGAATCTGGGGATGGAGAAGAACAAGAGAGAGAGTATATGTGTGTGAGACTGAGAGTTTGTGAATGTGGGTGAGTGGGTGTTGAAGAGTCAAACAAAATTACACTCATATTTAACTTAATAGAATAAATGGGATGACAAAATTACCCTCATATTTAACAGTCAAACAAAGTCAAACTAACGGTGTTAGTAAGTTTGGACCAAAAGTGTTACGGGTCGTCGGATCTTGGACTGGATCCGTTACAAATTAACGTTTTGGACCAAAACTGTTATACCCGGTAAACCACGAGGACCAAAAATGTAGTTAACTCTTTTTTTTTTTTTTTCCCTTTTGAAGTACATCCAATAAACTTAGACCTAGATATGGCATGTGATTTTTTTTCCCAAAATAAACGCAATGTCACATTTAAGTTTGTAAGCTAACCAATTAGAAATCAAACTTAAGTGTTTTTCTTTACTGGATGCTGTATCTGATATAATGTGATGTGAAATCTTACTATGCTGATTCTCTGTATATAGGCATGCAATTGTGGAGGAATTGTCTGGACATGGGGCGATTGTACACACTTGTGCTCGAAATGAGTCTGAATTAAATACTTGCTTGGAAAATTGGTCGGATGAGGGTATTAAAATCACTGGTTCAGTCTGTGATGTATCTTCACGACATGATCGTGAAAAGTTAATGGATGATGTTGCGTCCTTGTTTGGTGGAAAACTTCATATACTTGTAAGCTGTTTCTTCTTTTGTTTGTTAGTTGTGAATATTTTGTTGTATGTATATTTTGTTAAGAGAAATGATTAAC
Organism: Artemisia argyi; assembly: GCA_030686995.1. Classification (NCBI taxonomy): domain Eukaryota; kingdom Viridiplantae; phylum Streptophyta; class Magnoliopsida; order Asterales; family Asteraceae; genus Artemisia; species Artemisia argyi. Next base: position 139,253,464 of record CM060683.1, on the reverse strand, counting down.
TTAGCAACAAATTTATTATTATTATTTTCCTGATACTACTAGCAGTAGTGCCCCCCTCCAATTTTTGTAGTACAGAGGCATGGAAAAAATTTGGTATAAAATTCCCAAGTTATATATTTTTCATCCCACTTACTAAGAGGGTGTTTGGGATTTGCTTATCTGCTTTTTCTTTAAAGAACAAGCAGTTTTGAGTTTTTTCGATAAAACTGCATATCTACTTATTACAGAGTAGATAAGCACTTAGTTGTAACTATGTTGGTACTTTCTGGATTTTTTAAACAAATAAACAGTTTAAATAAAGCAATCCCAACACCTGTGATAAGCAGTTATGTGTTCATTGGATAGTAACCATTTGATAGGCTGACATGAATGCGATTCCTGTTTTATTTTTGTTTAATTGATTTATCTTTTATAATGTCACATTATAAATTCAAATAGTGAGTCTGATGGTATGTTTATTGGGTGTTATATATTTACTTAAAGTGTAAATCTAATCTTTACATTATGAAATCCGCTTCGTAATCTTACATGAGTACCTTTTTGTGGATTGGATCAGTAGGTAAACAATGTTGGGACAAACATTCGGAAACCTATGGTACAACTGACAGTAGAAGAGTTTTCCATGCTAATGTCAACAAATTTTGAATCTGTTTTTCACATGAGCCAACTTGCACATCCATTCTTGAAAGCATCAAAAGCAGGCAGCATCGTTTTTACTTCATCAGTCTCAGCCTTCGTCTCACTAAAGTCCATGACACTCCAAGGAGCCACCAAAGGTAACTCCCGAAATTGTTTATGATACAAATGCTTTTTTATCACAAAATTATGATACTTACATATTGTCAATCCACTTTTAGGAGCTATTAATCAGCTTACAAAAAATTTGGCTTGTGAATGGGCAAAAGATGGTATCAGTAGCAATGCCGTTGCCCCTTGGTATATCAAAACCTCCATGATTGAACAAGTAAGTTGCTCTTTGCTTCCATGGTCTTAATGTCTTGTCAAACAATATATTTGTTTGTTTGTTTTTTATTTTTATTTATTTATTTATTTATTTTTATTTTTATTTTTTTTACATACAAGTAGTGTTAGAAGAATTATACAAATATATTTGGGGGTTTTTTTAAACTGTTTATTATGTCGAAATAAAACATGATTTGTATATACATGAAATAACTTGGTTTAGGCTCAATTCAGGTACTAAGTAACAAAGAGTATGTTGAAGAGGTTCTTCATTGCACACCACTTGCGCGACTTGGGGATCCAAATGAGGTCTCATCGCTTGTTGCATTTCTTTGCATGCCGGCATCATCATACATCACAGGGCAAATTATATGTGTTGACGGTGGGATGTCTGTAAATGGTTTCTACCCAAGAAATGGCTAGGTTTCTCTTGGTAATTTTGTACATTGTACGTTGTTGTTGTTGTTTTTTTTTTTTTTTTTTTTGTTACAACTGGGCTGAGCAAGCCTTGTTTCCAAATATGACAATGAGGATAGTGATCATTTCACTTTTATCATAACATGTTGAGTGTTAACATTGTTTCATTTGCTCCTCGTTGACACAAACTTCTCTCTTTGTCACATAGAGAAGATGAACGAAGACTAACCAATAAGGGGTATTATGGACCAAATATTTATGTGTTTTGAATCCCTGAGGCCGGGTGTAATAGTAGTTTAACCCACGCAATGGTGACCTCCTAAGATGCGTGGCAAAAATGGAGAATGTGGTTGTTTGATCGACCGAGTTGTGGAAGAAAGAAAAGAAGCCCATGGTCATTTTGTGACGCGTTGGTTGATTTATTAAAAAACAATATTTTAGTTTTAAATAATTTTATACATAATAAATACCCCAAATACCATTTTATTTTTATTCATAATTCCAAAACACATTCTCTCTCATTATACAAATACGTATTTCTAAACTTTCACGCAAATAGATTTTGAACATTTCATGTTTACATCTTCCGACGAAGAAGTTAGAGTTTTTAAAAGAGGCGATAAGCGCAGCTTCTAAGGGGCGGCCGACCCTCCGAAATTTTTTTTGTGATGTAGGGGTATATAGTTTTCGAGTAGAAAAATTTCGGTATTTTCGGTTTCGCCCCCCCAATTTAATTCGGTTTCGACCCCCCATAGTGTTGGGAAAAAAAAAATTTAGATCCCGACCCCCCACTCGAAATTTCCAAGCTTCGCCCCTGGCGATAACATACTATATGAATTATCATGGTGAAAGTTCGCAAAGAATTAAAAAAAGCTTGTTGCCACCAATCACAATGAAAAGAGATTGTTAAGGTGCCCATGATATGGTCATATGCTTTTCTGAAAACCCAATTTATGACAAACATACATTCTTTAAGCGGTTCCGAATGAGTCGATCACTATTAACACACCATATTGTACGGAAAGAGTTGACATTTTTGCAATTATGAATTGTATATCTATACGACACTGTTTTCGATAATTTGAATGAATATTTGTAATTTTATTTTATTTTAATGATTGAAATAAGAAACATGACTCTCAAGCCATCTTCATTCACATTCCTTCTCCATTGATATGTTTTTAAAACTACATATTTCTGAATTTTGACTCAAAACATCTTCATACTAAATTAATCCATTTTCAACCACTAACTATTCATCAACCTTAATTTAAACATATATTTTATTATTTAATGAATATATAGTGATCCTCAAAAATATGAAGCAACTTAAACAACTCTTTAAAAATTTCTTCAAGTGATAGTATGGAAAATATATAATTTAGAAACTATTTGAAGATCCATTTAAAGCAAACGTGTGAGAAGTTATCTGAGAGACGACTTTCAAACATTACATATGGTCTAATAGTATGTGAGCTGGCCACCAACTTAGAAACTCTGGATTCAAGTCCCGTTAAAACATTTGTAAGATGATTTAGAAAGTTTTTTTTTTTTTTTTTTCAAAATGCTTATAAAAACTGTAATAAAACACAAACATATACGTAGTATAAACTACATCACCCTTGTTGGGCCCTTGTACTTTCTAGGCCTTCTGACTTTTGGTCAAATCTCATTTCATGTTTATTTTACTTGAAAATGCAATATTCAAACAGAAACTACAAATATAAATTACATAACCCTTGTGGAAAGAATCACAAGAACTAAGATGAAATATCTTACCATCATATAGTAATTATGAATCGTTAAATATTTGAATTGACTTTAGAGGGAGAGAGAGTTGGTAATCTACTTAACTGAACATGATTATTGGCTTTAAAACACCTCAACTCTACCTATTTACCAACCATTAGCTAACTATGTACTATATGTCTATATGTCAATCGAAGTTGTTTTATTATGTTGATTTCTCTTTTTTTATTGATGTAATTAATTATAAGCGTGTTAGATTATTTATTAGGTGTAAATTAAGATGGTCATAAACATTTATATATTGCTTATGGAGTTATGGTCACCATTGGTGCAACCGGGGTGTACTCGATCATGTTTTATACAAGATCATGAGGAACTTTTCTCAGTAATCTGCGCAAAAATCAACCAAGAAAGACTGTTAAACATATTTGATTGTCTTTTAAGAATTAGAGGCCTTTCGTAAAAACATTCTCTTTCCCAACCCGAAAAAACCTTTGCATTGAGAGAATACATGCCAAAAAAATCAAGTCTAAAATTATTGCTTGTGAGATTTGAACTTAAAACCTTCATAATAAATCATTTTATTTCGTGCCTATGTATCATACTATATTATAAAGCATGAATGCCTTCTATTATTAGAATACTTAAAATTAAGTCTTACAAGTTTAAAAGCTTAAAGTACAAGTGATTCAAACACAATTAGACAATTAATATCATAAATGAAATATAATTAGACATTTACAAGTTTATAAGCTTAAAGTACACACCACTTTGTTTTTAAAATTAATGACTTAAAATTGATCATTATGTATATATTAAATACAATTAATTAAATAGTCAATAAATACAATTAATACACTTATTAAAACACCCCTTACATAAGAAATACAAATTATCAGGCATATTGTACAACCAACTTAAACACAATTCCTGCATTAAGTATCACTAATACAAATAATAAAGCATATTATACAAATTTTTAAGCCCGAACGGGCAATTGGCCAAATGGGCTCGAGCCCGAACGGGCACGGGTCAAACGGGCTCAAGCCCGAACGGACACGAGCTAAATGAAATTTTTGATATCCGTAAATTTATTGTCAAAAAGAACATAATAAACTAAAATATGTTCACATATTGTACAAACCAAGCAAACTAATAAACAAAAACATAAAATAAATAATAACTAAAATAATACAAACAAAGCAAAATTTCATCAAACTTTTGCCATAAAAACTAATCAGTAACGCTATTGCAAAAAAACGTACAAATTAAATAAATTATTAATCGAAAAAATTAAATTACATGATGCCCGCAGTTGCATCGCGCGGGGACCCTGCTAGTATATATTGATTTGTCAATATAAGTAGTTAATGTAATCTTTAAAACACCCTTTAACAAAAAAATATCATTAATAAAACACATTGTACAAACCAAGGGAAGCTAATAAACACTATCTTTCTAAAATTTTGAAGGCATTTTATGAATACTTTTAAGTAACACAACTTTTTTTTCTTTTTTATTTTTTTCAAATTTATGAATCATAAAAAAGTAACAAGTTCATATATCTTATGTTCGAACTTTCAAAATATAAAAGAAAAAAGAAAATAAAAGTGGCATGAAGTAAAATATTAACGGTCTCAAAATTTCAATAGTTTATCGTGAGTGCAATAAAGTTCTCGCCAACTCTAAACTTATTGTTACTGTAGACAAAATAATAAAAAAAATATTGTACGCCGAAAATATAAATTACAGAGTACCTGTGGCGCGTTGTAAACAAAATAATAAAAAAGTAGTGTTCGCCGAAAATATCAATTACAGAATACCTGTCGCCGCAACAAACAGATAAATGCTAGTAATAAGTTTAAGATCCTCTTATGTTCATTTGAACATGAGAGGTAAAGTTGTGCATGATATGATTATACATTAAATTAAAATAAAATAAATATTTTACAATAATAGCAATGTACAATCAAAACATACATAATTTTACCTCTCATGTTAAATGCTGCATAAAATGCTGCATAATGCATATAAGCCGGAGACAAATTCATGGATTTGGTAAATAAAGCCGATGCGTGACTTTGTAGATATGATGCACAGCACTACGTCTGTTTAAAAATATTTTCTCCTTTTTCTTTATAAGATCTTGAGTTCTTGACTATGATTTTTACCTTTAACCATGACAAATTGACAATATTGGAACTTTGGAAGAAAATCAGAAATGATTTGAACCTTTGTTCTTTTGTTCGGCCAAAGAATGAGGGCCTGGTTTATGCCAGCACATAACCAAGACCGTGACGCAGCATCTTAAAGTAGGACCCACTCGTATCTTGCTTTGACCCACATAACACTATTACACCTTTGAGAATACAGCATCTCATCCTCAACCCTTCTTTTCTTTTTTCTTTCTAATTTGGTCTTGCATGTCTTTTTCCCCCTTCATTTCACTTTATGGTCCGATAAGTTTCATTTTCAACTTCCAGCATTGATACCTATTGATTCCTTTTTATTGATTGAAATGCAAACACACTAGTTTTGGGATATTTATTCACTTCAATTCATATTCTTAGTATCGAATCACCATCCATCACCTTATTCAAGCACTAAAATTTTGAACTGTCTATCACAATATTTGAATGGTGTATATAGACAAGGTATCATATGATTTGTAGTTGATCTTCAATAACACCTTGAAGATATGATTTTGTCCCAAGATATTTGTTACGTAACTCAAAGACTTCAAATCACATCATGTATTTGAGAGACTTGTGTTTCATGTGATTGCTCCCAACATTGTCCATAAGAGCTTTCGATCACTAAAGTAACCGATAAAGTTCTTAAAGTGTTCAACTGAGCCAACACTCACATTCCTAGTACATCCTATCACGAGATTGGAGCATTATTGATAATACATATGTGTATGTTCATGTTTCTACTAGTCCACTACATTATCGGATGCTTCTCATTCCATCACATAATTCAAATACTCGATTATCCACTCTGATATTCCTAGTATTCTCCGTAGTACACTTCCACAACTTGCGTTTTGAGCACAATCCGTACATTAAGCAATCATCACAAATACTCGATTATCCACTTTGATATTCCTTCCGTAGTACACTTCCACAACTTGCGTTTTGAGCACAATGCGTACATTAAGCAATCATCACAGATACTCGATTATCCACTCTGATATTCCTAGTATTCTCCGTAGTACACTTCCACAACTTGCGTTTTGAGAACAATCCGCACATTAAGCAATCATCAATGGCATTGTCTATCGCAAAAATCCAACACTCGCATGCCCATTCATGTTTCAAGGACTCAACTTGATACCACTATTTGCGGGTTAAGACATAATGTGTTAGAAAATCGCACTACGCTTTCTAACATTTCAACCATTGTACCAACATTTACATTACGAGGTATAATTCAAAGTTCCAAACAAATGAAATTTCAATTCTCTTTATGTTTTAGACTCGAATGCAAAAATAATCCAAAATTCCCTCCAACGCATTCCATATATGATTAAACTACATTTTGTCAAAAAATTCAAACATACCTTAATGCATTGGTCAAAAGTTTGAAACATATCTAATTGTTATTGAAAGTTTATATGCCATCTGTCTCAAACATTGCTAATAGCTAGCGTCGCTCAAACAGTGACATTTCAAAAATTCACATTAACACGTCTCCCAATTTTACTACATCTTTTTACTCGTGCTTCACGTATTCATCAATCATAAATCTACAACCTCAAAAGTTATCGAACTACAATTCTCTTTCCCCAAGAAGAATACATGCATGCAAATATGAATAAATACGCTTATAGAGCATGTCATTATATCACGTAAAAGAATTGACGAGTATGTTTAACAAGACTCACAAAACTGTACGATACTACGAGTATGTTAAGCAAGACTAGCAAAAGCTGAATAAAAATAGCAGAAAAATTAAGATGAAGCTGAATGAAGCTTATTTCCATAAGCTATTAATTAGAAATGGTTTCTAATAAAAGTTATAAAGCTTATTTTCTAATAGCTCGTGCAAAATTTGTCAGCAATTACAAAATTTTTATTAGGAAATGAGTAACAAACTCGGTGACTTTTATTAAATTAACAAATTTGTTAGTGTAATCAAATTAAACATATAAAAATGATTTTTTGCATGATAAACGTACCTATTTATGCATCTAATAATTTGATTAATTGATCTGAAAAAATGCTTTAAATCTAAATAGCATTACTCTTAAATAAATATAGTGTTTCAATTTACAAATCTATAATCCAATTAATAAGAATTACAGTAACAAACTGAAAGTTCGTATAAAAGTGGATAACAAACTATGAAGTGCATCAAATATTATTTAGCTATGATAACTTTTAATAATGACAATAAAATCATTCCAATTAAGAATAATCACTTCACTAACCCATTCACACACAATATGACACGTGCTTAATAATAATTTTTGACACTATTAAAGAAGAAAATTGGGAAAACACGACCAATTAATTTGATTAAAAATAATTACAATCATCTAAACTTCAATTACCATGGGAAGATCAAGAGGGAAATTTGTTTCCTCATTGTTTTTTAAGTCCCAAAACACTATTAAGCATGAATAGTCCTTAATCGAGCACCTTCATTTCTTCCTTAGATCTATAACCACCACGCTCACGTTATCCGCACTTCGTCGCGCCAATGCCAACTTTGTCAACAACATTGCGGCATCTGAGCATGGTTTGTCCCATTTTTCAGACCCGGGCTCTTCTCTCTCCAACAAATTTGATATGCTCGCAGCTGGTTTCTTGCCTTTTAGACACATCCTAGCCACCCCACACGCAGTGTCATTTGACACCACATCCCAAAGTCCATCACTAGCTATTATCAAACACTCGTCCTCCCCCGTCCTATCAGTTATCGTTACCTCAGGCTCACAACTAACGTAAGGTTTCAAATAGTTGTCACCTGTAAAACGGACGTATAGATAGTTTTGCATAGACAGTTTTAGTACGATAATAATATTACTTCATACAGGACTTGCTATCAGTGTTTGTGATGTCTAAATAAGTTCTGATGGTGTAAAAAAATTACGTGCTTAGAAAGACGACCAACATGACTCACCAATGGCTCTAGACATAGCAAGAACTCCAAGAACTCTTGCACCTTCCCAGTATATCACCCGTCCACCCGCAGCTTGGATCCGATTTAGCTCATCTGGACGATCCGGCTGAAAGTTTCGACGTATAGTTAAGTTAAAATGTGATATGCAAATAAAACACTAACCATAAAATAACCAAGTTAATGTTACCACATACCAATTAACCTATGGTTTTATTTTGTACGCAGAATTGCAGAAACCATTTTTTAACCAAGTTAAAGTTGTGATCCAAACTATAATAATATATTACTACTTACAAAGATACAATAAATAAAGCTGACTTGGCGCTAATTTGACGGTGCTGAGTGCGGTCTTGGTGTGGTCTTTTTACTGTTGGTCTTAAGCATGAACGTGAAAAAACAAATTAAATAAACATAGACCGGCTAGGATCTTAACTAGGGGTATAAAGTCATGCTCAGTGTTTCCAGAAGAAAAACAATTAAACATTGTACGGTCACATGTGAATTTTTTTCTACCTAAAAAACTAACCTTGTGATCAACCGATAAAGGCACTGCTTTGCCGTTACGACAAAGCACTGCTCGCGAATCGCCGCAATTCGCAACAATAATTTTATCAGGAGTTATGACCGCAACAACTGCGGTCGACCCAACAGCGTCAGACTCCGGTGCTTGAAGCTCGCACCGGCAGTCTCCGCCTACTGTCCCTTTATTCCAATCTATCACTTCTTTGTCCATTTTGAAAAAACTTTGCTCCATTGTTTTTGTCCATTCTAGGGTGTCCACTTTTTTATTTAGCTCTTCTTTCACCAACAAGTGTAACCGATCTTTGCACCTAGTAGCAACCTAAAATAAATTACATGATAAACGTCAATTTATAAAAGTTTAGAGTGATTTACTAGTATATTTTAAATGCCATGTTTTATATTTTTAACGTACGTGAGAACAACCATGGCCATCGTACACGCCAAAATAATGCAAACTAGACGTCTGGAAATCATCCTTCGTTAAAAACGAAGGATGAATCGCGACAGCGTCTTCCATATCTCTCCTCCTCCCGCAAACCGAGGCAACACCGAATTTCGGCAACGCATCGCCATCCACAAAAACCGCAGACCCCGTAGGTCTCAAAATTGTGGCGACCAAAGGCTCGCCACAATCATCTTCCGCTTTATTTTGTATAAAGTCATGTGAGAACGAAGCAGGCGAGATAGATAACCTCGCCTGCTTAACTCCGTTCTCACTTTCCAAAGACGGAACTCCCGCGACGTATTTCACGCGCCGGAGTTCCATTCTTTTGCGCCTCGCCGCTTGTGAATTATGTTCACAAGTGTTCGAGGCGGCCTCGTTTTCACTCAATACACCACAACATATCTCCGCCATTTCTTAACCACCCTCCAAAACAAACGACTTGATTTCACCGATCATAAAACAATACAAATGAATTTTCACTAGATAAAATTAAAAGTTTAAAACGAATGAAAGGCGAAAATGGAGAAAAGAAAACATGTTTAAAGGGGAACACTAAAAAGAAAAACAATACGAGGGACCTCAAAAACGGAAGCTTTTGGGTAATCCCACGAAGGACTGCCCGAACTGACCGAAGATATTACGGGTATAGGAACAACTGATCTAGTGACGTGTGGGAGTATGTTATGAGAGTGGTTCCCCGCCTAAAAGCCTAACAAATAATCTCAGCCGTTGATTTATGATCTAATCAAACGCGTGTACTGTAAACTTTTCCGTGCTGATGACGTGGGCCAATCAGAATGGAACACGGTTGGTGGATAGTAATTTCATTGTCTGACACGCATGTGGTCAGTCTTTTGAAAAAATAGTATTTTTTTATTTTTATAGAAATTGATTTTGATTTTTAATTTGGGTGTAAAGGGGGTACGTGGCGAAGATCAGCAAGTACGAGATTGTGTTGTGTGTAGTGGCTCTGTGGGAACTGGATTTGATATTTTATTCTTTTTTTATTAGACACTTTTTCTTGTTTATTCCTTCTCATTATTTTTTCTTTTTTGTATTTTTTGAAATTTTAATATTGTATTTTGAACCGCTATAGACTTCCTTTATTTTTCAAAGAAACTCGATATTCATTTATTTGGGATTATTAATTTTTTATGAATAATGTATCAATGTTTAAGTTTTGGATACAGGGCTATGATAACGTTTAAATTATACAAGTTTTTACTCGCGTTATTCATACTTTTGTAAATATAATTTGGTTGATTTTCTGAACTTTTGGTATTTAATCATTTAAAAATATGTATCCAGATTCATAAGTCACAAGACGAAGGAAAAGATAAAGAATCAATGTCAAAACGCATAAGTGAAGAATTCTTCTTTGAGACCAACTTTGGGAAGAATTTATTAGAGCAAATAAACCAACGAGTCATTACTTCCGAGTCTCGTAATGATAAGAAAGACATACTTCGTCAAAGTAATGAGCCAAGACCAAGGAATAAACAGCCGAGACTTTAAATGAAAGAAAATAAGATGTTGCGTAGGAAACTCACTGGAACCGCCCGACAGGACCACGCAGTTACCTGACACTATCCAACCGAGCGGTTCAATCTTCCAGCCACCCAACACAACTCAACCGCGCGGCTAGATCCCTCTGAGTGTTTAATATCAATTTTAATATCAAAAATCGATCATTTAACCCCATTTATTCCACCTCGAGGCACTTTTGTGAACCTTTGTGCCCGAGACTTGTCATTTATTGGCCTATTGCTTGGGTATAAACATAAATACACCCTTTTGTGGAGAGATTTAGATACAACTTTTATACCATTCAGTCAAAAACTATTCCTTCATATCCAAAGCCATTTTTCTTTGCCTTTAACCACTGAGGAAAAACCCAGGAACCTGGGGGTCCAATAACTCGTCATTTGGAGGTCAAATCATCAATGAATCATCACTAATTTTTGAGGCATCAAAGCCTAACATTTTATAATATTTTTTACACTTTTGTAAGACCTTGAATTATGCTTTCTATTTCCAAAGTTTATGAGTATATGTCTTTGTTTAATATGAGTGGCTATTGCCTATAGGTACTTGCTTGAATAATATTTGTGGTATAAGGATTTGCTAAATGTGAAAATGAGCCGGGTGTAGAACCTTGTAAAAATTCCTTGTAATTATATCGTTAATAAATAAATAATCTTTCGTTACCATTACTGATTCCCATTATTTTAGAAAAATTTAAAATTTTTCTTATTATATTATTTTGTCGTTATCACGACATAATATAATTCACGAAATGACATGACCAATCCTCGATACGTTACTCGAAACCTAAACATTTCATTTATACTAATTTCATTTCACTAATCCTTAATTAAATTTCCTAATTACATCTTAATACCAAACGGGCCCTTAATAAATTTCAGCCCAACACCCGGTTACTATTCATCAGCCCATGCAAAAAGGCCCAACTCAAAATTCTTAATATTTCATATATATATCGACTAGTAATCAAGCTCCAAAACGACTCGCGTATTCTTGATTCTTTCACACGACACATATATATTATTGCACCACCTCGTTTCTCACCTAGCCAACTATTAGTGTGTCGAATCTCAAGTTCATAGGACGACTTTTGATACGTTTTTAAGAGGCGAAGTGATTGACAAAAATTCAATCCAATCGATTTATAATAAACTCAATACTCAACCGTTTTGTTTCCCGTTTGTTTCTAAAGGTTCCTAATAACATTCCTAGCATGATTTCATGGTTAAATGTCAAGGATGATCAGCTATATCCAATTGGTACATGCTTACTCAAATCGTGTACAAAATAAATATGGTGGTCGACATACTAGTGAATCACCAAGACATCCACCTTATTTCAAGCTCTCTCAATTGTTATTATAAGTTTAAAACTCATCCTAGGAACCTATGGTTACTGACAATGAATAGCTAAATAGTTTCTTGCAAATTATTTCACCATACGTATTCTAAAAATATCACTATATGTACTCCATCCTCACACACTCGTTTCTATCATTCACCATACACTTTCAAACTCTCAAAACTTCCAAAAAACTATCTCTTGAAGACCAGGAGTTGTTGCATGATCGTTTGGAAGCAAGAAAGAATAATCGGGTTTGATATACACGTTATTGTTTTGGGTTATAATCGAAATTGATCGTTTCTTGTGTTTCATTCTTCCACTCTCGACTCTCTACCACCCAAGAGGTGTTGTAAGTTGTTTCAACCTCTTATCAATTCATTTCACACGTTCAATGTATTCCATGCGCCATGTATATGTTTTATCGATCGTATATAAGCTTCATACATATTTTTACGTACACATTTACATATAGTACACGACATGTGACTAGCCTATATCTTGGAAGGCCTAGGAGTCACGACACACACATATTTCATGTCAGTTTTACTCTACATGCATCAAACGAACCTATTTTTGAAGCTTACTAAAATCGGATTATAGTACCTAAATATTTCTAAGTCTTTTTACATATATATGAAACGTCCCATGTGACCCAAGAAACGCTCGTATAACTTTAAATATCATGTAATAAGCATACCATATTATTACATGACCTATTAGACCACCTAGCTAGCAAACGATTTCGTATATATAACTTGTAAAAATAACTTGATCTCGACACTTAATTTTCACCAAAGTGAAACGTATGAACACCCCGTTTAAAACAAATGATTTTAACGATTGGGCCTAAAAGCCCAATAAGCTAAAAATAAGCTCTCCTGATAAGCTAGCTTATCTAAACTTTTTGATATGAAAATAGAACAAGAAAAATGATATTTTTGATGAGCCCAACTCGTCTCACGAAATATGGATTTTAAAACGTTAATGGGCCTTGATTTCAACTCGTTAAAGGCCCATTTATTGAAAATAAGCACTTTTTATAAAATAAGCTGTTGAAATAAGCTTGATATTTATTAAATAAGCCTCGAAAAATTTTAGATAATTTTTCTAATCATTTTTGTAACTTTGGACTAAAAATGTAACGCGACGACACCTAGAAGGACTAAAACTGTAAATATTGAAAAGTGAGGACTAAAACTATAAAAAAAAACAGAACCATAAGGGTAAAAATTGATAATAGTTAATATTCTAAGCTTAGGTTTGACTATTGGACAATTAGAGGACTATAATTGTAATTTATTTATAAAAGGACTAACGGTGAAACGCAAACGTCGTTAGAGTAAAAATGGTAAAAATTGAAAAAGGACAAGGACTAAACATATTTTATTTAACATTCTTAGTTATTTTCTATTTTCGTAAATTTATTTCGTATGCATTTAAACTTTCATTTTTATATATATATATTATATAACGTAACGTTAATAATATATATAACAATATTTCAAAAATTAATATTATTACTTATCGTTAAAAAGGTAAAACTTCGATGGATAATTTAAATAACGTATTTTGTCATATCATGCATAGCATAAGAATTACACTGCACATCATCTATTCATCATGACGAATAATTATTATTCGTTATTCGTTTCGTATTTACCAAATGGTATTTGGTCAAATTCTCAGATAAATCTATTTATCAGGTTGTAATTCGAAGCCGTTATCATAAATTCGTCCGACTTTATTTTCTTCATTTCAATATCAATCAAGGTGAGTCATAGCCTCACATTTACTTATTTTCAAACTCCGTGAGGGGGATACATGTTATAAACAGATTACAAGTAATTTTCTGTATGCTACCTGACTAGATATATGCCTAAGTTACCTATTGCCAAAAGAGCCTTGATCATGAGCCATTAATCACTGTTATGTGAACGCGAATATAATGAATAGATCTATTTAAGGTTTGACAGCCTATCCCATTAATACTTGACGGAATGCCATTATGCATGTGGTTAGTCGTATTAGTCGTGATATATTATATTTGAGTAAAAATAAGAATTGGCAAATCACCTATTACATGAGGGCAATATTATCATTTATTTGATAACACCTCCGTATTTACGGTATTTGTTAACGTTTTGCGTGTCATGAGACTTAGAGCAATATATATATTGCAATATCAATTTTTAACTGATTGTATTTCCAATACAATCTTACTTGTGTATCAAAATGATTACCAAATTCAAACTCTATGATATCACTCAACATTTTTGTTGACTTTTAAACATGTTATCTCTGGTATTTAGCAGAGGAAGCAAGCATGGAACGGGCGGAAACTTCAAAACTTATCTACTTTATTTAAATAATGGTGTAAAATAAAAGATATTTGATTTAGTTTAAAACATCAAGACTTTTATTATAATACTCTGAATGTCACCTCTTGTATTTGAATCTTTATTAATGAACTTATATTTCTAAAACGTCTCTTTCGAGCAGTTTTCTATCATTATGACTTCGATCCTCACCGTAACACCCTAATTACTATTCCGCTGCCACACCACAAATTAGGGGGTGTTACAGATTGGCATCAGAGACATAGTTATAGAGAACCAATTGTTTTCAAACATTGAACTATAACCACACTTTCAAATAAAGTAAATTTACACCACACTATTTTTCGCCCGCCGTGCCTGCTTGCTACCATACTCAGTAAGTTAATCATTAAGTTTATGATACTTTAATCTTAGTATATTAGAATTTTACATTCTTTGACGATAATAAATTCTTATTCTTCACTATCTACGAATTATTACAGTATTATTTCAATATGAGTATATCAGACTCCGACTCTGAGATTTCTGTCGCATCTGTTACGTCGCCTGTTTTTCGTCCTACCTTAGTACCTGACGCTGTTTCCCAAGAAACAGAACCATTCGAGCAAGACTAAATTGTAACAACACCTGAAAATCCCGATGTTTTGGTTTTACTAACACAAATACCATAACCGCATCATGAATTTGATTCATATGCACCCGATCACCTATTCGATCTTTTTAGCCAAACTTATCCATATACTTTTCACCATAGAGAACCAATTCCTGAAGAAGATATACCCGCATCCAGCCGACTTCTTATTTCCGACTCTACTCATCCACTTTCACCATCATTACCATATCCTCCTAGTTTCACTCCCCCAGCTCATATCTATGAAACTGGCGAGAGTGCTAGGATGGAAATTATCCCTACTCTTTCACCTTCTGTAGTAGTGACGCGTTTGGAGCATCACGAAGAGCAGATAGACACGCTTCTTCAGATGATTGACTATTCATCATTTGACCATTCGGATACTATCAGCAATACCTTACATAATCTTATAGCCAATAGGATAGAGTTGCAGCAGGGTTTAGCTCAGATACATTCAGATATCTCCGAGACACGCTCTTTCGCGATATCATTGCGAAGAAAGGGACATAACCGTACTTGGGAAGCCCAGCTAGCACATCGAAGAGCGGATACATTGGAAAACCTAGTAGGAGATATGCAGATTCAACACCATACCGAGATGCAGGAACTCCGAACTCAGATTTTAGAGATGAGAGGACATGTGGACGGACCTAACCATTAGAGGCAGTTAGTATTTGTATTAGTAATGAGGCATCTAAGCCTGCCGCATGTGGCAATTAATAAAGAATCTTGTATCGTTTTGTTATGAAAATTCAACTGATCAAGTTATTAATGTTATGTTGTTGGTTGTGATATTACTATATAAAAATGTTAGTTTATGCTTATGGTTGTTCATGTGTATTAATAATGCATCTAACATATCAGAATAATTATGATTGTTGTATCAAAATAAAAACTATATATGCTGCCCAATTATCGTTAGAACTCATAAATATTCATTTCCCTACTTCTCAAGATCATTTAAACAAAATTATTGTTTAAATTCTAAAGCTATATTTTTGTATTATCAATAGAAATATGGAGCATGCAAGTAGTGAAAATTCCAACCCTGAAGTGATCATGACACCTACTGAGGTTCAAAGAATGATTGCCGAGGGTATATCTGTAGCTCGTGAAGCTGATCGCTTGAATAACATCAATGGAGCAAACCATGAAGCTAATACATCTACTCCTCGTAAATGTACTTACAAGGACTTCATGACTTGCAAGCCAACTAATTTCAAAGGAATAGAAGGAGTTACAGAAATGGCCCATTGGTTTGAGCATACTGAGACAGTCTTCAAGAGGAGCGGTTGTTCTGAAAATAGCAAAGGTACATTTGCTACAGGAGCTCTTCAGGGAGAAGCACTATCGTGGTGGAATACTACCTCAAATGCTATGGGACAGGATGAAGCTTTTAAACTCTCCTGGAATGAGTTGAAGAATAAAATGCTTAAGAAGTATTGTCCCAGGACAGAGATCAGAAAACTAGAGGATGAATTTCATCAGCTAGTAGTGAAGTACAATGATCTGAGGACATATGATAGAAAGTTTCTGGAATTGTCGGTGTTATGCCCAACAATAGTACCCGATGTTGAAAAAGCATTGGAGAAATATGTGGAAGGACAGCCACCATCTATTGAAGGGGATGTTACCGCATCGAACCCACAGACGGTAGAAGAAGCTATGGGACTTGCACAGAGATTGTTGACCCGAGTGATCAAAAGAGGTTCTACCTCCACGATCAATGAGCATAAGAGGAGTGTTGATAACCGTGGAAACAACAATAGCAACAACCGAAGCTACAACAACAACTACAGTGGTAACAGGAGCTACAACAACAACAACAACCAAAGCAACAACCGCAACCGAGATCAACAACAGAACCGCAATAACCATCACCAGCAGCGGAATCGTTGACAAGAAGCTGCCAGAGCTTATGCAGCGGTGCCCGCAGAAAGTAAAGGTTATGGAGGAACTCTACCCCCGTGTAACAAGTGTAACATGCATCATACCGGATCATGTAAGGATACTTGTGGCAACTGCAGAAGAATTGGACACATGACTAAGGACTGTCGAGCAACTGGAGCCAACACACAACCGATAGCAGTAAAGTGCCATGGTTGTGGTGAAGTTGGACATTACAAAACTCACTGTCCGAAGAATGCCAATAATGTTGCCTGAGGAAGAGCATATGTACTCGGTGATGGAAACACAACTCAGAATCCTGATGTTGTTACGGGTACGTTCCTATTAAATCAACAAGATGCTAAGATATTATTTGATTCTGGAGCAGATAAAAGCTTTGTGTCTACTTCGTTTGCCTCAATTCTAAATATTACTCCCATAGAACTAGATACTATCTACGAAATAGAAATAGCAGATGGAAATATCCTAAGTACCAATACCCTAATCAAAAATTGCACCTTAACTTTTCTAAGTAAATCTTTCCCCATTGATCTCATGCCCATCCAACTGGGAAGTTTTGATGTCATCATTGGCATGGATTGGTTATCTAAACACCGTGCCAGAATAATTTGTGACGAGAAAGTCATTCAAATTCCACTCAACGGTGAAACCTTAATCATCCAAGGTGATAAACCTAAAACCTCGTTCGATATTATCTCGTACGCCAAGACGATGAAATACATAAGCAAAGGATGCCATGTATTCCAAATTCAAGTAA
Organism: Artemisia argyi; assembly: GCA_030686995.1. NCBI lineage: Eukaryota > Viridiplantae > Streptophyta > Magnoliopsida > Asterales > Asteraceae > Artemisia > Artemisia argyi. The sequence continues at coordinate 139,235,720 of CM060683.1, read as the reverse complement.
CGGGAGGAGAAGAAAAAGAAAAGAAGAAACAACTTGATGAAGTGCCAGTTGTAAAAGAATTTTCTAAAGTATTTCCTGAAGACTTGCCTGGAATTCCACCAACCCGACAAGTAGAATTTCGCATCGACTTAGTGCCTGGAGCAGCACCAGTTGCAAAAGCACCATATCGATTAGCACCCTCCGAAATGAAAGAATTATCTGAACAGTTGAAAGAACTATCAGATAAAGGATTCATCCAACCAAGCTCATCCCCTTGGGGAGCACCAATCCTATTCGTCAAAACGAAAGATGGAACGTTCCGAATGTGTATCGATTACAGAGAGATGAACAAACACACGGTGAAGAATCGATATCCATTACCAAGGATCGATGATCTATTTGACCAATTACAAGGATCTAGTGTTTACTCAAAAATCGATCTAAGATCAGGATATCATCAATTAAGAGTCAGGGAAGAAGACATTCCTAAGACAGCTTTTCGAACACGGTACGGACATTATGAATTTCAAGTAATGCCATTTGGTCTTACCAACGCACCAGCAGTGTTCATGGATTTAATGAACCGAGTATGCAAACCATACTTGGATAAATTCGTTATTGTGTTCATTGATGACATTTTAATCTACTCGCGTAACAAAGAAGAGCATGTTGAACACTTAAGGATTATTTTGTAGTTACTTAAGAAAGAAAAGTTGTACGCTAAGTTTTCCAAATGTGATTTTTGGATTTCTACCGTTCAATTTTTAGGCCATATCATCAACAACCAAGGTATCCATGTGGATCCCGCGAAGATAGAAGCAGTTAAAGGTTGGACATCACCCACCACTCCAACCGAAATTCGCCAATTTTTAGGTCTCGCGGGTTACTATCGGAGATTTATAGAAGGTTTCTCAAAGATTGCAAAACCTTTGACGGAACTCACCCCGAAAAACAAGAAGTATATCTGGGAAGAGAAGCAAGAGTCAGCATTTCAACTGTTGAAACAGAAGCTTTGTGAAGCACCAATATTAGCATTACCGAAAGGAAATGAGGACTTTGTTGTGTATTGTGACGCATCTCATCATGGTTTAGGTGCAGTATTAATGCAAAGAGACAAGGTCATAGCTTATGCTTCACGACAGCTAAAGAAGAATGAAGAAAACTATACCACCCATGATCTAGAATTAGGAGCAGTAGTTTTTGCTCTTAAGATATGGAGACATTACCTATACGGTACAAAGTGTGCGGTTTTCACCGATAACAAGAGTCTTCAACATATACTGGATCAGAAGGAGCTGAACATGAGACAACGCAGATGGTTGGAATTACTCAACGACTACGACTGTGAAATTCGTTACCACCCTGGTAAAGCGAATGTCGTAGCCGACGCATTGAGCAGAAAAGACAGAATTAAACCTCTTAGAGTTCAATCTCTAGGAATGACAATTCATTCGCCACTTCCAACTCAAATCATCAAAGCTCAAACAGGAGCTCTCCAAGAAGAAAACCGGCAATATGAGAAAATTGACAGAAGGTCAAACAATGAAGAGAAGATTGACAGAATGCCAAATAATGAAAAATAATTTGTAAGAAGAGATGATGGAATGTTATGTTTTAAGGAAAGATATTAGATTCCTCTCTTTGGAGGTATTCGAGACCTTATCATGCATGAATATCATAAATCCAAATATTCTATTCATCCCGGTTCCAATAAAATGTATCAAGATCTTAAGAAGATTTATCGGTGGCCAAATATGAAAGCTGATATCGCAGAGTATGTTGGTAAATGTTTAACATGTTCTAGAGTAAAGACAGAGACTCAGAAACCATCAGGATTACTCGTGCAACCAGAAATTCCGGTCTGGAAATGGGAACGAATCACCATGGATTTTATTACCAAATTACCAAGGACTTCAACCAGGTTAGTCACAATCTGGGTTATCATCGATCGATTAACCAAGTCTGCACATTTTCTACCTATCAAGGAGACTGACGAGATGGAAACACTCGCTCAGTTGTATTTTAAGGAAATTGTGATTAGACATGGAGTTCCGATATCCATTATTTCTGATAGAGATAGCCGATTCACCTCAAGAGTTTGGGAATCTCTACAGAAATCTCTTGGTACTCGTTTAGATATGAGCACCGCTTATCATCCACAAACCGATGGACAAAGTGAAAGAAAAATCCAAACCTTGGAAGATATGCTCCGAGCATGTGTAATTGATTTTGGAAAAGGTTGGGATAAACACTTGCCATTAGCTGAATTCTCTTACAATAACAGTTATCATGCCAGCATAAAGGCTGCACCTTTCGAGACACTTTACGGAAGAAAGTGCAGATCACCAGTCTGTTGGACAGAAGTTGGTGATATGCAACTCACCAGACCAGAGCTAATACATGAAACGACCGAGAAGATATTCCAAATCAAGCAACGCTTACAAGCTACTCGTGACAGACAGAAGAGTTATGCTGATATCAGGAGAAAGCCTATGGAATTTCAAGTAGGAGACAGAGTCATGTTAAAAGTTTCTCCCTGGAAGGGAATGATCCATTTTGGAAGACGTGGAAAGTTAAATCCAATGTATATTGGACCTTTCAAAATTCTAGAGAGAATTGGTCCAGTTGCTTATAAGTTAGAACTTCCGGAAGAACTCAGTAGGGTACATCCTACGTTTCACGTATCACAACTCAAAAAATGTTTGTCTGACGAAACTCTCGTCATTCCACTAAAGGAGATTAGATTGGACGACAAACTAGTGTTCACAGAAGAGCCTGTGGAAATAATGGATAGGGAAATAAAACAACTCAAACAGAATCGTATCACCATTGTAAAGGTTAGATGGGACTCAAAGCGAGGACCAACTTACACATGGGAACGAGAAGATAGATTCCGTGAGAAATATCCACATTTATTTTCATAGATCACACTTGTTAGATTTCTTAAAATCGAATTTCGGGACGAAATTCAGAATGTCAAGTGGGTACTGTAGAACCTTGAAAAAAATTCCTTGTAATTATATCGTTAATAAATAAATAATCTTTCGTTACCATTACTGATTCCCATTATTTCAGAAAAATTTGAAATTTTTCTTATTATATTATTTTGTCGTTATCACGACATAATATAATTCACGAAATGACGGGACCAATCCTCGACACGTTACTCGAAACCTAAACATTTCATTTATACTAATTTCATTTCACTAATCCTTAATTAAATTTCCTAATTACATCTTAATACCAAACGGGCCCTTAATAAATTCCAGCCCAACACCCAGTTACTATTCATCAGCCCATGCAAAAAGGCCCGACTACAAATTCTTAATATTTCATATATATATCGACCAGTAATCAAGCTCCAAAACGACTCGCGTATTCTTGATTCTTTCACACGACACATATATATTATTGCACCACCTCGTTTCTCACCTAGCCAACTATTAGTGTGTCGAATCTCAAGTTCATAGGACGACTTTTGATACGTTTTTAAGAGGCGAAGTGATTGACAAAAATTCAATCCAATCGATTTATAATAAACTCAATACTCAACCGTTTTGTTTCCCGTTTGTTTCTAAAGGTTCCTAATAACATTCCTAGCATGATTTCATGGTTAAATGTCAAGGATGATCAGCTATATTCAATTGGTACATGCTTACTCAAATAATGTACAAAATAAATATGGTGGTCGACATACTAGTGAATCACCAAGACATCCACCTTATTTCAAGCTCTCTCAAGTGTTATTATAAGTTTTAAACTCATCCTAGGAACCTATGGTTACTGACAATGAATAGCTAAATAGTTTCTTGCAAACTATTTCACCATACGTATTCTAAAAATATCACTATATGTACTCCATCCTCACACACTCATTTCTATCATTCACCATACACTTTTAAACTCTCAAAACTTCCAAAAAATTATCTCTTGAAGACCAGGAGTTGTTGCATGTTCGTTTGGAAGCAAGAAAGAATAATCGAATCTGATATACACGTTATTGTTTTGGGTTATAATCGAAATTGATCGTTTCTTGTGTTTCATTCTTCCACTCTCGACTCTCTACCACCCAAGAGGTGTTGTAAGTTGTTTCAACCTCTTAACAATTCATTTCACACGTTCAATATATTCCATGCACCATGTATATGTTTTATCGATCGTATATAAGCTTCATACATATTTTTACGTACACACTTACATATAGTACACGACATGTGACTAGCCTCTATCTTGGAAGGCCTAGGAGTCACGACACACACATATTTCACGTTAGTTTTACTCTACATGCATCAAACGAACCTATTTTTGAAGCTTACTAAAATCGGATTATAGTACCTAAATATTTCCAAGTCTTTTTACATATATATGAAACGTCCCATGTGACCCAAGAAACGCTCGTATAACTTTAAATATCATGTAATAAGCGTACCATATTATTTCACGACCTATTAGACCACCTAGCTAGCAAACGATTTCGTATATATACCTTGTAAAAATAACTTGATCTCGACACTTAATTTTCACCAAAGTGAAACGCATGAACACCCCATTTAAAACAAATGATTTTAGCGATTGGGCATAAAAGCCCAATAAGCTAAAAATAAGCTACCCTGATAAGCTAGCTTATCTAAACTTTTTGATATGAAAATAGAACAAGAAAAATGATATTTTTGATGAGCCCAACTCGTCTCACGAAGTATGGATTTTAAAACGTTAATGGGCCTTGATTTCAACTCGTTAAAGGCCCATTTATTGAAAATAAGCACTTTTTATAAAATAAGCTATTGAAATAAGCTTGATATTTATTAAATAAGCCTCGAAAAATTTTAGATAATTTTTCTAATCATTTTTGTAACTTTGGACTAAAAATGTAACGCGACGACACCTAGAAGGACTAAAATTGTAAATATTGAAAAGTGAGGACTAAAACTGTAAAAAAAACATAACCATAAGGGTAAAAATTGATAATAGTTAATATTCTAAGCTTAGGTTTGACTATTGGACAATTAGAGGACTATAATTGTAATTTATTTATAAAAGGACTAACGGTGTAACGCAAACGTCGTTAGAGTAAAAATGGTAAAAATTGTAAAGGGACAAGGACTAAACATATTTTATTTAACATTCTTAGTTATTTTCTATTTTCGTAAATTTATTTCGTATGCATTTAAACTTTCAATTATTTATATATATATATATATATATATATATATATATATATATATATATATATATATATATATATATATATATATATATATATATATATATATTATAACGTAACGTTAATAATATATATAACGATATTTCAAAAATTAATTTTATTACTTATGGTTAAAAAGGTAAAACTTCGATGGATAATTTAAGTAACGTATTTTGTCATATCATGCATAGCATAAGAATTACACTGCACATCATCTATTCATCATGACGAATAATTATTATTCGTTATTCGTTTCGTATTTACCAAATGGTATTTGGTCAAATTCTCAGATAAATCTATTTATCAGGTTGTAATTCGAAGCCGTTATCATAAATTCGTCCGACTTTATTTTCTTCATTTCAATATCAGTCAAGGTGAGTCATAGCCTCACATTTACTTATTTTCAAACTCCGTGAGGGGGATACATGTTATAAACAGATCACAAGTAATTTTTTGTATGCTACCTGACTTGATATATGCCTAAGTTACCTATTGCCAAAAGACCCTTGATCATGAGCAATTAATCACTGTTATGTGAACGCGAATATAATGAATAGATCTATTTAAGGTTTGACAGCCTATCCCATTAATACTTGACGGAATGTCATTATGCATGTGGTTAGTCGTATTAGTCGTGATATATTATATTTGAGTAAAGATAGGAATTGGCAAATCACCTATTACATGAGGGCAATATTATCATTTATTTGATAACACCTCCGTATTTACGGTATTTGTTAACGTTTTGCGTGTCATGAGACTTAGAGCAATATATATACTGCAATATCAATTTTTAACTGATTGTATTTCCAATACAATCTTACTTGTGTATCAAAATGATTACCAAATTCAAACTCTATGATATCACTCAACATTTTTGTTGACTTTTAAACATGTTATCTCAGGTATTTAGCAGAGGAAGCAAGTATGGAACGGGCGGAAACTTCAAAACTTATCTACTTTATTTAAATAATGGTGTAAAATAAAAGATGTTTGATTTAGTTTTATTATAATATTCTGAATGTGACCTCTTGTATTTGAATCTTTATTAATGAACTTATATTTTAAAAACATCTCTTTCGAGCCGCTTTTTATCATTATGACTTCGATCCTTACCGTAACACGCTAATTACTATTTCGCTGCCACACCACAAATTAGGGGTGTTACACGGGGCACCCGCACGTTGCCGCGGGAATGTTGTGTTTAATCCAAACTCGAAATAGAATGGTCAATTACTTTTATTATTTTTTAATTTTTTTTAGGGACTAAATTTGCAAAAGATAGCTAACGGGGGACTAACGGTGCAGTTTATAGTTAACGTGAAGGACTAAAAGCGTAAACTCCTTAGCTACAGTACATGCACTATTACAAACTGACTTTTTACTGTAGCAGCCACTGTTTGGCACTATAGCAACGTTATTTTCAGTTTTAGTCCCTTAACGTGGCGTTCTTTGCAAAGTTAGTCCTTAGGGACTAACGGTGAAAAAAAAGTTAACCTTAGGGGTTGTTTCTGTTTATTATTTGTACAAAAAAAGCCCCTGAAGTTACTGTTCCGTTTCAAATTTAATCCACGTTTGTTAGATAACGGTCGTTAAGGACTAACTTCGCAATTGATCACTAATCTCAGGGGCTAAAATTGGCAAACCTGAAACTTGTGTGAGCACTGTTGCTACAGTGAACCTCACGGTTTTTAGAATATATATATAAATATGTCTGTTAATACAAATATCACCTAAAAACGTTATTTATATTTTACGATCTTTGCTATGTTTTGTTAACGACAAAATGTAAACTTTAGTTTCTAAGTAAAACATAATCTTAGTTTTAAAGACTTGCATAAACTAGACTTTTGCTACATTTTACATTTCATAAAACACAACACTTTTTATTTCTTAAAATAGAATTGTCACATCACATTTATGGCAAGTTTTGTCAATATACATTTATGGAAAGAAAATGTGTTTGACTTACTATGTGGTTGCTTGCAAGTTTGGTGTTTGACTAGATGTAATGAAATGTGACATTGTTTGGTTTGCAAGGTGTAATGAGACGTGACTTTGTTTGGTTTGCAAGATTTATTGCAAAACCAACTGTAATCCCGGCGGGTCCCTGGGGGTACATGGGCGGAACCCATCTGAGGGTTCCGCCGTATCCGCCAGGCCTGCAGAAGGCTTTGCTATAAATACCAAGCCACTAGTTGATTTTTGGCTTATCACTCTACATCATATTTTACACACACACATTCATTCTTTCATCTAACCCTTTAACATTTCATATGTGAAGTTTCTTTTTGTAGCAAAGAGATTCACGAGCTCATTAAAAGTAACAAGTATTCAACACAACGTTGCAAGACTTGTTAGCTTAGCATTGTGTAGACTTGTGTAGTTTACACTTCATTTGATTGTGTATTTTCTGTAGTGATCGGTTAGTATTTTAGTCCTCAAAATACAAAGTGTATCGGGAGTAGTTGTACCCTTGTAAAATAACTAACGGGAGTGGTTGTACCCTTGGTAAAGAACTCGACATCTAGCTTAGTGTCGGTAAAAGTATAAGCGACGTGTAAGGTTTTCTCCGCCGGTGAAAAGAGCTTGTTGACTAGTGAAAGAAACTCTCGAGTTGGATACTCGAGGCGTGGACGTAGGGCAAGGAAAAAGAGTCCTTGTAGCCGAACCACGATAAATACTCGTGTTGTGGTTTGATCGTTTCTTTCATTTACTTGCATGTTATATATTGTGTTTGTGTATATATCTTTGATCAAACGGAAAGTTTCAAAGCTAACTAAACAAGTTAAAAAGATTTGAAACGGTAAACTATTCAACCCCCCTTCTAGTTTTCCACAATTGGTATCAGAGCTACATTACTCAAGCTTTTAAAATATATTGTGTTTTAAAACTTGAAACGATCCATGGATTTTGAAAATTACAATGAAGGGCAATCTATGCAAAGACCACCACTTTTTGAAGCAAATGGTTTTATATATTGGAAAAACCGTTTTGAAACTTACGTGAAATCTAAAGATATAGATTTATGGTATATAATCATTGATGGTGATAACGTAGTTACTAACATTAAAGATGATGATCAAAAGAAATTGATTGGTAAAAATAATGAAGCTAAAATGATGCTTTACAATGTTTTGCCTAAGAAAGAATATGAAAGAGTCTTTATGTGTAAAACCGCCAAAGATATTTGGCAATCTTTAATTGTCACTCATCAAGGAAACTCACAAGTTAAAGATAACAAAATTGATCTTCTTGTTCAACAATATGAACAATTTGTTATTTTCGAAGATGAGATTATTGATAATGCTTTTGCTAGGTTTAACACTATTATTACTTCACTTAAAGCACTTGATGAATCTTTTTGTAGTAAGAACTTTGTTAGGAAATTTCTTAGAGCACTCCATCCGAAGTGGAGAGCAAAAGTGACGGCAATTGAAGAATCCAAAGATCTTTCAAGCATGTCACTTGATGAGCTAATTGGAAACCTCAAAGTTCATGAAATGGTAATGGAAAAAGATTCGGAACTAGTTAGAGGCAAGAAAGAAAAAGTTAAGTCCATTGCCTTGAAAGCTAGAGTCCAATCAAGTGATGATGAAGAATCTACTTCGGATAGTGATGATGATGAATATGCTATGGCCGTTAGAGACTTCAAGAAGTTCTTTCGTAGAAGAGGGAAGTTTGTAAGGCAACCTAAAGATGACAAGAAAACTTTCCGAAAAGATCGTGATGATAGGAAAGGAAAAGTTGAAAGAAAATGCTATAGGTATGGAGACACAAGTCATCTTGTAGGAGAATGTCCAAAACCACCCAAGAGCAAAACCTCAACAAGCTTTTGTGGGTGGTGCTTGGAGTGACTATGAAGGAGATGACGATGAGCCAAAGAATGATGATATTGCTCTCATGGCTCACAACTCAAATGAGGTACTCTCCGACTCATCTTACTCCTCTATTGATGATGACACCTTACAAAAAGAATATAAAAAACTTTGTGAATTGAGCTTAAAAATCATAAACAAAAATAAATTTTTGAAAACTAAAAAGGAGTTTTTAGAAAATGAAGTTTATGAGTTGAAAGAAAAATCCAAAAGATTAGAAAAGAGTAAAGGTATTGACACATCATGCAAATCATGTGAAGAGCTTAAACTAGAAGTTGAGAAACTTCAAATTACTCAAAATGATCTAATAAAACAAACCACAAAGTTTAAGAAGTTCGATAAGAGCATTTCTTGTGCGGATGAAATTATGAAACTTCAAAAGTCACCCTTTGATAAAACAGGACTAGGATTTACGAAAATTGAAACTTTAAAGGGTTAAACGAAACAAGAAAAGAATGCACAAGAAACTAACAAAAACTGCTACAGCAGCCTGCGGATCAGACGGAACCCAATCCAGGGTTCCACCCGTTGGACCCGAAGGTTCCGCCAGGTCTGCTGCAGCAGTAACTCCATCCACATCGGATCGTTCAAAATTTGTTAAAGTTACGTATGAAAATGGAACAAAACCTGTGTTTAAAACTGGAGTAGGACTTAGTAAAAATGAATTTAGAGCTAAGACTACTCAACCAAGACCTAAGACTCCAATTCCCAAACGCCCCTTTCCAAAGAGCAACTTCAACGCTCGACCAAACTACCAACATGTTTGGAACCAAAACACTCCTGGACATTACCAAACTTCAAATTACATGTCATGGAACCCTTATGCTCTATTTTCATATTTGGAACAAGTTAATGGTATGCTTAACCAAAATGGACCCATGAAAAATTGGGGACCAAATGTTTGAGTGTTTTTCATAAAATAGGTGTGCCTCAAAGTTTGTTTGGAACCGGATGAATGGATTAAAGATAGCGGTTATTCAAGGTACATGACGGGTAACAAAAGCCTCTTCACTACTTATCACAAATGTGACGGAGGTAATGTTACGTTTGGTAGTAAAGTTAAGAGCAAAATCATCGGAAAAGGTACAATCTCTCATGACTCCCTTTTTATAGATGATATAGCTCTTGTTGATAACTTAGGTTTTAATCTCCTTAGTATTAGTCAACTTTGTCGTAATAAGTATAATGTCCTTTTTAGTGAAAACGGAAGTAAAATACTTAAAGATGGTATAACCATAGCCAAAGGTGTCCTTAAGAACAACGTATACGTCATGAAGATGGATCCAACATCTAGAGACAAACTTTGTCTTACCTCATTAGATGAATCTTCAACTTTATGGTATAGACGTTTAGGACATGCTAACATGAGACTAATCCAAAACCTCTCCTCCAAAGACTTAGTTCGAAACCTACCTAAGTTGAAATATGACCAACACTTTTGTGATGCTTGCAAAGTCGGTAAACAAGTCCATAGTAGCCATAAGGCTAAAAACTTGGTTTCTAAATCTAGGTGTCTAGAACTTTTGCATATGGATTTATTTGGTCCATCCGCTATACAAAGTTATGGAGGTAACTTCTACACTTTGGTCATAGTTGATGATTACTCAAGATATACTTGGACAAAATTTTTGAAAAGTAAAAATGAAGCTTTTGATAAATTTGAGATTCTAAGTAAGAAAATTCAAAATCAAGTAGGGTCTAATATTGTGTCTATTAGAACGGATCACGGTCGTGAATTTGATAATGAATTTCAATTTGGAAACTTTTGTGTTATTAATGGTATTACTCATAATTTTTCGGCTCCAGATACTCCTCAATCTAATGGTGTAGTAGAACGTAAAAACCGGACAATGCAAGTGATGAGTAGAACAATGCTTAATGAACAAAACATTCCACAAAAGTTTTGGTGTAATGCCGTTGACACATCAACGTACATTTTACATCGAGTCTTAATTAGACCATTTTTGAATAAAACTCCTTATGAACTATATAAAGGTAAAAAGCCAACATTAGGATACTTTAAAGTGTTTGGGAGTAAATGTTTCATTCTTAACACCAAGGAATATCTCACCAAATTTGACCCAAAGTCTTATGAAGGTGTATTTCTTGGATATTCACAAAATAGTAAAGCTTACATTGTTTTGAACAAAGAAACCTTAAGAGTCGAGGAATCGTTGAACGTAACATTTGACGAGAGTCCACCTCCCTCTAAGACATCACCTTTGGTAGATGATGACTTAGTTGAAAGCCAAGCAATAGAAGGTCAAGAGATTTTAGGTAATGACAAAGAAAATGAACTATTAAACAAAGAACTTGTCAATGTCAAAGAATCTAAAAGTCATCCATTAGATGGTGTCGTAGGCAACATTAACGAAAGAACACTAAGGTCAAAAGTTCAAAATGAAAGCAACTACTTTTGTTTCGTGTCAACCATTGAACCGAAAAACGTTAATAAAGCCATTAAAGATGAGTCTTGGGTAATAGCAATGCAAGAAGAGTTAAACCGATTTGTTAGGAATGATGTATTACATTAGTTCCTCAACCAAAGAGTCAAACTATAATTGGAACAAAATGGGTCTTTCGTAATAAAATGGATGAAAATGGAATTGTGTCTAGAAACAAAGCTAGGCTAGTTGCACAAGGATATAGCCAACAAGAAGGCATTGACTACGATGAAACTTTTGCTCCGGTTACTAGGCTCGAGTCAATTAGAATCTTACTTGCATATGCATGTGCACATAATTTTAAACTCTTTCAAATGGACGTCAAAAGTGCATTTCTAAACGGAGTCATTAATGAAGAAGTGTATGTTGCTCAACCACCGGGCTTCATCGATTTTGAAAAACCAAATCATGTCTACAAACTTAAAAAGGCTCTTTACGGACTTAAGCAAGCTCCAAAAGCATGGTATGATCGACTTAAAACCTTCCTAGTTGACCATAAGTATACCATGGGCTTAGTTGATAATACTCTCTTCACTAAGAAGAAAGATTCACATATTATCATAGTCCAAATCTATGTTGATGACATTATATTTGGTTCAACTTGTCAAGAATTATGTGTGAATTTCTGATGAGTGTGTAAATACTCATCATTTTTACCTAATCTGAGCTGCCAAAACATCTAAAAACACTCAAATATGCATCATAATACTGAAAATATCCCAGAAATGTGTTTTATATGTTTCAGATACAAAATAATCAAAAACAGATGAAAAATGAACAAAGTTTGCATAATTGGCAGTTTCAGTCCCTCAACTTTCAAAAGTTGTCAAATCTAGTCCATGGTTGTTCTAAAAACTTGAAAATGTCACCAAAGGTCCTTTTAAATCACAAAGTTACATAACTAATCCTTTGGTGCAAAGTTTCACAAAATTGCAAGTTTAGTCCCTCATCTTTGAAAAAATGACAAAAATGGTCCTTGGGATATTAAAACTTTGAGAAAAACAAATTTTGTCCTTGTACTTCTCATATAATAGCAGGAATGGTCCTTGGTTGGAAATTTTGGTGAAATTACATAATTGGTCCCTGAAGTTTGAAGGATTGGCAGATTCAGTCCCTAGGTGTGAAATTTTGGAAAAGCTCATTTATGGTCCTTACACTATTCATACTTGGCATATTTTACCCTTGGACAAACTTTGGAAGAATGCCAATTCACACCCCTCAATAATCAGAAAATTACAAAATTGGTCCTTGTGATATTACACTACCAAACCGGACCCTTAGATATTAAAAACCAAAACACCAATCCAATCCAAACATCCAAGCCCACTCCCCTAGTTTTGGCCCAACTCCACACCAGCCCACCACCCGTTTAATATATACCAAGGTCAAAGTTTGACCTTGAGTCAAACCTCGATCAAACACCACTCACCCAATACCACTGTACACCCTTCCCTCCCACAAAACCACCTCCAATACCACCCTGGTATCACCACCCCCACTTGTAATCCCATCATCACCATCCCACCACCCTCTGCACCTAACATCACCTCCCCATTTAATGCTACCCCTTCCCACACGCAATATGGAGAAAAATGCCAAAACGACATTTCCCGCCAAAAAGAAATGAAGGGACAGGATCAATTGGGAACCTTTTAATGGTCAAGATTGGATGGGATGTGTTCAGAAAGGGTTCAGAAACCCTAATCCTCTGCTATAAAAAAGAAGAGATGGAGCAATGAAGAGTAGTAGTCAATTTTAGTTTAATTGTAACCGTTTAAATTATAGTTTGTTATCTTAGTTAAATCTTAAGCTTTTAAGCATTGTTTTCATCAATTCAAGTGTAATCTCATCTTTTCTAAGTAATATATTCCAAGTTTCAGTTGATCATTTAGTTTGTGGAATTTTTGCTTTTTCAAAAATCAATAATAAGCTCTGTATTTGTTTCTATGTAATGCTATGGATTTTTAGGCTCATGTAAGTTCCCAGAAAGCTTAAATAAGCTTTTAGAAACCATTAAAACACTGCTTAGATATAAAAAATTCAAAATCACAAAAAAGTCAAAGAAAGTCAACAATTGCAGGTTTTTGAAGATGAATACTGGAGCAGGGTAAATTTTGGATGGCCTTGGGTTAGTGGTCTTGTGGAAGGCCTATAGGATTGGTTTTGAGGTTCTTGGTTCTTGGTTTAAGCTGGAATGCACATTGTAAGGCTTTAAGACTCATTTCCTTGTTATACTGTATCATTGCTTATTTCCCTGATTATTCAGCTTCTTTGTGCTTATTTAGTATTAATTAGTGATAATTCTACATAAAATCAGTATCTTGTTTGTTGATAATCATAGTTGCTTAAATTTCTCATTTTGGCAGTTAAACTAGTATAAGTGGTATTCTTTTCATTTGTTGTTGTTCCCTGTTCCCAAGTGCTAATTTAAGCTTATTATATAATAATTAGTTGATTTGAACCAGTGTCATAGGCCTTAACACCCTCTTGTTTCATTAATCACAAAATAGTCAACTTATAAGGTGTGTTTGGATCAGTGAAATCCTAGGTGTTCCAGTGCTCATTTGTTATTGTTCTTGGTTCATATAAGTTACTTATATCCATAATAGCTCAGAGTGACCATAAAACCAGGTCTTGTTTCAATAAAAAGTCAAAATCACATTAAACTTGGCCTAAATAACCCTCTGTGTTGGATTAAGTGTGGCATATGCCCTAAATCCATTCACTTATGAGTGGTATAGCTTAAATTAGTCTTAGCTTAGCTTAAATAATCAGTATCAATCAGAAAATCAAGATTAAAATTCATCTAAGTCAACTTAAGCTTGATATTCAAAAAGTCAAATTACACCTTTGTTTCAGAAATCCAAATCTTGGAGGAATTTTTGTGATTTTTGTGTTTACTTTAAGACTTTGGGCTTTTCAGAGGTTAAAGATTGCCACCTAGTGTTCAAAAGCCCATAGTCAGCTTATTTTTAGAATTTTTGTGTAAGCTTGTGCAATAGCTTAAACTGACTTGCAGGGCAAGTACATGCCCTGCACCAGGGTAACTGACCCAACTTCAATAGACCATAGCCATTTCACTAGTGGGTCCCACCCCTAGCTTTTTAGCTTTTTAGAAACCCCATAAGCCCAGCTTTAAGTTTCTGAGCTTATTTCACTATTTTGAGCTTATTTGATAGGGCTGCAAGCCCCATCAAGTTTGGTCATTCTCTGAGTATACACTGATCATTCAGTGTTTGACCCAACCTTCATTGCCCCCCCCCCCCCCAGAGTTCATTAACAAGCAATAAGCCCTGCTTATTGGCTTATTGTGAAGACTACCAGTCCACCTTCATAGTTCAACCTTTAATTTGGACCCCACTTCACTTCTGTGGACCCCACAGAGGTCCAAAACCATTAGATTTGGCATGTTCAGACCTTGAGCCTTCATAAGTGCTTATTTGTGGTATACAGCTTATTCAGTGTGCTTCTTTGTTCTAATTTGCTTATTTCTAGTGTGTAATCATCTGTGTATGCTTATTTTGTCAGTTGCTAGCTTTTTCAAACATTGCTTAAGTCCTAATAAGCTTTTAAGCTCACTGATTAGGAAAAACGGGGTGCACATAGCTTATTCTTAAGCTATTCAAAAAGTCATTTCACAAAAAGTTCTTATTTTTAACTCATTTTCATCTGTCAAAAAGAAAAACCAACAAAAACCAAAATATAAAATTAGTGATAGCTTCTATTTAATAGATTTTGTCTTTTTAATTTTTCATTTCAGCTTATTTATAAGCACTTCATCATTTACATAATTTTCTTAATTTCCTGTCACCTTTAAGTATTTGTAATAATTTTCTTAGATTTTTCTCTTTCAGTTTAATAATTATTAGAATTAAAAATAGTTTAATTAATTAAATAGGTAATATTAGTAATTAAATAGTTTTCTTAAATTTTAATTAATAACAGTAGGTTTTTATATTTTTCCTAGGTTTCATAAATCACTTAAGACTTTTAGAAAATAGATTTTTAAGCTCTACTATTCATTTCCTAATTTTCTTATTTAATTTAGTTAAATTAGATTTAAATTAATTAATAAGTAAATAATTAGTAAAATAGTCTAAATATAATTTTTAGAAAATTTTTATAATTTTTTAGGATTCCTGTGATGGTTAATTAGTTTTATAAATTTTTCTATAATTTTCTAAGTCATTTAGGTATTATTAGTAATTTAAAATAGTTTAAATAGTTTAATTGATATAATTAGTTTTTAATTAATAGAAAACTCATAAAAAGACAAAAATATTTCTTTTTAATTTTTTTATACTTTCTTCAAGTTCTTTTAGAGGTTTAGAAAATAGTTTTGCAAAGTTTTTAGTTTAATTTGTAATCTTTATAATTTTTAGTTTAATATAAATTAGATTTAAATCAATTTTTAAATAGTTTTAATTAATTAAATAGTATTTAAATATTAAAATAATCATTTAAATAATTTCATTTTCATTTTAAATTATCTTTTAATTTTAAGTTTGAAAAGTTTCACTTGCACCCCCTGTAGTTGTAAAATTGTTAAAACCCACTTTTCTCTGTTTGTAATCTGATTTCCCAATTTGTGCTTTTGTGATTATATCTGTATCTCTGCGATTGTTAATTTTATTCCAAATTGTTCAAATACCAAGCAATCAGTAGTATAATCATTCCCCAATCATCTTGGTTACTGTCCTCAGTGCCACTTATTCCCAAAAACGCTCAGAATACAATTTCAATCTCGTTGGGACTTAACGACCCGGGGATTTCCCTGTACTTCCACGGATTAAAAACACTTGACTTTCCCTCCCAGGTGGGCCTATCAACTGCACCCGGTTGACTGGTTGGTTTGGGAGGAGTCAATTTCTCAAAAATCATGCATGGCGAGTTTGAAATGAGTATGATGGGAGAACTCAACTTTTTCCTAGGACTCCAAATTAAACAACTAGAAATGGTATCTTCTTTAACCAATCTAAATATATTAAGGACATGCTTAAGTAATTTGGATTAGAAGATTCGAAACCAATCAAAACTCCCATGTCCACGGAAACTAAACTCACCAAGGATGAGGAAAGTGAATCCGTAGATAGCACTAAATATAGAGGTATGATTGGTAGTCTACTTTACCTAACGGCTAGTAGACCCGACATTATGTTTAGTGTTTGTCTATGTGCTCGTTTTCAAGAAGATCCTAAGACTACTCATCTCGAAGCCGTTAAAAGGATTTTTAGGTATATTAAGGGCACTACATATTTAGGTTTATGGTATCCCAAAGGAACGGGAATAGACACCATAGTGTATGCCGACTCGGATCATGCCGGTGACTATGTTGATAGAAAAAGTACAAGTGGTATTTGTACTTTTGTTGGACATTGTCTCACCTCATGGTTCTCTAAGAAGCAAACGGCTCTTGCTATCTCAACAACGGAAGCCGAGTATGTTTCGGCCGGAAAGGCATGTCAACAAGCTCTTTGGATGAAGCAAGCTCTTGTCGACTACGGAATTCAACTTAACGACATCACAATTCTTTGTGACAACAAAGGTGCCATTGATCTTAGCAAAAACCCGGTTCAACATGCTCGTACCAAACATATTGAAATCCGTCATCATTTCCTTCGTGACAACGTTCAAAAAGGAAATATCTCAATCGAGAAAGTTTCTTCCGAAGACAACATAGCCGACATTCTCACAAAACCCATTAAACGTGAACCTTTTAACCTTCTTAGGCTTGGCTTAGGACTCATGGAACCTACATTGTAGTTCTGAACATTAGACAAAAATCACAAAAATCAAAACAAATCCATAACTCTTTTTCTCAGCAGGGTCGGCGGAACCCTCAGACACAACGGACGGAACCCATTTCAGGGGTCCGCCGTATCCGCCGACCTGCAGAATCAATATTTTTGTTTATATTAAACCAAACACCCATTATCTCATACCACCATGTTGATATAAATAATGTCTAAAAACGTTATTAATATTTCTCAATAAACCTATGTTTTGATAATCACAAAACTCAAATGAAATTAAGTCAAGATTAAGACGTAAACAAGTATTTAGTAACAAATATTTACCTCTACATCTAATATCACTTAAGGTATGCATAAACTAAGCATCTTATGCATTACATGATCAAAGGAAACCTTGTCTTAAGACATAACATTTTATAAAATGATATAAACATTTTATATATATTTGTAAATCATTTTTGGTATTGTTATATTAAACCACAAAGATATGATTTCAAATTTCCAACCAAAAAGGGCAAATTTTATCCAGAAAAACTATTCCAACGTTCAGGAGGGCGGCCCCCTTAATTTTACTAGGTGGCCCCCTTAATTATTAAGGGGACCGCCCCCTAATTAAGGGGACAGGCACGCTCCAGAACAGTATTTTCTGGCCCTATAAATATTGGATCATTTCACATATTTTTCTCACCTTTTTTTGCACTATAAACTTTCTGATCCAACCTCCATTTCTAGATCTAAAATCCTTAGATCATATAATTCATAAGTCTTTGTTTCCAAGTAATCCAAAGCTTCATCCACTCAAGTGCAAGAAGAAGAACACTCCTCTACATCCATCTAATTGTAGTAGTGTTGTGATTAGCTAGTTTCATATTGTAGTAGTGTTAGATATTTGTAAAAGTGTGGTGTGAATTTGTTGATTGTAGAAACTAGGTGTGTTGTAAAGTAGTTTAGTAGTTGTGACTTAGTTGTGCATAGAAGAAGGTGTGAAGTTGACAAGGTGTGAAGTCTTGAAGAAGTTGTGAAGGTGTGAAGAAGGTGTGAAGTTTTGAAGAAGTTGTGAGATTGGTTCTAGCTACGATTAGAACTCGACATTTAGCTTAGTGTCGTTAACTCATGTAAGCCAAGGTGTGTAAGGTTTCTCCACTATAAGGAGTTTGTTGACATAGTGAAGAAAACTCTCGAGTGTGGTACTCGGGGAGTGGAGTAGGGCAAGGAAGGTGTCCTTGTAGCCGAACCACTATAAATTCGCGTGTTGTGGTTTGATCTTTCTAACTCTATCTTTTCTTCATTCTATTTCAATACTTTCATTATTAGATTAGAATTGCTTATATTGGTTGTTGCTTGAATTCACTTGAGATCGAATCGAAAGTTTTTAATAAGCTACAAAATATTTTGGTAATAAATTTAAAAAGGACCTAAAACTATTCAACCCCCCTTCTAGTTTTCCACAATTGTTATCAAGAGCCACGTCTAGCAAGATCTTTAAAATATATTGTATTTTAAAACTTGTAACGATCTATGGAATCTGAAAAATATTTAGAAGGGCAATCTATGCAAAGACCACCACTATTTGAAAGTGATGGATTTTTATATTGGAAAAATCGATTCGAAACTTATGTGAAGTCAAAAGATCTAGATCTTTGGCATGTTATTACTAATGGTGATTTTTTATCTATTCAAAATAACCCCGAAACAAAGAAAGATGAAATCGTACCTTTTGAAAAACAAAATGATGATTTAAAAAGAAAACTTGCTAAAAATAATGAAGCAAAAATGGTTATTTATAATGCGCTACCACGTAAAGAGTACGAAAGGATCTTTATATGTGAAACCGCAAAAGAAATTTGGAACTCTTTACTAATAACTCACCAAGGTAATAGTCAAGTCAAAGATAATAAGATAGATCTACTTGTTCAACAATATGAGCAATTCACGATTCCGGAAGAGGAATCAATTGATAATGCTTTTGCTAGATTTAACACTATCATCACAAGTTTAAAAGCACTTGATGAGAATTTTTCTAGTAAGAATTTTGTTAGGAAGTTTCTTAAGGCTCTTCATCCAAAATGGCGAGCTAAAGTGACGGCTATTGAAGAATCAAAGAATTTGTCAACATTGCAACTTGATGAATTAATTGGAAATCTAAAAGTTTACGAAGTTATTATTAAGATGGATTCCGAAATGGTCAAAGAAAAACGAGAGCAAAGCAAGTCAATCGCCTTGAAAGCTAGAAAGGAATATAGTATCGAAGATAGCTCATCTTCCGAAAGTGATGACGAAGAATACGCCATGGCCGTAAGAGATTTCAAGAAATTCTTCAAAAGGCGAGGAAGATTCGTAAGACAACCGCATGATGAAAAGAAAACATTTCAAAAGAGTAAGGATGACAAGAACAACAAGAATGAAAGGAAATGTTTCAAGTGTGGTGATCCAAATCACCTCATTGGAAAATGTCCAATGATGACAAGAGATCAAAATCAAAGAGCTTTTGTTGGAGGAGCTTGGAGTGATAGTAATGAAGATAAGAAAGAAACGACAAAAGAAGAGAAGTGTCTTATGGCGAATACATCAAATGAGGTACGTTCCGAAACCGAATATTTTAGTGATGAAAGCTTATCATTAGATGAAAATGACCTAGATAATGAATATAATAGGCTATGCAAATTAGGACAACTAGTAATGGCCAAAAACAAATCACTAAAATATATAAATAATCAATTGGAAAATGAAGTACTAGAACTAAAAATTAAAATACATCAACTTGAAAAAGGTAAAGAAATTTTTGAAGAATGTAAATCATGTCAAGAGATTAAAGGTGAAAACGAAATACTTAGAGAAGAAATTCGCGAACTTGATAAATTTGAAAATAGTAGTCACTCACTTAGTAAAATAATAAGCATTCAAAGAGTATCCGGAGATAAAACCGGTTTAGGATTTAACTCAAACGAAACTTCAACAAGCGAGATTAAAAATGTCAAATTCGAAAATGAACTTAATGAACAAAAATCTCTAAAATCTAATCCTAAGTATATACTCATTAATGATAGAAAAATACCTCTTGCCAACAATGAAGAAGTTAAAGCTTTTTATAAACCGTCTTTAAAAACCGAAGTAGGATCTTCTAAACCTAAGACAAGATCTAAAACTCCACCACCTAGAAAACCAAATAACCCTCATCCTAGGCCTAAAATACCTCAACCAAAAAGAAACCAAAATAGGCAAAACTACAATAACAATAGTAATCAAATGTGGAACTATCAACAAAGCTACAATCCTTGGGGTATACTACCACCTTTCATGCATCTCAGTCAAATGTTAAACATGTTTGGACCAAACAACTTTGGACCAAAGAGGCAATGGGGACCGAATAGCTTGATGAACACTCCTTACAGCAATCTTGAAGTTTTCTCACCATAGACTTTTTCAAAGTCTATTTGTCATCTTGATGATTTGGAAGATTTTTTGAAGACCACCGGGTACGCCATTCTTTCACAACTCATTGCCATGCTTAGATAAATATGCCTTGTTTGATTACGTTGTTTGTATAAATATAGCTTGCTATTTTCCTCTTTTTGTTCAATCATATATATATATATATATATATATATATATATATATATATATATATATATATATATATATATATATACATACTTGCACATAACCTAGATACGTCATTAGTTGACTTTCTAGAACTCCAGAAAATTGTTCGTTATCGAACCCATTCCTTCCCCCCTAGCGTAATTCTATTAAGCCCACTTTTAGAAGACTCATGATGATGAAGGGATATGAGTCAAGTGGACTATTATCATGCAAGAACACCTTCGCACGTGAACATTATGGATGAAACAAACTCCTTTCGCCGACTTTATGCTATCTCCGTTATCATCTTTCAAACCTCACCCATCAACCCATCATTCACTCACATTTATACTTTTATACATATATACATATATACACATATTCACATATTCCCAAACACACCTCAAACCACTCATCAACTTAACACTTTGATAATTTTTTCCAAAATTGTCAAAGGTACACTTTAATTATCGAAACGGTAATTAAAATTGTTAAGTATTTCATCATCGTGCTAATTAACGCTTACGTATTTTTTATATATTATAAATCTAATTATATACGTATTAATATGTTTGTTCCAGAAACTTGAAACCGCGAAATCTCAAAATTTAATGGGAGGCCCCCTTAAAGATTAAGGGGACCGGTTTGTTATCGGGGGCGGTCCCCTTAATGTTTAAGGGGACCGGCCATCTGACACTCCCAAAATCGTTTTCCACCTTAAATATTTTCCCAAACACTCCATTTGTTCATCTATTTCTCCCTCACCACTGCTGAGTACGAACCAAAATACCCAAAACCATCAAAATCCTCCACCATATCACCAATCCGGGGTTGTTTCTCAAAGGGCAAACGTTAACCAAACGTATAACAACATCTTTTGTAAGTTTTCCAACATACATTTTATCACATTTTATTCAATTTGGTGTCTAATCAATAATTAGGCATTTTATTAAAATTTATTTTAATTCGAATTTTAGTGAAATAGAAGCTAGGAATTGAACAACCAAATGCTTCCCATAGGATTAGGATGATGTATTGCAACTCAAACTTAGTATAACATATCATTTTGTCAAAATCTCTAATCGCCCATAAACCCTTGTTGAATTTCATTTTTCAAAAGGCACATTATTGATATAACTCTTAAAAACTAGTTAAAACTTACTACATTACATTGGTTCAATGTTGTAAACAATCAAAACATACTTTTCAATTCGTTGTAAAATGATTCATGAACGCAACATGGGCGTTTGGTTCATGAACAAACTATAATTATATGTAGTTATTTGAAACTTAAAACTAGCTCATAAAATTTGTTAAAACTATTAGAATCAATAGATGTCATCAAGATATATAATCAATATATATATTGATGTTTTAGGATATTTTTTATCTAGTTAAGGGAGCGTTTGGTTTATCTCGAAAAAGATATTTTGAAAATGAAAATTCGCATTTTAATCTTTTAAACATGCTTATGTTGTGTCAAACTCTTATGAAAGGAAAGATATATAATCTAATATATATCTAGTATTACTTCGAAATGAATTATGATATCATACTCTTTGACATCATATATTCTAAGCGAGTTTAAAATCAAAAATACAAGGAACATTGTGAAACTACTTCATAGAATATTTTTGTTTGGTGTCGAAGTAGAATTTCGTTCTACAAATATTGCATATAATTATATATATATATATATATATATATATATATATATATATATATATATATATATATATATATATATATATATATATATATATATATATATATATATATATATATATATATAACATATGCATGATAGTTGTTTCTATATTGATTTTATTTTTGTTGTTATATTGTTTAGGTGAAAATGCCTAAGACAACGGTTGGTGATGTCTCCAAAACCAAACAATACATTCCAAATGTCTCTTCTACTCCCGGCATGTCTCCTTCAGTTGCATGTTTCTATCGTCCCATTGAAAATAGAAACATTCACGAAGGAAGAATTGTCGATCCATCTTTCTATAAATCTAATCAAACTGAATGAATGTTCTCTAATATTCGTTTTGAATGTCTTTACCAAATCAACGAACCAATCATTCCTCGTTTTATCCTCGACTTCTATAGCCAAGTGACGGTGCAAACCGAACCCTATGGTTATCTCCTTATTTCCTTCATGATTCAAAATCAATTCATCACTCTTACTCTTGCTCAATTTGGACAAATTCTTAGAATCCCATACAACGGCCAAGCCGTATTCTAAAATGAATGGGATCTTTCCTTTCTTGAAAGAAATCATCCTCAGGATGGCCCCTACTATTCTGAGATTCCTAGTCCTGAAGACATTCGTCGAATGCTTGAACTAGAACGTCGTACGACTAGTCGAGTAATCAAGTCGAAGAATGTCGATATTCATGCAAATCAAATCCTCCTCAAAGAGCTAAGCCAAGATATGAAAAAGTGGGAAGAACTCATTCACGAGAATGCGTTTAGTACTGGTGGTCACCGTGATCATGTCACGGCGAGCATTGCCCACGTGTTATATTGTGTAGTTGCTGAAGAGCAATACAATTTGGCTTATCTTTTTATTCATCGAATCATGTCCGCCAAAAACACCCCAAATGCCAATCTTCCTTACGGTATGTTCCTCACACGACTTTATCGTTATGTCATGGAACATTACCCACATCTTTAAAGAGATTACTACGTTCATATCCTTCCTACTTTGAACCAACTTACTCTTGTTCGTACTCGTCGTTCTCGAAGTGACAAAGGACAATCTCGTGTTCCTTTGTATTCTATGCCTCGTGGTTCTACATCTCATCGTGAGGATGATGATGATGAGGAGGAAAACACCTCACGTGTTAGTACTCCATCCCCCACGACCTTTGTTAAAAATCTTTCCGATATTGACGATACCGAGTATCAAGTTCCTCTTCCTCATGAGCGTACCGATGAGCTTCTCTTCACTCGTCAAACGTCCATCATCAACCGTCAACAACAAATACATGAAGAACTTCGAGGAGGATTCAAATCCGTTGGAAAGATGTTTAGGAAGATGATTGGGAAGAAGAAGAAGTAGTTGATGTTGATGTATTGCTACTTATTATTATTAGTTTCTATTAGACATTTGTATGGTTTGTTATTTGTCCGATTTATTCGAAAATACTTATGTTATTTCTTGTTTATCTCTTGGATGATGTTTAGACTTTAACTATTATCATGCTACTATCTTAATGTTATGCTATGTTTCTTTTCAAAGTGGAATATAATATGTTAACTTGCATGCATAATTTGGTTATATATATTTTTATATATCATCATTCCTAGAGTATATACTTCTAATAGAGCTTGCTGGAAAAATACACTTGAAAAATCACCCAATTCTGCAAATTTTGGGTTTCTGGTCGTCTGGGAAAACACCAGATGGGCGGCCCCCTTAATTCCCTAGGCGGTCCTCTTTATCATTAAGGGGGCCGGCCTACAATTAAGGGGACCGGCCATCTGGAACTGGGTTCACTGTTTTCTTTTGCATCTTGTGAACCCTTTCTCTAGTATCAGCTACCATTTCCCATTTTAACCCAACTGATTTTAGAATCTCATTCAACCATTTCAAATACATACCTAAATCAACCATTTCCATACTATAAATTCCCTCCATAATCACCATTCTTCATCTCATCATTCATCATCTAAATCATCATGACTCCACCAAGCACCTCAAACTCCAAAGCCTCCAAGAAACAAAAGCTTTTAATCATTCCTCCAAAACAACTCTTCATTGACTTAACAAATGAAGACAACAAAACCCCATCACCTCCACCAAAATGCTCATCTCCAAATGTTCCTAATGCACTATCCAAAACACCTTCCACTCATGAAACTTCCTCATCCTCTATACCCTCAACCTCATCAATCAATGATTACATCAATTCACACTTGTCACCACAAGAACCTATCTCCACCCATCTTGCCATTTCACTTTCACCAATAACACCTCTTGATGCTCATCTCTCATCTCCACCAATTACACCACCATTCTTTGCCAATCCCGTGCCTTGGAGGCTACTTGAATCCCATGGGGATACTTGTCTTTGTTGCATCCACAACCGCACCGTCATCTTTGGTCTTAGAGATGAAATTCAATATATGTTTTCATATATTGAACATTTGCTTACCAACCCACCACCACCACCAACTCCACCATCCTCTCCAATCATTCCTTCACCACAATTCTCACCCATTCTTCCACCATCACCATCATGCTCTCCAAATTAAGCATATGATATGCTTAATAAATAAAGCCTCTATCACCCTTTTGCTTACAAGCTCTATGAAGATCATGTACTCTTTGCATGATGATGTATTTTCCTAGTTGTTAGTTTGTGTACTAACTTTTCTACTTGTAATCCTTATTGCTACTTGTATGTTGTGTCTTGACACAACCATTTCTTTAATATGAATGCTTTCTTTCAAACATGCTTAATTATTTTCTTATCACCTTATATATGTTTGCATGTATATACTTGTGCTTCTAATATTTTTATTTTGCAAAGCATTCCATAGCTCGCTCTCTTGGTGTCCCCAAACGAGGGGGAGTACACATCAAGGGGGAGATATCTTCCCGTCAAATTTTCACGTTTGAAAATTGTCGGCATAACCTTTTTGATTCTACAAAAAGGGGGAGAAGTAAATATAAACTCACTAAAATACTTGTTT
This sequence comes from Artemisia argyi, assembly GCA_030686995.1. NCBI lineage: Eukaryota > Viridiplantae > Streptophyta > Magnoliopsida > Asterales > Asteraceae > Artemisia > Artemisia argyi. Next base: position 139,210,177 of record CM060683.1, on the reverse strand, counting down.
AAAAACTAATTTTTGAGTTAATGAGTTTAAGTTTTGTAATCATCAAAAAGGGAGAGATTGTTGATATAAATAATGTCTAAAAACGTTATTAATATTTCTCAATTAACCTATGTTTTGATAATCACAAAACTCAAATGAAATTAAGTCAAGATTAAGACGTAAACAAGTATTTAGTAACAAATATTTACCTCTACATCTAATATCACTTAAGGTATGCATAAACTAAGCATCTTATGTATTACATGATCAAAGGAAACCTTGTCTTAAGACATAACATTTTATAAAATGATATAAACAATTTATATATATTTGTAAATCATTTTTGGTATTGTTATATTAAACCACAAATATATAATTTCAAATTTTCAACCAAAAAGGGCAAATTTTATCCAGAAAAACTTTTCCAACGTTCAGGAGGGCGGCCCCCTTAATTTTACTAGGCGGCCCCCTTAATCATTAAGGGGACCGCCCCCTAATTAAGGGGACCGGCACGCTCCAGAACAGTATTTTCTGGCCCTATAAATATTGGATCATTTCACATATTTTTCTTACCTTTTTTTGCACTATAAACTTTCTGATCCAACCTCCATTTCTAGATCTAAAATCCTTTGATCATATAATTCATAAGTCTTTGTTTCCAAGTGATCCAAAGCTTCATCCACTCAAGTGCAAGAAGAAGAACACTCCTCTGCATCCATCTAATTGTAGTAGTGTTGTGATTAGCTAGTTTCATATTGTAGTAGTGTTAGATATTTGTAAAAGTGTGGTGTGAATTTGTTGATTGTAGAAACTAGGTATGTTGTAAAGTAGTGTAGTAGTTGTGACTTAGTTGTGCATAAAAGAAGGTGTGAAGTTGACAAGGTGTGAAGAAGGTGTGAAGTCTTGAAGAAGTTGTGAAGGTGTGAAGTTTTGAAGAAGTTGTGAGATTGGTTCTAGCTACGATTAGAACTCGACATTTAGCTTAGTGTCGTTAACTCGTGTAAGCCAAGGTGTGTAAGGTTTCTCCACCATAAGGAGTTTGTTGACATAGTGAAGAAAACTCTCGAGTGTGGTACTCGGGGAGTGGAGTAGGGCAAGGAAGGTGTCCTTGTAGCCGAACCACTATAAATTCGCGTGTTGTGGTTTGATCTTTCTAACTCTATCTTTTCTTCATTCTATTTCAATACTTTCATTATTAGATTAGAATTGCTTATATTGGTTGTTGCTTGAATTCACTTGAGATCGAATCGAAAGTTTTTAATAAGCTACAAAATATTTTGGTAATAAATTTAAAAAGGACGTAAAACTATTCAACCCCCCTTTTAGTTTTCCACACACCACTTCCAAACTGTTACTATTCACTTTACCATCCATCCATACCTACGAATTCTTGGTCTTCCTTTCACTTGCATTGCAAATCAATCATCATTGTAAGTATTCTAAATGTCTAGGAATTCTATTTTTTCACACACAAAAAAAAAAAAAAAAAAAAAAAAAAAAACTTGGGGTTATGCATTAACTTAAGAAACTCATGCATGAAATTAGGTGTTTAACAAAACTAATCATGTTCTCCATAGTTAGGAATTGCATTTTTACTAAGTGTAAACATGTTTGCTAAAACACCCCATGACAAATTTTTCCAAAAATTTCTCACAAATAGGACAAATATTTTTTCGTCTCACATTGAGAATACAAAATCAAAACGTTATGTTTAAAACATCACATGCATAATGTCTCTTGAATGCTGAAGGGAATACATAACCAATATGTATTTTCGGGTACATTCAAACGAAGCTACATTGAACTAGGAGCGTTTGGGGTTATCTTTTGTTTTATAACAAAACTTGCATTATAAAACGTTTTTTGAAGCATCAAAATGAGTCAAGATAACCGCACCTCCACATTGTTTTCATATAGGCACACACACTAGAACATCCACATTATAATAGTAGTTTACTTAAACTAAAATGTGAAATTTTGTTGTTTTAGGAATCATCATGCCTCCTCTAACCCACTACGACCACAAGGACACCATTAAGTACCTACCAAAACACCACAAAATCAAAGGCCTTACCCCAAACCAAGTCAACGTTTTCAAAGCCTTAGAAAAACACTATGTCCATGAGGGTAGAACCATTGACCCGTCTTTCCTAGAAGGCACAAACCTTTACGCCGAATTTGCCACAATCAACTTTGAGTGTCTTTTGAATATCGACGAGCCTATTTGTCCTAGGTTCATTTTGAAATTCTATGCATTCGTCGTCCTGTCCACGAATGATTATGGTCAAATGTCTATCAACTTTAGGGTTAGTAATCATCAATACTCCTTCACTCTTGAGGAGTTTGCTCAAATCCTAGGTGTCCCAAACCGTGGTACTTACATCTATTCCGACTTGCACTCCCTCTCAACTCTTGACAACCTCCATGACCGCATCCATCCTTATGACACACCTCTTGTATCAAAAGATGTACTTCGTGACCACCTCTTTGTTAGGACCACCAACACTAGGAGAACCCGTTCGGGAAATGAGGTCGATAAGGACCCATATGGAATGGAAATGAATGAACTCAAGCCCCAATTCAAGAAATGGGAGGAAGTCCTTAGAGCCAATGTCATTAGCACAATAGGAAACCGAGATCATATCAACCTTTGTCTTTGCTACATGCTCTACTCCTTGTCCGTTAGGCAACCATTCAATCTTGCCTACTACATGGCCAAGAGAATGGCCGACATTCCTGTGCATGGCACAACGGCTATGCCGTATGGAATGCTCTTGACCCGTCTCTTTAGGTTCATCTCTCCCATTCCACCAACTCCAAACGGTCTTCTCCTTGACTACTCTCTCATTCCACACACCTTTGTCCCACTAAGTGATAAGAGAGTGTACAAAGCCCAAGGAAAACGTCCACATCCTCCTACCTCATCTTCATCTTCCTCAATGAGTGAAGATGACAATTTGCCAAACTCTAGGCTCCCACCTCTCGAATACCTATCCCAACTTCTGGATATTCCTAATGAGTCAGCGGAGTTCAAGCAAACAAAGGGGATGTTTAAGAATCTTGGAAGATTCCTTGGAAAGCTCAAGAATAAGATCGACCGTCAATGAGTGCGGGTGTGTAGAAGTGTTTGGCACTAGGTGCAATTTGAACAAATTTGGTTGTTTAAACAATGTTTATGATGTATTTGTGTGTTAGTACAATGTTTGATACAATTTGGAACATGTAGTATCTTACTTTGATGCAGGTAGACAACTTTTGGCAAGTTGTCAAATTTTCATGTTTATGATATTTTCACCAAGTATAGTGAAATTCTCGACCTCAAGGTCAAAGTCATATGATATGTGTGTTTACGTGTCTATTTTTTGCATTGCCTAACCAGAAATGCACTATCTTTTTGATTTTAGGAGTTTTCGAAAATTTAGAAAATCGTCTCGCGGGTCAAAAACGTGGACTGCCACTTTTTTCAGCCCTGGCGGATCTGGCGGTACCTAAAATTGGGTTCCGTCAGTGTATTTTCTGGGCAACCCAGAAATGGCCTAACGGACCCCGCGGAACCCTCAAACGGGTTCCGCCTGTGTAACCTGAGGGTTCCGCCAGTTGCCTGCAGAAAATTTCTTTTTGTTTTCAACATTTCAACATCCAAACACCAAAATAAAATCCTTTTAGATAGAAACCCATTTCCTGCAATTTGTTTAGCACAATAGGGTACTTCTCATTTCTTATAACTCAACCAAAACCATTTCCCGCCAAATTTTAAAAATAGCCATAACCACCCCAAGGACCATTCACACATAAAGGAAGGAACCCTTCTAAAGGTTCCTTGAAATCCCTGAGATTTATACTTCAACAAATCTACCAAAACCACTAAGCATTTAGTGCAAAACTTGTCTTCTCACTTCACCATTTTCATTGGATTGACTTCCATGATATGACAACCCACAATTAGTTTTCCAAATCATTAGAAACCTCCATTTTTGTATGGACTAACATCAAATCAAAACACTCCTTTCCACAATCCTTCATCACTATAAATTAAACCATCCTAAACACTATCAAATCACACCTTCTTCATCACAATTGCTTAACTTCCAAACCATTTTTAACTATGACCAAGTCAACAATCACTTCTCAACCATCACGACCAATCCGGAAAACCGCCCGGATAAGTGTAAAACCTCTATGGTCTAATCAATCCATCAACCTAAGCTCCTCATCTTCGGATGAATTCACCTCACCTATAAACAATGAACACTTTTTGAACCTTGCATCTCCATCTCTATCACCCAATGAACCAAATGAGCTCACTCCACCACCTACTAAATCACCCATTGACCCAACTCCGCCAAGTGCTCCAACCCAACCATCCAAAACTCCATCACCATCACCATTACCCAAAATTGAACCTATGGAGTTATTTGGGTCTCCTCCCACATCACCACACCCTTTTGTCCAAGATCTAAATGATCTTCCACCAAGACCTACACAACCACCACCTTTTGCAAATCAATCACCAAGGTCAATTCTTGACCTTGATGAAGATTTTAACCACACCCAACCACCACAACAAGTGTACCATCAACCCAAACCATTGTTGTTTCACCCTATCTACCATGACATCCATGGTCCTCTTTATGGAGAACCAAACTTTGAAAACCATGATCACCCAACTCCACCACATTCTCAAGCCCAAACCTTTGAGTCTTTCTTCCCCTCATATGAGGAAATCCAAAGCATGGTTGAGAACCACCTTCATCAAGCAATGGAATTTCAAACCACCTTGCTTGACTCAATACCAAATCTATCCTCCACCCAAGAACCAAAAACCAACCAACTCTCAAACCAAGAAACCAAAACCAACCCATTTCCACCCACTCATCCTCATGTTTGCCCAAATTGAGAGCAAATGGGTGCAAGCATCAAAATGTTGCTTCACCAATTCCAAGATGAAACCCGTTTTGCATTCCAACACGTCATAGAACGTTTGGATGCTCTTTTCCACCCAAACAAATCCTAGACAACCTTTGGAGGCCGTTTGCCCCATTTAGGAAAGTAGGATTTTATTTTTCTTTCTTGGTTATTTTTTAGTTTTTGTTTAGAAGTAGAAGACTCTTTCACATTTCTTGTCTTTTGACTTTTCAAAGTCAAAATTTTACTTGGAATGATATTTCTTTCTACTTACTTTCGTGCATTGTTGGTTGATCATTTTTGTGTTGTCATTGTGGTTGCAATGTGTGTGGTAACTACAAGCTTGACTATATATATCACCAACTAACCATTTTTTTGTAGGATCAAAATCCATGTTTCCCATCTTGGCACTCCTTTTAGGGGGAGTAACAAGCAAGGGGGAGCAAGTGCATTATTCCGCTTCGCTACTCTACTTTTTGTTTTGACAAAAAGGGGGAGAAATATATTAAACCTTCAAAACTTAATATGATTTTTATCACTTAAGTAAAACAAGTTTAATATAAATTTTTTTTTTAGTCTTAAACACCAAGATTTTGTGAGTTACTTAAAAACAAAGTTTATGTTTTGTCATCAACAAAAATGGAGAGATTGTTAATACAAATATCGCCTAAAAACATTATTTATATTTTACGATCTTTGCTATGTTTTGTTAACGATAAAATGTAAACTTTAGTTTCTAAGTAAAACATAATCTTAGTTTTAAAGACTTGCATAAACTAGACTTTTGCTACATTTTACATTTCATAAAACACAACACTTTTTATTTCTTAAAATAGAATTGTCACATCACATTTATGGCAAGTTTTGTCAATATACATTTATGGAAAGAAAATGTGTTTGACTTACTATGTGGTTGCTTGCAAGTTTGGTGTTTGACTAGATGTAATGAGATGTGACATTGTTTGGTTTGCAAGGTGTAATGAGATGTGACTTTGTTTGGTTTGCAATATTTATTGCAAAACCAACTGCAAGCCCGGCGGATCCCTGGGGGTACACGGGCGGAACCCGTCTGAGGGTTCCGCCATATCCGCCAGGCCTGCAGAAGGTTTTGCTATAAATACCAAGCCACTAGTTGATTTTTGGCTTATCACTCTACATCATATTTTACACACACACATTCATTCTTTCATCTAACCCTTTAACATTTCATATGTGAAGTTTCTTTTTGTAGCAAAAAGATTCACGAGCTCATTAAAAGTAACAAGTATTCAACACAACGTTGCAAGACTTGTTAGCTTAGCATTGTGTAGTTTACACTTCATTTGATTGTGTATTTTCTGTAGTGATCGGTTAGTATTTTAGTCCTCAAAATACAAAGTGTATCCGGAGTAGTTGTACCCTTGTAAAAGAACTAACGGGAGTGGTTGTACCCTTGGTAAAGAACTCGACATCTAGCTTAGTGTCGGTAAAAGTATAAGCGACGTGTAAGGTTTTCTCCGCCGGTGAAAGGAGCTTGTTGACTAGTGAAAGAAACTCTCGAGTTGGATACTCGGGGCGAGGACGTAGGGCAAGGAAAAAGAGTCCTTGTAGCCGAACCACGATAAATACTCGTGTTGTGGTTTGATCGTTTCTTTCATTTACTTGCATGTTATATATTGTGTTTGTGTATATATCTTTTATCAAATGGAAAGTTTCAAAGCTAACTAAACAAGTTAAAAAGATTTCAAACGGTAAACTATTCAACCCCCTTCTAGTTTTCCACAATGTCTTAATTCAATTTCAAGCTTATACTAAGAACCAGTCACACTTATATTTCATAGTGACATTGTTTATTAAATTTGATTGGTTGGTAATAGTGTCATAAGCCGAAAGGAGCATCGTTAATCAATCAATTGTAGCCATTTTTCTATAATTAGCTACCTTTTGTATTGACAATTTCTTAAGTAATTTGATTTAACAAGGAGTATATTGTGGTTGTTGGTAGGCTTGTGAAACTACCGCGAATCGAATCTATTGAGGTTGTGTGACTCTTGAATTGATTGATTGAGTATAATGCTTGTTCTTATCATTTTATGATTTTGACGAAGAGTTTGAGTCTTAAGAATAATAGATTGGAAAAACCTTCTAAAATTCATAATCGAGTTTTTAAGAAATTGTTGTCACAATTACGAAAATCCAAGTTCCCAAACTAGTCTAAGCAAGTGTTGTTTTTAATCATTTGCATTATTATCATATTTGCAATTTGCTTGTTTTCAATTTTGTGCACAATCAGTAGAACGATCTCCATCGATTATATAAGTAACATAACGAAACACACAAATCCTTGTGAACGATCTCGGTTCCATTTCATATCTAGCTACTAATGAACGAGTATACTTGCTCGTATATATTGCTACTAAGAAAGGTACTAATTCACTAATTCGTGTTTGTAAATTCCAAACTTGCTCTCGTACGCATCAGGCTACATGTAATCACCTCACATCATATCTATATACCACTCTATTTTCACTTCTCAGCCGTAATAGTCATCACTTAACCAACCAACAAACTTAATTTTGGATAAATTTAATAAATATTGAACCAAAATTAAACTTTCATTAAAATTAAAAAAAAAAAAAAAATAAAAAAAAAAATAAAATAAAAAAAAAGTTACATTAATAACTATAAACATAACACATAAAATAACAATTTATTGTTCTCCACAAGAAAGCATGCAAAATCCATAAGTCTTGTGATGCAACAGCTTCGACCAACATGAATAGCTCAGACCAACAGAACTCAATCCGTATGCCAGTTGATGAATTGTCGAGGTGCACTTAATCAATGAAGAAACCCCCAATCGTCGTCATACATTGAGTTTTGCGAAAAGTAAGCGGCAACTAAACAATCATGAGCACTATAACGATATCTATGTATGACATTCCTTGTAATTTTTGTGCTTTCATCTTTTTTGTTCTTATAATGCAACGCCGTACGATTGATAAATTCAAAGTTAATACTCCCTCCGTCCCATTTTAATTGTTCGCGGGCCCGAATTTGACCGTAAATATTTTTGTTTGTATTATATAACACTTGATGAAATTTATATCATTGAAAAGTTCGTTAAGTGTTATATAATACAAACAAAAATATTTACGGTCAAATTCGGGCCCACGGACAATTAAAATTGGACAGAGGGAGTACTATTAACTTCTTCGTTGGAAGAAGTAAACAAGAACAATTCGAAATGCATTTGGGTAAAGAAAATAGAAATATTGATTATTGGTTTGTGTATATAATGAAAGAAAGATGATATTTGAATTTTTGAAAAAAAAAATGAAACGGTAATCAGTTATTTATAGGTAAATATAATGATAAATTTTTAAAGAAAACGTATTTTTTTATATATATTAATGCTCAACACCCGACAGTAATAATAAATAATCTATATTACATATAATGCATGAAGCACTCTCTCTTCAAAATTTTCAGATTTACAAGAAATAATGCATGGTTTACAACACTTTAATGCACCCAATTTTCAGAATTACAACAAAATAAGCATATTGTACAACAAAAAACAGCGTGATGTCATTTTAAGACCAAAATTCTACTAAACAACATTAATGCTATTAAAAACACCTCTTCATCAAAAATTAAAACCATTTAAACACAACGTACAATAGCTTTTAAGTAAATACAAGTCATAAAACACAAAGCACAACTACGTAAAACACAATGATTTTAAGGCCAACAATTTATTCGACACATATAATTAATACACTAATTAATTCACCCATTCACCAAAATATATAATCATTTAACCATAATGTATAAGCTAATCAAGCTACTAAGCCAAGTACTTAAAAATAAAGTCATTAGGCTGGGCACAGTGGTCGGTCGACCGGACCGATCGCTCCTGCGCTGACCAAATAGCCGCCATTGCAACCACAAGATCGATGAAGGTCAGACGGCTCCAAAATTCACAAACCATTCACCCTCTCGACCAATTAATGCATTCCACAAAAGAAGAAAAAAATGTATCGTTATATATTAAAACAAAAACGAATATGAAACAAAAGAAGAAAAGAACAATCATCAATCAAGCCAAAACAAACATCAAACTTATTCCATCTATGGTCCACGAACAGAAAGTATAGAACAACAATAAAACCCAACATCTATATCTACCTCACTTCCAACCCAATCTCAAAACCACCATCATGGTCAACACAACATAAAACCTTAAAGAGAGTTTTCGTTTGATATTCAAGAAAAGGGTATGATTTTCTCGGATCAGTAAAGTGTAGATTGGCAAGGACACCTCAACCCTGTGTACAATAATGGTACCCATCAACCCTACCCATCAAAGGTTTGATGCCTGTGAAATACCTCCACCCAATACCTAACCATGCTGCGGAACGGAATCGAACACGCGTCCTTTGTTGGATCAAGACATCACATGGTTGGGCCCAGGCTTCTAAGGTAGCTGATGGATATCGTTAGAGCTTGTGGTCTCCAAGTAAGGACTTCCCGGTTAGTCACCCAACCCGGTACTACTCTCACATTGGCTCGCTTAACTTAATAAGCTTCACCCAGTGGACCACAAAGCCCTATGATGGGTATGATTTTCTTGCAAACATAGATTGTTGGTTATGTTTGGTTATCAAGATAAAGAAAGGAATAGTATGTGATGTTTGTGTGGCTGTAAATCATGGCTGCGTTTTTTTATTTTTTTATTTTTTATTTTTTTAGGGAAATTAGGGCAGAAATGAGGTAATTTATGTTTTGTAAACGTATTTATAAGTCCTAACATTTGAGTTATATACCGGTTTGGTTGTTAATTGGGCTGGTCAAATGATATCACAAATTGTTTGGTAATTTTATCATGGGCCTTAATAAATGTTGATGATTAAAGTTTATTTCGGCTGAAAATGGTTTTAGACTAATTACTAATTGAGCCGTATATTATTTGTATGGTATAGTTGATTTTGGGCTAATTTTGATATCTGGTTCATGTGAATAGTGTATATTAAAAATGAAAATGCAAGGGATATATATAGTGTAAAAAAGATGGATTTTTTTTAAAATAAAAATAAAAATATAAATGTCGGTCGCTTTACTATGCCTAAAAGGTCGCATATAGGTCAAAAAATTTAAAAGTGATTGTGCTAAATGAAAGAATCAAGATTTCTGTTTGTGGTAGCTTCGATTAAGAGTAAATGAAATTATACTACTGCTTTTTTATTTTTTTTTTATTGGTCCCAATATCATCTTTCGCGATGTATGAGGAGGTTGAGATGTAGACAGCCTTACCCCTACCTAAGATAGAGAGACTGCTTCCAGTTCTATCTAAGATAGGAAAGGACCTTCGGCCTTTTGTAGAGAGTGAGGATCAAACCATTGACCTCTAGGTTAAGATGCAACGGGTTTTTCAACTAATCCAACCCTAAAATTAATGTTATTTATAAAATAATCGTTAAAAAATGTGCCCGCGTAACATCACATTATCAGAAATGTAGTCACAGGGTACCTGCCGCCGCATCGCGCGGGTACCCTGCTAGTAATAATAACAATTCTACAGATTTGGTTTGGGTTTGTTTTGTACCAAAAATTATCTTATGTTCTCTCCTACTTTAAATTACGTTAACAACGTTTAAGGAAAGTAATAATAAAAAAACATAACTAAAAAATAAATAGTAATGATAACAATTTTTGTCAACCAATGGGCTTGTGGTCCACTGGGCATGTCTTATTCAGTTAAGCGTGCCTAGTGGAGAGTAGTTCCGGTTTGGGTGACCAAACCGGGAAGTCCTCCCTTGTGGACCACTGCCCTGTCGGTACGATTTCAAAGTCCTTCAATGAAGGTTTCAACCCACCAGGGTTCGAATCTGGAGAAGGCAGAGTTTACTTCAATTTAAGTGTCGTGCCTTCGGGCGGCTTAAGTTGAAGGTTTTCCCCCATCGGGTTTCAAATTGGACATGGATTTCCCTTAAAGAAAGTAACCGTTCAAAAAAAAAAAAAACAATTTTTGTCAAACTATCTGTCTTTTACGAAAAGAAAATGATTTTATAAAGGTTAAAATATATTATCTTCTTTAATAAAAAAAAAAATACAAGAAAAATAGAGTGGTGTTGTTTAGATTGAAGCAGGTGTCAAATATCAAACACAAACACCTCTCAGATCGATGTAAATACTGTACTTGTTCCTCCGGGACCGTCAAACCAATGGCCCCCACCTCTCAGCATCACTGCATCACCCACCTTACCTACGTACACGATTTTTTTACCTTCCTGTTACTTTTTTTAGATACATATTATTATAGTACTAGCAGGGTCCAGCGTGATACAGCCGTAGACATTTTCTAATTTAATTTTATCGATTAATAATTTATTTTATTTGTACGTTTTTAGTAATAGCTTTACTGATTAATTTTTTATGGCAAAAGTTTGATGAAATTTTGCTTTGTTTGTATTATTTTATTTATTATTTATTTTATGTTTTTGTTTTGTAGTTTGCTTGATTTGTACAATATGTGAACATATTTTAGTTTATTATGTTTTTTTTGACAATAAGTTTACGGATATCAAAAATTTCGTTTAGCTCGTGTCCGTTCGGGCTCGAGCCCGTTTGACCCGTGCCCATTCGGGCTCGAGCCCATTTGGCCCATTGCCCGTTCGGGCTTAAAAATTTGTATAATATGCTTTATTATTTGTATTAATGAAATTTAATGCAGGAATTGTGTTTAGAGGTGCAAGTCCCCGACCGGTTTTTTTTTTAACCGGTAGTAAAACCGGTGACCGGTTTTCACAAAACCGGTCCGGTTTTCTAAAACCGAACCAGTTAGACCGGTTATGAGTTTTCATAATATACCGGTTTTTTCCGGTTTTATATCCGGTTTTAAAATAAAACCGGTTTTATCCGGTTTTATTTGTTTTTAATAAAAAAAAAAGTAAAAAATGTTACCGTTTGAAAAAAACCGGTTTTAACCCGATTTTTTCAAAAAAATATAACCGTTTAAAAAAAAAAAAGTAGCCGTTTGAAAAAAAAAACCGGATTTAACCGGTTTTAACCGGTTTTTTTCAAAAAATATAACTATTTTTTTTAAAAAAAAAAAAAAAAAAAAAAAAAAGGTAGCCGTTTGAAAAAAACCGGTTTTAACCGGTTTTTTTTTTTTTAAAATACCGAGGCCAAACGGCTAGTGGCCATATGACCGTTTTTTTTGAATTTTTTGAGAGTTTTGGAGAGTTTTAAGGCACTATAAATAGAGGTAATGTGTTGGGGTTGAAAACACATAAAAAACAATCTCATTTCTTTCTCTAATCTCTCAAAAACGCTCAAAAATCGCTATTTCGTATTTTCGCTATAATGGAAAACTCACAATCACAACAAGCTTCCACTACTCCCTCCGTTGCTACTAGCAATGTCCGAAAACATTACACAAACGATGATGTTGAAAAGGTTAGACCAACCACCCGAAAAGGTGATGTGTGGACTAATTTCGATATGTGTGTTATGAAAGATGGTAACGTAAAAGCGCGTTGCCGAAAATGTGGGCATTTTTATGGCACCGGGTCTAACTCTACACTTAGGAATCATATTGGTAGTTGTAAGGCGGGTCAAAATACTAGTTCGCAAACTACTATTGGTGCGGATGGTCAAGTTTTTATATATGATGCGGATGCGCTTCGACTTGATTTTACGAAGTTTGTCATTCAACAAGGGCTTCCATTCAACCACTTCGACAACGTCAAGCTTACGGAGATCATCAAAAGGAGGCTACAACCGCGGTATCAACATGTAAGTCGTACTACTCTTAGAAGTGATGCTTTTAAATTATGGAAAACGGCTAAAAAAGAAATAATTGAAGGTTTTCGTAATTATAAATATGGTGTTTCTATAACTACGGATACTTGGACCGCACCACATGGTACGGCAAATTCTTATCTCGCCGTTACGGCTCATTAGTTTAATCCCGAATCTTGGTTATTAATGAAACGGACAATCGCTTTTAAAATATTTGGTTATCCTCATACGGGATGTAATTTAAGAAAAATTTTGCATGACACTTTAATTGAATATAATTTAGATGATAAAGTTTTTACGATTTCACTAGATAATGCATCAAATAATACTAGAGCTATGGACTTGTTAAAATTATGTGTAAAACCTATTTTAGATGGTGCTTTTTTTCATTCCCATTGTGTTGCTCATGTTATAAATTTATCCGTACAAGCGGCATTAAAAATATGTGATAGTTTATATACGAAATTTAGGGGTTTATTAGTATTGATATATAAATCGAGCAACGAACGACAAATAAACTATAAACGTTTTCGTAAACAATGTAATGAACAACCCCTAGGACCTTGCCTTGATATTAATACTAGATGGAATTCTACTTGCATGATGTTTGAAAATATATTACGACAACGTGCGACTTTACATGCTTATAATCAAAAACTTATTAATAAAAATTTGTCCAACATAATACTAAACGACCAAGATTGGGATCGACTAAATGAATTAACTATGTTTTTACAAGTTTTTAAAGAGGCAACAACTATATTATCGGGTGTTTATTACCCAACTAGCCCATTAGTTTTAAAACAAATTTATGCTATGACGGAAAAATTATATGATTTAAAAAACTCACCTTCACGAATGTTTAGAAAAATGGTTAAAATTATAAAAAAGAAATTTATAAAATATTTTGCTAGTTTACCTTTAGTTTTTACTTGTTCCGCCGCACTTAATCCATGTTTAAATGTTGGAGGTGTAGAACTTTTAATAAAAAAAATAATGGAAAATTTAGACTTATCTTTTGGGTTAGACGGTGATGACGTGGGCTATATAGAATCTCAAATTTTTAGATTTAACGATCATTTTCAAAAATTGTTTGGCATTTATGCAACAAAATATGGTCACCAACAAAACCCAATTGTTGACCAAATACGGGCCGGATCGTCCCAAATGACAAGAGACATTAATATAAACCTTTATAATTCTTTATTTGAAGACGCTACAAGGCGTCAACGATCATCGGCCCCAACAAGCGAATTGGGACAATATATGGCTACAAACTTTTTAAGAACTTTAAGTCCCAATGAGTTTGCAAACTTTGACATTTTGGCTTGGTGGAAAGAAAGGAAAATCCAATATCCGGTTTTATCCGCTATGGCTCGTGACTTATTAGCGGTCCAAGCTTCGACGGTAGCTTCCGAATCGGTCTTTTCGGTTAGTGGTCGAATTATATCGGATAGAAGGACAAGACTAACATGCGAATCCGTGGAAGTATGTGTATGTTTGAAAGATTATTTGGACGGAGTAGATAGGATACAACATGAATCGTCGTTGGATGATCCAATAATAGATGAAGATGTTGAAGAAGGTATAATAAGAGAAGAAGAAGAAGTGGGGATATCACCTTCGTCTTCGACTACGAATACCGAAGGCGAATTAGATGAAGGTGAGTTTGAAGAATTTGAAGTTGAAGATTTAGATGTACAAGATTTTTTGGAAGAAAATGATCTTGATGACGACTTGAGTGACTAGTTGAGTATAACGGGTGATGGCAATGCCGAAGCTCGATATACTTGATTACACTAATATGTTTTCGGGTGATGGCCATGCCGAAGCTCGCAAAATGTATTAGTATTTATATGTTTTTATGATTGTATTGTTTAAATAAAAGTTATGATTGTATTGTATAAATAAAAGTTATGATTGTATTTTTTTTGTTGTATAATTGTATTGTTTAAATAAAAGTTATGATTGTATAATTGTATTGTTTAAATAAAAGTTATGAGAATATTGTTTAATTATATGTTTGATAATTAACAATTTTATTAAATAAATGTTCGAAGCTTTTAGTAAAATTCCGGGAAAAAATGAACCGAAAAAAACGAACCGGTAAACAACCGATAAAAAATCCGAATCCGAACATTTTTAACCGAAAAAAGCGAACCGGTAAAAAACCGAAAAAAACCGATTCCGAAAATTTATAACCGAAAAAAACAGATTCCGAACATTTATAACCGAAAAAAACCGATTCCGAAAAACCGAAACCGAACCGAAACTGGTTATTCGAAAAACTGGTTTTTTTATAACTGGTTATTAAAAAACCGAAAACCGAAAAAAACCGATTTTTTTGCACCTCTAATTGTGTTTAAGTTGGTTGTACAATATGCTTGATAATTTATATTTATTATGTAAAGGGTGTTTTAATAAGTGTATTAATTGTATTTATTGACTATTTAATTAATTGTATCTAATATACATAATGATTAATTTTAATTTTAAACTTTAATAGCAAAAACAAAGTGGTGTGTACTTTAAGCTTCTAAACTTGTAAATGTCTAATTATATTTCATTTATGGTATTAATTGTTTAATTGTGTTTGAATCACTTGTACTTTAAGCTTCTAAACTTGTAAGACTTAATTTTAAGTATTCTAATTATATTAGTTCTTTATGCATTATAAGATAGTTAGACTATTTTAGTTTATATAAACAAAATCTGAAATTCATATAATCTGAAAACTTGCACGCTTACTCCATCTCCAAAACATCATGGCCTTCAAAATACTCTTTTCCCCCTCATATTTAAAGAATAAAGTATCAAAATTGATTTTTAACTATGCTTCAGAAAAAAAAAAAAAAAAAAAAAAAAAAAGCTTTGCTTAAAATCATCCGTATTTAAAGAATCACTATTCATTATCCAAATCGTTACGTATTGAAAGTTTATATTCAAAGTAGTGTAGATAGATAGTTATTCGAAGAGATAAATTAATTTGAGTGAGAAAATGTTTTGAGTTTAAAAGTTAGAGTACATAAGAAAAGTTCATTTAGGGACTAGTTTTTTATTACATAGTAAGGGACAAATCTCTTTCATCCATTTAGTTTGATCTAATGGTGAGGATTAACCTAAGATTAAACATGGAAACCTAAGTCCAGGTTTTTTTTTTTTTTTTTTTTCCCTATTTCTTTGTCTTTTTTATGATTCACTTTCTTTATACCTTTTTCTTTTTTTTTTCGCTTTTTTTTTTTCCAATTAACGTTATACATTTTTTCTTTTTTTTCTTCTTCTAATTCACATTTTTTTTTTTTTTTTTTTAATTATTATTTTTTAAATAAGTCAAGCTTTTCTTTTATAAATAAATTCACGATTTTTCCTCACTTTATTACGTTTTCGTCTGTTTTTGTCTGTTTTCACATGATTATATACGTTTTCAGACGTTTTTGTCCGTTTTCAGACGTGTTTTACCGTTTTTATACGTTTTCGTCTGTTTCAGACATTTTTGTTCGTTATTATACGTTTTCGCCCGTTTTTTTACGTTTTTGTCTGTTTTCAGACGTTTTTATCCGTTTTCGACAGTTTTTATATGTTTTCAGACGTTTTTGTCCATTTTCATACATTTTCATCCGTTTTTATACGTTTTGTCCGTTTTCAGACGTTTTCATACGTTTTTGTCCGTTTTCATACGTTTATATACGTTTTCGTCTGTTTTCATACGTTTTCATCCGTTTTTACACGATTTCATCCGTTTTTATACGTTTTCGTCCTGTTTCATATGTTTACATTTGTTTCCGTCTGATTTCATACGTTTTCTTCCATTTTTTTATGTTTTCGTCCGTTTTTAAACGCTTTCATCCTTTTTCCTACATATTCGTCTGTTTTCTTACATTCTCATTCATTTTCGTAGGTTTTCGTCCGTTTTTAATTTTTTTTGGCCAATTTTAGACGTTTTCATACGTTTCTGAATATCACAAGTGATATTCGGTGATACTCAGACGTTTTTGTCTATTTTATCCATTTTTGTACATTTTTGTCTGTTTTCAAACGTTTTCGTCTATTTTCATACGTTTCGGCAGTATTTATACGTTTTCAGACGTTTTTATCCGCTTTCAAACGTTTTCATCAATTTTTTACATTATCGTCTGTTTTCAGACGTTTTCGTCTGTTTTTATACGTTTTCATCTGTTTTTATATGCTTTCATCCATTTTTATCTATTTTTATACGTTTATAAACATTTTCGTCCATTTTTATGTATTTTTCTCTGTTTTCAGACGCTTTCGTCTGTTTTCATACTTTTCAGCAGTTTTTATACGTTTTCGTTCGTTTTCATCAATTTTCATACGTTTTTGTCTCTTTCCAGGCGTGTTTTTACGCTTTCATATGTATTCGTTCATTTTCATATGTTTTCGTCCGTTTTCATACATTTCTGAATATCACAATTGATATTCTTAATATCACAAGTGATTTTCTTTGATATTCAAAATATCACTTGTGATATTAATAATATCAATTGTGATATTCAGAAACGTATGAAAACAAAAGAAAACGTATGAAAACGAACAAAAACAGAAGAAAACTGAAGAAAGTGAAAAAAACTTGAATTAAAAAAATGTGAAAATTACTTATAATATTCTGAATAACATTTTTATTTTCTGAATATCACTTTTGATATTCAGAATATCACTTGTGATTTTCATGTTACAAAACATTAGTTGAACATCACTTGTGATATTCGGAATATCACTTGTGATTTTTTGAATATCACTTGTGATTTTCTGAATATCACTTGTGATTTTCTGAATATCACAAGTGATTTTCAACTAATGTTTTGTAACATGAAAATCACAAGTGATATTCAGAAAATTACAAGTAATATTCATGTTACAAAACGTTAGTTGAAAATCACGTGTGATATTTAGAATATCACTTGTGATTTTCATGTTACAAAATATTAGTTGAAAATCACTTGTGATATTCGGAATATCACTTGTAATATTTAGAATATCACTTGTGATTTTCTGAATATCGCTTGTGAATTTCATGTTACAGAACAATTGTTGAAAATCACTTGTGATATTCAGAATATCACTTGTGATATTCAGAGTGATATTCAAAATATCACTTTTGAAAAAACGTGAATTAAAAAAAGCGTGAAATCACTTGTAATATTCTGAATATCACTTGTGATTTATATTCAGAATATCACTTTTGATATTCAGAATATCACTTGCGATATTCTGAATATCACTTGCGATTTTCCTGTCACAGAACATTTGTTGAAAATCACTTGTGATATTCAGAATATCACTTGCGATATTCAGATATCACTTGCAATATTTTGAATATCACTTGCGATATTCTGAATATCACTTGTGATTTTCATGTTACAGAATGTTAAAAATCACTTGTGATATTCAGAATATCGCGAGTGATATTCAATATCACTCACGATATTCTGAATATCACAAGTGATATTCTGATAATCACAGTATATCACTTGTGATATTTAAAAAGGTATGAAAACGTCTGAAAACATTTAAAAACGAACAAAAATGAATGAAAACGGACAAAAACGTATGAAAACGGACAAAAATGTATGAAAACGAACGAAAGAAAACGTAAGAAAACGGACAAAAATGAATGAAAACAGATGAAACCATATGAAAACGTATAAAAATGGACGAAAACGTATAAAAACGGACGAAAACATATGAAAACTGACGAAAACGTCTGAAAATGGACAAAAACGTAAGAAAATGGACGAATATATATGAAAACGGACGAAAACGTATGAAAACGGGCGAAAAAAATTCAAAAACAGATGAAAAACGTAAGAAAACGGATGAATATATATATATATATATATATATATATATATATATATATATATGAAAACGGACGAAAACGTATGAAAACGGGCGAAAACGTAAGAAAACAGACGAAAACGGACGAAAACGTATAAAACCGGACGAAAACGTATTAAAATGGACGAAATGTATGAAAACGGGTGAAAATGTAAGAAAACAGACGAAAATGTATGAAAACGAGCGAAAACAGACGAAAACGGACAAAAATGTATGAAAACGAACGAAAACGTAAGAAAACTGACGAAAACGTAAAAAACCGACGAATATGTATGAAAAACGAAAAAAACGTAAAAAAAAATTGCCAAAAAAAAAAAAAAAAAAAAAAAAAAAACTTGAATTAAAGGAAAAAAACGTGAAGTTAAAAAAAAAAGAAAGAAAAGAAAAAAGGAAAAAAATGAATAAATAAGATAGACAAAAAGGACAAGAAAAAAAACATGGACTTAGGTTGTCTTATTAAATCTTAGGTTAATCCCCACCATTAGATCAAACTAGATGAATGGTGAGTATTTGTTCCTCAGTTTATAACAAAAACTTAGTTTATTAAATAACTCACCTATAGAGTATATAATCAGAGATAACATGTTTTTTGAGTAGGAATGTACAGTCATCTCCAATCTTGTCCTCCAGGGACGGAACTAGAACAAAGTATAACCGGATGCATAAATTTTTTTGTAAGTATACTAACTAAATAATACTAAAAACACATTTCGATGGACCAGATGTATTTAAAAAAAACGATGTTATTTTCAAAAGATTAACACTACATTAAAAAAATTCATAGGTGCCTCGGAACCGACGGAAACCCCTAGTTCCATCCACGCCCTCAAAACCCTTTTTTTTCTTCATATTTAAAAGATGGAGCAAATGAAATCTCTAAAGTCTCTAACAATGCTTCTTATTTGAAGATTTCATTTATATATATATATATATTTTTTAACATTGATAAATATCCTCATATTTGGAGCATCGTTATTCATCCTCTAAAAACATAAAATGATACATTATATGCATTAAGTGGTGTAAAGATTAAGTTATTGGTTGAAAATAAATTTCAGTAAAATATTTTTGAAGTTGAAGTTTGAAGATATGGTTGGAGAAGACAAATTTTTATGAGAGGAATGTAAGTAAAATTTATTTATTATTATTATTATTATTATTATTATTATTATTATTATTAATTTGAAGAATTTATACCGTATGTGATTGGATATGACCTAAGCATAAGATGCTACTTTTCCTTTATATTTGAAGATGTTTTGAATTACATGGTTGAAAATGTTCTTAGTTCTTACCATTAAAAATCAACTTACCATTTTTGTGAATTTCTATCATTCTACGCAAATATTTTGTCTTTGCTAACGAAACTACGAGCAATATAACCATTCTTTCGATTTACATAAAGGTGCAAGGCAAACAAGTAACAAGCTGCGCCGCTAACAATGATGATTGTTTGTCTTCGAGACGTTAGTAAAGCCGGCTTCCTTTGTATGTATTGTAACAGGGAGGGTAAAAGTTGGGTGAGAAGGATAATATGTGAGAGCAATGTTTTCAAGATCGTGATCCTACCCTGGATCGTTTTCGTCTTTGCAAGATCGTGATCGTAAGATCGGATAGAGATCGTAAGATCCTGCTCTAATGTTATTTCTTAATAGTTTTTTATAATATTATACAAATGTACAAAATATTATACATTATAGACAATGTTTCATAGAAATATTGTCCTAAATTATGATTACGAAGTGTTTAAAAATATTAACATGTTACAAAAAGACAACCCATAAATTTATAATTTTTTAGTTTGTAATCCGATAAAAGTAAGATCGGATCGGATTAGATCTTAAGATCGTATTGTCAAGATCGGGATCCTATAAGATTTTAAGCTTGCAAAGATCCTATATGGGATCCGGATCATTTTTGCTTTGCAGTATCGTAAAATCTTAAGATTTTAAGATCAGGATCGAGATCCTGACAACTATGTGTGAGAGGGTGTATGATTAACAAGACTTTTGTAATAATGTTATATGATGACGTATAGCCTACATTTGGGCCGCAAGCCCAAATGATAGACATTACTTACACTTAAACCCATCACGAATGGGCTACCATGACAAATGGTATGGGCCGCAGTATTAATACTTTGGGCCCATGAAGCACAAAGGCCCAATCTAACTCACCGGATATCCGATAAGGATTATCTATTCAAGGAATAGATATCCTTACCTCGGATAAGCACCATGCGTGCGAAGAGTAAGGAGCAAGAAACACGGTTTCTTAGCCCTATATATAGAATCATACGATTCTCATCCCAGGTACGATTCACATAATCCCTAAACTCTTCAACCAAAACCTAAATTCGATTACTTACTCTCACGCCGGAGTCTAATCGGGGGAGACAATCCCTCGATAAGCCTAACGGTGTTGTTTATTTTCTTAGTACGCAAGTAACAAAGTGCTAAGGAACGAATTGATATAAGAGCAAAGCCCAACAATCAGGTACGCCCAACTTTTGTATCAACAAGTGGCGCCATCCGTGGGACCCTACAACGAACTAGAATGACGAAACATAAGAATTCAAGCCAGCGGACTCCGCAACCAGAAAAACGTGACCATCTGAGGAAGAATCAACAAGATCCAACCTCTAGACAAGTCGCTGGGACAACCAGCACACCTGGTCACCACGAGCCAGGGACAACCCAACCTCCCCCAGCGGTAGAACTACCCAGGATTACTCTAGAGGTCCCCAGCGTTGAGGAACTCCAACGCACCCTCTTCACCACCCCTCATCAGGCTACACCCGCAGTGAACAACACTGCGCCGCCAGGCGCGCCTGAACGAAACCGGGCGTCCCATACCGAGGCAGAGATCCTTGCAACGACTGAGGACATACCCGATCTAACTTTGGGTAATTTTGTATCCCAAAATTATGAAACCCTAACCGCCCTCATGCAGGAAGAAGCGGCAAGAAGAGCAGGCGCAAATCTGCAAACCCGACTTAATCTTGGTCCAGAACGCGAACCATCACCACCGCGCCACCCGCGAGGAAGACGTACAGAACGTACCTCTGTCCACGATAGGTTAGGTGCGGTACCTGACTCACAAAACTCTGGAGACAGCGGTAGGCGCACCAATGTCCATTCCAGACTTGGCAGTCGGGGAATACACGATCGATTAGGGCCTCAGCATTCGCCAAGCCAAGGATCTTCCAAACCTGAAAGTAGGCGAATACAAGATAGATTGGGGAGGAGGAGATCCCCAAGCAGAGATCCCTCAGGCTCCTCTTCTGAAAGGAGCAGGCGCAAACGCCGTAGGAGAGATTATTCTTCCTCCAGCGATTCCTCGGACAACGAGGATAAAGAAACAGGGCACTGGAAATCAAAAGGAAGACGTCGCGAGGAGGAGAACGAGGATATGTCTCTCCCATGGCGACGCCATAAAATTGATGCGTTCACACGTCGCATAAGTGATTACTCAGACGACAGGCGCAGGCGCATGCCCACTAATGTGAAGACATACGATGGAACAGGTGACCCAGACGACCACCTAAAAATTTTTGAGTCAGCCGCAACTATCGAAAATTGGCCACAGCCTGTGTGGTGTCACATGTTTAATTCCACATTGGTAGGGAACGCGCGCACATGGTTTAGCAAACTCCCACGTAGGAGTATAGGCGGCTTTGAGGAATTACGAAAAGCATTCCGCCACAACTTCACCCAGCGAAAGAAGTGCGCTAAAAATCCTGTAGAATTGGCAAGGGTGAAGCAACGGCAAGGGGAATCAACCAGCGCCTTTATGGAGCGCTTCAAGGATGAGTGCATACAAGTCAAAGCATGTCCCGAAATACTAAAAATTTCAGGATTCATGAATGGAATTAATAATCCAGAACTCATCCGAAAGCTCAATGATAGAGTTCCACAGTCTTTCGATGAACTCACAAAACGCACCAGATCCTTTATACAAGGAGAAGCAGCTGCTGCGGATAGCAAAAAAGGATATTCAAACTATAGGCAACAAGAACAGCCGCAGAGACAATCCAACGATCAAAACAATAACCGCGGCAGGAACTACCGCAGTGGAAGAGACAACGACAAATATACTCTTCTCACTAAAACTCCAAGGGAGATATTTGCGACAGAAGGTGCGAACTTCCCAAGATCACCACCAATTAAAACGGCAGAAGAAAAACGCCAAGGTAGTGGATACTGCGAGTACCACGGCCAAAAGGGCCATACAACTAACGAGTGCGTCCAACTGAAACAACTAATCGAAAAATTAGTGAGAGAAGGAAGGATGGACCACCTCGTAAAAAACATCAAGGAAGGAAAAGAGAGACAGAGAAATGGGGGCAAGAAAGAACCCCCAAAGGAAAAGGCTGATACTATATACATGATACAATCATGGCAGCGCAAAATAAAGCAAAAAGTCAGCCAAAAATTCTCTCCAGAAAAAGAGATATCCTTCCCTACAATAGCTGCGGACAACGCAGTCGTGGAACCTCTAACCATTGAAATACACACAGGGGGACACGACATCCACCGCATGTATATTGATGGAGGAGCATCCGCAGACATTATGTATGATCACTGCTTCAAAAGGCTGCGACCTGAAATCCAAAGTCAGTTGACACCAGCTACAATGTCACTAACAGGATTCACAGGAGAAAAGATTTGGCCCACGGGGCAGTTACGCTTATTGGTGGTCGTAGGAGATGAACAACACTCAACCGCTACATGGATAAATTTTATGGTAATAAAGTCTCCTTCACCATACAATGGTATAATTGGAAGACCGGGAATATCATCCATGCGCGCAGTACCATCCACAGCACACGGAATGCTCAAATTCCCAGTTAAAGGAGGAGTGGTCACTCTCTACAACACAACGGTACCACCAAGAGAATGCATCGCAGTAACAACTGAAGCAGAGACTATTCCAGAACAGCGCACGGAAAAATCGCCAAATTTAAAGGTCGCTATTCACCCAGATTATCCGGAACAACAAGTTTCGATCGGAGGATCTTTATCTGACAAAGGTAAAGCATCCGTATGCGCACTCTTGCAAAAGAACCTAGACATCTTTGCATGGGAACCAAAGCATATGACGGGAGTACCTCCCTCTATCACAGAGCACAAGTTACAAATCCGACAAGGATACCCTCCAATACGACAAAAGAAGCGCGGCCAGGCACCAGATCGTGCAAAGGCTATTTTGGAAGAAGTACACAAGTTAGTAGACGCGGGCATCATGCGCGAAGTGTACTACCACGACTGGCTTTCAAACCCAGTTATGGTAAAGAAGAGCGATGGTAGTTGGAGGATGTGCGTGGACTTCACGGACCTCAACAAAGCATGCCCGCAGGACTGCTATCCACTGCCAGAGATAGACTGGAAGGTCGAGTCCTTATGTGGGTACCCCTTCAAGTGCTTCCTAGACGCATATAAAGGGTACCATCAGATCCAAATGGCAGTGGAGGATGAAGAAAAAACAGCTTTCCACACCAGTCAAGGGGCATACTGCTACACAAAAATGCCTTTTGGCTTAAAGAACGCAGGCGCGACATACCAACGGCTGGTGGACACAGCTTTCGAAAAACAAGTAGGCCGCAACT
This sequence comes from Artemisia argyi, assembly GCA_030686995.1. Lineage (NCBI taxonomy): Eukaryota > Viridiplantae > Streptophyta > Magnoliopsida > Asterales > Asteraceae > Artemisia > Artemisia argyi. The sequence continues at coordinate 139,186,044 of CM060683.1, read as the reverse complement.
TGGAAGTCTACGTTGACGACCTTGTTATAAAAAGCCATACAGAGGACGAATTGGTGCGCGACATCGAGGAAACATTCCGAACGTTGGGGCGGATAAACATGAAATTGAATCCAAAAAAGTGCACCTTTGGCGCAACTGAAGGCATGTTCCTCGGATATTTGATAGAACCCGATGGAATCAAACCATGCCCAGAGAAGACAAAGGCTGTTATTGATCTCCCCTCCCCGCGCACACTCAAAGAAGTCCAGTCACTAAATGGAAAGTTAGCAGGGCTGAATCGCTTCTTATCTAAGTCAGCGGACAAATCCCTTCCCCTCTTTAAAACACTCACGAAGTGCACAAAAAAGGGAGACTTTCGCTGGACTAGCGAAGCAGAAGAAGCTTTTCAACAACTTAAACACCATCTGGCATCTCTTCCCAAACTCGTCGCACCGCGACCAGGGGAAGAACTAATCATGTACTTATCAGCAACCCATGGAGCAGTTAGCGCAATACTATTGACAGACAGAGACTCCGTCCAGACACCCATATATTTTGTAAGCAAGGCCTTGAAGAAAACAGAGATTAACTATAATGCTATGGAAAAGCTGGTCTTGGCTCTAGTGTTCGCATCCAAAAGACTGCGCAGATACTTTCAAGCGCATCCAATAGCTGTAATCACTGATCAGCCAATTAAACAAGTTATCTCCAAACCGGATGCATCAGGACGCTTACAAAAATGGAGTGTACTGCTAAGTGAGTACAACATCTCGTACAGGCCGCGCACTGCAATCAAAGGACAAGTCTTAGCTGATTTTATCGTGGAGAAGCCAGATAGTGACAGCCCAACATCTGCAGCTAAAATGGACCTACAAGAACCTTGGACACTGTTCACCGATGGATCCTCATGCGCAGATGGATCAGGCGCAGGCCTTATTCTTACAAATCCAGAAGGTATGGAATTCACCTATGCGCTACGCTTTGAATTCACAGCCACAAACAATGAGGCAGAATATGAAGCCCTACTAGCCGGACTACGCATAGCAATCCAACTGGGTGTACGCAACCTAGAAGCAAACGTAGATTCGCGCCTAGTGGCTAACCACGTGCTAGGTGAATACGAAGCCAAGGATGACCACATGATCCAATACCTGGATAAGACAAAATCTTTGATAAAAAACTTTGATAGGTTCACAATAAAACAAGTACCTAGAGGAGATAACAGGAAGGCGGACGCACTCAGCAAGATTGCATCCACAAGCTTCGCACACCTTTCAAAACAGGTATTGGTGGAAACCCTAAAGAACAAGTCAATCTTGGATATGGAGATATCAACGGTGATAGAAGAACAAAATCCTACGTGGATGACACCTATCATCGAATTTATTAGCAAGGGAATCCTACCCCACGATAATAAAGACGCTCGAAGAATACGGCGCACAGCGCAACGATTCGAACTACGCGACAACGTACTCTACCGGCGATCTTTCTTACAACCATGGCTCAGATGTGTTGGACCCCTCCAAGCAGACTACGTACTCCGCGAAATTCACGCTGGGTCGTGTAGTATGCACGCAGGGCCACGATCCGTGGTGGCAAGCGCTCTAAGGTCAGGATACTATTGGCCAACAATGCACCGCGACGCACGCGATCTAATAAGAAAGTGCAGCAACTGCCAAGTACATAGGCCTATTCCGCGCCGACCACAGCACGAGCTAACACCAATCACCTCACCCTGGCCATTTTACAAATGGGGTATTGACATCGCAGGACCTTTCCCCGTCGCAGCTGGAGGAATAAAGTTCCTCATCGTAGCCATAGACTACTTCACAAAGTGGATCGAAGCAAAAGCAGTGGTGAACATTACAGGAAACCAAGTCAAGCGCTTTGTTTGGGACAATATTGTCTGTCGCTTCGGCCTACCAGGCGAGATCGTATCAGACAACGGAAAACAATTCTGTGATAACCCATTCAAAGATTGGTGCGCACAATTAAACATCACACAACACTTTGCTTCAGTCAAACACCTACAAACCAATGGCCTAGTTGAGCGCGCTAATCGCAGTCTAGGCGAAGGCATAAAAGCGCGCCTTGACAGACATAAAGGAAGATGGGTAGATGAGCTCTCGCATGTCTTGTGGGCGCATCGCACGACAATCAAAACCAGTACTGGCGACACGCCATTCTCCTTAGTCTATGGAACAGAAGCCGTCATACCAGCCGAGATAGGAATGCCAACTATACGCACGGCAGAGGTCAACGTCACAACAAATGACGAGGAACGACGCATAGACTTAGATATACTGGAAGAAAGACGCGAACGCACAGCTATACGTGAAGCAAAGGCTAAGGCAAAAATGAAGAAGTATTATGATGCAAAAGTCAAAAACACTTCATTCAGACCAGGAGACTTTGTTTACCGCGCCAATGACGCGAGCCACGTAGAAGACACAGGCAAGCTCGGACCCAAATGGGAAGGACCTTACGAGGTCACAGACGCGCTCGGCAACGGCGCATACAGATTGCGCGATATGGAAGGTCACGACCTAACGCGCACTTGGAACATCTGTAATCTCAAAAGATGTTACTTTTAGGCTACGGCCCTTACACAAACACACTCACACCCTACGAGGTGGCCAATAAGTGTTTGTCTCTCTTTTCTTTCTTAGGAATTATGTTTTCCATTTTTTTCAATAAACTTGCAAGTATTAATAAAATGTTATGGTTTCTAGCTAACTCCATAGCGCACTTTTACTTTATTGCATATATGTCAATATTGTCTATCTTATATTTTTGCCTACATGGCGTGCATGCACCACTTAAAGACCCACGAAGGCATAAAGGATGAGTTAACCTACTAATTTACTCGTTGAATAAGAGGGTTGCAAACCCATCAACATTGGATCACGTATCCTTGCTAAGCGCCTTACTCTTGAGACGTCAAAGTAAGTTTCACATGCGCACCCCACGACGGATGCGCATATACCAAGTACACCGTACGAGCTTAGCAATATAACGAGCCAAGACACTTGGTCAAAAATAAAACTTAGCAAACAATGCAAGTATACTTAAGTCACGCACTTAAAAAACTTAGTCGAAAATAAAACTTAGCAAACAATGCAAGTATACTTAAGTCACGCACTTAAAAGACTTAGTAAAATAATCAAACTTAGCAAACAATGCAAGTGTATTTAAGTTACGAGCTTATAACAAAATGTATCTTATTCCATACTTATTAAATTACAAGGAAAAATACATAAGTTCACAAACAACCTATATGCTATGGCGATGATCATGGCTCTCTTCTGGAGCGGCGGAACTCCCCGCCTCCTTCAGCTTACTCAAGGTTATAGCATCCTGGAGCGACACAGTTGGAACACTCACGGCAACGCCATCAGATCGAGGAAGGTGCGCAGCACCGATGCCGCACATCACAGCCTTGCCCTTAATGCCCTTCTTTATGGCAACCCTTTGCTCATGACGCTCTAGCACCTCCTTCAAAGGGACTTCCTTCTCCAGTGCAAAAGGCTTGAGGATATCACGGGGCCGCGCAAAAACTGGGACTTGAAGCTGCGAGACATCAGGTTTGAGATAATAATCTACCTCCTCTTCAGCATTCTCCCCAAGATGACGCTGCAACGTCAGACCCGCCATGAGCACATCTATGGGGTCATCTTGGTCGCGCTCCAACCTCCCTATATGCGGCAACTCAAGAACCTTCAGCCCCGCCATCGCCTGCACCAGCTCATTATATCAACATTATATAATGAAGGTTGATGTGTCTATTTTGTCTTCAATATCTTCGCAGCATTCTTCAAATCTAAAACAAAGATTTTGTTTCGTAAAAAAGGAATAAATTATTGTTTTCAACAACTAAATATTGATGTTCAAAAAAAAAAAAAAAAAAAAAAAAAAAGTAAATATTTGCTTTAAAAAAAAAAGTAGTAAATTTTTATGAAGGACAAAATATATTATAGAGTGGTTTTTTATAAGTTTTATAGGACCTATTGTTCCAGCATTAATATCACTATAACAAGTAACAACAAGAGAGATCGTCTATGAAAAGTTCTATGAATGAGGCATGTTCATGGCATTTAGAGAGTGCCTGGTGTTATGAGACATATGCCTACATTATCTTCCGGATCATAAAATGCTATTAACTTGATTAGCACCCACCGACGTCTTTTGCTATTAACTCATTGTTTATTTCATATATATGGAACATGTTTACGTTTGTTGTTTTCTTATTCTCTCATTTTCATATTTCTTTGCAACACAACTAAACACTCATTTTTTCAACAAAACAAAAACAAAGTCAATTTAAATGATTTAGAATATAAGCGTAAGATATTTAACTGTAATGAAACAAAAACAAAGTCAACCTAAAATGAAACCGGTTGTAGGAGATGGTACACACCTAAAATGAAACGGGTTGTAGGAGTGATTAAGTGATTTTGAATATAAGCGTAGGATATGTAACTGTAATGAAACGGGTTGTAGGAGTGATTAAGTGATTTTGAATATAAGCGTAAGATATTCAACATTAATAGCTTGATGAAAAGTGATTTAGAAGGTATGTCTTGTCTCTTTTATCTTCATGAATCAATACATGGTAAACACCTAAAATAAAACGGGTTGTAGGAGTGATTAAGTGATTTTGAATATAAGCGTAAGATATTCAACAGCAATAGCTTGATGGAAAGTGATTTTGAAGGTATGCCATGTCTCTTTTATCTTCATGATTTAGAAGGTATGCCATGTCTCTTTTACTCCATCCATTCATTCACTCACATATCAGATTTACATTTAAGCAACAAGCATATGTTGGTAGACCATATGGTTGTTTACAATGAATTTTCTAATTATTATTATTATTATCGAACTTAAAAATGATTCGATTTTTAAAATAAACAAATATGAACGTATTCGGAACCAAAGTATTTAGATTGTAAACTTATAGTTGCTTAAAAACGCATATTTGTTTTCAAGTCAAGTGTTTCAATTTAATAGACCACATGACACGACAATTTTTGCTTTTCTATCTATTACAGCCGCTAAATGCACTTAACACTTTTATACGTTTTATACCATTCTTACAATTTACATAGACTCTTATCAACAACTTACCTTTTTTTCTTCATTTTTACCTGCTCATGGACTGAACGTGGATTTCTCAATTGTTTGACGTTAACTGCATACCTTTGCTATTCAACACATCTACCTGGTGGACAATATGATTCATGCACGTTTATTTGCTTACTATTTACAAACTATGTTGTTTATCGTATCTACCTGTTTATCGAATAAATCACATATTATCGTATCTAATGCTCAGATTTGGACACAACATCCGAATGGACATTTATTATTCTAAATAGTCATTTATCGTCGTCCAACCTTCCAAAATTATGTCATTGTTTATTTGATATTATTAATGGAACAAATTTACGTTATTGCTTTTCTTATCATCGCATTTTCTCTATTTCTTTAAAAAATAACCCGGTGTCAACAGTAGAGCTGGCAAATCATGTCTTAACAGGTTTGGAGCGTGCAAATAACATAAGTTTCAAACATGAAAATGACTCGTTTAGCACATGGTTTTGGTGGTTTGAGTATGACAGTTATACGTTTTATGTATAAAAAAAGTTAAATATTGAACCCTAGAATACTAAAAACAATTATTTTAAAAAATAAAAAAATTGCATAGTACATTTTTTCCCTTAACAGGTCTTAACAGGTGACTGGCTCCAAACGGTCAACTAAATTGACCAGGTGATGGTCAACAAAGTCAGACTGCCTAGAGTCAATCTCCGTGGAAGTATAGGTGTTTTCCCAGGTCGTTATGTCCCGACGAGGCATGCAAAGGTATCAAAACGGGGTTTGTGATCGGGTGAATTTGGATAGAAAGGGGTTTGTGATTGATTACACTACTGAAATGTTCAAGGAAATAGCTTAACTAAGCTATATTAACAAGATTGTAACTTTGGAAAAACCAGAAGCGTTTAAAACCTAAAACGCGTACGTTCAGTTTAAATTTACGTGAACGTATGATGCGTGGGAATCGCAACAGGCTTTACCTCTCGAGGGATCTCGAGAAGCTTACAACCCCCACCAGGCAGTGTACCTGATCGTTGTAGTATAGTATAGTGACAAGTACCGGGGGATTGATTGTTCAGCTTAGGAATAGTGTCGCTAGGATTAGAAAGCCTAAATACTAGTTCTAAAGGTGAGGGATGATTATTTTTGTATTTTTATATTTTTATGAAAGCAAGTAAAATCTCGGGGTTTAAAGGATTTGGGCGGAATTAGTTGCTATTCAACTAACCCAATACTAAGATGCAATCAAAATAAAATACTAAAAATGAAATTAAGCTAATTAAACTAAGGTTGTGAGCAGTAATTGGAGAAAATGTGTTTACTTAGATTTCACTACTCCCTAGATATCTTTTACACGTTAATTACTTGTTATAATTGCATGGATGACGGATCGTATTCCTTAATACCATTCATGGGGTGGCACACATAACTCCCCAATTCTATGAGCTCTTATCTCCTCCTACACCATGCCCAACACAACTATAGGAATTGTAAACAGTGGCTCATGCATTAAATACAACCAATAAAGACCTAGTGCGCCTCGGTTCATGTTTCTTAAGACGTTCAAGTATGTTACCATTTGGAGATCTGCCAGTTTTCTTAAGCCTAACATATAAATCATTCATCCAAGACAAGAATAAACAAGTAATCAACACATAATCAATATCTAGGTTTCATTAGATCTAAGCAAACACAAAAGAGATCTAGCCTAGCATGATAGAATTAAGACAAGAACAAGATATAGACAACCAACATATAGACATATTGATTGAATTAGAAGAACACTTATCTTGATTAATCATGCAAGGTATCAAGGGGTTGGAACCCTTGAAAAACCTGTAAAGTTACACCAAAATCGTACTTAGGGTTTCTCCCAAAACTTCTCTATTTTAATGTGTGAAAATTAGAAAACTATATATAGAAAAACAGGTCTGACGGCGTCAAGACAAACAATGTGACGCCGTCACCTCGCCGCCAAAACTCTCCTCGGACTGCCTAGATCCACTTCTGACGCCGTCAAGACTTAAGTACTTCCAGGCCGTCATGACTCTTTTACTCTTGACGCCCTTCCTACGTGACGCCGTCAAATCCGTTCTGGGTCGTCATGGAAATTCATGAGATTTGCTCTTGACGCCGTCAAGATTTTGCTCTTGACGCCGTCACCTACTGTTCCCAGCATGAAAAATTAAGACTTTGGCGTTTTCTTCACTTTTATGCTCCAAAAAACGTCCGAATTGCTTTCTTTTCCAGATTTCTCTCCCAAAGTACCTAAAATCACAAAAGGAACGATTTAGGTCAATATTTGATCAAATAAATTCGGATTCGGGTTTAAATGACCCCCTAAAAGTGGTTCATTTTTCGCCTCATCAACGTACAAAATAAAAAGTGAAATCTGAAATCTGAAAACCCTCAGGGGTTGAAAATGCCTAAGGATGGAAGAAAATTTTTAGAAAAAGAAAAGGAATTTTTACACTAAATAATTATTTATTATTAAATAAATACTATTTAATACTAATTATTAATATTTAAATAACTTAAATTCAATATAATATTAATTTAATACTAGAAAAATGAAAATTAAATTTCCAAAATTATAAAATAACTAAAAACAAATTTTAAAATTAAAAATATGTCTTTTTTGTGGATTTTATATTAATTAATTACTAATTATATTAATTAAACTATTTAAAGTATTTTTAAATTACTAATAATACTAAAAGTGACTAGAAAATTTTAGAAAAATTTATAAATCTAATTAACCATCTCAGGAATCCTAAAAAATTATAAAAAGTTTCTAAAAATTATATTTAGACTATTTAACTAATTATATACTTATTTATTAATTAATATAATTTAACTAAATTAATTAAGAAATTAGAAAATGAACAGTAGAAATTCTAGAAAAAAATTCTAAAATTATTTTATAACATATAAAAGCTAGGAAAAATATAAAAACTAGGTATTACTTGATGAAATCTAATTTTGCTATTTAATACTTTAATATTAATTAATAATTAATAAAACTATTATTAAATCTAATAATTACTAAATGACAAAATAAAATTCTGGAAAAATTTCTAGAAATACTTTATGATAAAGGAAAATTAATAAAAATATAAAAATGCAGGTTACTTAATAAAAAGCTAAAAAGAAAATTAAAAAGATAAATTAAATTAAATAGAAACTATCACTTATTTTTAAATTGGAATTTTCTGGTTTTTCTTTTAGAAAACTATTTTAATACTAAAATTAACAAACTTTAATAAAGACAAAAGCTATGGAACTTAAAAATAAGCTGTGTGGAATCACAAGTCCTTAACAGGTTGTGTTTTTAACTTATTAGGACTTATTGATTATTGAAAAAGCTATGTTTAAGCTACAATATGATCAAAATAAGCTAAGACAGATAATTCAAACTTGAAATGATACAAATATTCTGAAATAAACACAAAGATAAGCTGGTATGAGCAAATAAGCAATCCCAAGATACCGTAGACCAAAACAGGCAAATAGGCACCCTTTGCAGGCTTGTGGGGCCCACAGAAGAGTTTGTAAGTCCAATCTAAGGGCTTATCTAAAAAGTCAGCTTATTAAGGTTTCCAAAAAGCTAGGGGTCATACCCTGGGTCCCACTAATGAGTTCAGGAGAGAGCCTTAAAGTTGGGTGTTTATGCTGATTACTCAGCATAGGGTCTGTGAACAGGTTTCCTACTAGGCCAAAATAAGCTATGGGGCAAGGATGTGAGATCCAAAATAAGCTCTAATCTAATAAGCTACACTAATAAGCTCCCTAAAAAGCCATGATTTGGATCCTGGGTCCCACTAGTGAAGACAGGAGAGACCTTGGAATTTGGCTTGTTTAGGACTAAGGCATGGTGCAGGGCAGATGTGTTAGTGGACAGGCCGCTTTAAGCCCCATTAAGCTAACAAAAGAAATATAAAAATTAATCTAAAATTAGTCTACCAAACACAAGCTGGCAAATGTTCAAAATCCAAAAGCTCATAAGCTAATCTTGAAAATTGAAGGCATGAAAAATCCTTCCATTTTTTAGAAAACTATCAAGCATATGCATTTTGACTTTTTATTGAAACATGAAGAGTTGACTTTTTTGAGGTTTGATTAGATTCTACTGACTGAAAATGATGTATCAAGCTAAAATGAAATGCAATTAAGCTAAATTAACAAGTTGTGAACTAATATGCATGATCTTGTACCTTTAAAAATCCAACAGTGTACATAATAGGGAAGATTAAGATGATTTTGGCTTTTTAAGAAAAGTGACCTAAATTTTATGACTAAACTAACCTAAATACACCTAATTCAACCTACTCATGCCAAAAGATCAGCAAAACAACAGTAATATCACAGAGTTACATCCAAATCCAAACACCCCTTAATAAACAAGAAAATGAGATTTTCAATGCATATGAGAGATTTAGACCATAAAACTGATTTCTAAGAACATAACATGATATAATAAGATGAGATGAACACATAAACGTCAATCTTAACAACAATAACACATGAATCCTAGTAACACTAAATGTGGCAGTGAAAATAAGAAATCAAGCAACAATGGATTTTATTGAACAACTAAGTAACATAAGCAGTAATTTAACTCACATAAACCAAAGAAACACCAAGAACAAAAAATGAGCACTATATCAACTCTTCTACAGTAAATGCAAAAAAGTTGGAAAAGATGCTTACAAAGGGTATCAAGCTCAGAACAAGGCAACAAAGGATCCAAGTCACAACCCTATACTCCCCTTGGAGTTCTAAACCCATGGGAATCCAAATTCAACCATATTCCTTGCTTCAATCTTCTCATTCACTGATTTTTAATTTTTTTTTTTCTTATTTTTCAACTATTTTTGATATTTTTTAGATTTTGTAAGAAAACTGATTTAAAATGCCAAGGAAGCTTGTAAAAGCTTATCAATAACTTACAAGAGCTTAGTGGATTAATAAACAACAGCTTATAGCAACTTAAAGGTAAATAGAGATTTTCAAAGAAAATTTGCAAACTGACAATTTCAAAAGGATACTTGAATTAAGGCTTTAATAAAGTCGATATTTGATGCGTGGGAATTGCACCAGGTTTTACTTCTCAAGGGATCTCGAGAAGCTTACAACCCCCACCAGGCAATGTACCTGATCGTTGTAGTATAGTATAGTGACAAGTACCGGGGGATTGATCGTTCAACTCAGGAATAGTGTCGCTAGGATTAGAAAGCCTAAAAAACCAGGTCTAGAGGTGAGGGATGATTCTCTTTGTATTTTTATATTTTTATAAAAGCAAGTAAAAATCTCGGGTTTTAGAGGAGTGGGCGGAATTAGTTGCTAGTCAACTAACCCAATAACTAAGATGCAATCAAAATAAAATAACAAAAATGAAAATAAAGCTAATTAAACTAATGGAGTGAACAATAAATGGGAAAAATGTGTTTACTTAGATTTCATTACTCCCTAGATATCTTTTACAGGTTGATAGATTGTTACAGTTGCGTGGATGACGGGTTATATTCCTTAATACCAATCATGGGGTGGCATACGTACTTCCCCAACTCTATAAGCTCCTACTTCACTCCTATGTCGAGCCTGCAAGAAGCTCCTAACATGGGATCACTACAATTCGCTCATGCATTAAATACAACCATAAAAGCCTTAGTACGCATTGGTTCATGTTTCTTAAGACGTTCAAGCAAGTTACACTATGGAAGTCTGCCAGTTTTCTTAAGCCTAACATCGAAATCGTTCATTCATTACAACTATAAACAAGCAATCAACCTATAATCAACATCTAGATTTAATTACATCTAAGCAAACACACAAGCGATCTAGCCTAGCATGTTAAAATCAAGACAAGCGTAAGATATATTCAAATAACACATAGACATATTGAATGAATTGAAAGGATACTTATCTTAATTGAACATGAAGGGTTCCAAGGGGTGAAAACCCTTGAAAATACTGTAAAACTCGAGCTAGGGTTTATTCAAGTCGTCCTTAATATTGTCCTCCCATTTTGAATTAAAATTACAAAGACTATATATAGATTTTCTAAGGTGACGGCGCCAAGAAGAAACTTCTGACGCCGTCAACCCGCCGCCTAAAATAAAATCGGATTGCCTAGATCCAGATCTGACGCCGTCATGTGTAATGCTGTTCTGGGCCGTCACCACTTTTACTCTTGACGGCCATGCTTTGACGCCGTCAGGTACTGTTCCCAGCAAGGAAAATTAAGACTTTGCCGTTTTCTTCTCTTTTATGCTCCAAAAACGTCCAAAATGCTTCCTTTTCCAGAATTCACTCCAAAAGTACCTAAAATCACAAAAGGAACGATTTAGGGAATTATTTGATCAAATAAATTCAAATTCCGGCTTAAATGACCCCCTAAAAACAGATCATTTTCGTCTTATAATATACCCTTACACTTGAGATTTGCTTGTCCTCAAGCAAATGCGCTTTTATTCTAATCAAAATACAAGTTAGGGTCATTTAACACTAATATAAAAGTAATTACAACAAATAATCATTCCACTAAAGACCAAAGACAAGCATGGAGGTCATACACTAGCACCTCACAAATAGTGTTTAGATACTCACATGTCTCGGGTGTAATAAAGTATATATCACAATGTGGAAATGGAAAATATCTCTCACTACCTGTCATAGCAAAATAGATTACCATAGGCTTGGGAAAGGGTGAAACCTCCACCACATGACGTAAGCACCTAGGATAAACTATCAAAGAGGTCTTTTAAAAGGGTTATAACATTAGGTGTAGGGGTTTGGAATACACGGTTTTGTTGGATATAGGCAATCTTTACTGGTGGCGAGTTAATCATCTTGGTTAATTACATGTACAATGTGGCGTTGCTAAGCCAAGACTAGACTCGACTTAAGCTAATAAATGAAAAATAACAAAAACATAAAATAAACATAGAATGAAACGGGATGGTAGTCCGTATGTATTTTTTTTCTTTTCTTCTTTTATATATATATATATATATATATATATATATATATATATATATATATATATATATATATATATATATATATATATATATATATATATATATATATATATATATATATATATATATATATATATATATATATATATATATATTTTGCATACACTCTTACCCTACCATCCAAAATAATACATCGTATGGAATGTACATTCCCCTTACACTTGAATTTTTACATTCTTTACAATAAATTAATCTAATGACTCGAATTAAGATAATCAAAACACTTGGAGTACTTTTAAAATTAACGCACATATGGGGGTAATATATGATGTTCTTACCCATTACTCCATAACATTAGTACTTTACCCATGAGTCCCAATCGTCCCAAAACAATATGTACGAAGATATGACTCGACTTAGCAACCATGTAATCAATTAGATAATTAATTAAGGGCTTAAACGAATAACAATAATGCACTAAAGATGAGTGCATACACGGAAGGCTAAGGCAATTTGGGTGTACATTTAAGTGGGGTGTAACAAATTCTTCCTTTAAGTAAGATGAAAAAAAAAATGGTATTTGGCAGAACCATCTCAAGTCCGTGTACCTTTTTGGTACCGAGCCCCCCACCCAACAAGGAAGGCATATCCCGGTAAATTACCTAGGCAACACTGGCTGACCAAGTTGGAGTCCGGATTCGAACCCCCGCCTTTAAGCTTTGACATGGTCAACTGCGCGCTTTAAGTAAGATGCTTAAAGGTAGAAACGAAAAGATAGGCTCGGAGGGGTGTACTAGGGGTTTCGTGTACTAAAAATGAGTACAACGCTAAGGTGTGGGAAAAATTAGTTGACTTTACTAGCCAAGTAATATGACTTAAATGGTCAAGTAATTATGATACAGGTTTAACACAAGGTGATCCTAATGCTTCTTATCATGTAGTAAATCCTACTACACGAATGTAGTCTCACTAGCGGTCTCGGGATGCATCACTAACGCAAGTTCTAGAATCTAAATGCTACCGGTACACTCATAAGCACTAATAGTGAATGTTTTTCCTATCAAATCTAAAGGCGAACCTCACGTATTTGGGTGGAAAATTTTTCTGAATAGTACGGTTTTGTGCTAGTCATACAACTCCTATCCATGAGACGCTTGTTAAGGCTAAAGTTTCACTCCTAAATGTTGTAAAAAAAATTTAAATTTGGCGCTAAAATTACACTAACAAGTATTTCTCATAGTTTTATTACACACCTACCATCAAACAAACAAACTCAAGTGAAAGTGTATCCTATAAGGTATCATCATTTACCCTCCCTTTACACTTAGGATGAACATTGTCCCCAATATTCAAGTAAAGAATGTAAAAGTGAAATAGGTAAAAGAATGAAATCAAATACTCCCCTGATTTGTTCAGTGTGGATAGTGTGGTAACAAGGTTAGATCTTCCTCCAAGAAAAATGAACATTCAAAGCTTCCCTTCTAGAAAAATAAATCATCTTCTTGTCATACATAACCTGTTAAACCTGTGAAAACATTCACAAAATCCCAAAGCATCAATCCGAACAAAGAAAACTCACAACTAGATGTAATTCCAGACTTAGGAATAAAAAAAAAAACAATTAAGGATATAATGCTTGTGGAATGTATGTTTGCAGATTTCCTGGAGTTTATAAAACTAAAGAATTCAACAAAAACTTTAAGACTCCGGTATAAACAAAACTAGTAAAATTTCCAGAATTTTACACATGACGCCGTCAGGAATTAATTCATGACGCCGTCAGAAGTGACCTGCAGAAATCTTTACGTTAAGTTTCCGGAAAATTTCTGCAAAACTTATGTCCTACTTCCTGGAAAATCCTGCAAAACATCATTATGACTCGATACAAGCATTTGACTCTAGCAAATACGAATATACATGTTCATTTAATATTGTGGAGAATCATGATCAATTTTGTTTCTTAAAAACATATTTGGGGTTTCCCCTTACACTTATCTTTTGCGAAATACCTTTGGATGAAGTTAAGACTAAGCCAAACGACAAAATAAAGTATTTTCACCATTTTAGTTTTGAAACATGATCTACCAACAATAAAAATAAAGCATGCATACGAAAACAAATAACAATCAAATAAAATAAAAATCACACAAATCATGGGTTGCCTCCCAAGAAGCGCTTTTCTTATTTACGATCTTGTAGCTAGACTCAAGGTCATGGGCTACTACGTGACATGGGTGAGTTCCTCATTGAGGACATCTTTGGTATCAAACTTAGGTTTCAACTTCCTATCGGTTTTCTTAGTACGGTATGACCTTTCAAACTTTTCTCCATCCGGATCATACAAAATCATCTTCATGTGCCATGATCCGTCACCTTCCTTGGGTGGCTTGTCCCATCTCCATTTACACTTATCCCCCTCTCTTTTCCACTTGTTCATCTCTATGTTAATAGGCATTACGCTTAAGAACTCAATCATCTTCCTAAAGACTAGGGGGTCCTCAAAAGGGTCTAGCTCTTCATCTCTAGCTATGAGTTGTTCCACCGAATGTGTTTTATCGATGAAATATTTTTCTAGATAGAATGGGCGTTGAGGTCCTATAAAGTTTCTTTCTATCCAAGGTCCATATCTAGATGGTCTCCTATTCATCTCTACCCAATGTGGTGTCGGCTCATCCTCACAATCGTAGCTATGTTTCTTAACAGCATATACCGACCAGGTATCGCCCTCAACTACCGCTATCTTAGACTCCTTACAATCTATCATGGCGCTAGCGGTTTCTAAAAATTCTCTTCCTACTAATAATAGGCATGTAGTGTCACTAACCATATCTAGGATGTGAAAGTCCGCTAAAATAGTTAATTTTCCTACGTGAACAACTACATCCTTGATCATCCCAACCGGGTGGGCAATACTCCCATCCGCTAGACCAATTAATACCTCCGTCTCCTCTAACTTTCCTAGCTTGAGAGTTGTGAAAAGGGATAAGGGAATCAAGTTGAGGCTTGATCCTAAATCGGCTAGTGAGTCGAAAGCTTCGGATCTCCCTATCTTACAAGGCAAAACAAATATACCCGGATCATCAAGCTTTTTAGGCAACTTGTTTTGAACGAAGGCGGTCCCATTCTTACCTAGTTTAAATTTCTCATATTTTTCTAGGAGGGCACTATAGTAGGGAGCACGGGCTAAGACATCAATGACGGGGCGTTCAAAGTGGAGCTCCTTGAATTCATCGTCAAGGTCTTGTGTAGAAGGTGTTTCAACTATACTTTTGAACGGTTTGATATCGGGTGTTTCATTTGATTGGTCCTTTGGAAGAATTTGGTTCTGTTTGAAACACGTGCTCATTGATTTAACCGAGTAGTATTGCGGACAAGAAGTGGGTGACGAAACTGATGATATGGAATTAACGTTTAGTTTTGGGTTCTTGACCGTGTCGCTTGGGAGTGCTCCCATTACTCAGTCATTGAGAACTTTCAACAATGTGTCAATTTTGGTGGTCATCTCGCTTTGCTTTTGTTTGAAATCGGCTTCAAACTTAGATA
The DNA here is from genome assembly GCA_030686995.1 of Artemisia argyi. Classification (NCBI taxonomy): domain Eukaryota; kingdom Viridiplantae; phylum Streptophyta; class Magnoliopsida; order Asterales; family Asteraceae; genus Artemisia; species Artemisia argyi. Next base: position 139,170,442 of record CM060683.1, on the reverse strand, counting down.
TGCGAGCTTCTTGAGATGCCATAAACTTGGACATCAATCCTTCAAGATTGTTGGTACTACCATAGTTATTAGAAGGATTGTTTTTGAAAGTACGGTTGGAGGGTGGACCGTTTGGTTGGTAACGATTAGGCGGATTGGAAGAATTGTTTTGGTTTTGTTTCCACCTAAGGTTTGGGTGATTTTTCCAATAAGGGTTGTAGGAATCACCGTAAGGGTTTGGATCGGGTTTGAAAGTGTTCCACTTATCTCCCGCTTCGTCGGTACGCGAAGATGCGTAGTCCGTAAAAGCTGTCCCGGGGAATTCCACGCAATCACGAGTGTCATGGGGACCACTACATAATTCGAATGAAGAAGTGATTTTGTTCACTTGGCTTGAAGGCTTAGGAGCTTCGTAAGATTTCATGAGAAACTTGACTTGGTCCTTAAGTTCCATGATTCTACGGTCGGGAGTGCTAGAATTGTTCGAAGGCAAGGATATTGCCTTGACCGTTTTGTTCAAATCATGGGGATCATTCCAACTTTCGTTGTCATAGAGAGCAAGATCTTCTATGAGTTCCCATGATTCTTCCGCACTTAGATCACGAAGCTTACCACCAGCCGATTGGTCAATGGTTCGCCTTGTGGAGAGATCGATATGGTCATAGGAGATTTGGACTTTGAGCCAAAGATCTATGCCATGATGAGGGACTTTTTGGAGTAAGTCCTTGAAACGAGTCCATGCTTCATATAGAGTTTCACCTTGATGTTGTCGGAACATCAAGATATCATTTCTAAGCTTAGTAGTTCTCCCCGGTGGGAAAATTTGAGCAAGGAAACGAGTGGTGAGATCATCCCATGAGGTGATGGATCCCGCGGGTAAACGTTCAAGCCATTGACTAGCTTGATCACGTAGAGAGAATTGGAATAGGCGTAATCGGGTCGACTCTCTAGTTGTAACATCAAGGTCTATAGAATCTACGATTTTAAGGAAGTCCTTGAGATGTTGATTAGGATCTTTGGAACGAAGTCCATGGAATGCACATCCGCTTTGCACCAATCGGATGGTGTCGGATCGCAAGGGAGACACATTGGCTCCTTGGGTGAGCTCAATAGTGTTTCGATAGTCTTGGTGGCTAGGTCGGGAATACTCTCCTAGGGTTCGGGGCCTAAGAGGCTGGTTTGCTAGTGGTAGGTTTTGTGGGTGGTCTTGTTGTGGTGGGTTGATGGGTTCAAAAATGTTACCACCTTCCATGATGTCGGATGGTAAAGATTACGAACAAAGACACGAAGAAAAAGATAGACTAAAGAAAACCTACAAAATAAAAATAAAATCTTACTAGAAAGGAATCTAGCAAGTAGACCTAATAAAAAGAAATTCTAACCTAGACAATAACTATTCCCCGGGCTGCGGCGCCAAAAACTTGATGCGTGGGAATTGCACCAGGTTTTACTTCTCAAGGGATCTCGAGAAGCTGACAACCCCCACCAGGCAGTGTACCTGATCGTTGTAGTATAGTATAGTGACAAGTACCGGGGGATTGATCGTTCAACTCAGGAATAGTATCGCAAGGATTAGAAAGCCTAAAAAACTAGGTCTAGAGGTGAGGGATGATTCTTTTTGTATTTTTATATTTTTATATTTTTATAAAAGCAAGTAAAAATCTCGGGTTTTAGAGGAGTGGGCGGAATTAGTTGCTAGTCAACTAACCCAATAACTAATATGCAATCAAAATAAAATAACAAAAATGAAAATAAAGCTAATTAAACTAGTGGAGTGAACAATAAATGGGAAAAATGTGTTTACTTAGATTTCATTACTCCCTAGATATCTTTTACCGGTTGATAGATTGTTACAATTGCGTGGATGACGGGTTATATTCCTTAATACCAATCGTGGGGTGGCGTACATACTTCCCCAACTCTATAAGCTCCTACTTCACTCCTATGTCGAGCCTGCAAGAAGCTCCTAACATGGGATTACTAGAATTCACTCATGCATTAAATACAACCATAAAAACTTAGTACGCATTGGTTCATGTTTCTTAAGATGTTCAAGCAAGTTACACTATGGAAGTCTGCCAGTTTTCTTAAGCCTAACATCGAAATCATTCATCTATTACAACTATAAACAAGCAATCAACATCTAGGTTTCATTACATCTAAGCAAACACACAAGCGATCTAGCCTAGCATGTTAAAATCAAGACAAGCGTAAGATATATTCAAACAACACATAGACATATTGAATGAATTGAAAGGATACTTATCTTAATTGAACATGAAGGGTTCCATGGGGTGAAAACCCTTGAAAATACTGTAAAACTCGAGATATGGTTTATTCAAGTCATCCCTAATATTGTCCTCCCCTTTTGAATGAAAATTACAAAGACTATATATAGATTTTCTAAGGTGACGGCATCAAGAAGAAACTTCTGACGCCGTCAACCCGCCGCCTAAAATAAAATCGGATTGCCTAGATCCAGATCTGACGCCGTCATGTGTAATGCTGTTCTGGGCCGTCACCACTTTTACTCTTGACGGCCATGCTTTGATGCCGTCAGGTACTGTTCCCAGCAAGGAAAATTAAGACTTTGCCATTTTCTTCACTTTTATGCTCCAAAAATGTCCAAAATGCTTCCTTTTCCAAAATTCACTCCAAAAGTACCTAAAATCACAAAAGGAACGATTTAGGGCATTATTTGATCAAATAAATTGAAATTCCGGCTTAAATGACCCCCTAAAAACGGATCATTTTTCGCCTTATCAATATTACACTTAAAAACTGAAATTACACTTTAAGAAGCTAAATTAGATAACTAAAAATGAGAAATTACATAGAACGACCAAGCTACACTAAGCTACAACTACATTATCTCCCTCCCCCTTCTTCTTTCCTCTTTCTTGACTTATAGAGTTCTTTGGGGTCCTCAGAGGTTTTCCCACTCCTTTCCAGCCATTGGATCTCAAAAATTGATCTCAACCATTAAAACATATTATTGGCGGGAAACTTGTTTTGGTAGCTTGCAGGCTTGCTTGGAGGGTTTTGTGGGTATTAATTAGGTTTGGAGGTATTAGTGAGGTGGAGGGGACAAGGTGTGGGTTGAGTGAGCTGGAGGAGGGGGGTTGGCAGGGAGTTGGTGTTTGCAGGGTTCAAGTGGGAAGGGGAAGAGGTGGTCAAAGGTTTGGGTTGACCCTGGTTAGTTATCAAACGGGGATGGGGTGGTTTTGGGCTTGGGGTTAGTTATTTGATGGGCCTGAGTGATTGGATCAGGTTGTGTTTGGTTTGGATTAGGTTTTACAATAATAAAAAGGGCCATTTGGTTTGTAGATTAATCACAAGGACCAATTATGTAATAAGATGAAATTGAAGGGCCTTTTCTGCCAAAATCTTAAAGTTATTCCAAGGACCAGATTTGCCATTCTTTAATTCCAAAGGAGCTTAGATGATTAATTTTCCAATTTGAACACTCGGGGACCAAAATTGCCAAATTTCAAAGTAGAGGGACCATTTTTGCCATTTTCTAAAAATTTAACTCCAAGGACCCTTTGTGATAAATTGTGATTTCCCAAGGACCCATAATGATTTTTCTTCCAAAATTTTCCACCAGGGACCAAATCTGCCAATATCTGAAACTCCAGGGACTAAACTTATAATTTCTTAAAACTTTTGAAATTTTTCACCAAAGGACTAAATATGACAACTTATGATTTCAAAAGGACCTTTGGTGACTTTTCTTTTAAAATAAGTGCTCAGGGACTATTTTTGCCAATTTTTGAAAGTTGGGGGACTGAAACTGCCAATTATGCAAACTTTGTACGTTTTTCATCTGTTTTTAATCATTTTGCATCTAAAACATATAAAACACGATCTTTGGGATATTTTTTGTATTTTGATGCGTTTTTGAATGTTTTGCAGCTCAGATTCGACCAAAAATGATGAGTGTTCGAGCACTAATCAATACCCCACACTAAACTATTGCTAGTCCCTAGCAATAAACTGTTTTGAAAATTTAATGGATTTTAATCTCTTTACCAAAAGCCATTACTTCTGGAGTAGCCAAATGTTTCAGTTCAAGTAAGAACCATGGTACACTGATAACCATGTGATTTTGAGCAAACCACCAGCTGTAAACGGATTTGATTTGTCTTTACCAGAAGCCGTTTACTTATGGACTAGCCAACTCTTTACTTTTTAGGATATGGTGAGTTGAGTACCATACAATTTTGGGCAAATTGTCAGCCATAAATGGATTTGATATATCTTTACCAAGAGCCGTTTGCTCCTGGATTAGCCGGTCCTTTTGTGGTTTAGACATGGTGGACTGATAACCATGATAATTTTGAAGCTCCAGTGATTTTTTTTTTTAATTTTTGGCCAAAAATGGGGGTACTAGAAGGTAAAATGTGATCAAATTCGCTAGAATACCCCCCCCCCCAACACTTAGAATTGAATATTGTCCTCAATATTCAAAGTCCCGGCTATTATGCCGACTCTTTGAACGTAAAAAGGCAACATTACAAGCTAAATGTGGAAACACCATTTGTTTTCACTTTATTGGTAACCACAGCAGGGGTAACTCCCCCACACTTAGGGTGAAAACCCTATATGCATGCTACTGTTTTTGTTTACCGAGTCGCTAGCATAACTCAACCCCGAATTCATTTGTTCTTGGGGAAGCATGATGTAGAAGAAACAATCTCCATCGGACTTTCATTCAAGATGTTTGGACAAACATTTGAAGCATGTGAAAGTTCCACACCGATGAGATATATTCCCGGCTTAAAATAGTATAAACTATAAGCGGTGATGCCGTGATCAAAGATAATGTCTTCATTCCCGAAGGAGTGAAGAACAGGAGAAGTCACCCTGTAGGTGAAGAAAAGGAAGAAAAGCATGATGAAAATCATGATAAGATTTTCTTCCTCGAGATCAGGCTCATTTGCCTAAATTTGGATTTCAAGGGTTAAGATCATTGGGTTTGAAAACATCCCGGGCGGGAGGGTGGGATTTTGCAAATCCTCATGATTGAGTGCATCTCCCCCCGGGCTATCATACTCCGGAGGAGTCATGATATGAGTGAGTTCATCGGAGAACTTGTCATGAAGAGAATCATTCACATGGTGTGAATCTTTGAACTCTTGTTCCATTGTAGACTCATCACTATCCTCATTCTGAATACCAAAGATTGGATTGTTAGAAATCATAGTGAATTCAGATTCGAATTCAAACAGAGGATTGGTGAAAGTCGCATTAAATGTTTCGGGAACAAGGTGATTAATATTCTCTCTTGGACTATTCAGATCAGAACTGAGTGACGGATCATAATGTAAGAGACCTTCAATTTCCCCTAGATCGGCTTCAAAGTCAATGAGATCATCGTCACTTCCCATTGGAAGTGGATTGATGTGAGTGAGCTCATCGGCGAACTCCTCAAGAAGATGATCAGCATCAGAATGTGGAACTGATGCCTCAACATACTCGATGTCTCCATAAGATGCACAATCTTCGCTACAATCGGAGAAAGTCTCAAATTGATCTTTTGGACACTCAAGAGGGGAAGGTAAATCACACATATGATCAAAAGTTCCCTGTGACTCTCCTGGGATTGGGACAAGGTTCTCAACACTAGACTTTATGAATTCGTCCGATTCCTTTTCAGGAACAGTGCTAAGATGCTCATCCCCCATATTTAGAGATTGAGTGTGAACTTCGTGTGTGATAACAGACTGAGGGAGTTGAGAGGAGCTAGCATTCATGGATTGTACGAGTTCCATTTGATCTTCTGCAAGTAATTTCTCCGTCACATTATTTTCTCCCTGATTTTCCATGGAAGGAATTGTATCTGATGAGCTAGATGAAGTTTTATAAAATTGAAGAATATCAAGGGTATCTTCATCATCACTGTCATCAGGAATGAAACGGAACTAAGAGCTAGATTTGGCTGCTTTTTCTTTTGCAATTGATTCCCTGGTAGATTTTTCATTAGCATCTTGGGAATTTATTCTAGCAACAAGCTCTTCAGCCAGCAATTCTCCCATGGATTTTTGATGAGTGTCTTTTTGGGCAAAGTCTTTAACTAAACCCTTAAGCTCATCAAGTATCTCCAGTACATTTTGAATTTCTGTAAGAATTGCTTGATTCATTTGGTACTGTGGAGGTTGGTCATAATACGATGTGTCAAAAGTGTCACAAGAAAATGGATTCCCCGTTTGACAATCTGAGCTGAAGTGTGAACCTCCACAGTAATCACAACAGTAAAATTGTTGAGTCTGGACTGATGAATCGTATGGATATTGGTCATAACCAAAATTCTGAGCATCACCGGAAAACTGTTCATAGACAAACGTGTTTCCGGTTTGGCACTCAAATCCTTGATGAGAACCTCCACAAAAATCACACAGATATATCTATATCTCATGATTTGCTGGCTGGTAGAATAAATCAGATGTGTCATGGTAAGGATAGGGAGTTTCGTTATAGACAGACCCATCTCCAGATTCTACCATGCTACAGCCAGGACAATTCCCACCATTATGAGGACCACCACACCATTGACAACCACACTGGTGTGGATACGACATAGAAAGAATCAAAGGTTTACAAAGGGGTAGGGATGAAGAATCAAAGATGTGAGAGGGTAAAGGTGAATATTTTTGTAGTTTTGGAAGACATTTTGTACAAATAAGAAAGAAAATCTTTTGAGTTTTTTTTTTGTTCGTTGAATACTGATTTTAAAATATTTTCGGGAACAGTTTTGTTTTTATGTGATAATAATAAGAAAATATAAACAAGGATGGTAAATATACAAAGAATGTATATCCCGATTCACTAATCTACAAACCGTTTAGAATAACGCGCACAAACTCCCCGGCACCGGCGCCAAAATTTGACTGGCTCCAAACGGTCAACTAAATTGACCAGGTGATGGTCAACAAAATCAGACTGCCTAGAGTCAATCTCCGTGGAAGTATAGGTGTTTCCCCAGGTCGTTATGTCCCGACGAGGTGTGCAATGGTATCAAAACGGGTTTGTGATCGGGTGAATTTGGACAGAAAGGGGTTTGTGATTGATTACACTACTGAAATGTACAAGGAAATAGCTTAACTAAGCTATATTAACAAGATTGTAACTTTGGAAAAACCAGAAGCGTTTAAAACCTAAAACGCGTACGTTCAATTTAAATTTACGTGAACGTACAAAATAAAAAGTGAAATCTGAAATCTGAAAACCCTCAGGGGGTGAAAATGACTTTTTCACAAACCTAAGAATGAAAGAAAATTTTTAGAAAAAGAAAAGGAATTTTTACACTAAATAATTATTTATTATTAATTAAATACTATTTAATACTAATTATTAATATTTAAATAACTTAAATTCAATATAATATTAATTTAATACTAGAAAAATGAAAATTAAATTTCCAAAATTATAAAATAACTAAAAACAAATTTTAAAATTAAAGATATGTCTTTTTGTCTTTTTGTGGATTTTATATTAATTAATTACTAATTATATTAATTAAACTATTTAAACTATTTTTAAATTACTAATAATACTAAAAGTGACTAAAAAATTTTAGAAAACTTTATAAATCTAATTAACCATCTCAGGAATTATAAAAAATTATAAAAAGTTTCTAAAAATTATATTTAGACTATTTTACTAATTACTTACTTATTTATTAATTAATATCTAATTTAACTAAATTAATTAAGAAAATTAGAAAATGAACAGTAAAAATTCTAGAAAAAATTCTAAAATTATTTTATAACATATAAAAGCTAGAAAAATATAAAAACTAGGTATTACTTTATGAAATCCAATTTTGCTATTTAATACTTTAATATTAATTAATAATTAATAAAACTATTATTAAATCTAGTAATTACTAAATGACAAAATAAAATTCTGGAAAAATTTCTAGAAATACTTTAAGATAAAAGAAAATTAAGAAAAATATAAAAATGCAGGTTACATTACAAAAAGCTAAAAAGGAAAATTAAAAAGATAAATTAAATTAAATAGAAAATATCACTTATTTTTAAATTGGAATTTTCTGGTTTTTCTTTTAGAAAACTATTTTAATACTAAAATTAACAAACTTTAATAAAGACAAAAGCTATGAAACTCAAAAATAAGCTGTGTGGAATCACAAGTCCTTAACAAGTTGTGTTTTTAGGTTATTAAGACTTATTGATTATAGAAAAAGCTATGTTTAAGCTACAATATGATAAAAATAAGCTAAGACAGATAATTCAAACTTGAAATGATACAAATATTCTGAAATAAGCACAAGGATAAGCTGGTATGAGGAAATAAGCAATCCCAAGATACCACATACCAAAACAGGCCAAATAGGCACCCTTTGCATGCTTGTGGGGCCCACAGAATAGTTTGGAAGTCCAATCTAAGGGCTTATCTAAAAATCCAGCTTATTGGGGTTTCCAAAAAGCTAGGGGTCATACCCTGGGTCCCACTAATGGGTTCAGGAGAGAGCCTTAAAGTTGGGTGCTTATGCTGATTACTCAGCATAGGGTCTGTGAACAGGTTTCCTACTAGGCCAAAATAAGCTATGGGGCAAGGATGTGAGATCCAAAATAAGCTCTAATTTAATAAGCTACACTAATAAGCTCCCTAAAAAGCCATGATTTGGATCCTGGGTCCCACTAGTGAAGACAAGAGAGACCTTGGAATTTGGCTTGTTTGGGACTACGGCATGGTGCAGGGCAGATGTGTGAGTGGACAGGCCACTTTAAGCCCCATTAAGCTATCAAAAAAAATATAAAAATTAATCCAAAATTAGTCTACCAAACACAAGCTGGCAAATGTTCAAAATCCAAAAGCTCATATGCTAATCTTGAAAATTGAAGGCATGAAAAATCTTTCCATTTTTGAGAAAACTGTCAAGCATATGCATTTTGACTTTTTATTGAAACATGAAGAGTTGACTTTTTTGAGGTTTGATTAGATTATACTGACTGAAAATGATGTATCAAGCTAAAATGAGATGCAATTAAGCTAAATTAACAAGTTGTGAACTAATATGCATGATCTTGTACGTTTAAAAATCCAACAGTGTACATAATAGGCAAGATTAAGATGATTTTGACTTTTTAAGAAAAGTGACCTAAATTTTATGACTAAACTAACCTAAATACACCTAATGCAACCTACTCATGCCAAAAGATCAACAAAACAACAATAATATCACAGAGTTACATCCAAATCCAAACACCCCTTAATAAACAAGAAAATGCTATTTTCAATGCATATGAGAGATTTAGACCATAAAACTAATTTCTAAGAACATAACATGATATAATAAGATGAGGTGAACACATAAACATCAATCTTAACAACAATAACACATGAATCCTAGTAACACTAAATGTGGCAGTGAAAATAAGAAATCAAGCAACAATGGATTTTATTGAACAACTAAGTAACATAAGCAATAATTTAACTCACATAAACCAAAGAAACACCAAGAACCAAAAATGAGCACTATATCAACTCTTCTACAGTAAATGCAAAAAAGTTGGAAAAGATGCTTACAAAGGGTATCAAGCTCAGAACAAGGCAACAAAGGATCCAAGTCACAACCCTATACTCCCCTTGGAGTTCTAAACCCATGGGAATCCAAATTCAACCATATTCCTTGCTTCAATCTTCTCCTTCACTGATTTTTTATTTTTTTTTCTTATTTTTCAACTATTTTTGATATTTTTTAGATTTTGTAAGAAAACTGATTTAAAATGCCAAGGAAGCTTGTAAAAGCTTATCAATAACTTAAAAGAGCCTAGTGGATTAATAAACAACAGCTTATAACAACTTAAAGGTAAATAGAGATTTTCAAGGAAAATTTGCAAACTGAGAATTTCAAAAGGATACTTGAATTAAGGCTTTAATAAAGTTGATATTGCACTTAAATACTGAAATTACACTTTAAGAAGCTAAATTAGATAACTAAAAATGAGAAATTACATAGAACGACCAAGCTACACTAAGCTACAACTACATTATCTCCCTCCCCCTTATTTTTCCCTCTTTCTTAACTTATATATTTCCTTGGGGTCCTCAGAGGTTTTCCCACTCCTTTCCAGCCATTGGATCTCAAAAATTGATCTCAACCATTAAAACATATTATTGGCGGGAAACTTGTTTTGGCAGCTTGCAGGCTTGCTTGGAGGGTTTTGTGGGTATTAATTGGGTTTGGAGGTATTAGTGAGGTGGAGGGGATAAGGTGTGGGTTGAGTGAGCTGGAGGGGGGGGGGGGTTGGCAGGGAGTTGGTGTTTGCAGGGTTCAAGTGGGAAGGGGGAAGAGGTGGTCAAAGGTTTGGGTTGACCCTGGTTAGTTATCAAACGGGGAAGGGGTGGTTTTGGGCTTGGGGTTAGTTATTTGATGGGCCTGGGTGATTTGATCAGGTTGTGTTTGGTTTGGATTAGGTTTTACAATAATAAAAAGGGCCATTTGGTTTGTAGATTAATCACAAGGACCAATTATGTAATAAGATGAAATTGAAGGGCCTTTTCTGCCAAAATCTTAAAGTTATTCCAAGGTCCAGAATTGCCATTCTTTAATTCCCAAAGTACCTTAGATGATTAATTTTCTAATTTGAACACCCGGGGACCAAAATTGCCAAATTTCAAAGTAGAGGGACCATTTTTGCCATTTTCTAAAAATTTAACTCCAAGGACCGTTTGTGATAAATTGTGATTTCCCAAGGACCCATAATGATTTTTCTTCCAAAATTTTCCACCAGGGACCAAATCTGCCAATATCTGAAACTCCAGGGACTAAACTTGTAATTTCTCAAAACTTTTGAAAATTTTCACCAAAGGACTAAATATGACAACTTATGAATTTAAAAGTACCTTTGGTGACTTTTCTTTTAAAATAAGTGCTCAGGGACTATTTTGCCAATTTTTGAAAGTTGGGGGACTGAAACTGCCAATTATGCAAAACTTTGTACGTTTTTCATCTGTTTTTAATTATTTTGCATCTAAAACATATAAAACACAATCTTTGGGATATTTTCTGTATTTTGATGCGTTTTTGAATGTTTTTGAATGTTTTGCAGCTTAGATTCGACTAAAAATGATGAGTGTTTGAGCACTCATCAACAGGTCCTAACAGGTACTCAATTTGCCAGCTCTAGTCAACGGGTCTTTAAGCTAGTAATGTTATATAATGAAGGTTGATGTGTCTATTTTGTCTTCAATATCTTTGTCCCATTCTTCAAATCTAAAACAAAGATTTTGTTCCGTAAAAAGGAATAAATAATTGTTTTCAACAAGTAAATATTTGCTTTAAAAAAAAGTAGTAAATTTTTATGAAGGACTAAATATATTAGAGAGTGGTTTTTTATAAGTTTTATAGGACTTGTTGTTCCAGCATTAATATCACTATAACATAAACATCATCTTTAATAAAATACCTACAACATACCTGATAGCATAGGGATTACACCAGACTTTACCTCTCAAGGGATCTCGAGAAGCTTACAACCCCCACCAGGCAATGTACCTGATCGATGTAGTATAGTATAATGACAAGTATCGGGGGATTGATCGTTCAGCTAGGAATAGTGTCGCTAGGATTAGAAAACCTAATTACTAGTTCTAGAGATGAGAGATGATTCTTTGTGTATTTTTATAATTTTTTTGAAAGCAAGTAAATATCTCGGGTTTGAAGGATTTGGGCGGAATTAGTTGCTAGTCAACTAACCCAATACTAAAGATGCAATCAAAATAAAGTACTAAAAATGAAAATAAAACTAAATTAAACTAAGGTTGTGAGCAATAAGTGGAGAAATGTGTTTACTTAGATTTCACTACTCCCTAGATATCTTTTACACGTTAATTACTTGTTATAGTTGCGTGGATGATGGATTGTATTCCCTAATACCATTCATGGAGTGGCGTACTTAACTCCCCAATCCTATGTGTGCCTACTTCACACCTATGTCAAGCCGGCTAAGAAGCTCCTAACATGGGATCATTAGAACTTACTCATGCATTAAATACAACCAATAAAACCTAGTACACATCGGTTCATGTTTCCTAAGACATTCAAGCATGTTACCAATTGGAGATCTGCCAGTTTTCTTAAGCCTAACATTGAAATCATTCATCCAATACAACCATAAACAAGTAATCAACATCTAGGTTTCATTAGGTCTAAGCAAACACAAGATAAATCTAGCCTAGCATGGTGGAATCAAGACAAGCACAAGAAATAGACAACCAACACATAGACATATTGATTGAATTAAAAGAATACTTATCTCAATAACACATGTAAGGGTTCAAGGGCTGAAAACCCTTGAAAAAGCTGTAAAATACGTATATGGTTCGGCCTTAGGGTTTCTCCAAACTTCTTCCTCTCTAATGAATGAAAATTAGAAAACTATATATAGATATAAGAGGTTGACGGCGTCAAGAACAACCTTGTGACGCCGTCATCTCGCCGCCAAAATAATCCTCGGACTGCCTTGATCTACATCTGACGCCGTCATGTATTCCATTTTTTCAGGCCGTCACACATTTAACTCTTGACGCTCTTCTTTGTGGCGCCTTCATTTCTGTACTGGGTCGTCATGATCTTTACTCTTGACGCCGTCAACTTCTTTCTCTTGACGCCGTCACACACTGTTACAAGCATGGAAAATTAAGTCTTTGGCGTTTTCTTCACTTTTATGCTCCAAAAATGTCCGAATTGCTTCATTTTCCAGATTTCACTCCCAAAGTACCTAAAATCACAAAAGGAATGATTTAGGGTAATATTTGATCAAATAAATTTAATTCCGGGCTTAAATGACCCCCTAAAAGTGGGTCATTTTTCGCCTCATCATATACCCTTACACTTGAGATTTGCTTATCCTCAAGCAAATGCGTTTTTATTCTAGTCAAAATACAAGTTAGGGGTCATTTAACACTAATATAAAAGTAATTACAACAAATAATCATTCCACTAAAGACCAAAGACAAGCACGGAGGTCATATACTAGCACCTCACAAATAGTGTTTAGATACTCACATCTCTCGGGTGTAATAAAGTATAAATTACAATATGGAAACGGAAGATATCTCTCACTACCTGTCATAGCAAAATAGATTACCATAGGCTTGGGAAAGGATCAAACCTCCACCACATGGCGTAAGCACCTAGGATAAACTATCAAAGAGGTCTTTCAAAGGGTTGTAACGTTAGGTGTAAGGATATGAAATACACGGTTTTGTTGGATATAGGTAGTCTTTACTGGTGGCGAGTTAACAATCTTGGTTAATTACATGTACAATATGGCGTTGCTAAGCCGAGACTAGACTCGACTTAAGCTAATAAATGAAAAATAACAAAAACATAAAATGAACATAGAATGAAAAGGGATGGTAGTCCGTATGTTTTTTTCTCTTTTCTTTTTCTTGATTTTTTTTTTTTTTTTTTTTTTTTTTTTTTTTTTTTTTTTTGCAAACATTCTTACCCTACCATCCAAAATAATACATCATAGGGAATGTAAATTCCCCTTACACTTGAATTTTTACATACTTTACAATGAACTAATCTAATGACTCGAATTAAGAAAATCAAAACACTTGGAGTACGTTTAAGATTAACGTACATATGGGGGTAATAATATTATGTTCTTCCCCATTACTCCCTAAAATAAGTACTTTACCCATGAGTCCCAATCATCCCAAAATAATATGTACAAGGATATGACTCGACTTAGCAACCATGTAATCAATTAGATAGTTAACTTAGGGTTTAACAAATAACAATAATGCACTAAAGATGAGTGCATACACGGAAGGCTAAGGCGATTTGGGTGTACATTTAAGTGGGGTGTAACAAATTCTTCCTTTAAGTAAGATGCTTAAAGTTAGAAACGAAAAGATAGGCTCAGAGGAGTGTACTAGGGGTTTCGTGTACTAAAAATGAGTACAACGCTAAGGTGTGGGAAAAATTAGTTGACTTAACTAGCCAAGTAATATGACTTAAATGGTCAAGTAATTATGATACGGGTTTAACACAAGGGTGATCCTAATGCCTCTTATCATGTAGTAAATCCTACTACACGAATGTAGTCTCACTAGCGGTCTCGGGATGCATCACTAACGCAAGTTCTAGAATCTAAATGCTACCGGTACACTCATAAGCACTAATAGTAAATGCTTTTCCTATCAAATCTAAAGGCGAACCTCACATATTTGGGTAGAAAATTTTTCTGAAAGTACGGTTATGTGCTAGTCATACAATCTCCTATCCATGAGATGCTTGCTATGGCTAAAGTTTCACTCCTAAATGTTGTAAAAAATTTTAAATTTGGCGCTAAAATTACACTAACAAGTATTTCTCATAGTTTTATTACACATCTACCATCAAACAACAAACTCAAGTGAAAGTGTATCTGTAAGGTATCATCATTTTACTCTCCCCTTACACTTAAGATGAACATTGTCCCCAGTGTTCAAGTAAAGAATGTAAAAGTGAAATAAGTAAAACAAATAAAATCAAATACTCCCCTGATTCGCTCGGTATGGATAATAAGGTGGCCAGGTTAAATCTTCCTCCAAGAAAATGAACAATCAAAGCTCCCCTTCCAGAATATAAATCATCTTCTTGTCATACATAACCTGTAAATCCTGAGAAAACAAACAAGGCAACCTCGCATAAAATCGGCGGCAACCTACATAAGTTACTAAATCCTAGAAAACAAAATAAGATATAATGCTTGTGGAATGAAGTTTGCAGATTTCCTGGAGATTATAAAACTTAATAATTCAACAAAAACTTTAAAACTCCGTTAGAAAAACAAAACTGGTAAAATTTCCAGATTTTTACACGTGACGTCGTCAAGAGCAAGCTCATGACGCCGTCAGAAGTGATCTGCAGAAATTCTTATGTTAAGTTTCAGGAAAATTTCTGAAAAAACTTGGTCCTACTTCCTGGAAAATCCTGCAAAACTTCATTATGACTCAATACAAGCATTTGACTCTAACAAATACGAATATACATGTTCACTTAATATTGTGGAGAATCATGATCGGTTTGTTTCTTAAAAACATATTTGGGGTTTCCCCTTACACTTATCTTTTGCAAAAATACCTTTGGGTGGAGTTAAGACTAGGCCAAAACAACAAAGTAAAGTATTTCCACTTTTTAGTTTAGAAACATGATCTACCAACAATAAAAATAAAGCATGCATACGGAAACAAATAACAAACAAACAAAATAAAAATCACACAAAACATGGGTTGCCTCGCAAGAAGCGCTTTTCTTTATTTACGAGTCTTGTAGCTAGACTCAAGGTCATGGGTTACTACGTGATACGGGCGAGTTCCTCATTGAGGACATCTTTGGGATCAAACTTAGGTTTCAACTTCCTATCGGTTTTCTTAGTACGGTATAACCTTTCAAACTTTTCTCCATCCGGATCATACAAAGTCATCCTCATATGCCATGATCCGTCACCTTCTTTAGGTGGCTTGTCCCACCTCCATTTACACTTGTCTCCCTCTCTTTTCCACTTATTCATCTCTATATTAATAGGCATTACGCTCAAGAACTCAATCATCTTCCTAAAGACTAAGGGGTCCTCAAAGGGATCTAGCTCTTCATCTCTAGCTATGAGTTATTCCACCGAATGTGTCTTTTCAATGAAATCCTTTTCTAGATAGAATGGGCGTTGAGGTCCTATAAAGTTCCTTTCTATCCAAGGTCCATATCTAGATGGTCTCCTATTCATCTCTACCCAATGTGGTGTCGGTTCATCATCACAATCATAACTATGCTTCTTAACATTGTACACCGACCAAGTATCACCTTCACCTACCGCTATCTTAGACTCCTTACAATCTATCATGGTGCTAGCTGTTGCTAAAAATCCTCTTCCTACCAATAATGGGCATGTAGTGTCACTAACCATGTCTAGGACGTGAAAATCCGCTAAGATAGTTAACTTTCCTACGTGAACAACTACATCCTTAATCATTCCAACCGGGTGGGCAATACTTCCATCCGCTAGACCTATCAACACCTTCGTTTCCTCTAACTTTCCTAGCTTAAGAGTGGTGAATAGGGATAAGAGAATCAAGTTGAGGCTTGACCCTAAATCGGCTAGTGTGTCGAAAGCTTCGGATCTTCCTATTTTACAAGGCAAAACAAATATACCCGGATCATCAAGCTTTTTAGGCAACTTGTTTTGAACGAATGCGGTCCCATTTTTACCTAGTTTAAACTTATATTTTTCTAGGAGGGCACTATAGTAGGGAGCACGGGCTAAGACATCAATGACGGGGCGTTCAAGGTGAAGTTCCTTGAATTCATCGTCAAGGTCTTGCGTAGGAGGTGTTTCAACTATACTTTTGACCGGTTTTATATCGGGTGTTTTATTTGATTGGTCCTTTTGAAGAATTTGGTTTTGTTTGAAACACGTGCTCGTTGATTTAACCGAGTAGTATTGTGGACACGAAGTGGGTGATGAAACTGATGATATGGAATTAACGTTTAGTTTCGGATTCTTGACGGTGTCGCTTGGGAGCGCTCCCATTTCTCGGTCATTGAGAACTTTCAACAATGCGTCAATTTTGGTGGTCATCTCGCTTTGCTTTTGTTTGAAATCGGCTTCAAACTTAGATATGCGAGCTTCTTGAGATGCCATGAATTTAGACATCAACCCTTCAAGATTGTTGGTACTACCATAGTTGTTAGAAGGATTGTTGTTGAAAGTACGGTTGGAGGGTGGACTGTTTGGTTGGTAACGATTAGGCGGATTAGAAGAATTGGGTTGATTTTGTTTCCACCTAAGGTTTGGGTGATTTTTCCAAGAGGGGTTGTAGGAATCACCGTAAGGGTTTGGCTCGGGTTTGAAAGTGTACCACTTATCTCCCGCTTCGTCAGTACGCGAGGATGCGTAGTCCGCAAAAGCTGTTCCGGGGAGTTCCACACAATCATGAGTGTCATGGGGACCACTACATAATTCGCATGAAGAAGTGATTTTGTTCACTTGGCTTGAAGGCTTAGGAGCTTCGTAAGATTTCATGAGAAACTTGACTTGGTCCTCAAGTTCCATGATCCTATGGTCGGGAGTGCTAGAGTTGTTCGAAGGCAAAGATATTGCCTTGACCGTTTTGTTCAAATCACGGGGATCATTCCAACTTTCGTTGTCATAGAGAGCAAGATCTTCTATGAGTTCCCATGATTGTTCCGCACTTAGATCACGTAGCTTACCACCGGCCGATTGGTCAATGGATCGCCTTGTGGAGAGATCGATATGGTCATAAAAGATTTGGACTTGGAGCCAAAGATCTATGCCATGATGAGGGACTTTTTGGAGTAAGTCCTTGAAATGAGTCCATGCTTCATAAATAGATTCATTTTGACGTTGTTGGAACATCAAGATGTCATTTCTAAGCTGAGTAGTTCTCCCCGGTGGGAAAAATTGAGCAAGGAAACGAGTAGTGAGATCATCCCATGTGGTGATGGATCCCGCGGGTAAACGCTCAAGCCATTGACTAGCTTGATCCCGTAGAGAGAATTGGAATAGGCGTAATCGGGTTGTCTCTCTAGTTGCAACATCTAGGTCTATGGAGTCTACGATTTTTAGGAAGTCCTTAAGATGTTGATTTGGATCTTCGGAACGAAGTCCATGGAATGCACATCCGCTTTGCACCAACCGGATGGTGTCGGATAGCAAGGGGGTCA
Source organism: Artemisia argyi (assembly GCA_030686995.1). NCBI lineage: Eukaryota > Viridiplantae > Streptophyta > Magnoliopsida > Asterales > Asteraceae > Artemisia > Artemisia argyi. The sequence goes on along the minus strand of CM060683.1, from coordinate 139,152,756 downwards.
CATTGGCTCCGGTGAGCTCAATGGTGTTTCGGTAGCCTTGGTGGCTAGGTCGAGAATACTCTCCTAAGGTACGGGGCCTAAGAGGTTCTAGTGGTGGGTTTTGTTGTGGTGGGATGACGGGTTCAAAGATGTTCCCATCGTCCATGATGTCGGGTGGTGAAGAGTTACGAACAAAAACACAAAGAAATAAGATAGACTAAAGAAAACCTAAAAATAAAAATAAAATCTTACTAGAAAGGAATCTAGCAAGTAGACCTAATAAAAAGAGATTCTAACCTAGACAATAACTGTTCCCCGGGCTGCGGCGCCAAAAACTTGATAGCGTAGGGATTGCACCAGGCTTTACCTCTTAAGGGATCTCGAGAAGCTTACATCCCCCACCAGGCAGTGTACCTGATCGATGTAGTATAGTATAATGACAAGTACCGGGGGATTGATCGTTCAGCTAGGAATAGTGTCGCTAGGATTAGAAAACCTAATTACTAGTTCTAGAGATGAGAGATGATTCTTTTTGTATTTTTATAATTTTTTTGAAAGCAAGTAAATATCTCGGGTTTGAAGAATTTGGGCGGAATTAGTTGCTAGTCAACTAACCCAATACTAAAGATGCAATCAAAATAAAATACTAAAAATGAAAATAAAACTAAATTAAACTAAGGTTGTGAGCAATAAGTGGAGAAATGTGTTTACTTAGATTTCACTACTCCCTAGATATCTTTTACACGTTAATTACTTGTTATAGTTGCGTGGATGACGGATTGTATTCCTTAATACCATTCAAGGGGTGGCGTACTTAACTCCCCAATCCTATGAGTGCCTACTTCACTCCTATGTCGAGCCGGCTAAGAAACTCCTAACATGGGATCATTAGAATTTACTCATGCATTAAATACAACCAATAAAACCTAGTATACATCGGTTCATGTTTCCTAAGACGTTCAAGCATGTTACCAATTGGAGATCTGCCAGTTTTCTTAAGCCTAACATTGAAATCATTCATCCAATACAACCATAAATAAGTAATCAACACATAATCAACATCTAGGTTTCATTAGGTCTAAGCAAATACAAGATAAATCTAGCCTAGCATGGTGGAATCAAGACAAGCACAAGATATAGACAACCAACACATAGACATATTGATTGAATTAAAAGAATACTTATCTCAATAACACATGTAAGGGTTCAAGGGCTGAAAACCCTTGAAAAAGCTGTAAAATACGTATATGGTTCGGCCTTAGGGTTTCTCCAAACTTCTTCCTCTCTAATGAATGAAAATTAGAAAACTATATATAGATATAAGAGGCTGACGGTGTCAAGAACAACCTTGTGACGCCGTCATCTCGCCGCCAAAATAATCCTCGGACTGCCTAGATCTACGTCTGACGCCGTCATGTATTCCATTTTTCCAGGCCGTCACACATTTAACTCTTGACGCTCTTCTTTGTGACGCCTTCATTTCTGTACTGGGTCGTCATGATCTTTACTCTTGATGCCGTCAACTTCTTCCTCTTGACGCTGTCACACACTGTTACAAGCATGGAAAATAAAGTCTTTGGCGTTTTCTTCACTTTTATGCTCCAAAAACGTCCGAATTGCTTCCTTTTCCAGATTTCACTCCCAAAGTATCTAAAATCACAAAAGGAACGATTTAGGGCAATATTTGATCAAATAAATTCAATTCCGGGCTTAAATGACCCCCTAAAAGTGGTTCATTTTTCGCCTCATCAATACCATTAAAATTACCTGACACTCAAACAGAAAAAAAAGGGAAAAAATATGGATTACACCAAGCCTACCCAACTACATTCGTCCCTATAACATAAAAACACGGTGCAGTTTACCAGTGTCATAGGTACCAAGAAACACTCTAGGGCTTGCCATAGGTACATTGCACCATTCACTCTTAGAGCACTAGGCATCGTAGCTCAAGCCAATTTATCACCTCAACAACTCACTCTTAACACTTACACACCAAAATACCCTCTCTCTCATGACTTTAGCCATAGGTACAATTCACCATTTACTCTTAGAGCGCTAGCCACCGTGGCTCAAGCCAGTTTATCACCTCAGCAACTCACTTTTAACACTTATACACCAAAATACCCCATTCCTCATGCCTTGAGCCAAAAAAGCCCCACCTATCATTTTTTTTATTATTTTTTTTTCAATAAACTAAATTTTCATTCATTCGATAAAAATACAAATGATAATAGGAAAAAAAAACATACGAATTTTTTTTAAAGAAAAAAAAAACAAAATATAAAAACCATCAAAAATTAAAAAACATAACAAGAAAAAAACACACAATCGTTTTATTTTATTTTTCATGCATCTAAACAATTTTAGCACTGATTTGATCCTTTATTTATCCCGCTATTGTAAACAAATCATTATAAATCTCGTATTTTTTTCAAAAATTTTCTTATAGAAAAGTGTCGATCAAAAAAAGTTTTTCTTGTGGAATGTCTTTGCATTCGTTTTATTCTTTGCTCATTTCATCTATAGTTGTGCTCGCTTTGTCAAATTGCACAGCTAAATAGATAATCGCTTGCTTACGAAAGCTATCCTCATCAATTTGTTTCTAAACACTAGCTTTGTTTTTCTCGGTAGTATGCGGAAGAGAACAATCCATGAGATTTTTTGTAGAGAGAAGTTGTGTTTTTGCAAAAGAGTATGTGTTTTTGGTAGAGAAAGTTGTTTAATTAAAATGTGATAATATATAAAGTGTTTGAATATTGAAATTTAAAAAAAGAAATGTTTTAAATAAATCTTGCAAATCAAACAATGTCACATCTCATTACACCTTGTAAACCAAACAATGTCACATCTCATTACCCCTAGTCAAACACATAACTTGCAAGCAAACACAAAGTTAGTCAAACACACTTTCCATAAATGTATATTGACAAAACTTGCCATAAATGTGATGTGACATTTCTATTTTAAGGAATAAAAAGTGTTGTGTTTTATGAAATATAAAATGCAGCAAAAGTCTAGTTTATGCAAGTCTTTAAAACTAAGATTATATTTTACTTAGAAACTAAAGTTTACATTTTGTCGTTAACAAAACATAGCAAAGATCGTAAAATATAAATAACGTTTTTAGGCGATATTTGTATTAACAATCTCCCCCTTTTTGTTGATGACAAAACATGAACTTTGTTTTTAAGTAACTCACAAAATCTTGGTGTTTAAGACTTAAATTTTTTTTTATATTAAACTTGTTTTACTTAAGTGATAAAAATCATATTAAGTTTTGAAGGTTTAATATATTTCTCTCCCTTTTTGTCGAAACAAAAAGTAGAGTAGTGAAGCGGAATAATGCACTTGCTCCCCCTTGCTTGTTACTCCCCCTAAAAGGAGTGCCAAGATGGGAAACATGGATTTTGATCCTACAAAAAAAAATGGTTAGTTGGTGATATATATAGTCAAGCTTGTAGTTACCACACACATTGCAACCACAATGACAACACAAAAATGATCAACCAACAATGCACGAAAGTAAATAGAAAGAAATATCATTCCAAGTAAAATCTTGACTTTGAAAAGTCAAAAGACAAGAAATGTGAAATATTCTTCTACTTCTAAACAAAAACTAAAAAATAACCAAGAAAGAAAAAGAAATCCTACTTTCCTAAATGGGGCAAACGACCTCCAAAGGTTGTCTAGGATTTGTTTGGGTGGGAAAGAGCATCCAAACGTTCTATGACGTGTTGGAATGCAAAACGGGTTTCATCTTGGAATTGTTGAAGCAACGTTTTGATGCTTGCACCCATTTGCTCACAATTTGAGCAAACATGGGGATGAGTGTGTGGAAATGTGTTGGTTTTGGTTTCTTGGTTTGAGGGTTGGTTGGTTTTTGGTTCTTGGGTGGAGGATGGGTTTGGTATTGAGTCAAGCAAGGTGGTTTGAAATTCCATTGCTTGATGAAGGTGGTTCTCAACCATGCTTTGGATTTCCTCATATGAAGGAAAGAAAGACTCAAATGTTTGGGCTTGAGAATGTGGTGGAGTTGGGTGATCATGGTTTTCAAAGTTTGGTTCTCCATAAAGAGGACCATGGATGTCATGGTAGATAGGGTGAAACAACAATGGTTTGGGTTGATGGTACACTTGTTGTGGTGGTTGGGTGTGGTTAAAATCCTCATCAAGGTCAAGAATTGACCTTGGTGATTGATTTGCAAAAGGTGGTGGTTGTGTAGGTCTTGGTGGAAGATCATTTATATCTTGGACAAAAGGATGTGGTGATGTGGGAGGAGACCCAAATAACTCCATAGGTTCAATTTTGCGTAATGGTAATGGTGATGGAGTTTTGGATGGTTGGGTTGGAGAACTTGGTGGAGTTGGGTCAATGGGTGATTTAGTAGGTGGTGGAGTGAGCTCATTTGGTTCATTGGGTGATGGAGATGGAGATGCAATGTTCAAAAAGTGTTCATTTTTTATAGGTGAGGTGAATTCATCCGAAGATGAGGAGCTTAGGTTGATGGATTGATTAGACCATAGTGGTTTTACACTTATCCGGGCGGTTTTTCGGATGGGTCGTGATGGTTGAGAAGTGATTGTTGACTTGGTCATGGTTAAAAATGGTTTGGAAGTTAAGAAATTGTGATGAAGAAGGTGTGATTTGATAGTGTTTAGGATGGTTTAATTTATAGTGATGAAGGATTGTGAGAAGGAGTGTTTGGATTTGATGTTAGTCCATACAAAAATAGAGGTTCCTAATGATTTGGAAAACTAATTGCGGGTTGTCATATCATGGAAGTCAATCCAATGAAAATGGTGAAGTGAGAAGACAAGTTTTGCACTAAATGCTTAGTGGTTTTGGTAGATTTGTTGAAGTATAAATCTCAGGGATTTCAAGGAACCTTTAGAAGGGTTCCTTCCTTTATGTGTGAAGGGTCCTTGGGGTGGTTATGGCTATTTTTGAAATTTGGCGGGAAATGGTTTTGGTTGAGTTATAAGGAATGAGAAGTACCCTATTGTGCTAAACAAATTGCAGGAAATGGGTTTCTATCTAAAAGGATTGTATTTTGGTGTTTGGATGTTGAAATGTTGAAAACAAAAAGAAAATTTCTGTAGGAAACTGGCGGAACCCTCAGGTTATACAGGTGGAACCCGTTTGAGGGTTCCGCGGGGTCCGTTGGGCCATTTCTAGTTGCCCAGAAAATACACTGGCGGAACCCAATTTTGGGTACCGCCAGATCTGCCAGGGCTGAAAAAAATGGCAGTCCGCGATTTTGACCCGCGAGACGATTTTCAAAATTTTCAAAAACTCTTAAAATCAAAAAGATAGTGCATTTCTGGTTAGACAATGCAAAAAAATAGACACGTAAACATACATATCATAGGACTTTGACCTTGAGGTCGAGAATTTCACTATACTTAGTAAAAATATCATAAACATGAAAATTTGACAACTTGCCAAAAGTTGTCTACCTGCATCAAAGTTAGATACTACATGTTTCAAATTGTATCAAACATTGTACTAATACACAAATACATCATAAACATTGTTTAAACAACCAAATTTGTTCAAATAGCACCTAGTGCCAAACACTCCTACACACCCGCACTCATTGACGGTCAATCTTGTTCTTGAGCTTTCCAAGGAACCTTCCAAGATTCTTAAACATCCCCTTTATTTGCTTGAACTCCGCCGACTCGTTTGGAATATCCGGAAGTTGGGATAGGTATTCGAGAGGAGGGAGCCTAGAGTTTGGCAAAGAGTCATCTTCACTCATTGAGGAAGATGAAGATGAGGTAGGAGGATGTGGACGTTTTCCTTGGGCTTTGTACACTCTTTTACCATTTAGTGGGACAAAGGTGTGTGGAATGAGAGAGTAGTCAAGGCGAAGACCGTTTGGAGTTGGTGGAATGGGTGAGATGAACCTAAAGAGACGGGTTAAGAGCATTCCATACGGCATAGCCGTTGTGCCATGCACGGGAATGTCGGCCATTCTCTTGGCCATGTGGTAGGCAAGATTGAAGGGTTGCCTAACGGACAAAGAGTAGAGCATGTAGCAAAGGCAAAGGTTGATATGATCTCGGTTTCCTATGGTGCTAATGACATTTGCTCTAAGGACTTCCTCCCATTTCTTGAATTAGGGCTTGAGTTCGTTCATTTCCATTCCATATGGGTCCTTATCGACCTCATTTCCCGAACGGGTTCTCCTAGTGTTGGTTGTCCTAACAAAGAGGTGGTCACGGAGTACATCTTTTGACACAAGAGGTGTGTCATAAGGATGGATGCGGTCATGAAGGTTGTCAAGAGTTGAGAGGGAGTGAAAGTCGGAATAGATGCAAGTACCACAGTTTGGGACACCTAGGATTTGAGCAAACTCGCCAAGAGTGAAGGAGTATTGATGACCACTAGCCCTAAAGTTGATAGACATTTGACCATAATCATCCGTGGAGAGGACGACGGATGCATAGAATTCCAAAATGAACCTAGGACAAATAGACTCGTTGATTTCCAAAAGACACTCAAAGTTGATTGTGGCAAATTCGGCATAAAGGTTTGTGCCTTCTAGGAAGGACGGGTCAATGCTTCTACCCTCATGAACATAGTGTTTTTCTAAGGCTTTGAAAACATTGACTTGGTTTGGGATAAGGCCTTTGGTTTTGTGGTGTTTTGGTAGGTACTTAATGGTGTCCTTGTGGTCGTAGTGGGTTAGAGGAGGCATGATGATTCCTAGAACAACAAAATTTCACATTTTAGTTTAAGTAAACTACTATTATAATGTAGATGTTCTAGTGTGTGCCTATATGAAAACAATGTGGAGGTGTGGTTATCTTGACTCATTTTGATGTTTCAAAAACGTTTTATAATGCAAGTTTTGTTATAAAACAAGAGATAACCCAAACGCTCCTAGTTCAATGTAGCTTCGTTTGAATGTACCCAAAAGTACATATTGGTTATGTATTCCCTTTAGCATTCAAGAGACATTATGCAAGTGATGTTTTAAACATAACGTTTTGATTTTGTATTCTCAATGTGAGACGAAAAAATATTTGTCCTATTTGTGAGAAATTTTTGGAAAAATTTGTCATGGGGTGTTTTAGCAAACATGTTTACACTTAGTTAGAATGCAATTCCTAACTATGGAGAACATGATTAGTTTTGTTAAACACCTAATTTCATGCATGATTTTCTCAAGTTAATGCATAACCCCAAGTTTTTGTTTTTGTGCAAAAAATAGAATTCCTAGACTCAGATCAGGATTGTAATCAAGTTTAGAATACTTACAATGATGATTGATTTGCAATGTGAGTGAAAGGAAGACCAAGAAATCGTAGGTATGAATGGATGGTAAAGTGAATAGTAACAATTTGGAAGTGGTGGTATGAGATAATGGGTGTTTGGTTTAATATAAACAAAAATATTGATTCTGCAGGTTGGCAGACACGGCAGACCCCTGAGATGGGTTCCGTCCGTTATGTCTGAGGGTTCCGCCGACCCTGCTGAGAAAAAGAGTTATAGATTTGTTTTGATTTTTGTCTAATGTCCAGAACTACAAGGTAGGTTCCATGAGTCCTAAGCCTAGCCTAAGAAACTTTCTCAATTGAGAGAATGTCGGCTATGTTGTCTTCGGAAGAAACTTTCTCAATTGAGATATTTCCTTTTTGAACGTTGTCACGAAGGAAATGATAACAAATTTCAATGTGTTTGGTACGAGCATGTTGAACTGGGTTTTTGCTAAGATCAATGGCACCTTTGTTGTCTCAAAGAATTGTGATGTCGTTGAGTTGAATTCCGTAGTCGACAAGAGCTTGCTTCATCCAAAGAGCTTGTTGACATGCATTTCCGGCCGAAACGTACTCGGCTTCCGTTGTTGAGATAGCAAGAGCCATTTGCTTCTTAGAGAACCATGAGGTGAGACAATGTCCAACAAAAGTACAAATACCACTTGTACTTTTTCTATCGACATAGGCACCGGCATGATCCGAGTCGGCATACACTATAGTGTCTATTCCCGTTCCTTTGGGATACCATAAACCTAAATGTGTAGTGCCCTTAATATACCTAAAAATCCTTTTAACGGCTTCGAGATGGGTAGTCTTAGGATCTTCTTGAAAACGAGCACATAGACAAACACTAAACATAATGTCGGGTCTACTAGCCGTTAGGTAAAGTAGACTACCAATCATACCTCTATATTTAGTGCTATCTACGGATTCACTTTCCTCATCCTTGGTGAGTTTAGTTTCCGGGGACATGGGAGTTTTGATTGGTTTCAAATCTTCTAATCCAAATTTCTTAAGCATGTCCTTAATATATTTAGATTGGTTAAAGAAGATACTATCTTCTAGTTGTTTAATTTGGAGTCCTAGGAAAAAGTTGAGTTCTCCCATCATACTCATTTCAAACTCGTCATGCATGATTTTTGAGAAATCCACACATAATTCTTGACAAGTTGAACCGAATATAATGTCATCAACATAGATTTGGACTATGATAATATGTGAATCTTTCTTCTTAGTGAAGAGAGTATTATCAACTAAGCCCATGGTATACTTATGGTCAACTAGGAAGGTTTTAAGTCGATCATACCATGCTTTTGGAGCTTGCTTAAGTCCGTAAAGAGCCTTTTTAAGTTTATAAACATGATTTGGTTTTTCAAAATCGATGAAGCCCGGTAGTTGAGCAACATACACTTCTTCATTTATGACTCTGTTTAAAAATGCATTTTTGACGTCCATTTGAAAGAGTTTGAAATTGTGTGCACATGCATATGCAAGTAAGATTCTAATTGACTCGAACCTAGCAACCAGAGCAAAATTTTCATCGTAGTCAATGCCTTCTTGTTGGTTATATCCTTGTGCAACTAGCCTAGCTTTGTTTCTAGACACAATTCCATTTTCATCCATTTTATTACGAAATACCCATTTTGTTCCAATTACAGTTTGACTCTTTGGTTGAGGAACTAATATCCATATATCATTCCTAACAAATTGGTTTAACTCTTCTTGCATTGCAATTACCCAAGACTCATCTTTAATGGCTTCATTAATGTTTTTAGGTTCAATGGTTGACACGAAACAAAAGTAGTTGCTTTCATTTTGAACTTTTAACCTTAGTGTTCTTTCGTTAATGTTGCCTATGACACCATCTAATGGATGACTTTTAGATTCTTTGACATTGACAAGTTCTTTGTTTAATAGTTCATCTTCCTTGTCATTACCTAAAATCTCTTGACTTTCTATTACTTGGCTTTCAACTAAGTCATCATCTACCAAAGGTGATGTCTTAGAGGGAGGCGGACTCTCGTCAAATGTTATGTTTAATGATTCATCGACTCTTAAGGTTTCTTTGTTCAAAACAATGTAAGCTTTACTATTTTGTGAATATCCAAGAAATACACCTTCATAAGACTTTGGGTCAAATTTGGTGAGATAATCCTTGGTGTTAAGAATGAAACATTTACTCTCAAACACTCTAAAGTATCCTAATGTAGGCTTTTTACCTTTATATAGTTCATAAGGAGTTTTATTCAAAAATGGTCTAATTAAGACTCGATTTAAAATGTACGTTGATGTGTCAACGGCATTACACCAAAACTTTTGTGGAATGTTTTGTTCATTAAGCATTGTTCTACTCATCTCTTGCAATGTACGGTTTTTACGTTCTACTACACCATTAGATTGAGGAGTACGTGGAGCCGAAAAGTTATGAGTAATACCATTAATATCACAAAAGTTTCCAAATTGAAATTCATTATCAAATTCACGACCGTGATCCGTTCTAATAGACACAATATTAGACCCTACTTGATTTTGAATTTTCTTACTTAGAATCTCAAATTTATCAAAAGCTTCATTTTTACTTTTCAAAAATTTTGTCCAAGTATATCTTGAGTAATCATCAACTATGACCAAAGTGTAGAAGTTACCTCCATAACTTTGTATAGCGGATGGACCAAATAAATCCATATGCAAAAGTTCTAGACACCTAGATGTAGAAACCAAGTTTTTAGCCTTATGGCTACTATGGACTTGTTTACCGACTTTGCAAGCATCACAAAAGTGTTGGTCATATTTCAACTTAGGTAGGTTTTGAACTAAGTCTTTGGAGGAGAGGTTTTGGATTAGTCTCATGTTAGCATGTCCTAAACGTCTATGCCATAAAGTTGAAGATTCATCTAATGAGGTAATACAAAGTTTATCTCTAGATGTTGGATCCATCTTTTTGACGTATACGTTGTTCTTAAGGACACCTTTGGCTATGGTTATACCATCTTTAAGTATTTTACTTCCGTTTTCACTAAAAATGACATTATACTTATTACGACAAAGTTGACTAATACTAAGGAGATTAAAACCTAAGTTATCAACATGAGCTACATCATCTATAAAAAGGGAGTCATGAGAGATTGTTCCTTTTCCGATGATTTTGCTCTTAGCTTTACTACTAAACGTAACATTACCTCTGTCACATTTGTGATAAGTAGTGAAGAGGCTTTTGTTACCCGTCATGTGCCTTGAACAACCGCTATCTTTAATCCATTCATCCGGTTCCAAACAAACTTTGAGGCACACCTATTTTATGAAAAACACTCAAACATTTGGTCCCCAATTTCTCATGGGTCCATTTTGGTTAAGCATACCATTAACTTGTTCCAAATATAAAAATAGAGCATAAGGGTTCCACGACATGTAATTTGGAGTTTGGTAATGTCCAGGAGTGTTTTGGTTCCAAACATGTTGGTAGTTTGGTCGAGCGTTGAAGTTGCTCTTTGGAAAGGGGCGTTTAGGAATTGGAGTCTTAGGTCTTGGTTGAGTAGTCTTAGCTCTAAATTCATTTTTACTAAGTCCTACTCCAGTTTTAAACACAGGTTTTGTTCTATTTTTATACGTAACTTTAACAAATCTTGAACGATCCGATGTGGATGGAGTTACTGCTGCAGCAGACCTGGCGGAACCTTCGGGTCCAACGGGCGGAACCCTAGATTGGGTTCCGTCTGATCCGCAGGCTGCTGTAGCAGTTTTGTTAGTTTCTTGTGCATTCTTTTCTTGTTTCGTTTGACCCTTTAAAGTTTCTATTTTCGTAAATCCTAGTCCTGTTTTATCAAAGGGTGACTTTTGAAGTTTCATAATTTCATCCGCACAAGAAATGCTTTTATCGAACTTCTTAAACTTTGTGGTTTGTTTTATTAGATCATTTTGAGTAATTTTAAGTTTCTCAACTTCTAGTTTAAGCTCTTCACATGATTTGCATGATGTGTCAATACCTTTATTCTTTTCTAATCTTTTGGCTTTTTCTTTCAACTCATAAACTTCATTTTCTAAAAACTCCCTTTTAGTTTTCAAAAATTTATTTTTGTTTATGATTTTTAAGCTCAATTCACAAAGTTTGTTATATTCTTTTTGTAAGGTGTCATCATCAATAGAGGAGTAAGATGAGTCAGAGAGTACCTCATTTGAGTTGTGAGCCATGAGAGCAATATCATCATTCTTTGGCTCATCGTCATCTCCTTCATAGTCACTCCAAGCACCACCCACAAAAGCTTGTTGAGGTTTGCTCTTGGGTGGTTTTGGACATTCTCCTACAAGATGACTTGTGTCTCCACACATATAGCATTTTCTTTCAACCTTTCCTTTCCTATCATCACGATCTTTTCGGAAAGTTTTCTTGTCATCTTTAGGTTGCCTTACAAACTTCCCTCTTCTACGAAAGAACTTCTTGAAGTCTCTAACGGCCATAGTATATTCCTCATCATCACTATCCGAAGTAGATTCTTCATCATCACTTGATTGGACTCTAGCTTTCAAGGCAATGGACTTAACTTTTTCTTTCTTGCCTCTAACTAGTTCCGAATCTTTTTCCATTACCATTTCATGAACTTTGAGGTTTCCAATTAGCTCATCAAGTGACATGCTTGAAAGATCTTTGGATTCTTCAATTGCCGTCACTTTTGCTCTCCACTTCGGATGGAGTGCTCTAAGAAATTTCCTGACAAAGTTCTTACTACAAAAAGATTCATCAAGTGCTTTAAGTGAAGTAATAATAGTGTTAAACCTAGCAAAAGCATTATCAATAATCTCATCTTCGGAAATAACAAATTGTTCATATTGTTGAACAAGAAGATCAATTTTTTTATCTTTAACTTGTGAGTTTCCTTGATGAGTGACAATTAAAGATTGCCAAATATCTTTGGCGGTTTTACACATAAAGACTCTTTCATATTCTTTCTTAGGCAAAGCATTGTAAAGCATCATTTTAGCTTGATTATTTTTACCAATCAATTTCTTTTGATCATCATCTTTAATGTTAGTAACTACGTTATCACCATCAATAATTATATACCATAAATCTATATCTTTAGATTTCACGTAAGTTTCAAAACGGTTTTTCCAATATATAAAACCATTTGCTTCAAAGAGTGGTGGTCTTTGCATAGATTGCCCTTATTTGTAATTTTCAAAATCCATAGATCGTTTCAAGTTTTAAAACACAATATATTTTAAACGCTTGAGTAACGTAGCTCTTGATGCCAATTGTGGAAAACTAGAAGGGGGGTTGAATAGTTTACCGTTTAAAATCTTTTTAACTTGTTTAGTTAGCTTTGAAACTTTCCGTTTGATCAAAGATATATACACAAACACAATATATAACATGCAAGTAAATGAAAGAAACGATCAAACCACAACACGAGTATTTATCGTGGTTTGGCTACAAGGACTCTTTTTCCTTGCCCTACGTCCACGCCCTGAGTATCCAACTCGAGAGTTTCTTTCACTAGTCAACAAGCTCCTTTCACCGGCGGAGAAAACCTTACACGTCGCTTATACTTTTACAGACACTAAGCTAGATGTCGAGTTCTTTACCAAGGGTACAACCACTCCCGTTAGTTCTTTTACAAGGGTACAACTACTCCCGATACACTTTGTATTTTGAGGACTAAAATACTAACCGATCACTACTGAAAATACACAATCAAATGAAGTGTAAACTACACAAGTCTACACAATGGTAAGCTAACAAGTCTTGCAACGTTGTGTTGAATACTTGTTACTTTTAATGAACTCGTGAATCTCTTTGCTACAAAAGAAACTTCACATATGAAATGTTAAAGGGTTAGATGAAAGAATGAATGAATGTGTGTAAATATGATGTAGAGTGATAAGCCAAAAATCAACTTGTGGCTTGGTATTTATAGCAAAGCCTTCTGCAGGCCTGGTGGATACGGCAGAACCCTCAGATGGCTTCTGCCCGTGTACCCCCAGGGTTCCGCCGGGCTTGCAGTTGGCTTTGCAATAAATCTTGCAAACCAAACAATGTCACATCTCATTACACCTTGTAAACCAAACAATGTCACATCTCATTACCCCTAGTCAAACACATAACTTGCAAGCAAACACAAAGTTAGTCAAACACACTTTCCATAAACGTATATTGACAAAACTTGCCATAAATGTGATGTGATATTTCTATTTTAAGGAATAAAAAGTGTTGTGTTTTATGAAATGTAAAATGTAGCAAAAGTCTAGTTTATGCAAGTCTTTAAAACTAAGATTATGTTTTACTTAGAAACTAAAGTTTACATTTTGTCGTTAACAAAACATAGCAATGATTGTAAAATATAAATAACGTTTTTAGGCGATATTTGTATTAACAGACATTAAACACCTGCTAAGTTTTATTAACTCATTCAAAGACAAATTACACTCTGAAAAGAATTCCTACAATAAAATTTCCCATATAGGCACTAAAACACATCTTTGGTACATTAAAATACATTCATGTATTATCTAAATCAGCAACTCAACTAAATTATACATTCATACCTTGAGTTGGCGTAGAAAATCCTTCCACGACAATTATGTGTTGATACTTAATCCTCCTCTAAAAAATGCACACAACAAATTGTATTACACTTTAGTGTGTGCGATAAGATAATAAAACTGTAAAAACCACTAACATGTTGCATTATAGTGAGGATAACAACAAAGTTAGTCATAACATCAAATAAGAAAACTTCAGATTAAAACTAAAGGGGTGTTTGGTTATACTTATTAAAGGTACTTATTGACTTACTCAATCACCATAATACAATAAGTGTATGATAAAGCTATAAGCTTTTTTTTATAAGCTTAGTGAAAAACCCCTGAACTTACAACTAAGTCTATTATAGCTTAGTGTATTTATAGTAAAAACACAAATATAAGGTGTAGAAGTTTTTAATAAAACATAAAAAAAGTTTACTAAAAGTTGGTGTGTATAACAAAAAAGTTAAACCATAAAAAAGCTTACTAAATACTTTCAGCTAGATAAGACATAAGCCAAAGTTCTGTTGAGGTCTGATGCGTGGGAATCGCACCTTGCTTTACCTCTCGAGGGATCTCGCGAGGCTTACAACCCCCACCAGGCAGTGTACCTGATCGTTGTAGTATAGTATAGTGACAAGTACCGGGGGATTGATCATTCAGCATAGGAATAGTGTCGCTAGGATTAGAAAACCTAATTAATAGTTCTATAGGTGAAAGATGATTATTTTTGTATTTTTATATTTTTATGAAAGCAATTAAAATCTCGGGTTTTGAAGGAGTGGGCGGAATTAGTTGCTAATCAACTAACCCAAAGCTAAGATGCAATCAAAATAAAATAATAAAAATGAAATTAAACTAAATTAAACTAAGGTTGTGAGCAGTGATTGGAGAAATTGTGTTTACTTAGACTTCATTACTCCCTAGATATCTTTTACATGTTAATTACTTGTTACACTTGTATGAATGACGGGTTGTATTCCTTAATACCATTCGTGGGGTGGCATACATAACTCCCCAACTCTATGAGCTCTTATCTCCTCCTACACCATGACCCAGCACAACTATAGGGATTATAAACAGTGGCTCATGCATTAAATACAACCAATAAAGACCTAGTACGCCTCGGTTCATGTTTCTTAAGACGTTCAAGCATGTTACCATTTGGAGATCTGCCAGTTTTCTTAAGCCTAACATATAAATCATTCATTCAAAACAAGAATAGACAAGTAATCAACACATAATCAACATCTAGGTTTCATTAGATCTAAGCAAACACAAGAGATATCTAGCCTAGCATAGTAGAATTGAGACAAGAACAAGAGATAAACAACCAACACATAGACATATTGATTGAATTGAAAGTACACTTATCTCAATTACAATGCCAGGTCTCAAGGGTTTGGAACCCTTGAAAAACCTGTGAAAGAGGCACCAAAATCGTCTTTAGGGTTTCACCAAAACTTCTCTCTTTTTTAATGAAAAAACTAGAAAACTATATATAGGAAAATCGTTCTGACGGCGTCAAGAGTTAAATCTGACGCCGTCACCTCGCCGCCATATACTTCCTCGGACGCCCTCGATCCACTTGTGACGGCCTATGTGACGCCGTCACCACCTTCGGTATTTTATTCTTGGCCACTTTGACGCCGTCACCTCTCCATCTGACGCCGTCACCAGCTACGGTAAGTTATTCTTCATGTCTGACGCCGTCAAGTTTTTGGTCTTGACGCCGTCACCTTGTATCTTCAGCTTGGATTTTTGGTACTTTGTCGTTTTCTTCACTTTATGCTCCAAAAACGTCCAAAATAGCCTCTTTTCCAAAATTCACTCTCCAAACACCTAAAATCACAAAAGGAACGATTTAGGGCAATATTTGATCAAATAAAGTTGGATTCGGGCTTAAATGACCCCCTAAAAACGGATCATTTTTCGCCTCATCATATACCCTTACACTTGAGATTTGCTTGTCCTCAAGCAAATGAGCTTTTATTCTACTCAAAAGACAAGTTAGGGGTCATTTAACACTAATATAAAAGTAATTACAACAAATAATCGTTCCACTAAAGACCAATAGACAAGCACGGAGGTCATACACAAGCACCTCACAAATAGTGTTTAGATACTCACATCTCTCGGGTGTAATAAAGTAATATAACATTATGGAAATGGAAGATATCTCTCACTACCTGTCATAGCAAAATAGATTACCATAGGCTTGGGAAAGGATCAAACCTCCACCACATGGCGTAAGCACCTAGGACAAACTATCAAAGAGGTCTTTTTAAAGGGTTATATCGTTAGGTGTAGGGATATGAATTACACGGTTTTGTTGGATAAAGGAAGTTTTACTGGTGGCGAGTTAACAATCTTAGTTAATTACATGTACAAGATGGTGTTGCTAAGCCAAGACTAGACTCGACTTAAGCTAATAAATGAAAAATAACAAAAACATAAAATAAACATAGAATAAAAACGGGATGGTAGTCCGTATGTTTTTTTTTTTCTTTTCTATTTTTTTTTTTTTTTTTTTTTTTTTTCATACATTCTTACCCTACCATCTAAAATAATACATCATAGGGGATGAGAATTCCCCTTACACTTGAATCTTTACATACTTTACATTAAACTAATCTAATGACTCGAATTAAGAAAATTAAAACACTTGGAGCACTTTTAAGATTAACGTACATATGGGGGTAATAAATGATGTTCTTCCCCATTACTCCATAAAATAAGTACTTACCCATGAGTCCCAATCGTCCCAAAACAATATGTACAAGGATATGACTCGACTTAGCAACCATGTAATCAATTAGAAAGTTAACTTAGGGTTTAACAAATAACAATAATGCACTAAAAATGATCGCATACACGGAAGGCTAAGGCGATTTGGGTGTACATTTAAGTGGGGTGTAACAAATTCTTCCTTTAAGTAAAATGCTTAAAGTTAGAAACGAAAAGATAGGCTCGGAGGGGTGTACTAGGGGTATCGTGTACTAAAAATGAGTACAACGCTAAGGGTGTGGGAAAAATTAGTTGACTTAACTAGCCAAGTAATATGACTTAAATGGTCAAGTAATTATGATACGGGTTTAACACAAGGGTGATCCTAATGCCTCTTATCATGTAGTAAATCCTACCACACGAATGTAGTCTCACTAGCGGTCTCGGGATGCATCACTAACGCAAGTTCTAGAATCTAAATGCTACCGGTACACTCATAAGCACTAATAATGAATGCTTTTCCTATCAAATCTAAAGGCGAACCTCACATTTTTGGGTGAAAAATTTTTCTGAATATACGGTTATGTGCTAGTCATACAACCTCCTATCCATGAGTCGCTTGCTATGGCTAAAGTTTCACTCCTAAATGTTGTAAAAAATTTTAAATTTGGCGCTAAAATTACACTAACAAGTATTTCTCGTAGTTTTATTACTCATCTACTATCAAACAAAACAAACTCAAGCGAAAGTGCATATGTAAGGTATCATCTTTTTACCCTCCCCTTACACTTAAGATGAACATTGTCCCCAATGTTCAAGTAAAGAATGTAAAAGTTAAAAAGTAAAGAGAATGAAATCAAATACTCCCCTGATTCGCTCGGTATGGATTTTAGTTGGCCAGGTTAAATCTTCTTCCAAGAAAACGAACAATCAAAGCTTCCCTTCCAGAATATAAATCATCTTCTTGTCACAAATAACCTGTAAATCCTGACAAAAGTAGACAAGGCAACCTCGCGTAAAACCGGCGGCATCCTATATAAGTTACTAAATCCTAGAAAACAAAGTAAGATATAATGCTTGTGGAATGAAGTTTGCAGATTTCCTGGAGATTATAAAACTTAATAATTCACAAAAACCATAAGACTCCGTTAGAAAAACAAAATCGGTAAAATTTCCAGATTTTTGACTCCTGACGCCGTCAAGAGCAATGCCCTGACGCCGTCAGAATGAACCTGCAGAAATCCTTATGTTAAGTTTCCGGAAAATTTCTGGAAAAACTTTGTCCTACTTCCTGGAAAATCCTGCAAAACTTCATTATGACTCAATACAAACATTTGACTCTAACAAATACGAATATACATGTTCATTAAATATTGTGGATAATCATGATCGGTTTGTTTCTTAAAAACATATTTGGGGTTTCCCCTTACACTTATCTTTTTGCAAAAATACCTCTAGGTTGAAGTTAAGACTAGGCTAACCAACATAATAAAGTATTTCACTTTTTAGTAGAGAAACATGATCAACCAACAATAAAAATAAAACATGCATACGGAAGCAAATAACAATCAAACAAATAAAAATCACACAAAACATGGGTTGCCTCCCAAGAAGCGCTTTTCTTTATTTACGAGTCTTGTAGCTAGACTCAAAGTCGTGGGTTACTACGTGATCTCATCATTGGTTCCACTCTCTAGGTCGTCTTCTAAACCAGTTTTGTATTCCGGACCTAGTTGCAAGCATTCTTTGTAGAAACCAAGCATCCTATTTCTAACATACTCTACTCCTCTACGTCTATCCTCATCATTCCTATAATAAGCCGCTTGCTTACGTTCCTTTTCGAAATTAGAGAGAAGGCGGTATTGCTCAATCTTGTAGGGCATTTGATAAGCAACCTCATCATTCTCTTCCTTGAATCTAACTATCCCTAACGTCGGATCATAACTCATCCTAGTGGCCTCAACAAATGGTTTCCCATATATTATTTGACTTAGGCAAGCATCTATCACCGGACGCGTGTCTTCCACTATCATAAAATCAATCTCATAGGTGAGATTCCCTATAATCACATGTACTCCCTTAACACTTCCTGCAAAATTACTTATCCAACTTTTACCGGGCATTATCCTAAAATTGAGTTGCTTCTTCATCACCCAATTGTAATAAGTCCTAGACATGATGTTCACTGGGGATCTAGGGTCTGTGTAAGCTTTCCATACATGCATGTGCCCGATATTGCATGGGATGTTAATGTTAGAGGGGTCTCCCATTTTGATCAGGGGATCGCCAAAGATATATGTTGTCTCGGGACTATCGAATAAATACTTATGGTATTCCCGTTCTTCATTGGTTGGCAACTTATCAAAATATTCCTCTATAGGTTCTACCTCCTCTAATTCCTCATCCTTATTAACCTCAACTTCCCTACTCTCATCCTCACTATTGGCTTCTACTCTAACTTCATCTTTGTCACTCTCCTCTATCTCCCTATCTATCGACTTAATGGTGACAACATTGACAAAGTGGACATGTTTGGATGATGAGGGGTCCTTAGCTTGGATTCCACTATTGGTGTCCCTAGTGTCCTTCCTAGGTGTGGCTAATGTTTGATTGTTGAGGGCTTTCAACAAGTTGTCGATTTTGTTGGTCATCTCCGTTTGTTGTTGGTTGAATTCGGTTTCAAACCTAGCTATGCGGGCTTCTTGAGATGCCATGAACTTCGACATCAATCCTTCAAGATTGTTGGTACTACCATAGTTGTTAGAAGGATTGTTATTGAAGGTACGGTTGGATGGTGGACCGTTTGATTGGTAACGATTAGGTGGGTTGGATGAATTGGGTTGATTTTGTTTCCACCTAAGGTTTGGGTGATTTTTCCATGAGGGGTTATATGAATCACCGTATGTGTTTGGCTCGGGCTTGAAAGTGTACCACTTATCTCCCGCTTCGTCGGTACGCGTGGATGCGTAGTCCGCAAAAGCTGTTCCGGGGAGTTCCACACAATCACGAGTGTCATGGGGACCACTACATAATTCGCATGAAGAAGTGATTTTGTTCACTTGGCTTGAATGCTTCGGAGCTTCGTAAGATTTCATGAGAAACTTGACTTGGTCCTCAAGTTCCATGATCCTACGGTCGGGAGTGCTTGAATTATTCGAAGGCAAAGATATTGCCTTGACCGTTTTGTTCAAATCACGGGGATCATTCCAACTTTCGTTGTCATAGAGAGCAAGATCTTCTATGAGTTCCCATGATTGTTCCGCACTAAGATCACGTAGCTTACCACCGGCCGATTGGTCAATGGTTCGCCTCGTGGAGATGTCAATATGGTCATAGAAGATTTGGACTTGGAGCCAAAGATCTATGCCATGATGAGGGACTTTTTGGAGTAAGTCCTTGAAACGAGTCCATGCTTCATAAAGAGATTCATTTTGACGTTGTTGAAACATCAAGATGTCATTCCTAAGTTTAGTAGTTCTCCCCGGTGGGAAAATTGAGCAAGGAAACGAGTGGTGAGATCATCCCATGTGGTGATGGATCCCGCGGGTAAACGCTCAAGCCATTGACTAGCTTGATCCCGTAGAGAGAATTAGAATAGGCGTAAACGGGTAGTCTCTCTAGTTTCAACACCTAGGTCTATGGAATCTGCGATTTTGAGGAAGTCCTTAAGGTGTTGGTTTGGATCTTCGGAACGAAGTCCATGGAATGCACATCCGCTTTGCACCAACCGGATGGTGTCGGATCGCAAGGGGGTCACATTGGCTCCGGTGAGCTCAATGGTGTTTCGGTAGCCTTGGTGGCTAGGTCGGGAATACTCTCCTAAGGTTCGGGGCCTAAGGGGTTCTAATGGTGGGTTTTGTTGTGGTGGGATGATGGGTTCAAAGATGTTACCACCTTCCATGATGTCGGATGGTAAAGAGTTACGAACAAAAGCACGAAGAAATAAGATAGACTAAAGAAGACCTAAAAATAAAAATTAAAAATCTTACTAGAAAGGAATCTAGCAAGTAGACCTAATAAAAAGAAATCCTAACCTAGACAATAACTATTCCCCCGGCAGCGGCGCCAAAAACTTGATGCGTAGGAATCGCACCTTGCTTTACCTCTCGAGGGATCTCGCGAGGCTTACAACCCCCACCAGGCAGTGTACCTGATCGTTGTAGTATAGTATAGTGACAAGTACCGGGGGATTGATCATTCAGCATAGGAATAGTGTCGCTAGGATTAGAAAACCTAATTAATAGTTCTAGAGGTGAAAGATGATTATTTTTGTATTTTTATATTTTTATGAAAGCAATTAAAATCTCGGGTTTTGAAGGAGTGGGCGGAATTAGTTGCTAATCAACTAACCCAAAGCTAAGATGCAATCAAAATAAAATAATAAAAATGAAATTAAACTAAATTAAACTAAGGTTGTGAGCAGTGATTGGAGAAATTGTGTTTACTTAGACTTCATTACTCCCTAGATATCTTTTACATGTTAATTACTTGTTACACTTGTATGAATGACGGGTTGTATTCCTTAATACCATTCGTGGGGTGGCATACATAACTCCCCAACTCTATGAGCTCTTATCTCCTCCTACACCATGACCCAGCACAACTATAGGGATTATAAACAGTGGCTCATGCATTAAATACAACCAATAAAGACATAGTACGCCTCGGTTCATGTTTCTTAAGGCGTTCAAGCATGTTACCATTTGGAGATCTGCCAGTTTTCTTAAGCCTAACATATAAATCATTCATTCAAAACAAGAATAGACAAGTAATCAACACATAATCAACATCTAGGTTTCATTAGATCTAAGCAAACACAAGAGATATCTAGCCTAGCATAGTAGAATTGAGACAAGAACAAGAGATAAACAACCAACACATAGACATATTGATTGAATTGAAAGTACACTTATCTCAATTACAATGCCAGGTCTCAAGGGTTTGGAACCCTTGAAAAACCTGTGAAAGAGGCACCAAAATCGTCTTTAGGGTTTCACCAAAACTTCTCTCTTTTTTAATGAAAAAACTAGAAAACTATATATAGGAAAATCGTTCTGACGGCGTCAAGAGTTAAATCTGACGCCGTCACCTCGCCGCCATATACTTCCTCGGACGCCCTAGATCCACTTGTGACGGCCTATGTGACGCCGTCACCACCTTCGGTATTTTATTCTTGGCCACTTTGACGCCGTCACCTCTCCATCTGACGCCGTCACCAGCTACGGTAAGTTATTCTTCATGTCTGACGCCGTCAAGTTTTTGGTCTTGACGCCGTCACCTTGTATCTTCAGCTTGGATTTTTGGTACTTTGTCGTTTTCTTCACTTTATGCTCCAAAAACGTCCAAAATAGCCTCTTTTCCAGAATTCACTCTCCAAACACCTAAAATCACAAAAGGAACGATTTAGGGCAATATTTGATCAAATAAAGTTGGATTCGGGCTTAAATGACCCCCTAAAAACGGATCATTTTTCGCCTCATCATATACCCTTACACTTGAGATTTGCTTGTCCTCAAGCAAATGAGCTTTTATTCTACTCAAAAGACAAGTTAGGGGTCATTTAACACTAATATAAAAGTAATTACAACAAATAATCGTTCCACTAAAGACCAATAGACAAGCACGGAGGTCATACACAAGCACCTCACAAATAGTGTTTAGATACTCACATCTCTCGGGTGTAATAAAGTAATATAACATTATGGAAATGGAAGATATCTCTCACTACCTGTCATAGCAAAATAGATTACCATAGGCTTGGGAAAGGATTAAACCTCCACCACATGGCGTAAGCACCTAGGATAAACTATCAAAGAGGTCTTTTTAAAGGGTTATATCGTTAGGTGTAGGGATATGAATTACACGGTTTTGTTGGATAAAGGAAGTTTTACTGGTGGCGAGTTAACAATCTTAGTTAATTACATGTACAAGATGGTGTTGCTAAGCCAAGACTAGACTCGACTTAAGCTAATAAATGAAAAATAACAAAAACATAAAATAAACATAGAATAAAAACGGGATGGTAGTCCGTATGTTTTTTTTTTCTTTTCTATTTTTTTTTTTTTTTTTTTTTTTTTTTTTTTTTTTTTTTTGCATACATTCTTACCCTACCATCTAAAATAATACATCATAGGGGATGAGAATTCCCCTTACACTTGAATCTTTACATACTTTACATTAAACTAATCTAATGACTCGAATTAAGAAAATTAAAACACTTGGAGCACTTTTAAGATTAACGTACATATGGGGGTAATAAATGATGTTCTTCCCCATTACTCCATAAAATAAGTACTTACCCATGAGTCCCAATCGTCCCAAAACAATATGTACAAGGATATGACTCGACTTAGCAACCATGTAATCAATTAGAAAGTTAACTTAGGGTTTAACAAATAACAATAATGCACTAAAAATGATCGCATACACGGAAGGCTAAGGCGATTTGGGTGTACATTTAAGTGGGGTGTAACAAATTCTTCCTTTAAGTAAAATGCTTAAAGTTAGAAACGAAAAGATAGGCTCGGAGGGGTGTACTAGGGGTATCGTGTACTAAAAATGAGTACAACGCTAAGGGTGTGGGAAAAATTAGTTGACTTAACTAGCCAAGTAATATGACTTAAATGGTCAAGTAATTATGATACGGGTTTAACACAAGGGTGATCCTAATGCCTCTTATCATGTAGTAAATCCTACCACACGAATGTAGTCACACTAGTGGTCTCGGGATGCATCACTAACGCAAGTTCTAGAATCTAAATGCTACCGGTACACTCATAAGCACTAATAATGAATGCTTTTCCTATCAAATCTAAAGGCGAACCTCACATTTTTGGGTGGAAAATTTTTCTGAATATACGGTTATGTGCTAGTCATACAACCTCCTATCCATGAGACGCTTGCTATGGCTAAAGTTTCACTCCTAAATGTTGTAAAAAATTTTAAATTTGGCGCTAAAATTACACTAACAAGTATTTCTCGTAGTTTTATTACTCATCTACTATCAAACAAAACAAACTCAAGCGAAAGTGCATATGTAAGGTATCATCTTTTTACCCTCCCCTTACACTTAAGATGAACATTGTCCCCAATGTTCAAGTAAAGAATGTAAAAGTTAAAAAGTAAAGAGAATGAAATCAAATACTCCCCTGATTCGCTCGGTATGGATTTTAGTTGGCCAGGTTAAATCTTCTTCCAAGAAAACGAACAATCAAAGCTTCCCTTCCAGAATATAAATCATCTTCTTGTCACAAATAACCTGTAAATCCTGACAAAAGTAGACAAGGCAACCTCGCGTAAAACCGGCGGCATCCTATATAAGTTACTAAATCCTAGAAAACAAAGTAAGATATAATGCTTGTGGAATGAAGTTTGCAGATTTCCTGGAGATTATAAAACTTAATAATTCACAAAAACCATAAGACTCCGTTAGAAAAACAAAATCGGTAAAATTTCCAGATTTTTGACTCCTGACGCCGTCAAGAGCAATGCCCTGACGCCGTCAGAATGAACCTGCAGAAATCCTTATGTTAAGTTTTCGGAAAATTTCTGGAAAAACTTTGTCCTACTTCCTGGAAAATCCTGCAAAACTTCATTATGACTCAATACAAACATTTGACTCTAACAAATACGAATATACATGTTCATTAAATATTGTGGATAATCATGATCGGTTTGTTTCTTAAAAACATATTTGGGGTTTCCCCTTACACTTATCTTTTTGCAAAAATACCTCTAGGTTGAAGTTAAGACTAGGCTAACCAACATAATAAAGTATTTCACTTTTTAGTAGAGAAACATGATCAACCAACAATAAAAATAAAACATGCATACGGAAGCAAATAACAATCAAACAAATAAAAATCACACAAAACATGGGTTGCCTCCCAAGAAGCGCTTTTCTTTATTTACGAGTCTTGTAGCTAGACTCAAAGTCGTGGGTTACTACGTGATCTCATCATTGGTTCCACTCTCTAGGTCGTCTTCTAAACCAGTTTTGTATTCCGGACCTAGTTGCAAGCATTCTTTGTAGAAACCAAGCATCCTATTTCTAACATACTCTACTCCTCTACGTCTATCCTCATCATTCCTATAATAAGCCGCTTGCTTACGTTCCTTTTCGAAATTAGAGAGAAGGCGGTATTGCTCAATCTTGTAGGGCATTTGATAAGCAACCTCATCATTCTCTTCCTTGAATCTAACTATCCCTAACGTCAGATCATAACTCATCCTAGTGGCCTCAACAAATGGTTTCCCAAATATTATTTGACTTAGGCAAGCATCTATCACCGGACGCGTGTCTTCCACTATCATAAAATCAATCTCATAGGTGAGATTCCCTATAATCACATGTACTCCCTTAACTCTTCCTGCAAAATTACTTATCCAACTTTTACCGGGCATTATCCTAAAATTGAGTTGCTTCTTCATCACCCAATTGTAATAAGTCCTAGACATGATGTTCACTGGGGATCTAGGGTCTGTGTAAGCTTTCCATACATGCATGTGCCCGATATTGCATGGGATGTTAATGTTAGAGGGGTCTCCCATTTTGATCAGGGGATCGCCAAAGATATATGTTGTCTCGGGACTATCGAATAAATACTTATGGTATTCCCGTTCTTCATTGGTTGGCAACTTATCAAAATATTCCTCTATAGGTTCTACCTCCTCTAATTCCTCATCCTTATTAACCTCAACTTCCCTACTCTCATCCTCACTATTGGCTTCTACTCTAACTTCATCTTTGTCACTCTCCTCTATCTCCCTATCTATCGGCTTAATGGTGACAACATTGACAAAGTGGACATGTTTGGATGATGAGGGGTCCTTAGCTTGGATTCCACTATTGGTGTCCCTAGTGTCCTTCCTAGGTGTGGCTAATGTTTGATTGTTGAGGGCTTTCAACAAGTTGTCGATTTTGTTGGTCATCTCCGTTTGTTGTTGGTTGAATTCGGTTTCAAACCTAGCTATGCGGGCTTCTTGAGATGCCATGAACTTCGACATCAATCCTTCAAGATTGTTGGTACTACCATAGTTGTTAGAAGGATTGTTATTGAAGGTACGGTTGGATGGTGGACCGTTTGATTGGTAACGATTAGGTGGGTTGGATGAATTGGGTTGATTTTGTTTCCACCTAAGGTTTGGGTGATTTTTCCATGAGGGGTTATATGAATCACCGTATGTGTTTGGCTCGGGCTTGAAAGTGTACCACTTATCTCCCGCTTCGTCGGTACGCGTGGATGCGTAGTCCGCAAAAGCTGTTCCGGGGAGTTCCACACAATCACGAGTGTCATGGGGACCACTACATAATTCGCATGAAGAAGTGATTTTGTTCACTTGGCTTGAATGCTTCGGAGCTTCATAAGATTTCATGAGAAACTTGACTTGGTCCTCAAGTTCCATGATCCTACGGTCGGGAGTGCTTGAATTATTCGAAGGCAAAGATATTGCCTTGACCGTTTTGTTCAAATCACGGGGATCATTCCAACTTTCGTTGTCATAGAGAGCAAGATCTTCTATGAGTTCCCATGATTGTTCCGCACTAAGATCACGTAGCTTACCACCGGCCGATTGGTCAATGGTTCGCCTCGTGGAGATGTCGATATGGTCATAGAAGATTTGGACTTGGAGCCAAAGATCTATGCCATGATGAGGGACTTTTTGGAGTAAGTCCTTGAAACGAGTCCATGCTTCATAAAGAGATTCATTTTGACGTTGTTGAAACATCAAGATGTCATTCCTAAGTTTAGTAGTTCTCCCCGGTGGGAAAATTGAGCAAGGAAACGAGTGGTGAGATCATCCCATGTGGTGATGGATCCCGCGGGTAAACGCTCAAGCCATTGACTAGCTTGATCCCGTAGAGAGAATTGGAATAGGCGTAAACGGGTAGTCTCTCTAGTTTCAACACCTAGGTCTATGGAATCTGCGATTTTGAG
The DNA here is from genome assembly GCA_030686995.1 of Artemisia argyi. Taxonomy (NCBI): domain Eukaryota; kingdom Viridiplantae; phylum Streptophyta; class Magnoliopsida; order Asterales; family Asteraceae; genus Artemisia; species Artemisia argyi. The sequence goes on along the minus strand of CM060683.1, from coordinate 139,126,325 downwards.
GAAGTCCTTAAGGTGTTGGTTTGGATCTTCGGAACGAAGTCCATGGAATGCACATCCGCTTTGCACCAACCGGATGGTGTCGGATCGCAAGGGGGTCACATTGGCTCCGGTGAGCTCAATGGTGTTTCGGTAGCCTTGGTGGCTAGGTCGGGAATACTCTCCTAAGGTTCGGGGCCTAAGGGGTTCTAATGGTGGGTTTTGTTGTGGTGGGATGATGGGTTCAAAGATGTTACCACCTTCCATGATGTCGGATGGTAAAGAGTTACGAACAAAAGCACGAAGAAATAAGATAGACTAAAGAAGACCTAAAAATAAAAATTAAAAATCTTACTAGAAAGGAATCTAGCAAGTAGACCTAATAAAAAGAAATCCTAACCTAGACAATAACTATTCCCCCGGCAGCGGCGCCAAAAACTTGATGCGTAGGAATCGCACCTTGCTTTACCTCTCGAGGGATCTCGCGAGGCTTACAACCCCCACCAGGCAGTGTACCTGATCGTTGTAGTATAGTATAGTGACAAGTACCGGGGGATTGATCGTTCAGCATAGGAATAGTGTCGCTAGGATTAGAAAACCTAATTAATAGTTCTAGAGGTGAAAGATGATTATTTTTGTATTTTTATATTTTTATGAAAGCAATTAAAATCTCGGGTTTTGAAGGAGTGGGCGGAATTAGTTGCTGATCAACTAACCCAAAGCTAAGATGCAATCAAAATAAAATAATAAAAATGAAATTAAACTAAATTAAACTAAGGTTGTGAGCAGTGATTGGAGAAATTGTGTTTACTTAGACTTCATTACTCCCTAGATATCTTTTACATGTTAATTACTTGTTACACTTGTATGAATGACGGGTTGTATTCCTTAATACCATTCGTGGGGTGGCATACATAACTCCCCAACTCTATGAGCTCTTATCTCCTCCTACACCATGACCCAGCACAACTATAGGGATTGTAAACAGTGGCTCATGCATTAAATACAACCAATAAAGACCTAGTACGCCTCGGTTCATGTTTCTTAAGACGTTCATGCATGTTACCATTTGGAGATCTGCCAGTTTTCTTAAGCCTAACATATAAATCATTCATTCAAAACAAGAATAGACAAGTAATCAACACATAATCAACATCTAGGTTTCATTAGATCTAAGCAAACACAAGAGATATCTAGCCTAGCATAGTAGAATTGAGACAAGAACAAGAGATAAACAACCAACACATAGACATATTGATTGAATTGAAAGTACACTTATCTCAATTACAATGCCAGGTCTCAAGGGTTTGGAACCCTTGAAAAACCTGTGAAAGAGGCACCAAAATCGTCTTTAGGGTTTCACCAAAACTTCTCTCTTTTTTAATGAAAAAACTAGAAAACTATATATAGGAAAATCGTTCTGACGGCGTCAAGAGTTAAATCTGACGCCGTCACCTCGCCGCCATATACTTCCTCGGACGCCCTAGATCCACTTGTGACGGCCTATGTGACACCGTCACCACCTTCGGTATTTTATTCTTGGCCACTTTGACGCCGTCACCTCTCCATCTGACGCCGTCACTAGCTACGGTAAGTTATTCTTCATGTCTGACGCCGTCAAGTTTTTGGTCTTGACGCCGTCACCTTGTATCTTCAGCTTGGATTTTTGGTACTTTGTCGTTTTCTTCACTTTATGCTCCAAAAACGTCCAAAATAGCCTCTTTTCTAGAATTCACTCTCCAAACACCTAAAATCACAAAAGGAACGATTTAGGGCAATATTTGATCAAATAAAGTCGGATTCGGGCTTAAATGACCCCCTAAAAACGGATCATTTTTCGCCTCATCAAGGTCTCTTTCGGATTCTATACAGGAGCAAAAAGAGGTTTACACATAAATCATAAGTATAGAATAATGGTTGTATCTCACATCCGTGATTACCAACTCAATAATATTATCTCAGTATAGTAACGTAATAACCTGATTAAAACTATATATTTTTGCTGAATATTTCTCATGTACATACTTTTAATTTGTTTACAATGGCCAATTATTACGTTTTTTTTTTTTTTTTTTTTTTTTTTTTTTTTTTTTTTTTTTGATAAAACATCACGTCAATGAATAAAGTTGGGTTATCACCTACGTAGGTTTATTTATTATTTTTAATTTAGGAGGTGATTCTTATCAAATAAGGATTGTGATGCATGCATTTATATATAATTTAAGGAAAACACATTTTATATTAAACAATGACTATCTAACCCATGTGTTTATTTTTTTTAATAAGTAGCTTTGTATAACGTTTTTAACTGACAGACATGTTGAGGTTGAGGTTGAGGTTGATTTTGTTGTTTAACTTTAACTATTGATATCATGTTATACAAAATGTCTAAATTTAGTAACACATAATAAGCGTTGAGGAAGTTAACAAAATGCTCCGTAAAGTTTTTAAAATATTTTTATGGATATCCATATACAAATTTTAAATAACAATTTTATGAGTCGTTGTTATAAGTAGAATCGCGTATATTTATTTTCATATCACAGTATTGTACATACCATTTGATATTTATATTCTCGTTACTAATAATTGAACAGTATTTCAAACTCGTGTACACATAAATTAAACTTTTAAATAGTAATATAAGTCCTTATTTAAAAAAAAATTCTAATGGATGAAAGTTTAAAACTAACATTAGTTTAAAAAAATATTTAACTTATATTAAAACTGATTCGCATATTTACCAAATTTTGTAATTTTAATGGATGAAAATCTAAAAACTAATACTAATACTCATGTAATTTTAACAAAGTTAATATTATAAAGTATAGGGGGTATAAAGTGCAAGGGGATATTTGTGTTTTTTATGAAGTTATTAAAAAACATGGAAACTTGTATTTTACACTTTACTGTATATGAATTATTTAAAATTCAATCACTAAAGTTTTATTAATCACTTCCTCTTTTTTTAAGTTTTTGTTTTAATAAATTTGACACCTATATTTTTATGCATTTTTTTTCTTAACTAAATTTCTCCACTAAATTTATTAAGTTTGACCAAAATCAATTTAATTTTGACTTTTTATTAACCAATCACGTTGCTTGATTTCGCTTACGTGACAAAATCGAGCTCTTTTATTGGTCCAATTTTTTTTTCAATGGGAAAGAATTTACAAAAATATTCTAAAATGATGTAATTCTTTTATTATAAAAAAGATTTTAACTTTTCATTTATCACCACTCTTATTAACAGGAGTTGTAAAATTGTAACAGGATATACGCACAATAGACATGTTAGCTATACTTTTGACTTTTGCTTAAATGTATATTCTAAAATAAATTTAAATAAAAAATGTCTTCTTAACATTTGTCATAAAATCAAAGGACTTGTGGTCTAGTGGGTGGGGCTTATTTGGTTAAGCACCCACAAGTGGGAGTAGTACCGGGTGGGTGACCACCCGGGAAGTCCTCACTTGTGGTCCACTTGCAGACCATTTGTTCCGGAGATATATTGCAATGATGGATTCGAAGCCCTTAGACCAAGCCGCTGGGGTTAGAATCCTGAGCATGGCCCGGTTTTCATCCTGTTGTTTCTCCAGCAAGGTAAACTTGTGTGGAGGCAGTACGGTTTCCGGGGGAAACCCGTTACCACCTGAGATCAGCGTGGACCCGGTTCAGATAACATAGTCTGGCGAGGTGGCGATGGGGCCTTCGCTGTCCGCGAAGATGGTCGATTCTAAGTTGAAATTCACCTTTAAAAAAAAAAAAAAAAAAAAAAAACATTTGTCATAAAACTGTTTTTCATACATAAATAATTCTAAAAACAAAATTGGCTAAAGAATATAAAATTTCTAGATGTCCCACTAGAAGGTGGATATTAATTGAAAATGTTGAGCGTGTCAAATAGCAAGGGAAAAGTGTAGGCTGGTGTTATACGCAATTCCATACATAATATTCAATATCTAACAAAGTTTGGTCATTGTCCGACTCACCACATGCAAACACACATTTTCATCTAATTCAATTAAATAATAATTTTTAAGATATTTATGCCTACCAATATTATTAATATTTGATAATGACATGAGTTTTTTATACCCTATGAAATAGATGTTAAATGTCAAAAACAAGGGCAAAATATATACGTGAACCAACTTTCTAAGCAAATGCCAGTTCATGATGTATCGTTTAAACCATGTGCCAACGACCAGAATATCTAAAAATAACGAAAGCGAAATTTGCAGGTTTTTGGTCGACACTTATCTAGCTAACTCGTCATGACTCGATTGATTGAAATTTAGAATTCGATGGCTTCTCCGATCTGGAAATTCCATGTTGCTGTATCGCACACCTCATGGCCCCTTCATTATATTGTGGAGAATTGCCTAGTTAATAAATCTTAGTCGTTCCCAAAAGAACAACTTGGAGTTCGGTTATTGCTGAAGTCTAAGTAACAGAACGTAGCCAAATAAATGACGCACTGCACTTTTAATATGATGCAAATTGCCAAATATATAAATGAGGTGGTAAAGAATGCCTCATACCCTAACGAATTACAGAAAAAGTTATCTCTTCGCATTCATCTATCGGGTCATATAACAAGCAACAAGTGCATTTTACATTTTAATATAGTAAGTAACGGAATAAGATCCTCTCACGCTCAAACTGATATCTATTGACTTAATGTTGGCTAATCAGAAAGAGAAACGAAAATTCAATCCCACTTCACCAAAAAAAATACCCATTATTTTGATTACACCCACAAACATGACCTACAATGTTGGTATAAACATAAACTGATCATGTGTTATCGAGAAAGAAAGAACATACTGGATAAATTATAATAAAACGTTGAAATGCTACATCTAAAAGATTACCGTTCGATGGTAGAAATGCTTATACTATCAACTGAGTTCTTGAAATCTTTAAGATAATCTACCACATAGAATGATTGTTAAAAACATAAACACGACAAATAAGAGGGTTCCACTGCCTTCATTTAGTTACTGACGTGCATCATTCAGGAAAAAATTGCAATAATAAACAAATCACAATCAAGAAAAAAGTAACATATGTCACAATTGCACAGTGATAGCAGTCCAGAATCTGTCTTTCCGGCTGCTAGTTCTCTTTATACCTGGCTTCCTCTTCGCTCTTCAATGACTTCAATTTTCTGTAGCCAGTGTCGGTACCAAATAGCCTACCAAAAGGATGTTATAATAAGAAACCAAAATAGAATACTAGAGGTGCAATTTTCAGTTCAGTTTTTGATGTGCAGAATCACAAACAGGTTAAATGGGTATGAAATAAAAATAAAAAAAAAAAAAAAAAAAAAAAAAAAAAAAAAAAAAAAAAAGCTTAAACTCTAAACAGGGGGCAAATGAGTCCAGTCACCTAGATATGTATTTTTATAATAACATAATTGGATTATTGTTGAGGTGATATAAGTTTAGTACTCCCATTTGTGACACTAACTGATTATAAAACGAATCTAAATTTTTTGAACAAGTGTTTCCTTTCAAGCCGACGGGATCTTTCTAAATTATCACTTTGACCCACTAGTTAACGCATCCAAAGAGTCAAAATTTACATTCTAAGGTCTAGATATTTACCAGTCCATGTAGACAAAGGTTGATGAGTAGTTTCCAGACTTGGTGTAGATAAGTCGGTGATGATAGTCATGAAAGTCAGAACTGAAATTTTCATAAAATATAGCATGTCAGCTGTCATGAAGTAAGCGAATCAGCATACAGATAGCTATTATAAGAGTATGAAATAACTAAAGATAGATATTAAATTACGTCCGTTCCAAAAATAAAAAGTTTATGCATGGACTAACCCTCCGTATAAAGGAAGAAAATTTGAGGGGCTCCATGGGAAATGATAACCACAATGTGCCTCAACTGTCTCTAGAACTCTCACTACCATCCACAACCAAAGTGTTATCAGATGAGGACCCGTGATCGCTGGACCGAATATTGTTGCGAAACCAAGGAATAAAATTTCGGCGGGGTGAGCATATTCCGAAGTTAATCCAAAAGGCGTTGCATACCTGTCACATATGGAAAGCGTAACAACACATATCACTAAAGTAGAGGGTAGAAATGTCGACCCATTCACTTATGAATGAAGCTATTTAATCGGAAGAATAGACGTATAGCTAAAAAAGTAACAGGTCGAACATGTCAAATGGGTAGAAAGATTCCCGAAGTGTATTTATAATGCAAACAAAGTATACAACATCTTTAATCATTTTATTCAAAAACTAAGATTATGATTTTTGAAATCAGATTAAAACACCATTTATTTAATTAAAAATTTTAATTGTTTAAACACTAAGTGCTCAAAAATCCATACTGCCACCTCAATGATAAGCATTAATAGTTAGAAGAATGCAGCTAATATAGAGAAATCGTAGAATAGGTGTGTTATGTGCTTACTCATGATGGACGCTATGGACATGCTTGTATAGCCATTTGGTATGTAAAATCCTGTGTCCCCAGTAAAATATAAAGTCTTCAACAATGAAGTAGAATAATATCTGTGTCGACATTACTTTCCTGCACAGCATAAAGGTAGTATAGTCTTAAGAAGATAGCTATAACTAGATAAACATATATTACTTAATTAAACGTAAATTGCGGGATCTTTTTTAAAAAGGGATATGGTCAATCCAGTGGGTAACTAGAGAGCCAAAAAACGATCTACTAGTAAAGCTGTAGCACATAAAGAACCTGAAAATACCAGGATGGCAATGGAAGACTACTTCGCATTCCCATGAATCTAAAGACAGGATAGGAGGCTATCATAACAGGCAGATTGACGCAAAAATGATACAACAGGAGGCGAATAATGCATTTATTTTGAGCTTCAGTGGTGTTGTTCTTCACCTGCACATAGAAAATATCATGAATTAATGATATTGAAAAACATATCTCGATAGAATACAGTTTATGTGTATTAATGGCAATTCCAATGAAGGATATACATTTACTATGTAGACACTAAAGAGTATTGCTTCAAGATTTCCTTCTTGATATGAAAAGGTACTTTCGTATAACATTATCTAGAAATATATTTCTTAAAAAAGACTTATGACCTAAGTTTGATATTCCCCTTGTTCAAAAGTTCACTAAGAAGTAAGAACTCACTGGAATTGTTAATGCTTGCAAATTTGTGAGTCAAATATACATGGAGTTAAAGATATTTTTTTGGGTCATCTATTCAATACTAACTAATACCTCTGTAGGTCTCTCTTTGAGGTTGCTCATATTCAATATTCAAACATTCATGCTATCATTCCCGATTTTAAAAACCAAAGCCATCAACCAAACACTACAATCATGAATTATACGCTTTCATTCAACCAAACACTCAAGTTTTATTGAGGAACTTTTACTTGGGGGGTAAGCCTCTAACAAACTCACCTACGAAAATTTAACTTTTAGTTACTTATAAGCTATGTTTGGCACACAAGATTGTTGGGAGATTGTGCTTATTTTTTCAAAAAATAAGCTACTTAAAAAATAATCTTTGTTTAGACATAACTTATAAGAGATTCTAAAAAAAAAAATAATCTTTCATAATCTCTTAAAACCAAAGGTTACTTCATGTAGCTTATAAAAATAATCTCTTTTTATAATCTCCAGCACCAGCACCATCTCCAGCACCAACAACAGTTCCAGCAACAGTTACTTTTGCCAAACATACCCATAATGTATAAAGGCACTGCACATGGTCTTAGGTTCCAAAAATAGCAATGATTATCATGCGAGACTAAATAAAACAGCCCATACGTAATGGTCATGTGGTCCCGTGCATAAATTTATAAGCCATGCAGGTATTTTATTCTAGCTCTAAATCATAGCTTAACACAAAGCTCGGTTCTCTTTGGACATTCAGAGTAAAGAGAATAAATTGTCAAATACCACCCATTTAAGGCACCTCTAGAGTAAAATTTATGTCCATTCTTGATAATGCACAGCCGATATAGCTGGCTTGACGCGTTGGTCATCAAATTGTGATACAATACAACTGTACCAGAGAATATCATTATAAGTGGACGAACTTTAAAATAAGTTGCTTTTTGGGTAAAATTATGAAACTACGCCACCTTGAAATAAACGAAAGTTGTTTCCATTTTGTGTACAAAAAGTACATTGCCTAAAATGGTACAGTGCATATATAATTTCTTTTATCCTACATACAGGCATGGTGGTGAGCTTAATCGTGAATTTGACGGATGTTTCCCACATTTTTTATGGTCACTGACACATCGACAAGCTCCAACCCATACTAATATACAGTTAACTAAACAAGGCGTGTATGTGGGGTTCATAGAACCAAATCACCGACTACATTTTTTATTTGAACAATGATAAGTGTGTAAAGAGAGTATGACCTATGGGCTTCAACATTTACAGTATGTGACGACGCAATCCTTTTGTTGAACTACTTCTGTGTTCATGTACCTTGCGGTCTTGCACATGGGTAACACCTCTCTTTGTTGTACTCTCTTCCTTAACCAAATTTTTTTATTCATCAAAAATATAATAACAGTAACGTTTTGGAATCACGGCCAAAGCAAATGGTACAAATTCATTTGTCACTTTGTTGAACGTTCTGACTTACAGCAATTCAGGTTCTAGGTTTACAACGTAACACCTAATTAAGTAATCAAGTTCAGGTCACGTGCAATAATCAGTTATATTGAGGTCAGTCCTTCAAATTATGGGTAAATGGACACATTGTAGATTATTTATTGAAATAGTTATAGTAGCTCCAAAAAAATGTTATTCATGGTAGTCAATATCCAACAGAATGTTAGCAAAGCATAAACTAAAACTGCTGATAAAAAGCATGAGACGACTGACAACCAAATCACACCAACACAAGCTTTAGGAACTAAAAACGGTTCTGTCTCAAAGAGTTAAACCTGAATTTTGTACTTGCTGAGCCATCCTGCCCTTTCTAAGTAAATGAAAGGAAGTCCGGATAAGAAAAAGACAGATTCATGAAGAATAAAACTTCCAAGGCATGCCAGCTGAAAGTCACTGAAATTAGTGATCAGATACTGCAATTAAGAAAACAAGAAGAAAAGTCAGTAATTATTAGACATCTTGGTTCTAAATCATAGAAATTACTAGATAGTATTACAAGAACATTTTGCTCCTACAAAAATTATGATAAAATAAATTCTAGTCTCACCAGCTAATTTACGAAAATTATGATATAATAAAATATTTGTTAGATAAGAGCAGGGTTTTCCACAAAGATAAGCAGTGTTCAGTAGCTTATAATAGCAGATAAATGTGTATCACACGCTACATAGTGAAATGCTTGGGCACGAACTCAAAAATGATATCAGAACAATACCTCTTTTTAACAGATTCAAATACGCAGTAAAAAGGAATGCATAAAACGTGCATAACTAATTTGTTATAAGAACATAGCACATACCAGCATGAGCGGAACATTATAACTGAGGAAAAGGCAATGAAAACTAAAGGTGCCATGAATAATGTTTGAATTTAAATAGCAATAAGCTAGATGATAGCCTCTTAGGTTCACGTTCATCAGCCAATTATCTGCTACTAAAAGCCTAGACTACACAATCATAAGCCTTTATATCCTATACTCATTGGCGTAGGCTGAATATGTATCCAATTCAATTCTCTAACTTTCACTTTCCGCATAAGTTTATAAAAGTTGAGCAATGGGCACTATCATTGTGTGGTAACAGACCACAATTATAGCTCTTAGACATCTTCATCACTCACCTCTTCTGATATATACACTCAATTTTAAGTAAAGAAGTGTAAAACACCTATTATAGGTAATTAGCAACACACTTTTGGTACGACTAAAAGCAAAATGTCATTATTTCTTGGAGATTGAAGGTTAGGTACAACGCTATGTTAGTATGACCTAGACACCGCTACCATTCTATCAACCACCTTCCAAAGTTGAATAAGTAATAATGATCCATAATAGGAAGTGCTTGCACAAGTATGTCACAAACAAGCAAGTAATTGCATCATACAAAAAAGACATTCATATGATTCCAAAAATTAAGCCATATCATCTTTCCTATAACCACAAAACTTCTCGAGAAAACAGTACCCTTACAAAACATCAAAGAAAATCCTCACATAAATCACAAGCCGACTGTGTAGACAAGGCCCCAAAATTACTCACATACAATTAAGATAACATGATTTAAACCTAATCTAACAAAAATATAGAGCTAACTCAGCCGATTAAAGTTATACTACTTTAATCATAACTTAAAATTCAATCAGCAAACTAGCACTGTTCTCCAAAAGGTTTACACTTTACACCAGCGAGGAAACATGACCCGGCGCACCTTTTTTGGGTGCCGCCAAGACCTATTTATAAAATCAATACTAAACAAAACAAATAATAAACTTCTCTTATGGGGTGTTTGTTTCGGCCTATATAGCCAGCTTATGGCTTATTTGATTTTGGGCTTATGTTTCATATGCTCAATTTTTGTGGCTTATTTTGAAACTTTTCAGCTTATATAAGTTAATTATCACTTGATAAACTTATACATGCCAAAAAGATTTAAAATAATATGAAACATAAGTCCAAAACCAAATAAGCTATAAGCCGGCTATATAAGGCGAAATAAACACCCCCTAAGCCATTTCACTTATCATCTTAAAAACGCTACTTTCCATTCACTAACAAACAAAACCAGATCGATTAACATCCACTCATCAACATCTTTGCATCATGCATGTACCATAACTTAAAACACAATTACACTATCAAACTTAACAAAAAAAAAAAAAAAAAAAAAAAAAACACCCTTCAACACTCACTTCTCATCATTTTAACTCTAGCTAATCATGAATCTACACATACAAATACATCAACTACCAATGCTACAACAGAAACAAAATACGAGTGAATGTAACAACGGAACTTAGAGCAAAAATAGTGTGTGATGATACCTTCCAACCAGATTCGACAATGGAAGCCATAGAGTGAAGAAGATGATGACGTCAGATTTAATTTAATTTGTTTGTTTGTTAAATGAATCTGAGAGGTTGTGATGAGTGTGTGTATTTATAATGATTTTTTTTTGAATAAATGGATGGGTAGGGGTTTCGCCGGGTTTTTAACTTTTTTTTTTTAATCATTTTGTTACTTATTATTATTATTATTATTATTATTATTATTATTATTATTTTGAAATTTATGTGATTATAATATTTTTTGGTTTTTCTATTATGTTCGTGGATATGTTGCTACACTGCATAATGGCGAGTTTGTTTTGAGGTCTTTTATTGTAAACATAACTCTACTCGGTCAATTTCTATTTTAAAAACGGTAATTTTATTTTAGTTTAAAACAACGTGTCATGAATCAAATTCTGATGGATTGGAGTTTGTTTAAAAACGTGTTAACCGCGAGGGTTTTGGTTTAATTTATTGATCTTGTTGAAGTATCTCAACGATAAGGAGTAGTACGTGTCACGAGTAGAAGACTTGACATGAAAACAATAATTTTTTTATGCGTGGGGTGGAAGGCTACTCCTTAGCGTGTTAAGGACACCATGTGGGTTGAAGAAATGACTTCGTGACAACTATGTGTCGAATCATGTCAGCTTTTAGGCTATAACATGCTTATAACACAAAACCCAAAAAATATTTTCCCTCGTATACCCCAAGTTATAGGTTTCCAGGACCCAAGTTTTATTTATTTCACATTAAAAAAATAAATAAATACCAATAAAACCCATAATATGACGTTGATGCCTTGGCGCAAGGCATATAACGTCGAGTACTAAATTGGTGATTGCGCACCAAAGGCGTGTTATAGGGATGATGAATCCCTTTAACGCCTTCGACATCGAGTGTTGGTGGATTCTCAGTTGGGTGAAGATAATCAAATCGGATATCACAATGAATCATGTAATCACTTTCTAAAAAAACTATTCAATCATGTTTGCCTAGGTTACAGGAATATCTCCTTAGGATAATTTAAAAGTGTGATATTCTTGATTTAGGAACAAATACGAGAACACTTTCGCTTTTGCGTGTTTAGGTTTCTGTGTGTATCTCATGCATGATGTTTCTCTTATATCGAGAGTACTCGAGTCAATGGAATTATGAGCATTAATCAGCTAATTAATCTCGTCATAATATTCCTCCGTTATAGCAATAATGGTTACAAGATAAATTGAATGTGGTCATTTAGCCGCAGTTAATGGTGCCCTTGAATAGGTCAAAACCGTTATAAGTTAGTAGGTAATAAGTTCTAGCAAGTCCAAAGACTCATCAGCATACCAGCTGAAGTGTTTGCTCGCTGAATGAGATTGCTCCCTGAGTATACTCACTAAGGAATCACTCACTAGTGAGTTTAGTCACTGAAGGGTTTACCCTCTAATGAGATCACTTCCTGATGAGGTCGTTCAGAGTCTACTTCATTGAAGAGTATAACTTACGAACTCATGAGCGACCTGTTAAAGTATGCTCGTTGCATAATAAACAAATATACAGCTAGATACACGTGAGCCTACGGGTTACACACATATACACTTAGACATCACTAATTATAATGTAAATATTGTATTTATATTATACAAGTATCGGGAATTCGGAAACGAGAGTTAGCCTTGAAATTTATCAGGCTCGTCCTGATAAATACGGACTCAAGAAATGGCTAGCCCATTTCTTGGTCCATATACTTGGCCCAAGCCCAAGAAATTTAAAAATATTGGGAGAATTGGATATATATCCCTCCAGGTCAAGAATTGCATATATATATATATATATATATATATATATATATATATATATATATATATATATATATATATATATATATATATATAGTGTAACTTTATTTTCAGAACCCTGTTAAGTGCGAGAATTGCGAGAACCCATCTATGATCGTTAGATCATTTAATCAATGGATAAGATGACTTGTACCTTTGTGTAATTAATGTATTTTTAGGGATTATTATGTAAACTTGTTAAATTGATTTAAGGGCAATAATGGAATTCTAAAATTATTATTTTTCAAAAACTGTTCCGTTTTCTCAAACCCTACTTCATATTTTCTTAGCCACCACAAGACAACATATTCTTGCCTCTTCGCCACCCATCTGTAACAATCAAACCCCTTCATCGCCATAATAAATTAGTTACACGCATCGCATATACTGATCTCGTGAATCGATCTATCGAAAAGCAACAAATAGCTACAACATGGAAGAGTTGCAAGTAAGAGTATTCACTTGAAAAGTAGTTACAGATCACACATTTAGCGAAATAGTTGTCCTGTCCAAAAGATGTGGTCAGTTGAAGCAGGTATACTTTTGATTGATTTATTTTTTTATTTTTTTGATTTGCGGATTTAATTGATGTGCTCGTGTCGAAAATTGTCCGAGTAGACGTGTAGAGAAGTCAATGTACTTGAATTATAGTTTTCGTGAATATGAAGTTGTTTGTAGTTTAAGAGAGTTGGAAATTATTGAAGATTGTATGTCGATGTCGAGAAGGTGTGATCTTAGCCAAAACATATCTCATAGATTTTCGAGTAGCTAGAACATCAATGTTAAAGTCTAATTTGGCATATTATATAATTGCATTTTTTATTTATTTTTAATTATAGGCCCGTTTCCTGTGAACCATTTGGGTTCAATGTTTACGATAAGGTTTTCACGAGATACTAAAATTAATGATGAATTTTTTTTACTAATGTAAGAAAAATCAAGATACATGGATCAAAGAAACTTTTTAACTTCCAGTGAGTAATTAAATAGTAGTAACTGGCCAATGTGTAATTTGTCTTTTGAATCTACTTGTTCTTATTAAAAGATAATGGTGTGGGTCGCACCCATTTTTTCCACTAGCACATTGTTTGAATAGTCGGATTCATATGTTTAGCATCATATATTGTCGTATATTATATATTGCTATAAGGCTTGTGTAAACTTGCTAGGCATATAACAGGCTACTGGTAAAAATGTACTCCCTCCGTCCCAAAATTATTGTCCCCTATTAACTTTTTCGGTATTTCTTTCTCAACTTTGATTATAAATATTTTTGTTTGTGTTATAAAATTTTTGATAAAAATTATACTAAAATGAAAATACATTTAAAACTTAATTCGTTCATATATTTTGTATCAAGTGTTATGTAATATAAACAAAAATACTTAAGGTCAAAGTTGAAAGGTAAAGACCGAAAAAGTCAATAGGGGACCATAATTTTGGGACGGATGTAGTATATCTTAACAGGCTACAAAAAAACATACATGTTTTAAGGTGCATATATCTTTTAAGGTACGGTGCATACATATTTTCAGGTGCATACATGTTTTCAGGTACGGTGTATACATGTTTTCAGGAATGGCGCATACGTGTTTATTGCTAGTAAAAAATCAATTAAAATGGTGCATATGTGTTTTATAGCTGATATAAACCAATAAAAGTGTGTGCATATGTGTTTCAAGGTTAATTATAATTAGTGAAATGGTGCATGCGTATATGTTTCAAGGTTAATACTGTATAAAATCAATAAAATGGTACATATATGTTTTTATTGTTGGTATAAAATTCTTGAAAGAGTGCGCATATGTGTTTGATAGTTGTTTTATATATGTGTTTATGCTTAAAAATATGTTTGATATATACAAGATTATGCATATGCGTTATGATAGTTGTTAGGATTATTTTTTATTTCTTATTTGTTTATGGTTTAATTGTTTTTGTGCATGCTTGTTTCAGATTGATGAAGATGACGATATCATTGAAGATCGAGAAGTGGATGAACAAAAATATACATGAAGATAATTTGTGATTTTTGAAGATATACGATTATTGCATACGTGTTTTATGTTCTTGTAATTAAGTGGAATGTAACATTTAAGTATATGAATCTTATTTTTTTTCTTTTATAATGATTTATTTTCTTTGATTTGTGTTTCAAACTTCTTAAAAATAATGGTTAGGCAAAAATTTTAATAGGTTGATAAAAAGAGTGAACAATTGCATTATAGAAACACATTTAAATTTACATCATTTAAAAAACATGCATGCACCTAATTTTTTTCAAAAAAAAAACACATATGTTCTTGTAATATTCTGGATACACGTTTAAAAAAAAAAAAAAAAAATCCAAAAATTTAGGAATGTCTTGAAACGGGATTTAATAAAAAAATTTGAAAATAATATAAAAATTGTATTTTACTAAAATACCCTTATGATTAAATAATAATCTTTAATATTAAAAAAAAAATCTTATTGGTCTAGAAGAGTTCTCGCAATTAACAGGGTTCTGAAAATAAAGCCCCATATATATATATATATATATATATATATATATATATATATATATATATATATATATATATATATATATATATATATATATATATATATATATATATATATATTGGTACAAGTTTTTGATGTACATGTAACAATGGTTTTTATGCATGTAATATATGCAGATGCCCCAAAAATGTTGGGGTTACGTAATTATATATGAAAAATATTATGTGATCATACACGACTAGGTGAGTACCCGTAAATAGCAACGGAAATTCTTAAGGGTAGACAATTTACGATATGCGATTTTATGATAAGGTGTTTCGTGTAACATTCAAAATAGAACGTGAAAAATCAAAATGTATTTGCAAACTGTAATCCATATGCAAGAGAGTACAAGTTGTTGGTGATCATCCAAAAAAGGAACACCTTCACAATGGTGAAATTGATATTTCATGATGTTCAAATTTACCATCTTAATGCAACACCCACTGATTCAATATATCAAACAGAGCATGTATATATTAATGTAAAATGGAACTTCAATACATGGTTATATTGCAATCAAAAGTATAACATTGTTTTAATAAGTTATGCACAATATTTCTGCACAGAAACAACAAAAAATAATTTATTCTTGGAAATAGTAATATGAACCTTTGGAAAATAGGAAATAAGGAATAGATAAAACTCTTCGCCAATTTCTCTTAAACTCAAGATAAGGATCAGGATCAAATTCATAACATTCTTCAAGACCGTCTTCCATTTTGAACTAAGGTACATGTACATCACAAGGGTATTGTAAATTCATGAAAAATTACATAAAATTGATACCGCACATAAATTTATTATAAGCTCATGTTAAAAGTAATAATGAGTTTCTATATTAACGTCCAATTCAAATGTTGGTTTCAAAGTCAACCTTGTATATATACACCTGCCTTTTTCAAAAACACAATCTTCTCCTTCCATTTAACTTACAGTGCGTTTTGTTTGGCATGGTCATAAGCGTTTTTATTTGCATGAAATATTTTCCCTACTATCATTAAATATAGCGAATGGTTCTCCCTCCATGCAATGTTCGATTTTCAAATTTGAAACCATTTCCATAAATAGTTTTCTTAATAGTAGAGATGTTCATTCTCATTGCCAGTTGTGTAAACATTTTCACTTTAGGTTTTGATGGGATAGTAGCTTACTGATCCCCCTCCTCCCATCTTCTAGCCAACCTCTCCCACACAGTCGCATGTTAATATCCCATTTTCGTAACTTTTTCTACTCGTTTTCATGTGTATTTAGCATTACCTTGGCTACAAATATACCTACCACTAATTCCATTGTTAAAGGCCTACTCATTTCCTACTAATTCGAATATTCAATATCATTTATTTTATAATTCTAATTCCTACTCACAATAGACAGAGCTCAGTGAATTTCAACTCTTATCAAGAATATTCTAACATAACTATGGACAAAAAGTTACAAAGCAAACTACAATTATAATTTCAATTCTTCAAAATATATTCGGAGAAAGTTATACACCAAAAACTAAATATATGAATGCATCTTGTCTAATGATTATTTTAGTGCCTTAAAGTTCACTATGAAATCGAAACCATGGGGGCGACCAAATACAACTATTTACGACCAAATTAACAACAACGACCAATTAAAACTATTTACGAGCAACTTAACTACAATGCTAACTACATCAATACATTAGATTTTCAATAGTTTAATACTAACTACATCAATACATTGGATTTTTCAATAGTTTCGCCCAGGGCATCAAGAAAGGCATGACGGTTCCTGCCAACTGCCCTACCATATAATTCCCACGAGTGTCCTACCATCTTCTTCCTTGCTTGGCTTTGCGATAGCAGTTGAAGGAACCAACACCAAACTCCTTTTTAGCTACGAACGCTACACTTTTTGTAACTTTTTTCAAATACGCCATCACCCGTGGGTCATCATGAAATGCAAATAGAAAATCCAAATATGGAAAATCAAATATGTGATACATATCATAATAGTTCAAGAAAGACCATGATCTTCGAGTCATTATGGGTTGTGAAAAGAACTAAAAACAAAAACAAACTCTATATATGTGAGAAAGATTCTTGAGTCATATGAAATGCAAACAAAAGAGAACCAATAAAAAATGCAACACATACATAAAAGAAAGTCATCTCCATCCTTTTGAGTTACTGTGAGTAGCAAAAAAAACCAATAAAAAAGAGCAGCAAATCTACATCTTGTTCGAAGTGTATTCAGATCGACGCATACACAACTATTCGAAGCACACATAAAAAACCTATAATATAGAAAATGAAACCCTAATTTTTTGCAATGATTTATTAAAGAAACACATAACATGAACTAACCTTTAAATCCTGGAAAATACGTTTGACATATGAAGATGAAGATGATGAAGTTAAAGATATGAAAAAACAAAAGTAAAAGTTCAACTCACAAAAAATACGAAATAAACTTATCAGAGAATTGCAGAATCATAGATGAAGATAGGGATGAGCACGGTACCGGTACCGTACCGAATTAGTGGTACCGAATTTTTCCCGAGCATAAATTAGGGTACCGGTACCGTACCGAACGGGATTCGGGAATCGGTACCGGTACCGGTACCGGGAAATCGGGATTTTCCCGTTTTTTTTGGGGAATTTCCCGATTTGGTACCGGTACCGTACCGAATTAGTGGTACCGAATTTTTTTCCTCCTTATTTCGTAGTACCGGTACCGTACCGTATATCGGGATCGGTACCGGTACCGGTACGGTTCTGGTTCGGTTCCGGTATTCGGTACGAAATGCTCATCCCTAGATGAAGATGATGAAGTTAAAGATAAATATACTTACTCTTTTGAATCCAGAAGAATTAAAGTTGCTGCAAAAACTATGTTTTTCTAATGATGAAGCCGAGATAGGGTTCCTGAACAGTATTGGGTTTGGGGTTTAATAATGAATGGTATTAGTTTTGTAGCAAGCAGGGTGAAAATGGTTGGTTACAACTGCTGTAGGGTGGAGGCTTACATGACAGGCCGTAAAAAAAGTCTCGCCACCTTAATTAATGGTTTAATTCAATTGTGTGTTTAATATACAAGATTAACAAAACTTTCCATACATACTTTCAGTTTTCACTTTTTTCACATTCAAATACTTACCATAGAAAACTTTCAGACTTAGCAGACTTACCATAGAAAACTTTCACACTTTCCTCACTTTTAGACTTTTATGTTTTTCCAGTTTTCAGCAATGGTTATCAATACTTTCCTGAATAGATGTTTCCAGCAATGTTCAATTTGATACTTTCAATATTTTCCCGACAATAGGTTTGTTTCTAGCAATGTTCAATTTGACCTTTCCGAATGCATGTTTCCAGCAATGTTCAATTTGACGTTTCCTTAATAAAAACTAATTCGGTTTTTTTCACCTTCAATGTTGACTGAAATTCAGTTCTTCACTTTCAAGGTTGACTATTTTTGCTTTATATGTAGTTTAGATTATCAAAACATTAATTAAAAAAATATAATTTCCCCTAAAAACCTAAACATTGTCTTTTCTCTTTTTCATCTTTCTGCCGTCATTTTCCTACCACCCTAAATTAATATTCTTTCATTAATTAATTAACTAATTTGGACTAGCATCCGGCGGTTCTCAGTGAGGTGTTGTGTGTTTCTACTTAGAGGTGATCAACCTAATTGATCACTTGGGTTCTTAGATAGATTGGGTATTGGTAATAGTTTCCGTGCGATCTATCGAATCACGTTTCAAAGGTATACTTTTGTTAGGTTTTCTTGCGATTAATCATATGGATTATATGGATTCATTGATAGGTGATTCCATATAATCTTTAGAATGTGTACGAAACACAACAATCTTAGTGTCGATTGTAGCATCTAGGAGCTGGAATCTTAAAATATAATTATTAAATCAATGATTTGATTTTGATTAATAGAAGATAACTCCTGAGTACACATAAGAGCTAATAGGAGCACCATGTTTATTTATTTTTCCTAAATCTCATATGTCGTTAAACTATTGGAAACAATATTTCATCTAAGCCTGATTTTATCCCTTAGTTTGGAATAGAGTTTCTCTTAAGGGATTTAATAATAAAAAAATACAACCTTTTTATATACATTTAATAGAATAAACATACGTGGTTATCATGTCGAACACAATATGACACATTGTTGAGTGAGCCTCAAGGACCAATATCACCTTATAAGATTGAACACATGAGATGCGAGGATTGCGGCCTCACAGAAGGTTTTACCTCTCAAGGGATCTTGAGAAGCTTTGCAATCCTCCATGCAGTGTACCTGGTCGTTGTAGTGTAGTATAGGTATGTCCGGGGGATTGATCGTTCTCTAGGAGAATAGTGTCGTTAGGTTGAGATGTATGTCAATTAAAGCCTAAATGTGAGGGATGATTCTTTTTGTGTTTTTATATTTTATAAAATCAGTAAAATCTCGGTTTAAAGAAATGGACGAAATTAGTTGTTAGTCAACTAACCCAAAACTACTAATTAAACTAATAAACATAAATAAAATAACAATAAAAGGAAAAGTGGTGGACTTCTTATATGAGACAAATGTGTTTACTTATATTTAATTATTCCCTAGTTATCTCTTGTTGATTCGTTGAATGTCAAGTGCAATTGTTTTAGCTGAAGCGTTGTATTCCTTAATACCAGTCGTGGGGGTGTACATGGCCTTCCCCAACTTTATGAATGTCAATTTCTCCTATAACTGCACATTTAGTACCCCAAATATTGAATCACTAATATCAATTCACGCATTAAATACAATGAGAAAAACCGCAGTGTACATATAATTGCCTTTTCTAAGACGTTCAAACTAGTTACATAAAGAGGTCAGCCAGTTTTCTTAGCCTAAGGTGAAGCAATCAACTAAACAATAGACAACTTATCAACAATCAATAACTAGGTTGTATTAGATCTAAGCAAACACTAATAAACTTAAGCTAACATATTAAAGGGAAGAAAAGATAAACAAATAATCAAACAACACATAGACATATTGAATGATTAAAAGAAAACTTATCTTCAATTGAACATGAAAGAAAAGAGGGTATGAAAACCCTTAAAATTCTCTGAAATTCGTACTAGGGTTTATGTCTCCAAAGTTGCACACTAATGAATGAAAAATCAAAAACTATATATAGAATTACAGACGGCATCAGGTTATAAATTATGATGTCGTCAGAAGGCCGATTTTAGGGTTTCATCTCGTGCAATCCAACCTTCTGACGTCGTCATGTTAAAACATCTTCTGGGTCGTCTTTCTTTAGAATAACACCAGAAGGCCTACTCCAAATTACACCTGACGCCGTCAGGTGTAAATCTTCCAAAGGTTAACTGGGTCGTCATGTGTAATATTTTCTAGCTCCTTGATCTTTAAGTGACGTCGTCAGCTATTAATGCCTGATGCCGTCAGGTGCGTTTCCTAACAAATTTCTATGACTTTGTTGCTTTCTTCACTTTTGAGCCCAAAAAATGTCCAAATTGCTCAAATTTCTAGAAATCATGTCCCAAGTACCTAAAATGAGAAAAAAAAAACGATTTTAGGCAATATTTGACCATATATTTAAGATTTAAGGCTTAAATGACCCCTTAAAATCGTAACAAATAAATCCTTATCAAATATCCCTACACTTGAGATTTACTTGTCCTTAAGCAAATGGGCTTTTATACCAATCAATTTACAAGCTAGGGGGTCATTTAACATTAACATAAAAGTAATTACAACACATAATTGTTCTACCTTAGTCAAAACAAGCACAGAAATTATAAATAGCACCTCACATTAAGTGTTTGGATTCTCACATCTCTCAGGTGTTATAAGTTTATATATCACATATGGAAACGGGAAAATATCACTCACTACCTGTCATAGCACATAGATTACCATAGACTTGGGAAAGGATCAAACCTCCACTACTTTGGTGTAAGCACCTAGGATAAACTATCAAAGAGGTCTTTTAAAGGGTTATAACGTTACGTGTAAGGGTATGGAAAACACGGTTTGTTGGATAAAAGGATATTTTACTTGTGGCAAGTCAATTGTCTTGGTCAATTACATGTACAATGAGGCGTTGCTAAGCCAAGACTCGACTCAACTTAAACTAACTACAACTTTTTTTTTTTTTTTTTTTTTTAATTTTCAAGACACTATTTTGATTTAAACATAAATAAAAGAAACAGATGGCAGCCCGTATGTTTTTCTCTTTTCTTTTTCTATTATTTTTTTTCATATTTTTTTTCACACACTCTGACTCTATCATCCAAAATAATACATCAAAGGGAGCTCGTTTCCTCCCTACACTTGAACTTTTACATACTTTACAAATAACTATTCTAATGACTAGAATCAAGAAAATCAAAACACTTCGAATACTTTAAAATGTTAACGTTTATAAGGGTTAATGATTTCCCCTTTCACATTGTAATGACTAGTACTTTACCCATGAGTCCCAATCATCCCAAAACTGTATGTACAATATATGACTCGACTTAACAACCATGTAATCAATTAGACAATTAACCAATGGTTTAAACATGTAACAACAATGCACTAAAGATGAGTGCATACAAGGTAGGTTAAGTCGATTTAGGTGTACATTATGCGGTGGATTATAACAAATTCTTCCTCTAGGCAAGATTCTTAAAGTTAGAAACGAAAAAGATAGGCTCTGAGGGGTGTACTAGGGGTATCGTGTACTAAAGATGAGTACATCGCTAGGGTGTGGGAGAATTACGTGACTAATGAAGTCAATATAATTATAATATAGGTTTAAAACAAAGGGTTATCCTAATGCCTCTTATCATATAGTAAATGCTAACTACACGAATGTAGTCTCACTAGCGATCTCGGGATGCATCACAAACGCAAGTTCTAGAATCTAAGTATTCCCGGTACACTCACAAGCATTAAAGATGAATGCTTTTTCCTAATAATCTAATGGTGAACCTCACATTTTGGGGTGGAAATTTTTGAGTGGTACGGTTTTTTGTGCTAGTAATATAATTTCTATCCATGAGATGCTTATTAAGACTAAAGTTTCACTCCTATATGTTGCAAAAAAAAAATTAAATTTGGTGCCAAAATTACCCTGACAAGTATTTCTCTTAGTTTTATTATGCATTTACTATTGGACAAAACAAAAATCAAGTGGAGTTATAGTTTCTAAGGTATCCCAATTTACCCTCCCTACACTTAAACCGCACATTGTCCGCAATGTTCCTAAATAAGTAATAAAGTAAATGTTAGGTTCCCATATTGTGATTACACAAGTATTGCAATGATAGAAATGAGAGAAAGATGTAGAGTAGATGATAATATGATGAGAGAAATGTAAGAGCAAGAGTTTCACTAAGGATATTAATATTACCAACAATTATAATGTTTACATAAGCTTACTATATATAGGGAAGGATTAGGGCAACATCCCTACCTTCCATTCTCATCTAAATCGTGGGCTTTGGTAGCCTAAATGGGCTTTACGTTACTTAGCCCATATTACATAAACATAAATAATAACTAAAGCAACCTATTACATATTATAAATGACCGACACTTGATAATAAGTAAAACGTGTTCCCAATAGTAAAGATAAAAGAGAAATGTAAGAAACTAATACTTCCCTGATTCGCTTGGTATGGATGATGTGGGAACATGGTTAAATCTTCCTCCAAGAAAATGAATCATGATAAGCTTCACTTTAGAAATATAAATCATCTTCTTGTCCAATATAACCTGTAAACAACTAAAAAAACAAACACAAAACCTCGCATAAAATCGGCGGTAAATTCTATATAAAAATAAATCCTAGAAAGCAATGTAAGATATAATGCTTGTAAAATAAATGTCTACAGGTTCCTGGAGTTTAAAAATTAAAGATTTTTCAAAATTATAAGATTTCCAGCAGAAAAACAAAACCTGGAAAATTTTTACAGATTCAATGCCTGGCGTCGTTAGGTTATAATTCCTGACGCCATCAGGAGTAACCTGACAGAAAATTTTATATTTTGTTTCTGGAAAATTTCTGGAAAAATCTGAGTTTTAACACCTGGAAATCCTACAAAACATTCATTGTGACTCGATACAAGCATTTGACTCTAACAAACACAAATATATATGCTAATCTTTAATTGTTATCGTTCATGGTCAATTAAACAAATATGATTTTCCCTACACTTATCTTTTTTCAAAATACCTTTATATGTAATTAAGATGAGGTTAAAGATAAAACAAAGCATTTTTACAATTTATTTGATACATGAACAATAAACAAAAAGGGATGGAGCATATACATGAAATCAAATAAAAACAAACAAACAAGCAAACAAACAAACAAACAAATAAAAAGCTTGAGTTGCCTCCCAAGAAACGCTTTTCTTTATTAACGAGTCTTGTAGCTAGACTCAAAATCATGCCCTATCTTGTGTCACTCATACTCACATACCCAAGTGTGAGCTATCTAATTGTTGCCTCATCTTTCTTATACTCATCATTCAATTCTAAATATCCATGATAATATCTTTTGTTCTTTTCATGAGAATATTTAAGCCCGTTCCTTTTATCATTCTCACTTAACAAATCAATAGGGGGATATCTATTACATGCCTCAATTGAAAAATTCTTAAATCTAGGGTGCGATCGGGGCACTTGATAGACAAAATCTTCGTCCCCATCCGAGAATGTAATCAACCCATCTATAAGTTTTTCATCAAGTTTGGTTAGCCTTTTAAAGGGCTTCCCAAATATGACTTTGGTTAATTTGTCATCGATAAATTCTCCTAAATCCTCCATAACCATAAAGTCAACCAAGTAAACAAAACTTCCAACAAAAACATGCAACGGTTCAACCTTAGTAACAATATTATCTCCTTGATATTCTAACTCATTTACCATAATTTTGTTATAGTAAGCACGAGAGATTATATTCATGGGTAGGGATGAGTTAAGGTAAGCATCAAAGCTTCTAAATCCGATTTTATAATGAAATTGCATATAAAAAAGGGTATCCTTCTTTATTTTAGTCTTAGGGTCAACATACTTAAGAGGATCAGCTTCCTCTTCTTTCCTAATCTCATCAACTACTCCTCCACCTAAGTCCTCATCGGAATCTGAATAATTAAAGGGACCATTTTCATGGTCATTGTTGTGGTTAGACTCATCCATATCAGAGTTATTGCCAAAGTGATAGTCGAGTGAAAGGTCTAGTGGGTTTTCGTTTTCCACAACGTGGACCGGAATGGGTAGTTGGAGGTTTATGTGACGAAAGACACGAATAACAGGGATCAAGCGATCAATATTATTGTTTTCCATCGAGAAGTTTTACAAGCAAAAGCATGAAGAAAAAGATAGACTAAAGGGAACTAATAAAAAGAAAATAAAATCTCACTTGATAGGAATCTTGTGAGTAGACCTAAGTGAAATAGAAATCAACCTAAACAATAACTATTCCCCGGCAGCGGCGCCAAAAACTTGATGCGAGGATTGCGGCCTCACAAAAGGTTTTACCTCTCAAGGGATCTTGAGAAGCTTTGCAATCCTCCAGGCAGTGTACATGGTCGTTGTAGTGTAGTATAGGTATGTCCGGGGGATTGATCGTTCTCTAGGGGAATAGTGTCGTTAGGTTGAGATGTATGTCAAAAGCCTACAGGTGAGGGAAAATTCTTTTTGTGTTTTTATATTTTATAAAAGCAGTAAAATCTCGGTTTGAGGGAGTGGGCGGAATTAGTTGTTAGTCAACTAACCCAAAACTACTTATTAAACTAATAAACAGAAATAAAATAACAATAAAAGGAAAAGTGGTGGACTTCTTATATGAGAAAAATGTGTTTACTTAGATTTAATTACTCCCTGGTTATCTCTTGTTGATGCGTTGAATGTCACAGTGCAATTGTTTTAGCTGAATCATTGTATTCCTTAATACCAGTCGTGGGGGTGTACACAGCCTTCTCCAACTCTATGAATGTCAATTTCTCCTATAACGACACGTTTAGTACCCAAATATAAAATCACTAATATCAATTCTCGCATTAAATACAATGAGAAAAACCGCAATGTACATACGATTGCTTTTTCTAAGATGTTCATGCTAGCTACATAAAGAGGTCAGCCAATTTTCTTAGCCTAAGGTGAAGCAATCAACTAAACAATAGACAACTTATGAAAAATCAATAATTAGGTTTCATTAGATCTAAGCAAACACTAATAAACTTAAGCTAGCATGTTAAAGGGAAGAAAAGATAAACAAATAGTCAAACAACACATAGACATATTGAACGATTAAAAGAAAAATTATCTTCAATTGAACATGGAAGAAAATAGGGTATGAAAACCCTTAAAATTCTTTGAAATTCATACTAGGGTTTATGTCTACAAAGTTGCACACTAATGAATGAAAAATCGAAAACTATATAGAATTACAAGGCTGACGGCGTCAGGTTATAAATCCTGACGCCGTCAGAAGGACGCTTTTAGGGTTTCGTCTTGTGCAATCCAACCTTCTGACATCGCCATGTTAAAACATCTTCTGGGCCGTCTCTCTTTAGAATAACACCAGACGGCCTACTCCAAATTACACCTGACGCCGTCAGGTGTAAATCTTCCAAAGGTTCACTGAGTCGTCATGTGTAATATTTTCCAGCTCCTTGATCTTCAAGTAACGACGTCAGCTATTAATGCCCGACGCCGTCAGGTGCATTTCCTGACAAATTTCCATGACTTTGTTGTTTTCTTCACTTTTGAGCCAAAAAACGTCCAAAATGCTCCAATTTCCAGAAATCGTGTCCCAAGTGCCTAAAATGAGAAAAGAAACGATTTTAGGCAATATTTGACCATATATTTATGATTTAAGGCTTAAATAACCCCTTAAAAGCGTAACAAATAAATCTTTATCAAAAACCTTAAGTCTAAGTAAATTATCATTATGTACATCATATTACGTATTTGCATGAATGCAAGATGAGCTGGCAACAACAACATCTAAGTGAAAGTCATTAGATAAATATTAGAACGAACATTCTAATGGACCTGCAAAGGACCAAAGAAATGTTCATCGTTTACGGATTTTATAAAAGGAGCTTGGTGTTGTTTGTATACATTAATGTTGTTTTTTATTGAGATGAAGCTCAACTCTAGTCATTACAGAACTTCGTCATGATTGATGACTCTGATAATTAGACATGCTCGGCTGAGAGCATTGTTGCACTATTGCGAGAATATGAATACTTTATAGTTTGAGAAGTTGTTAAGATGAGTGTCTCAAATAGGTGTTTTGTTGGCTTCGAACACCCTATGTAATGTACTGTGGAACTTGTACTTTAGTGCACACATACAAAATGACAATCATTGTATTATTCAAGAACTTCACTATTTGTGAATTTTTGAAAAGAGTATTCTCAAAGTTCTACAAGATCATAACCTAGTTGACTTGTTCATTAAACCTATGTCTGTTAACAAGCGCGATCTTCGTGATTGAAGACATCAGTCTTTAACTAAGATAGGCATATATTGATCTATTTAGTATTTGGATAATGGAACATTAAGCAGTTGTAGTAAATATGAATTGATATAATTTGTATGATCGTCTTCATTTATACAACTATGTTTTATATTTTCATGTTTATTCCATGAATGATTTATTTGTTACTAGAAGGGTACCCGCGCAATGCGGCGTCGGGTACCGGGTGATTGTTTGTGACGAGCAAATATTTTTCATTTTAAATATTTCTTATTTAGTATTGTTTCAAATACTTTAAAACGTAGAAGATATATGTTTTTTAAAAAATAGAACATTTAAATTATTAATAGTGCAATGCGCGTTTAGAAGCTGAGATGAAACTGTGTTAGTTTGTAGGTTAATTTGTAGGCTTTATATATATAAAATAGAGTAAAATGCAAAAATCGTCCTTGTGGTTTGCAAAAATTGCATGTATCCTCCCTGGTCTTCGATAAGTGCAGGCAGCCTTTTTGGTCTTCATACTTTTGGTTCGTTTTGGTCCCTGGCAGTAACAACCGTTAGTCCATCTCAGTTAGTTGACACATAAATGGTCCCTGTCCCTACGCTAAATTGCTTCCAACGTCCTTATTTTTTTGAAATTTTCTTTTTCTAACTTTTAAATTTTTTTTTCCGAAATATATTTTCGGAATTTTTGTTTCTCAAATTATTTTTTTTATAATTTTTTTTCGTAAAATCATTTCTTTTTCTTAAATTTATTTTCGAAATTAATTTTTTTTGAAAATTATTTTTCTAAAAAAAAATTTCAGGAATTTTTTTTTTTTTGGAAAAAGTTTCTAAAAAAGTTATTTCAGAAAAAAAAATTTCGAATAAAATATTTATTTTTCTTAAAAGAATTTTCGGGAAAAGAATTTCTAAACAAAATTTCTAAAAAAAAATTTTTTGGAAAAAAGTTTCTTAAAAATTATTTCAGAAAAAATAAATGGGAAAAAAAATCGAAAAAAAATCATTTTTCTAAAAAAATTAATTTCAAAAATAAAATTAAGAAAAAGAAATGATTTCACGAAAAAAAAAGTTTCTAAAAAAATTAATTTGAGAAAAAAAATAATTCTGAAAAAAAATTTCGGAAAAAAAAAATCGATAAAAAAAAGTTTTGGAAAAAGAAAATTTCAAAAAAATAGGGACGTTGGACGCAATTTAGTGTAGGGACCGGGACCATTTATGTATCAACTAACTGAGATGGACTAACGGTTGTTAGTGCCAGGGACCAAAACGAACCAAAAGTATGAAGATCAAGGAGGCCGCTTGCACTTATGGAAGACCAGGGAGGATAAATGCAATTTTTGCAAACCACAAGGACGATTTCTGCATTTTACTCTATAAAATATGCATCAAAAGGTAGTAGTTAATTGGGTTGTTATATCACATTGAATAAATGGACTATTGCAAGTTAATGAAGTTCATAAATATTAATGGCTCCTACAATTAAAAAGATTAAAATTCATAATGTAACTTAACTCCTATTCATATATATGTGCTAGTTTGAAATCCTTCCAATTAAAGAAATGTGTTTTGGTCTTATTTTTTTAAGACTTCCTTTTTAGGAATGGCCTAAATGCATTATAATGTAGTTAAGATAAATTGTCAATTGTCAGTTGACGATATGGGAGTATTATTGATTTAATGCAAATGTGAGAGTATTGGTAACATTCATTGAGAATGAATAATAAGTGATGATGCTACCAAACTCACATGTTGTTCATTATGATGAACATTGGACTGACCCAACCTACGAGAGTTTACTACATGGATCGATGTCTATAGTGAATCTTGCAAGTGGTTATGTCTCTCCTCCTTAGACTTGAGATGCAAGTAGGTTTTCTGTGTATGGAACGTCAATCTTTGATATGGTTAAACATTGTCCTGGACAAGGCTGTCATAAAGACCATATTCAGGAGCAATGAGAAGCACATGACGGGCACGTGCAGTCAAAATAGGATTTGTTCCTCTACATGTTTCGGAGTTAGATACTGTTAGGCCCCTCGATGAATTGAACAGATATTTATGTAGCCGCACCTAAATATGATTAAGATGAATCTTGATCAATTTGGTAATCTAGTTCAATATCTATACCGAGAAATAGAATCACTAAACAATCATAATGACCTTCGATCCATGTCTGATATTGAACAAAGTATCTACAACAAAGGGATGACTGATTTATAAAGTAGTTAAAATAGGTCGTTTAAGAAACTATCCTCATGTGCTTATAGGGGAATTGGCGTGTTGCTACATGCTAACCTTTACTTGTTTAATTACTTGTTATTATGCTGTTTGCAAGTGGGAGTTGTTCGAGTATGCTCTTGGCATAATGAATAATTATACGGCTAGATACACGTTAGCCCACGGGGTCGCACACATATTTACTTAGACATCACTAGTTATAACGTAAATATTGTATTTATATTATACAAGTATTGGAAATTCAGAAACGAGAGCCAGCCTTGGAATTTATCTGGCTTGTCTTGATAGACTCAATTTGAGCTAGCCATTTCTTGAGTCTATCAAGACGAGCCCAATAAATTCCAAGGCCGACTCTCGTTTCTGAAACTTATGGAGAACCCGTTTTAGAAAACCCCATGTAGACACGTTTTCAAGTGTTCCCTAGAGAGAGAATAACTCTTCCATTCTCAAGAAAACCGTAAAACGAAAACTAAAAAAACTTTTCTATTACTAAACGCAACTTAAATGTTTTGGTTAGGTAATTATATATGAAAAATATTATGTGAGTATACATTATTATCACAATATTAATTAAAAAAATATATAAATATTTTGGTTAGGTAATTATATATGAAAAATATTATGTGATTATACACGATTATCACAATATTAATTAAAAAAATGTAATTTTCCCTAAAAAACAAAACGTCTGTCATCATTTTCCTACCAACCTAAATTAATGTTGTTTTATTAATTATTTAATTAACCACTCCATGAATTAAGGGGTGCTTGATTAATACTAATTTGGACTAATTTGGTTAGGTAATGATACTAGTTATAATATCTGTGTACGCACATGGTTTTTAAAATTTCGTATTAATTATGTATTATTATCGATTAAGAAATGAACCACTTAACATGTTTCAAATGGTTTTACTTGGTGGACTAAAAATATATGTATATGTTATAACCTACCTATTATTTTAGGAGAATACTTTTGGATTAAAAATAATATTTTATTATTCAAGCAAAATCACATGATAATACTTGACTTGCATGAGAGGTTAGTGATATATGATTTTAGTTTTGCAAACCCGTGCTATCAATTTACGATGTGTTTTGTAATTGTGCTATTTTCTTTTGCATATATTTTCGTTAAAATATGTAGCATATTTAGATAGCTTTGAAGATTGATTCATTTCCTTAATTATGAATAACTATCATGTCATTTTTACTAATGTACCTTTTTGTTTGGAAAGTTGTATTTTCATAAGTTTGTGTTATTTACTTCTCATGTTTGATAATAAAATTACCAAATTAATATAGATGCTTACACTATAGCTTTTTTATTACATAAAGAGAAACGAAAAAGGATATAATGGGTAGAACTCAAATTTAATCTTACGTTTATCTAAATCAGTAACTCAACTAAATTATGCATTCATACCTTGAGCAGGCGTAAAAAATCATTCCACGACAATCAAGTGTTGATACTTAATCCTCCTCTAAAAAACGCACACAACTAATTGCATTACACTTTAGTGTGTGCGATAAGATAATAAAACTGCAAAAACTACTAATGTGTTGCATTATAGCGAGGATAACAACAAAGTTAGTCATAACCTCAAATAAGAAAACTTCATATTAGAACTAAAGGGGTGTTTGATTATGCTTATTAAATGTGCTTATTGGCTAATTCAATTACCATAACACAATAAGTGTATGATAAAGCTATAAGTTTTTTTTAGAAGCTTAGTGAAAAACCCCTGAACTCACAACTAATTCTATTATAGCTTAGCGTGTTTATAGTGAAAATACAAATATTAAGTGTATAAGTTTTCAACAAAACATAAAAAAGAGTTGCTAAAAGTTGGTGTGTATAACAAAAAAGTTAAATCATAAAAAAAGTTACTAAATACTATCAGCTACATAAGGCATAAGCCAAAGTTCTGTTGAGGATTCTTTCGGATTCTATTCTTAAGCAAAAAGAGGTTTACACATAAATCATAAGTATAGAATAATGGTTGTATCTCACATCCATAATTACCAACTCAATAACATTATCGTAATATAGTAACGTAATAACCCGATTAAAACTATATATTCTTGCTGAATAATTCTCATGTACATACTTTTAATTTGTTTACAACGGCCAACTATTATGTTTTTTTATTATTTTTTTATAAAACATCACGTCAATGAATAAAGTTTAGGAAAACACCTACGTAGTTTTTATTTTATTTTATTTTATTTTTTATTTTTTTAGGAGGTGATTGTTATCAAATAAAGGTTGTGATGCATGCATTTTTTATATAATTTAAGGAAAACACCTTCTATCTTAAACAATGACTATCTAACCCACGTGTTTGTTTGTTTTTTCTAATAATTAGCTTTGTATAACATTTTTAACTGACAGACATGTTGAGGTTAAGGTTGAGGTTGATTTTGTTGTTTAACTTTAACTATTGATATCATGTTGTATAAAATGTGTGAATTTAGTAGCACATAATAAGCGTTGATGAAGTTAAAATATGCTCCGTAAACTTTTTAAAATGTTTTTATCGATATCTATATACAAATTTTAAATATTAATTTCATGACTCGTTGTTATAAGTAGAATCGCGTATATTTATTTTCATATCACAGCATTGTGCTTACCATTTGATATTTATATTCCCGTTATTAATAATTTAGCCGTATTTCAAACTCGTGTACATATAAATTAAACTTTAACATGAGTCCTTATTTAAAAAAATATTCTAATGGATGAAAGTTTAAAACTAACATTAGTTAAAAAAAATATTTAACGTATATTAAAACTAATTCGCATATTTATAAAATTTTATAATTTTAATGGATGAAGTTCTCATGTAATTTTAAACAAAGTTAATATTATAAAGTATAGGGGGTATAAAGTGTCATGGGTTATTTGTGTTTTTAATAAAGTTATTAAAAAACATGTAACTTCTAATTTTACACTTTACTCTAGGGGTGTTCATGGTTCGGGTAATAAACCGAATAAACCAAAAACCAAACAGAACCGAACCGGAAAAACCGAAACGAACTTATAACCGAACCGAATTTGTCAAAACCGAACCGAACCGAATTAAAAATTCGGTTTTTGTTTGAATATGGGTTTAGCTATCTGAACCGAAAACCGAATTCATATTATATATTTTTATATATTTATATTATTTTATATATATAAAATGTCCATTGAAATTTTGTACTAATATAAAAAATACTTTTTATGCTTGAATTTTTTTTATTTTGCTAAAAATATATATAATTAAATTAAAATAAATAAATAGATAGTGTATTCAAGTATAAAATTTGGTTTTCGATTTTGACCCATAACCAAACCGAACTTCGGTTTGGTTCTCGGTTCGGTTCGGTCATAGATATTTTCGGTTCGGTTCGGTTTTCGGTTATGACCCAAACATTTTTTTTAACCGAACAACCCGAACCGAATAAACCGAGAACCGAACCGATGAACACCCCTACTTTACTCTATATAAATTATTTAAAATTCAATCACTAAAGTTTTATTTTATTTCCTCTTTTTTTAAGTTTTTGTTTTCATAAATTTGACACCTATATTTTTATGCATTTTTTTTCTTAACCAAATTTATTAAGTTTGACCAAAATCAATTTAATTTTGACTTTTTATTGACCAATCACGTTGCTCGATTTCGTCTACGTTGCAAAATCGAGCTTTGCTATTGGTCCAATTTTTTCAATGAGAAGGGATTTGCAAAAACACTACGAAATGATGTAATTCTTTTATTATGTAAAAGATATGAATAATATTATGTGATTATACACGATTATCACAACATTAATTAAAAAAAAAAATACCATTTTCCCCCAAAACCAAAACGTTGGCTTTTCTCTTTTGCATATTTTTTTCGTCATTTTCCTACCACTCTAAATTAGTGTTTTTTCATTAATTATTTAAATAATCGTTTCATGGATTAAAAGGGTGCTTAATTGATACTAATTTGGACTAGCATCCGGTGGTGCTCGGTGAGGTGTTGTGTGTTTCTACTTAGATGTGATCAACCCGATTGATCACTTGGGTTTCTTAGATAGATCGGGTATTTGTGATAGTCTCCGTGCGATATATTGAATCACGCTTCAAAGGTATACTTCTGTTATGTTTTCTTTTGATTAATCATATGGCTTATATGGATCCATTGATAGGTGATTGTCCGCTGCGTTTATTGTTTATTTACATGTTATGTATTTATAAAAGCACTTATAAAATCACCTATACTACCTGATTTCTACAACACCACTATGTGAGTCAGGAAGGTTCAGTCACTTAATGTGTGTGCACTCCGTACCTTCAAACCTATTTCCATGTATAACCTGAAACCTCAATTGCATTAAAACTATTTCAGCGAGCCGCCATTGATTATCACAAAATAGTTTCTTTTGATTGTTGGTGGTTTCCTAGTTGATTGAAGATAATCAAACATGATATCACAACGAATCGTGTAATCAATTTCCAAAAGAAACTATTCAACCCTAGCTATTTGCATGGGTTACACGAATATCTCTTTGGGATAATTTAGAGTGTTATGTTATTGATTTAGGAACAAATACAAGAACCCTTTTGCTTTTGAGCATTTAGGTTTTTGTATGTGTATCTCATGCATGATGTTTCTCTTATACAGAGAGTATTCAAATCAATGGAATTATGAGCATTATTTATACTTTTTCTCCATTATAGCAATAATGGTTGCAAGACCAACTGAATATGATAATTTAGCCGCAATTAATGCTGCCTCTCAATATGTCAAAAACCGTTACAAGTTAGTAGGAAATAAGTTCCAGCAAGTCCATAAACTCATCAACATACAACTAAAGTGTTTGCTCGCTGATAAGATTGCTCATTGAATGAGATTGCTCCCTGAGTAAACTCACTGATTAGTTTACTTACTGAAGGGTTTAACCCTCTAATGAGATCACTCCCTGATGAGATCGTTAAGAGTTCAATCATTGAAGAGAATAACTCACTGAACTCACCAGCTACCTGATTTCGACAACACCACTATGTGAGTCAAGGAGGTTTAGTTACTTAACGAGTGTACATTTAGTAACTTCAAACTCATTTCGAGGTATGACCTGAACCCTAAATTACATTACATTTTCAACATCAAGCTCTCTTAGGAGTGTGACTTTTTACTGTCTATCTTTTTATATTTTGCTCTAGTAAGATTGTGTGGTATTGTTACTAATTGTAACTTGTAAGTAACGTTGCTTGAAAGACGTTTTTTTTTAACTAATTGGAAGACCTTACTTTTGAAAAGCTTACAAAGTTTATTTTTGTCCGTTTAAGACGATATCAATTTTATAGAACTATCATTGTAATTTACTCTTAGTTGTAAATTTGCAAGTTTCACATTATAAGGGATATGTGATTGATTGATTTGTTGGGTTCAAAAGGTTAATAATCGGTAATTTGAATTGGCTCACAATCGGCTGCCTTTCTCTAGTGTGTGTGTGTGTGTGGGGGGGGGGGGGGGATACATGGTGCTAAGGATCGAACTTTTGACATTGTGCTAAGGATCGAACCTTTGATCTTGTGCTCGTTAGATGCAAAGATGCCCACCTATCAACTAAGTTACACGTCATTGGTGATTCATTGACTTGTATGTCACTTAAGTTAAAGTGTTGACCTCTCTACGTTACTAGTTTATGTATTGACTTGTTTTGTTTGAGACATCAATGGTATTTAGTTTTTACTTAGACATGATCGATTTTAATGTGCAGTTTTATTAGCAAACCATATTAATACCCCGTTAGGCTCCTAAAGAATTTTAATTCATGAAGGTTTTTCTCTAGAAAGAAAATCCCAAAAACTACTAAACGAGTGACATTTGATGGGCCACATTGGCTTTGTATGACCACGTGAAAGAAATCTTAGAAAATTATTTGGCTAATTTTAATACTTTATGTTCAAAACATACATTCGCTTAAAAATGTTTGCTTTGACATTTCAATTGATGGTCCACATTGGCTTAGTATGACCACGTGAAAGAAATCTTGAAAATTATTTGGCTAATTTTAATACTTTGTTTTCTATGTTCAAAACATACATTCGATTAAAAATGTTTGCTATGATATTTCAATAATGATTATGGACTTATGGTACATATTGTTATGGGGCTCACACAAAATAATATGTTATCCTCGGCTAACGTAGTGTTTTGTAATATACCAAGCAGTTCTCGCATTTCTTCTCCTCGAGTCCTTGTCAATGATTTTTATCTTATATTCCTCTTGTCTTACCCCTCGGACGTCTTGTTCACTCTTGTTGTATCATCTGGTTGTCGCTCTTCTCTCTAGTTTGTCGCCACGAGTACCACCATGATCTTTCAATTCTTGAAAGTTATAATTTTTTTAGTGCACAAGGTGAATTATATTAATAACACAAAAATTACTTACATCAATGAGATACATAGATATGGACAAGCCCATACTCTGATATACTAATAAGACGACAATACTTGATTCACTCATACAACAAGACTATTATCTCAGCCATCAAACAATACAAATACCAGACATTTCCTCATTCCACAGAAGGCTGCAGCAAACCATCTAGTTTGCAGACAAAGCAGCTTCAAAATTCACCTTTATTAATGCACCATTTACCATCTGACTACATTTCGTCTGCATCTTCCTACCAAGCCACTCAACCAGCACCCACAGTAGACAAAGTAGGAAAGATGAGAGGCATCATTAGGAACCCATAACCCCTTCACAGAAGGGCTCTGCCAATTGTGATACATTTACATCTCTAGAATGGCTTCACACAATTGGGAACACACTCCTCCAGTGAGGACCACCCATTACCTCCTGTGGGAATGTAAAGAATGAATCATGAAGTTTCATCTTTCACAACTCTCAATTATATTCTACTTACACTCCCCTCCTAGGACATTTACCCTTCACAATGATTAACCCTACTTTATGGTACATCTATACTGAATTAGACCTCTCACTATTCCAAACATATCTTAAACCAAATTCCTCCCAAGGCCAACTTGATCTAAAATATGCAGGTCAAGCAAGTACAGTCATACCAGTTAAGACTCCAAGATACAAGGTATTAATCCATGTAATTTCCTGAATTTAGTATCAATGAAACCGTGATACAGTCAATGAAACAGTGCTCTTATACTTCTACCAAACACCCCTTAACAGATAACAACCTACATCTCAGAATGTTCCAATCACAGATGTCCATACTGATTTGTCACTTTTGTTGAGCTCTTAAAATAGCCACAAACTTCTTAACTTTAAGACTAGTCAGCCGCATTCTTAATGTTTCATTAAAGACTTCAAATAATTCATCCACATCCCTGCTTTCTTCTCTAAACAGTCTAAAATTTCTTTCTTGCCAAATCAGATATACACTTACAACCATTCCCAATCTTCTAACAATACTATCAATAGAACTTCCATTATATTTTAGAGCCATATTTCTAACTATATCCTTCCATTCTATTGCATTGCAGCTCAAACCTATTTTCTATTTCACTTTTTGCCAAAACTGGCTAGCATAGTTACACTGAAAAAACAGGTGATTGTGAGAATCACAATCACTTTTGCATAAAGCATAAACCATCATATCATAGGACCCCCACCTTTTCATCCTATCCTGAGTAGTTAACCTTTTTTGAACTGCCAATCACATGATAAATGCATGCTTAGGAATATTTTGAGAGAACCAGACAACTTTGCTCCAAGTAACATCGTCCTCCTCACTTTGCATATCTGCATAAGCCCGTCTAACAGAAAATGATCCTTCCATACCTGTGTTACTTCTCCAAACAGTTAAGTCCTCCTTAGATTCATCAATGGTACATGTAGTCAATGTAGCTAAAGAGGGGTTTTTGGATAACCATTCATCAGGCCACTTGCATTCATTATTGATTACAATATCATTCACCACCATATCAGATCTTAGCCTAGCATTGTAAATTTCCCTATGAGAGATGAAATCTTTCAGGTACCCTAAATGACACTAGTTATCATATAACACCCTAGCTTTACAACCATTGCCCACTTTCATCATAAAGTACTTTTTAACTTCATCTCTTAGTTTTAGCAAATTCTTCCATCCCCAACTATCATTTCAATAGCCCATACACTTCTCCCTTTGAGTTTAATTGTGTTGACCCATTTAACCCATAAAGAATCCTTGTCAGTCACTACATGCCACAAATGCTTAACAATCATGGCTTTGTTCCATATATGCAAGTCTTTCAACCCAATCCACCTTGACTTTTAGACCTACACAGATATTTCCATGCAACTTTAGCTTTTCCAATAGCCTCCTCATCCTGATTCCCAAGAAATCCTTTAAGAAGCTTATTAATTTCTTTAATCACAGACTTAGGAAGAAGATAAACTGAAGCCCAATAGACATGTATGGATTCAAGAACTGAAGCAACAAGTTGTAACCTTCCTGCATAAGTGAGGCATCTGTTTTTCCAATTAAACACCCTGCTCTTGATCTTATCCAACAGACTTTTGCAGTTATTGGCCCCAATCCTTCTAGATGTAAGAGGAACTCCCAAATACTTAATTGGAAGCTTTTCAACTTTAAAAGGTATAATTTCAAGTATACTTTGCTTTTCACTATCCTTCATACTCCCAAAAATGATAGTACTCTTGTTATAGTTTGGAAGTAAACCAGAAACCTCACCAAATTCTCCAATAGCTTCTTTTAATACTTTCACAGAATTTAGATCCCCATGACAGAACACAAGAAGGTCTCAGCAAAGCACACATGTGTGAGTCTCAGAGGTTTACATCCAAAATGAAATTGAAGCTGCTCATTTCTTTCCACTTTATTTTGACTATCACAGAAAGAATTTCCATTACCAGTGTAAATAGATAGGGTGACATAGGGTCACCTTGTCATAAACCCTTACCACCCTTAAAGTAGCCCACACTTTCACCATTAACACCAATAAAGAATGCAGTAGTAGTCACACATTTGATAATCCACCCAATCATCTTTTCATGAAAACCAGAGGCATGCAAGATCTGTTCTAAAAATTTTCAATTTACAGTATCATAGGCTTTTTGTATATCTATTTTCATTGCAATTCTCTTTGGCCCATCCTTTCTATCATATCCTTTGAACAACTCCTGAGATAGCATAATATTATCTTGAATATGTCTATTATTCCCAAGGACAATTTTAATTCTCTCTGCTATAATCTTGCTTATGCATTTGTATATGACATTGTAACCAGCAATTGGCCTGAAATCAGTTACCTTAGATTGTGATTGAACTTTAGGAACTAAGGTAATTAAGGTAGAGTTGATCTCCTTTAGCATCTTTCCATTCTCAAAGAACTCTCTAACTGCATTACATACATATTTGCCGATAATGTCCCATGCTCTTTTGAAAAATAGAGAAGAAAAACCATCAGGCCCTGGAGCCTTGTTTCCATCAATCATGAACATAGCCTTTTTAATCTCAGAATCACTTACTTCCTTTACCAACTCATTTGCTTCCCCCTCAGATAATTTCTTATTAATAAGACCATCCATATTCACCATATCTCTCATAGGAACTTCTGCACCTAAGAACTTTTGGAAATGATTAACAAATTGCACAACAACGTCATCACCTTCAAACTTATTCCATTGATCATCAACCACATAATGAATTCTATTCCTATGAGTTTTGCTCTTCAGAACTTTATGGAAGTATGCATTGTTTCTATCTCCAAAACTGAGCCATTGAACTTTAGCCTTCTGATACAAGATCTTTTCCTCGTCTTTCATAGCAACAACATATTCTTTCAAAACTATACTTTCCTCCTCTCTAAGCTGCTTACAATTAGGATCCATATCAATCTTTCTTTGAACCTCTTTCATTTCTGCTCTTAAAGCTTCAACTTTTTCAAATATGTTACCATTTTTCCATGACAATTTTTTGAGAGGCTTCTTTAAACTTCTCAGCTTCTGAACAACTTTGAACATATTACATCCATTAACATTTTCTTCCCATAGCTTCTAAACTACAGGCTTAAATTCTTCTTTATCAGTGATGCGTGGAATTGCACCCTCGCAAAAGGTTTTACCTCTCAAGGGATCTTGAGAAGCTTGCAATCCCCACCAGGCAGTGTACCTGACCGTTGTAGTATAGTATAGTGACAAGTACCGGGGGATTGATCGTTCAACTCAAAGAATAGTGTTCACTAGGGTTAAAACTCACTAAAACTAGGTCTAGAGATTAGGGATGATTCTTTTTGTATTTTTATATTTTAAATGAAAGAAAGTAAAATCTCGGTTTTGGAAGGAGTGGGCGGAATTAGTTGCTACTCAACTAACCCAAATAACTAAAAGATGCTTTCAAAATAAAATAAACTAAACTTAAAACTAAATTATAGCGAAAACAATAATGAGAGAAAATGTGTTTACTTAGATTTCACTACTCCTTAGCTATCTTTTACAGGTTGATTAATTTGTTATAATTGCATGGATGACGGGTTATATTCCTTAATATCATTCGTAGGGCCGTGTACAATCTTCCCTAACTCTATAAGCTTCTATCTCTTCCTATGTCGAGCCGACTACTAGCTCCTAACATGGCCTCATTAGTAGTTACCTACGCATTAAATACAACCAATATATCGTAGTACACCTCCGATCATGTTTCTTAAGACGTTCAACCAAGTTACCAATTAGAAGTCTGCCAGTTTTCTTAAGCCTAACATCGAATTCATTCATCCACAACAGTTATAAACAAACAACCAACCCATAATCAATATCTAAGTTTCATTATATCTAAGCAAACACAAAGAAAACCTAGCCTAGCATGTTAAAGAGAAGACAAGCGTAAGATATAATCAAACAACACATAGACATATTGAATGATTTGATGAAAGACTTATCTTCAATTAAGTATGGATGAAACAAGGGTTTGAAACCCTCAAAATATCTGTAAAATTCGTCTAGGGTTTACTCCCTTCAAAGTTGCACACAATGAATGAAAACTAGAAAACTATATATAGATTTTGTATCCTGACGACGTCAAGAGATAGGTGTGACGCCGTCAACTCGCCGCCAAAATAATACTCGTATTGCCTAGATCCACTTCTGACGCCGTCACTCTTTATTTTCTCTGGGCCGTCTCTCTTTGGGTTATACGTGACGACCTTGGCACTTTATAACGTGACGCCGTCACGAACTCTTTAGAAAACATTCTGGCGTGTCACGTGTAATTGATTTATCCACCTCTTTGTCAAGTTATGACGCCGTCACTAGCAACCTGTGACGCCGTCATGTGCAATTTCCAGCATGATTTTGAGACTTTGTCGTTTTCTTCACTTTTTCGCTCCAAAAATGTCCAAAATGCTTCCTTTTGTAAATTTCCTCTCAAAAGTACCTAAAATGACAAAAGAAACGATTTAGGGCAATATTTGATCAAATAATCTCGACTTTGGCCTTAAATAACCCCCCAAAAGCGGTACACTTTTCGCTTCATCAAATACCCTTACACTTGAGATTTGCTTGTCCTCAAGAAAATGCGCTTTCATTCCAATCAAAATACAAGTTAGGGGTCATTTAACACCAATATAAAAGTAATTGGAACAAATAATCGTTCCACTTCAACCAAAAACAAGCTCAGAAATTATACACTAGCACCTCACAAATAGTGTTTAGATACTCACATCTTTCGGGTGTAATAAAGTATATATCATAATATGGAAATGGAAAACATCTCTCACTACCTGTCATAGCAAATAGATTACCATAGGATTGGGAGAGGATCAAACCTCCACCACTTGGCGTAAACACCTAGGATAAACTATTAAAGAGGTCTTTTTAAAGGGTTATAACGTGAGGTGTAGGGATATGGTAAACACGGTTTTGTTGGATAAAGGCAATATTTACTGGTGGCGAGTTAATCATCTTGGTCAATTACATGTACAATGTGGCGTTGCTAAGCCAAGACTCGACTCGACTTAAGCTAATCAAAAACTAACAAAACATAAAATAAACATAAAAGGAAACGGGATGGTAGTCCGTATGTTTTTCTTCTTTTTCTTTTTCTATTTTTTTTCTTTTTCTTGATTTTTTTTTTTTTTTTTTTTTTTTTTTTTTTTTTTTTTTTTTTTTTTTTGCATACACTCTTGCCCTACCATCCAAAATAATATCATAGGGAATTTGCATTCCCCTTACACTTGAACTTTTACATACTTTACAATCAACTATTCTAATGACTCGAATTAAGATAATCAAAACATTGGAGTACTTTTTAAGATTAACGCACATATGGGGGTAATATATGATGTTCTTCCCCATTTCTCTATAACAATAGTACTTTACCCATAAGTCCCAATCGTCCCAAGACAATATGTACAAGATATGACTTGACTTAGCAACCATGTAATCAATTAGACAATTAACTAAGGGTTTAAACAAATAACAATAATGCACTAAAGATGAGTTCATACACGGAAGGCTAAGGCGATTTGGTTGCACATTTGGGGTGGATTGTTAACAAATTCTTTCTTTAAGTAGAATGTTTAAAGTTAGAAACGAAAAGATAGGCTCGGAGGGGTGTACTAGGGGTATCGTGTACTAAAAATGAGTACAACACAAAGGTGTGGGAAAATTAATTGACTTTACTAGTCAAGTAATTATGACTTTATTGGTCAAGTAATTATGATACGGGTTTAACACAAGGGTGATCCTAATGCCTCTTATCATGTAGTAAATCCTACTACACGAATGTAGTCTCACTAGCGGTTTCGGGATGCATCACTAACGCAAGTTCTAGAATCTAAGTACTAATAATGAATGTTTTTCCTAACAAATCTAAAGGCGAACCTCACATATTTGGGTGGAAATTTTTTTTGAGTGGTACGGTTTTTGTGCTAGTCATACAACTCCTATCCATGAGACGCTCATTAAGGTTAAAGCTTCACTCCTGAATGTTGTAAAATATTTTAAATTTGGTGCTAAAAATTGTCCTAACAAGTATTTCTCTTAGTTTTATTACACACCTACTATTAAACATACAAACTCAAGTGCAATTGCATTCTCTAAGGTATCATCATTTACCCTCCCCTTACACTTAGGCTGAACATTAACCCCAATGTTCAATAAAAAGGTTGTAAAAGTAATGAAGGTAAAAGAATGAAAACAAATACTACCCTGATTCGTTCGGTGTGGATAAATGGATAACATGGTTAAATCCTCCTCCAAGAAAATGAATGTTGAAAGCTTCTCTCCAGAAATATAAATCATCTTCTTGTCCAATATAACCTGTTAAACCTGAGAAAACAATCATGGCAAACCTCGCATAAAATCGGCGGCAATCTATATATATAGGGATATAATGCTTGTGGAATGAATGTTTGCAGATTTCCTAGAGTTTATAAAACTAAAGAATTAACAAAAACCTTAAGACTCCGTTAGAAAAATAAAACTTGCAAAATTTTTCAGATTTTTACACCTGACGCCGTTAGGTTGTGATCCTGACGTCGTCAGAGCGTTCTGACAGAAATCTCATGTTAAGTTTCCGGAAAATTTCTTGAAAAACTCATGCCTTAATTCCTGGAAAATCCTGCAAAACATCATTATGACTCGATACAAGCATTTGACTCAAACAAATACTAATATACATGTTCATTTAATATTGTTGTGGTTCATGTCCAATTCCCGTTCTTAAAAACAAATTTAGGTTTCCCTTACACTTATCTTTTGCGAAATATCTTTTTATGAAGTTAAGACAAACGACAAGGTGAAGCATTTTCACAATTTAGTATGAAACTTGATCCACAAACAATAAAAATCAAGCATGCATACGGAAGCAAATAAAATCAAACAAACAAATAATCAAAACAAAACAAATAAAACATAGGTTGCCTCCCAAGAAGCGCTTTTCTTTATTTACAAGTCTTGTAGCTAGACTCAAGGTCATGGGCTTTTATGTGACCCCGTCTCGCAATATGACGCACCCCTTGTCAACAGAATCCATGTCATTCGGGTGGTAATGTCTCAATCGTTCGATATTCACAGTTATTTCTCCACCCCTTTCGCTGTCCAAGAGTGCTGCTCCATTGTGACCTAAGTTTTTGATCGTGAATGGTCCATACCACCAAGAGTTTGATTTATCGGGAGGCTCCTTTATCCCTAAATGTCTTAGGAGCACTAAATCTCCTTTAATAAATGGGGTATGATCCTCTATCGCCCGATTGCGCTTAAATTCGACATAAACTTTATCACCACTTTTGCATTTCTAAGGTGTAGCTTCTTTGTAGCTTTTAATCCTTATTTCCCATGCAAGGATTTTCTCTTGAATATGATTATGCAGTGTGCCAGCGTTGTTTATGAGCCTTTGTTCCATCATGCTTTCTCGCACATATTTTGGAGTCATGGGGAAGTGAATCTTTCTTTTTCCTAATTTAAGTTCAATTTCCCCTTTTTCATACTTGATAACAGCTCTTGCTATGGTAAGGAATGGTGTTCCAAGGATTATTGGCATACACCCATTCTCCTTATTATCGATGATCATGAAATCGACGGGATACATGAAACCTGCTACATTGACCAGCACATCCTCTACAATTCCTAAAGGATACACATAAGAGTGACTAGCGAAGGATAGCTAACGCGGGTGGTGGCTGGAATTTCATTGGTGAGTTGGGTATAGATAGTTAAAAGGCATCAGGTTCACCTCTGATCCTTGATCGGCGAAAGCATCCAAATATTGCAATTTCCCAATGCTAGCTGTTATTTCAAAGTTCCCTTAAGCCATCTGCTTCGTAGCCACTTTTTGCTTAATTAACTTTTCGTATACCGCCCCCCCAGGCACGGTGTCATAATCATCCTCCCCTACTTCTTCTCCTTCAGAGTCCCTTTTGGAAGATCGGTTACGTCCGTCGCCCTCTATCCAGTTGGTTATTGTTTTCTCATTTATATCATGCTTTAGATAGTACCCTAATGATTGGGATTTTGGTGGTTCCTCAACGGTTTGTGCAATGGGGATTTCCTTTTCTTCATTGCCCTCGTGGACAATGTATATAGAGTTAACAAACTTGGTAGTGAGGGTGACGTCTTCCTTTCTTAACAACACCTTTTTCAGAGTCTTTATGGTTGAGTATTCCTCTAATAAGCTCATCATCTCCGTCATTTTCTCTTGCATTTCCTCCTTTTGTCTATAGACTGC
Organism: Artemisia argyi; assembly: GCA_030686995.1. Classification (NCBI taxonomy): domain Eukaryota; kingdom Viridiplantae; phylum Streptophyta; class Magnoliopsida; order Asterales; family Asteraceae; genus Artemisia; species Artemisia argyi. Next base: position 139,082,096 of record CM060683.1, on the reverse strand, counting down.
CTCCTCGAATTTTGCTAATCGCTCAGAATGAGTGGACATATATTCTCTCATTCGAGTTTCGAATTCCGGGCAGAGGTTTTGAGGAAGGGAATAGGGTCGAGCATATTTTTGAAAGGTTTCGGCATTCTCTCTAAGGGGTGATTCAGACAACGGTGTTGGGTTTACGTTTGAGATAGAATTGATTGATGCATGTCTAGGACTTAAAGATTTTTTCCGTTTTTCCATGAGATAGTCAACTTTTTTCTCAAGTTCGCAGAGGTTTTCTTCGGAAAGTTTAGTGGTCCCTCCTGATAATGAGATTGCATTGACGGCAGAGTCTACGACATGGGCAACTTCCAATAATTCATTATCATCGAATGCAAGTTCATCAATGATTTCCATGACTCTTTGGCGTCCTTGTTACGCAATCTACCTCTAGCGGCTTGATCAATGGCACGTTTGGTATGGAAGTCGACATGGTCGTAAAAAATTTGGATTTGGAGCCAAAGATCTATGCCATGATGAGGGACTTTTTGGAGTATGTCCTTGAAACGAGTCCATGCTTTATAGAGAGTTTCACCTTGACGTTGTTGGAACATCAAGATATCATTTCTAAACTTAGTGTTTCTCCTCGATGGGAAAAATTGAGCAAGGAAACGAGTGGTGAGATCATCCCAAGAGGTGATGGATCCCGCGGGTAAACGCTCAAGCCATTGACTAGCTTGGTCATGTAGAGAGAATTGGAAGAGACGCAATCGGGTCGTCTCTCGAGTTCCAACATCAAGGTCTATGGAATCTACGATTTTGAGGAAATCCTTGAGATGTTGATTAGGATCTTCAGAACGAAGTCCATGGAATGCACATCCTCTTTGCACCAACCGGATGGTGTCGGATCGGAAGGGAGACATATTGGCTCCTTGAGTGAGCTCAATGGTGTTTCGATAGCCTTGGTGGCTAGGACGGGAGTACTCTCCTAAAGTTCGGGGTCTAGGAGGTTGGTTTGGTTGTGGTGGGTTTTGTGGATGGTTTTGTTGTGGTGTGTTGATGGGATCAAAGAGATTACCACCTTCCATGATGGCGGATAGCAAAGGTTACGAACAATGGAACGAAGAAAAAGATAGACTAAAGAAACCTATAAAAATAAAATAAATCTTACTAGAAAGGAATCTAGCAAGTAGACCTAATAAAAAGAAATTTTAACCTAGACAATAACTATTCCCCGGGCAGCGGCGCCAAAAACTTGATGCGTGGAATTGCACCCTCGCAAAAGGTTTTACCTCTTAAGGGATCTTGAGAAGCTTGCAATCCCCACCAGGCAGTGTACCTGACCGTTGTAGTGTAGTATAGTATAGTGACAAGTACCAGGGGATTGATCGTTTAACTCAAAGAATAGTGTTCGCTAGGGTTAAAACTCACTAAAACTAGGTTTAGAGATGAGGGATGATTCTTTTTGTATTTTTATATTTTAAATGAAAGCAAGTAAAATCTCGGTTTTGGAAGGAGTGGGCGGAACTAGTTGCTACTCAACTAACCCAAATAACTAAAAGATGCAATCAAAATAAAATAAACTAAACTTAAACTAAATTATGACGAAAACAATAATGAGAGAAAATGTGTTTACTTAGATTTCACTACTCCTTAGCTATCTTTTACAGGTTAATTAATTTGTTATAATTGCATGGATGACGGGTTATATTCCTTAATACCATTCGTAGGGCCGTGTACGATCTTCCCTAACTCTATAAGCTTCTACCTCTTCCTATGTCGAGCCGACTACTAGCTCCTAACATGGCCTCATTAGTAGTTACCTAATCATTAAATACAACCAATATATCGTAGTACACCTCCGATCATGTTTCTTAAGACGTTCAAGCAAGTTACCAATTAGAAGTCTACCAGTTTTCTTAAGCCTAACATCGAATTCATTCATCCACAACAGTTATAAACAAACAACCAATCCATAATCAATATCTAAGTTTCATTACATCTAAGCAAACACAAAGAAAACCTAGCCTAGCATTTTAAAGAGAAGACAAGCGTAAGATATAATCAAACAACACATAGATATATTGAATGATTTGATGAAAGACTTATCTTCAATTAAGCATGGATGAAACAAGGGTTTGATCCCTCAAAATATCTGTAAAATTCGTCTAGGGTTTACTCCCTTCAAAGTTGCACACAATGAATGAAAACTAGAAAACTATATATAGATTTTGTATCCTGACGACGTCAAGAGATAGGTGTGACGCCGTCAACTCGCCGCCAAAATAATACTCGTATTGCCTAGATCCACTTCTGACGCCGTCACTCTTTATTTTCTCTGGGCCGTCTCACTTTGGGTTATACATGACGACCTTGGCACTTTATAACGTGACGCTGTCACGAACTCTTTAGAAGACATTTTGGTGCGTCACGTGTAATTGATTTATCCACCTCTTTGTCAAGTCATGACACCGTCACTAGCAACCTGTGACGCCGTCATGTGCAATTTCCAGCATGATTTTGAGACTTTGTCGTTTTCTTCACTTTTTCGCTCCAAAAACACCCAAAATGCTTCCTTTTGTCAATTTCCTCTCAAAAGTACCTAAAATGATAAAAAAAAAAACGATTTAGGGCAATATTTGATCAAATAATCTCGACTTTGGCCTTAAATGACCCCCCAAAAGCGGTACACTTTTCGCTTCATCAATCAGCAACAAAGTTTGAAAACTTAAACCCTCTCTTTTTAGCTGAAACTGCATTAGGCAACACTAACAAAGTTGGACAATGGTCAGAAATTAAGTAAGGAAGAAAAACAGCATTAGCTTGACTGTATTTAGTAATAAAGTCTTCACTCCCCATGATTCTATCAAGTTTTTTAAGAACTCCACTTGTATCACCAGCTTTGACTTTGAATAGATTCTTTGTCCATGTATAGAAAAGTCCAAAGCTAGTAATATCTTCCATCTCCATCATATTCACACAATCTATAAAATCACACATATCACTTGACATGGAAGAACTTCAAGCTGAATGTTCATTAGGAAACAGAGTAACATTCAAATCTCCCATCATCACCCATGGTTCATTCCCCACAATTCTCTTGTAAATCAATAAATCTTTCCATAACGCCTTTCTTTCATACGTACCATTATCAGCATAGATAAAAGATCAGAATAGCCTAGTATTACCATTGTTTGAACTTAATCTGCACAACACTGATTGTTTGGCTTTATGAATAACATTCATACTCACAGTATCATTATCCCATCCTATCATGATTCTACACCCTTTATCACAAAACTGCATATTTGATGTCCATTCCTATCTACCAAAAATCAAATCACCAATTGTTTGAATTCTTTTTGCTTTTAAGTGAGTTTATAGAATTGCACATATACTCAAAGATTCCTCAGCTATATACTTTTTTACTTCCTTTTGTTTATCAGAGGTACTTAAACCCCTAATGTTCCAACTGCCAACTTTCAAATCCATAAAGAAACAATATTAGCAGCCATCCAATACCCCTTTATCCATACCTTTTAATTCATCATCTTCCATACATTTTGCCATTCCAGTATCATCCTCAAATACATCATCCTCTTTAATAATACATACCTTGGGACTATTTACCTTCCTATTATCAATCATTTCAGCTAACTTCTGTTTGTAGTATGTCACCATATCAAAGTCCCATCCATTCATATCAGCATCCACTAAAACTCTCCTTTGGCTAATTATCTCGTCAATAATTTCTTTATTCCTAATTTTACTTAGTTCCCCCTGATCATTTGCATCATACTTTCCTAATACATCATATTTATTAGTAGAAGGAAACCTTTTGTCCCCTATTTTTGGAGTGCTTGTTTGTTTACCATTCTACCCATCATTTGTTGTATTTCCTTTGCCATTCATTTGTAGTCTCACATCTTTACTATTACCTGATACGTGGGAATCGCACCAGGCTTTACCTCTCAAGGGATCTTGAGAAGCTTACAACCCCCACCAGGCAGTGTACCTGATCGTTGTAGTATAGTATAGTGACAAGTACCGGGGGATTGATCGTTCAGCTAGGAATAGTGTTGCTAGGATTAGAAAACCTAAATACTAGTTCTAAAGGTGAGAGATGATTCTTTTTGTATTTTTATATTTTTTAGAAAGCAAGTAAAAATCTCGGGTTTGAAGGATTTGGGCGGAATTAGTTGCTAGTCAACTAACCCAATACTAAAGATGCAATCAAAATAAAATACTAGAAATGAAAATAAACTAAATTATACTAATGTTGTGAGCAATAAGTGGAGAAAATGTGTTTACTTAGATTTCACTACTCCCTAGACATCTTTTACATGTTAATTACTTGTTATAGTTGCATGGATGACGGATTGTATTCCTTAATACCATTCATGGGGTATCGCACATAACTCCCCAATTCTATGAGCTCTTATCTCCTCCTATACCATGCCCAGCACAACCATAGGGATTATAAACAGTGGCTCATGCATTAAATATAACCAATAAAGACCTTAGTGCAATCGGTTCATGTTTCCTAAGACGTTCAAGCATGTTACCATTTGGAGATCTGCCAGTTTTCTTAAGCCTAACATATAAATTCATTCATCCAAGACAATTATAAACAAGTAATCAACACATAATTAACATCTAGGTTTCATTAGATCTAAGCAAACACAAGATAGATCTAGCCTAGCATGATGGGATTAAGACAAGAACAAGATATAGACAACCAACACATAGACGTATTGATTGAATTAAAAGAATACTTATCTCAATTACACATGAAAGGTATCAAGGGCTTAGAACCCATGAAAAACCTGTAAAATTCGCACCAAGTTCGTACTTAGGGTTTCTCCAAAACTTCTCTCTTTTTAATGTGAAAATTAGAAAACTATATATTGGAAAAGGGGTCTGACGGCGTCAAGACCAATCTTGTGACGCCGTTGATGAGTGTCTAAATACTCATCATTTTATACCAATCTGAACTGCCAAAACATCCAAAAACACTCAAATATATATCAAAATACTTAAAATATCTTAGATGTGTGTTTTATAGGTTTCAAATGCAAAATATGCAAAAACAGATGAAAAACGTACAAAGTTTGCATAATTGGCAGTTTCAGTCCCTCAAGTTTCATAAATTGGCAAAACTAGTCCCTGGTTATTCTAAATACATGAAAAAGTCATCAAAGGACCTTTTTAATCATAAAATTACATAATTAGTCCTTTGGTGCAAAGTTTCATAAAATTACAAGTTTAGTCCCTCAACTTTGGAAATTGACAGAAATGGTCCCTGGGATGTTTAAAACTTTGAGAAATTCAATTTTGGTCCTCGTACTAATAATCTTTTGCAGGAATGGTCCTTGGTGTGAAGTTTGGTGAAATTGCATATTTAGTCCCTGAAGTTTGGTGAATTGGCAAAAATAGTCCCCGGGTATTTCAAAAATGAAATATATCAAAAACACCCTTGTAACTATTCACATGTGACAAATTAGGTCCTTATGAGAACTTTGGAATTATCACAAAGTCAGCCCTCAACTTTTACGAAATTACAAAAATTGTCCTTGTGTGAAATAAACCAAACGGATCCTCTTTATTATTATTATTATTATCATAAACCTAATCCAAACCCAACACACCAAGCCCACCCCAACTATCCCTTCCCTAGCCCACTACCCAGCCCAGTCCACCCTTTATTAAATAAAACCGGGTCAAACCCTGGTTTGACCAAACCACTCTCACCCAATGTTCTGAAAGGCTCAAGGCGCACTAAGGCGCAAAAGGGGTCAAAGAGCCTCGAGTCGAGGCACAAACCAAGGCATGGGATTCATAAATATGAGGCGCACTATATATTTAGGTTTTTTTATAACATATGTCACAACTTATGCAGCTTAAATAACACAAAAATATCAATATTCAATGCATAATGTCACTTAATAGTTATTACATCTAATAAAGGTTGCATTTAAACCCAAAATATTAAGTAAGCAACATATTAGAATCCATGAACTACTCTAAATTCCTGAATATACATTACAATATATGAGTTTATGACTTATAAAATTTAACAAATTACCATGTATCAAACTATCAACTATCAACAACAAAAAATCTATAGTTGTTTGGTAACACTTAACACTAAAGAAACAACATTTGTATGTGTTAATAAGCTACTATTCTTAGACATTAGATCACAAAAAATACATAGTTCTTTGTTGATCATCTGTTCTACTTATTTTCTAAAATATTAGGGTTATTAGATACTTTATAACTTAAAGGGCTCAATGTATATAACATGTAAGCCCAAAATGTATCATACTTTTAAGAAAAAAAGGCCAAAACCCTGTTACATCTTCTAGGCGCAAAAATTCCCAAGGCGCAAAAGCACAAAAATCCCCAAGGCGCAGCGATTTTTATGGGATTCATGCATGTCGTGAGCCTCGATCTAAAAAAATCCCAAAAGCTAGAGCCTCGTGGGATTTAGGGAGTAGGCGCGCCTTAGGCGCGCTTTTTAAAACATTGCTCTCACCCCTTTCCCTCCTTCTCCATACCACCACCGCTGCTACCAATACCACCCACCACCTGTCCACCACCTCATCACCTACTCTTCCCACTTGTCTCCTCCACCTCCACAACTGTCCAAAACCCCTAAAAACCTCACCACGCAATCTACAGTACCTAAAACTGACACTTTGACAAATTGGCGCCAAAAAGCTAATTTGAACGGTGGTGATTGATTTGACTATTTCAATGGCTCAGATTTGGTGGGATAGACTCAGAAGCATGTGGGAAACCTCAAAAGTCTCTATAAAGAAGGAATGAAGCAGTGGTGAAGTATTATTAGTTTTAGTTAGTATAGTTTTAGTGTCGACTAGTGTAATTCAAACTTATTAGTGTAATTTAAAGCTTTTGAGTAATCATTTAAGTTGTCTTAGTATATTTTACATCTTTTGCAATAATCAATTTAAAGTTTCAGCTCACTTCTCAGTTTATGCATTTTCATAAAATTCTCAAAAATCTCACAAAAGTTGTATGTTGTTAGTTGTTGTTGTTGTATGATCTCATAAGTCCATTTAAGCTTTGACAAAGCTCAAATAAGCTTAAGAAAACCTCAATCATCTGGTTAGATTACAAAAGAAGAAAATACCAAAGAAATCAATAAAATAGAAAATAAATTAGAAATTAGTGAAAAAGAAGGAATGGAAGCTGAAGCATGATGAAAATTGGAAGGTATCTGGTTTAGTATCTTTTGGGAGGTGATAGGTTAGTTACTGGTCCTTGGTTCATTCATCTCAGTCCAATTCCATTTTGTACGCATTTTTATTAATTTTGGCATTTCATTGTTCTTGTACTTTATTTACTTTGATCTTTGTGTTTTCGTGTTTAAATAGTATTGTTAAGTTGTAATATTAATTAAAATCAGTGTTGTGTTCATTGGATTAAGCTTGTGCTAAAAATTGAAATCTCACAGTGGAAAACTCATTCTTGACAAACTTGTGTTTTCTGCTTGTGTTGTGATTAATTCAGGTTCATTTGATCTTATATTATTATAATTTAGTGTTAGGAATCAGTTTAGTGGGTTAAATATATCATTTGCTTTGAAAATCATAAAAATAGTTAGTTAAAGGGGTGTTTGGCATTGCTGAATACTCTGTGATCTAGGTAATTTAGTACTGTGTTCTTAGCATATTTAGACTACATTAGTATAGGTCTAGTTATTTAAGTCATTAGTTTGGTAACTTAAACACAGAATAGTCAAAATAAGTTTTAACCTTTCTTAATTAGTTGTCTGTTAGGATTTTTGATTGCTAAACTCATTACAGTGGTCCATAAGTAAGTTATCTAGCTTAATTTAGTTTCATTGTAGCTTAATATAACATGTTTACTCAGTAAATTAGGATCTAAGTTCAATAAAGTCAATCTAGGTAGTTTTAAGCAAAATAGTCAAAGTGTACATCTCAGATTTTTACAAAACTTCAAGGATTTGTTTAGAATTTTGTAGTAGGTATTAGACCTTGTGCTTTTGAGGTTTAGCACTCTACCAGCTCATATTTAAGTTTCCACAATCCTTACATTTTTGTGATTTTTACCCTGGGCCCCACTCACCCTCAAAAACACTTGCAGGGCAAGCACTTGCCCTGCTCCATCAGACACAGTCCCATCACCACCACTTTGGTGGTGATTTGTGACCACCTCAGTGGGCCCCACCTATCATACTTAGATTCTTACAAGCCCCCTCTTACCAGGGAACAACCATTGACCACTAGTTTGACCTAGCACACAGTGGACCCCACTTAGTTTTGCCCTTGAACTTTGTCCCCAAATCTGTCTCAGAATGCAATAAGCAAACTGCTTATTTGTGTTTTGTGGCTTATTCAGGCTGCTTATTCAGTTGAAACTTACTCAATATAGTTCATGTAACTCAGGGGAACTAAGTTTTACCATAGTGGGTCCCACATAAGCTTAGTAGAGCTTATTTGCTTAGTTGGTCAACTTTGGTCAACTGCTTAAGTTAGTAGCTTATATCTAGCTTATTAATAAGTTATAAAAATATTGTTTTTACAAAAGTTGTTTATTTTTAGGTATAATTTAGTTTTGTAAAAGAAAAATCCAGAAAAACAAATATAAAATTAAGTGATAGTTTCTATTTAATTTTAATTTTCATTTTTAGATTTTAATTAAGAAAGTTGTGTTTTTATATTTTTAATAATTTCCTTTTAGGTTAAAGTGTTTTTAATAATTTTCTCAGATTTTTGTTTTGCCATTTAGTATTTATTAGAATTAATAATAGTTTTATTAATAATTAATTAATAAGTAAGTTTTAAATAGCATAATTAATTTTTATAAGGTAACACCTAGTTTTTATATTTTTTCTAGCTTTTATAAGTTATAAAATAGTTTTATAAATTTTTTCATAATTTTCTAAGTCAAGTTAGTATTATTTTTAATTTAAAATAGTTTAACTAGTTTAATTAATATAAATAGTTTTTAATTAATAGAAAATTCATAAAAAGACAAAAATATTTATTTTTATTTTTTTTATACTTTCTTCAAGTTCTAATTTAAGTTTAGAAATTATTTTTACAAGTTTTTAGTTTAATTTGTAGTATTTATCATTTTTAGTTTTTATTTAAGTTAGTTTTAATTAAATAGTTAAATAGTTTTTAATTAAATAATTAATAATAAATAATTAAATAATCTAAAAAATAGTTTCTTTTTAATTTAATTTTATTTTAAGTTTAAGTTTATAGAATTTTCATTTTTAACCCTTGTAGTTTATTTTTCTTAAAACTCACCTTTTTCTCAGTACGCAGTCGCGTCTGATTTTTAATTTAGTTTACGTTTATACGTTTTAGATACCTAGCTTTCACGTAATCATTCCATTAGCTTATTTAAGTCATTTTAAGTTATAAAACCCTAGTTTAAACACACACACACTTTTATTCATATCCCTGTTCACATTCACTCGATCACAAATTCGTTTATAATAAAACATCGCACACCTCGTTGGGACATTACGACCCGGGGAAACACTGTATTCCACGAAAGCATTTGCCTCAGCTGTTTGACTATTATACTTGACCATTCACAAGTGGTTGACCAATAATTATCTGACCGTTTGAGGCGAATCAGCCGTCACCTCGCCGCCAAAACTCTTCTCGGACTGCCTTGATCTACTTCTGACGCCGTCATGTATTAGCATTTCCAGGCCGTCATGATTTTTACTCTTGACGCCCTACTTCTTGACGCCGTCCAATATGTACTGGGTCGTCATGGAATTTACTCTTGACGCCGTCAGGATGTTACTCTTGACGCTGTCACCTACTGTTCCCAGCAAGGAAAATTAAGACTTTGGCGTTTTCTTCACTTTTATGCTCCAAAAACGTCCGAATTGCTTCCTTTTCCAGATTTCACTCCCAAAGTACCTAAAATCACAAAAGGAACGATTTAGGGCAATATTTGATCAAATAAATTCAATTTCGGGCTTAAATGACCCCTTAAAAGTGGTTCATTTTTCGCCTCATCATTACCCACAACATCCTTCTAGCTCTATTAGATACCTCCTTACTTTTATCTATGTTCTTAGTATTTACTTTGTTAGCACCTTCCTAAACCACTGAGCTATCTTTTTGCTTTGGTTGATACATCATCTTAGGCTGTTGTACATTTGCTTTAACACTATTCTTTTCCAACCCTTTTTTACCACCTTTTTTTTCACTACTTCCTTGAACCCTTCCTCATCAGCACCACTCTTATTCTCATCTATCTTAGCCTTCTCAATACCAACATTAACAACATTTTTTGCAACATTAGAGGCCTTTCCACAAGTTTGCAGGGTATGTCCAAACACACAGCATGTAGAACACATAGGAGGCTTCCAATCATACAATACTTTAGCATTTTTCTTGCCCATTTCCACATTTAACCCATTTTTATATACAACTTCAATAACCTCAGGCAGTTCTTTATTGGCATCAACCTCCACTAGAAATCTTGCATACCCTACTCTTCCTAACTCAGACTTACACATGGCAGTAGTAACATTATCCATAACCAAAGGTTTTTCTACTCTGCTAGCCAAAGCACTTATTCCATACCCAATCCAAGCCTCAAGTGGAATATTACACATTTTCACCCATACAGGAATTTTCACAGGTTCACATCTGTCTAAACACATATTGATATCCCATTTCTGTACAATCATTGGTTTGTTATTGACCATCCATGGTCCACCCTTAGCAACTTCCTCAAGTCCGTTCCCATTGTGAAATTTCATGAAGAAGATCCCATTGTGTGAATCAAATATATCTTTAAAACCAAACTTACTCCACATTTTCTTAAGTTGTATTTAAGTTCATTAACTGTCATGTTGTGTCCCACAGAATATCCACACAAAGTTTGATTCCGTATATTACTTCCTTTAGCCACAATTATTTCATAAAAAACAATCACCTCAACACCATTACTATCAATTTCAATAGGAATCAATCTCAACTTCCTATCTTCTACATTCAGTTTATTAGTAATAGTGTCAGCATAAGATTTCTTCTCAGGATACTTCTTACTATCAACATTGCCATTTTTTACATTTGTATCATTCAATTTCTCAGGAATATTAGAATCAACAACTGGAGTGTTAGGTTGTCCTGCTTATTAGTCTGACTATTAGCTCTTTCAGTAACATCCATCACTTCCACATCATCAATCTTTTCTGCCTCAGATACATTCTTTAGTTTAGCTTCATCACCATTCTCACATGCTTCCTTCTTCTCCTTAGTAACCAGTTTTTCAACCCCTAACTTCCCTGCCTTAACAGCATCACTTTCCATACACTTTAGTGCATTATTATCCTTTTCCACACTATCCCCCTGATTAACACCTTTCACATCCTTAGCTCCATTCCTTAACCCTACTGAACCAACAACATGATCCCCAAATCTAGCAGGCATCTTCAATTGGCGTTTGGACGATCTTGTTTTTTGGGACATTTTCATTTTTTATAGTTTCAAATACACTAATTTGAACCTTAAAAGTTATATTCTTATAGTGTAAAGTAGGTTAGTTTAGATCCAGGGTTGTTTCATAATTTCGGAAAGAAAATCATCGAGAGTCCTAACTTATATACTCCGTAACTAATTTTATGCATAAAGATATGATTTAAACAAGTTGCGACATGGAACGTCGATATAAAGAATGAGACGATGCACATTGTACATGCCAATATTTTATGTTTGTTAGTCATATCTTTAGACATAACTTTTATTTATGAGAATTGATTTGAATATTCATGTTTTTATTAGGAAATTCTAATATGTGCATTTACATAGTTATATAATGTTTACAATACAATATGCTCTGACTGTTTGTGCAGTTGAGTGTCATAATCAATATAAAGAGTGCAAATCATCACCCTTTAGTTATGTTGTTTGTTATATTTCTTTAAAATTCCTCACTTTTATAGTAGGCATGATGAGTTCTATCACCTTTAGTTTTTACGAAATGATTTATATGCTTAATTATAAGATTACAACATATGAAAGACACTTATCAATTGATGATATAATTGGATACTCCTATGTTTTAAGTATATTTTTTAAAGATAAGGACCTTTTTATGTTATTGTGCTTGTTGTAATTGTACATTAGAATTAAATAAAATAAATATTTTGCAATAATGACAATATACAATCACAAGAAACATAATATTGCCTCTCATGTTATTCATTTTTAAGTTATTTTGAATTTAATAATGATTTAAGATCATTTAAGAACTAAACTTTTTTTACACATCAAGGAATTAATATCAACCTTTCATCTTTATTTGATCTAATGTATGAGATTAATCACAACAATTAAAAAAAAAAACCACTTTAATCTTTTTTCCCACAAATATTAATATTTTTCAAACCGTTAATCGTAAAGTGAAAAAATAAATAAACCGTTACGACGAGCATTTAATTATCTTTCTCTAGATAGGCACTTCGATATATTTTCGACAAAATTATTTTTTTTCGTATTTTCACCTTTTTTTCTTGTTACTGAAAATTGCATGAAAAAATCATATATGATTTATAATATCACATTTGATATTATATATCATATGTGATTTAGCACGAATATCACAAGTGATATTACATATCATATGTGATTTAACACTAATATCACATTCAATTTTTAATGCAAATTTTAATAATGAAAAAAAAGACAAAAAAACGAGTAAAAAAACGTGAAAAAAAAACTTTTTTTTTGTCGAAAATATATCAAAGTGCCCATCTATAGAAAGATAATTAAATGCTCGTCGCGACGGTGTAATTATTTTTGCTTAACGATTAACGGTTCAAGAAATATTTAAATTATTAAGAATAAGTGAAATATTAAAATACTTTTAATCTCAATCATTGATTTCATTTTAAATAGATAATAAGGATGAAGATAAGTTTTGTATATAAAATAACTCTTCATGAATAATCACCACCAAACTCTTAATTGTATCTTTTAAATTATACATATTTCATTACAGCGTACGTCATGATCAACAAAGAACATGCAAACATTTTGACGTGTTATTAATCAAAAGGATAATGATCACCTTAGTTTTGACATAGATGGTTAGCAAAGATTTGTGGACTTGTAGTGCTTTATAAAACAAACTTTATCATTCATGAAATAACAACCGTAGGGGACAATAATGCGATTGGAGCATGAGTGAGTTGAGAATCTCATGTACGACTAGAGACGGGACAATGATTGTCAAACACTTATTGGTTTTGATATGGAGTTTGCGAGTCAACACATGTGAAAGTGTAATCTTTGTAGAATTACATTCTATATTGTTCCCGTCTACTGTAGACGGTACTGTCTATACAAAAATTTGCCTATTCGTTAAAACTTAAAATCTCTTAAAAATGAGTAAAACCTTTTAAAATAATTGACGTACATAAATCTTAAATGTAAAATTACAATACACAGTTTAAACAATAGGGTAAGGATCCAGTGAGAATAAAACTTAAAATGAAAAGGACGAGAAATAATTATAACAAAACATTTGAGATTCATCGACTTGATTTAGATACATCTTAATTAGTTTCGAAAAGTGATTTTGAAGTGAAAACGATACAAAGTAGTACCAACAACAAATTTGACCCACAAAGGACGAAAAATGTATATGATTCGTCTAAGTTGATGAAATGCATATAATATATGTATATGCATCTATTTTTTTTGCTAGAAAATATATTATAATACATCTAAAAGATTAGGGATGCATCTCAAATGTGTGGTTATAGTTATTTTTCATCATTCTCATTTTAAGTTTTCTTCTAATTTGATCTTAAGTCTTAAACAATAATATAGACATCTATCTATATATATATAAAGATTGAGTTCCCCCTATTAAATGTGCGCATTAATGTCACAAGCTAAGTAACTCAAAAATATAGTTTAAGCTAAGAAATTTTATACATGTGGAGCTTATTTTGAAGCCTTTTTAAGAGCTTTTAAGCATACATACTTTCATTTGCCTTCAAATATTGAATCTTACGAAATAAATGTTGATTACTAAATGGAACAATGACACCTCTTTCATCTTCTTTAACTTCTTCATTTATTGGCCATTAAATTAGTCTTTTCATATACGCACAACCTAAACTTAATTGAGAGAAGTGACTATAAATATAACTTCTTCATTGCATCCAAAATGAGTGTAACAAAAAACTTGCTCAAGATACTTGATTTTGCTATAATCAACCAAAGGTAATGTATTTTTCATGTAGGTTACATGTATTACTTTAATCTTTGACACATAACACACTTACATGCATGTCAACCTCAAGTTCACACTAAACGTGAATACATCTTTTGTTTACAGGTGACATAAAATGAAAGTAATATTATATATGGGAGAATTAAGGAATGAACTACTACAAAAGAAGTCCCATTAACCTGGCAGTTACGTCATCGTGTTGGCTTCAATGAACGCCAGACATTTTGACGGTATGCAATGTACGAATTTGCATACACCTTTTTTATCCTTCAAAAGTTACCATTTCTCGCTTAAAAGTTAAACAAAATTTACCATTTTGGTTTTCTTTTTCAGGTTTATCTCCGTCTCTCAGTGTATACATCAACACTCATCATCGATGATGATGAAGAAGGAATACCCATGCTTAGAAAATTAAAATTGAGAGTAAGGCCATCAAATGAAATAATTCTATAAACAGAAAATACTAGATATCTAATAAGGTCCAATTTTATTCGTTTTAGCTATGTAGATGTGATACAATTAAGAGAACTCACATGCTGTGCAATTTGATGCAAACGACATCTTTTGCAACGTGAACAAGACAAGAGAAACTATGTACGAGTAACTTATATTTTCATTTCTATCATATTAATCCTTTTAGTATGTGGTTGCCATACACGAACAAAAGAATGATAAAGTTTAATTTGTTTGTTCTTCGGTTTGTAGCAGAAAGTAACCATTTTGTTTTGGTGTTTGTTATTCATAGCAGAAAGTAACCAACAAAGAACTGTAGTTTGGTTGTGATTGTGAAGAATTAAAGAACCAAGAAAGAAGACAAGAAGTGTAAGTTTGGTTGTTCGTGGTTTAAACGAAAAAGGGATTATGTGACTGCAATTGTGTTTGAGAGGAAGAGAAGTGAGTGGCTGCATAAGATTAGGGTGGGGGTTTTTAGGGTTGAGTTAAGTTAATATTAGAGTTTAGCTTTTTACTCTTTTTTGAAAAAGTGTTGATGAAAACAAAATGTAGTTTATTAGTATTAATTTATCATTATCCTTTTTTTAATTTAACCTACAAAATGTATTTTTTTTGTGAGAAACCGATATTAACGCTCATTTGTAGTGGTGAATACATCTGATTTGAACACATAAATTGAACGATTTTGCTAAAATAGCAAAATGGCATACTAAAAATATCACCTTCAATAATGAATAGAAAGGAAAAAGTATATATAACTTTAACTCAAAACATTTTTAAATTATAATAACAAATAAAAAGGTTGAGTTTTAGACATAAGAAAAGTAGTTCTCCGTGTAATTCCTTAATCAAAACAAATGTAGATCCTATGATGTAGTATTGAAACAACTTTTAATTTAGCATATTTGTTTTAGACAAATCATGGGTTGTATAATACATTCACATATGGTGAACATAGCTAAAATATGCTCGCAAAATAACAATAAAAACTAATAAACGACTTACTTTTTTCAAGACGTTTGATCATCAAGCAAAACATCTCATTTCATACATTCAAAAACATTTACGACACATTAAACAATGAGAGTATGCAACTGAAATGATAATTATAATTTTGTATATGAAATTGCACCCACTGGGCATTGGTTGCCTTATGTTGTATACAAAAGAAATCAACATATCAACATTAACGCGGACATTTTTTACCCAAAATACAAGTATAATTTAATCATGGTGAACAAAGCCCGTGCATCGCATGGACCATGATGTTTCGTTTTATTAATGAAACTTTGGAGACCTTTTTAGTACCCATTAAATAAATAACTTAAATAATTCATTAACTTGACTACTTTAAAAAAATGCACTATATTAATTTAAAAAAAAATAAAAATACACACTTTGTATTTCAAGAAATGCACACTTTGAATTAAGGATTGAACCAGAATCACGATTTCGCAAGTATAATTGTTTGTCGTTATACACCGCAGCCTTACGCGAGTATTCGTCTAGTTATGAATAAACCAAGTGTATATACAGGCAGTTACAAAGCTTGAATAATAAATCGTGCAATACTTACTTAAAACTAATACTAATCTAATATGGAAGCCATATATTACGTCTAACATATACTATATTAATTCACAGCCTCACAGCCGGAGTGGAAGATGGACGAACGATCAAATTGGATCGAAAATCATTAAACAATGCATATGAAAGACCATTTTTGAAAATGTCTTCAAACTGATAACAAGAGGCAACATGTAACACACGAATGTGACATGCTGCAACCTGATCACGTACAAGATATATACCCAACTCAATATAAATCGTGCGTTAGTGCTGCACGGGATTAGATGAGAGATACATGTCACTAACATTATTACAATATGCCAAAGTAGCAGCCTGTAAGGGAGAGTGAAACTCATACAACAGATTCCATAACCAAGCAACCTCAGCAACAACATTAGTGACACCGTGATACCCAACCTCTGTGTGTGTGTGTGAGAGAGAGAGAGGGGGGGGGGGGAGAAGGGGAGAGAGAGAGCGCGCTTAGAAGACCAAGATAATAAGTTTTTGACAAGGAAGACACAATACCCATAAGTGGAACGACAAGTAGTAGAGCAGTCAACCAAATATGCATTTGTATAACCAACCAAGGAACCAAAGGATGATGAATACAACTCAAGTCCATAATTAAGCTTACCTCGACCATAGCATAGGATCCTTTTGGGAGATGCAAGATGAGACACCCGATGATCATGCATAAATAAACATATTTTCTACTACGTAATTACCAAGTTTGAAAAAATACTTATCTTTTCAAACAAGTCAACCAAGCAAACCCAACCCGGTCAACCACTATGATGGCCGACCATCCAACGTGGGCCCCACAAGTGGTTCACCCCCTTTTAGGCTTTTGGCCCAAGTGCTGGTTTAATCCCTTCATTACTTAATTAGGTCCAACTAATTAAGCCCACTAATATTTTATATTAATTAGATAATTTATATATTTACAATAAATATATAAAGCTACAATATCGAGCTATTGTGTGTGACCCTAGTGGATCGTGTATCAATGACAATATTTAATTCTCGTTATATCATGTACATAATCCTACACCAAGGCCGGTCATCGAAAACTCGCGGGCGTAAGAACTAATAATTCACTGTAACAATGATGGGCAGTCAAGATAATATCATCAATAAGTAAGTAACATTAGAGCCTTTCCAATAGATAGAGAGAGATGAGTTGCATCGACTATGAGCAAAACCATCTCATGTAGCATAACCTGAAAAATAGTGAAACCAGGCATGAGGAGCTTGCTTAAGGTCATATATAGATCTCTGTAAAAGAAAAACATGATCGGGACGTTGTGGGTCCCAAAAACCGGGTGACTGGTACTTGTATACAATCTCGGATAAGTGCTCATGTAAAAAGGCATTATTGACAGCAAGCTGGTAAACAGGCCAGTGTCGAGATGCCGCGAGACTAAGTACAATGGAAATGTTGTTGGCTTAACAACCGGACTATATGTCTCATCACAATCAACTCCAACCTGCTGACTACGACCATTAGACACAAGGCGAGCTTTGTATCAACTAAGAGATCCATATACAAAAGACTTGTGTTTGAACAAGAACATGGAACAGACAATGTTCGTATCAGGTGGTCGTGGCACAAGAATCTAAGTTTCATTTTTAATAAGCGCATAATAATCATCAAGCATAGCAATTTTCCAATTAGGGTATGTGAAGACACATTATAGGATTTTGGAATAAGAGAAATTGTGGAAAAGTGACAGTTAGATTTTGTATTGGGTTTCTTAATACTATCTCGTAAACGAGTGACTATAGGATGAGTTGAGGTAACATTTGATTGGGAAGAAGGTTATGGGTTTGTTTGGGTCGCATCCGAGGAGGAATGTTGAGCCATAGCAGGGGGAGTATGGTGGGCCGAGGGAGGGTTGGGGGAGGGGTAGAAGGAGGTGGGCTTGGCGGTGTAACGGGGGAGTGGGCTCGATGGAAACAGACAGGGGCAGGATAACCAGGTCATCATCGAGAGCATCTTTGGGTGTGACTGAGCCATACGGGAATATGGTCTCATCAAACGTGACATTACGAGAAATAATGATATTGTTGTTTGCAAGGTTAAAACATCGATACCCGCGATGATTTGAAGGGTAACCAAGAAATATGCAAGCGGTAGAGCGTGGTGTAAGTTTATGCGAGGTGTCAACATGTGGATATCAAAGACAACCAAAAGCACGTAAAAATGTGTAGTTACATTTGGTTTTGTGGAGACGGGTATGTGGAGTGTCATTGTTGATTGCGGTTGAAGGAAGAATGTTAAGTAAGAGAGTGGCCATATAGAGTGCCCCGACCAAAAAATGAGTATGCAAGTGGGCTTGAAACAATAATGTACAAATATGGTTATTTATGGTACAAATCATTCTCCCAGACTTTCCATTTCGTTGGGAAGTACACGGCAAGAGAATCTAATATGGATGCCATTTTTATCAAACGACGATGAAGTGTATTATTATCAAATTCACTACATTCGTCACATTGAAAAGCCTTGATTTTAGTTTTAAACTCAGTTTTAACAAAAGAAAGAAATTGAGCAAATTTACTAAATGTGTTAGACTTATTTCGCAACGGATAACCTAAACATACTAAGAAAAATGATCTAAAAACAAAACATAATAGTTTATTCCACTAATGCTCGAAAGTGAGGAAGTATACAAATCCAAGTGAACTATATCAAAGGGGGAATGAACAATAAAATCCGAACTAACAAATGAAAGCCTCACGTGTTTACCGACCTGACAAGCATGCCAATGTGCAGAGATTTTTTTTATAACACAACATGTTATTACTAGTTTACCGAGGTGACAAACATGGCAATGTGTAGGAGATTTTGTTTTATTACACAAAATGTTTTTACTAGAAATAAGAGAATGTAGCACGTCACTTCCAAGATGACCTGTCGTTTGTGCCATGTATGCTGACTTGTGATGAAGGCTTTGGGGGAGGCGGTGCACTTGCTGATGGGATATAGGTCGCTAATACTACACATTAGAGTAGAGTTTCACGAGTTGAATAATTCTTCACAGAAAAACCAAATTCGTCAAATTCAATCAACATTTATTACCATGTGTAAATTTACAAACGAAAATTAGATTTTTGACAATATAAGGTGTGACAAGTGCATGGTTATGGTGTAAAGGTCGGTAAGGATTTGGCAAAGTGCTATGACCGGAGTTGGTGATGGGTATGGTAGCTTCGTCACCAACAAAGACATATGGAAAGATACACTCATTAAAAACATAACTTAAAGGTTTTGCATTTGAACTTAAATGTAGTGACACACTGACACTGTATCCGTATTCCAACCGTTTCCGCGAAATCCGGTAACGTCAAAATACTAAGGGTACGTTTGGTAGAGAGAAATTTAGAGAAATGGAATTGAGCAGAGATTAAAAATTCAGATAATAGAAATCAGTAGAGAATTTTTTATGAATTATAGTGTTTGGTAACAAAATAGACTTAACTCGAGAAATAAGTAATAAATTATTCATGTGACAAATTTTTTGTTTGACAATATTTTATTTGCTAAAAACACTAAAAAATAACAAAAAAAAAAAAAAAAAAAAAAAAAAAAAAAAAAAAAAAAATTATGTAGCATATTTGAACATCCGCAAACTAGTTATCAATTAAAAAAAATTGATGGCAAAAAAGGAATCGTGTACAAAAGGTGATGAGAAGCAATTTTAGAAGATTGTAAGGCCACAAGAACAAGAGGGAGGTGACCACAAGACTACAACGACCTCGCCGGAGCTCGGAGATACACCGTTAGAACAAACAGAGATGAATATGGCGCTTTGAATGAAATGCAAAAGAATGTTAGATATAGCAACACGAATAGAAAACATGTTTGAACCTTTAAAAACCGACTGTTATTTCATAGGTAGTAGTTTTGTTGAGATGATAGAGAAGGAGATTGGTGGCTATGGTTTAAACAAACTTTTTAATTTTGTTGGAATGTGACAATCACGTGACCAAAACAATCTATACTTCAATATTTATGAAGGGTCCCACACTTCCAAAATAACGAGTGTGGTAGCCCGCGCGTTGCTGCGAGAGCGTTGTGTCGATAAATACTTATCTGGATTTTCTTACCCTTTTTGACCAAGGCTTGTTACAGATATCGATCTCGTAAGAAAATTGGTACACTGCTAACAAACTGACAGGAGTAATCAACAAAAGTTATTCTTCATTGCCATTTACGGTTGCCAATAAAAGTATTACATAATTATATGACTTGACAAAAGATATTATTGGATTAGCTAAGGAACCAATATGGCATTAGCTTTAATACTCCATGTACGCAACCGATACTGAGAGACTTTTCGGTATATCAATCAAAGTTGTCTTGCAGTGTTGTCACCTAATTAAAAATGTATGCAAACCTTCGTTATTGAAATGAACAACACTTATTATATCAGAGAAAAATCTATGTTTACACTTAACAGAAGTACAAAGATATGTAGACTCTAGTGCTAACATTTTCTGTTTGTGTGTCTGAGTAACCTCTAGGTGACTTTCAACCCCATCATCTTAAGCATTATTCTATAGTTGACCCATTGGAGCTAGCGTCTCTAACTGATGTTCGATTTTTTTAGTAACCAAAGAACGACTCAAAGACACTTTTGTGGACACATTTTTAGCAACCCAACATCGTTGTAAAACCATGTTTCTGCAGAAAAATTCGACCGACCAAGCAACCCGTTTTTGGCCTTTTATTTTTACACACTTTTCTGCATAAAATATTGTGCAACTGGTTGTGGGTTTTCCATAAATATATTCTAAAGAAATATTCCTTGAAAAGGCCAGCCTCAACAGAAAAATAGACGTGAAAATATACTTACAGATTGAAGAAAAAACAATAATTGGTGCTTTTGTTTGTCACTAACTGATTCACTAGATTGTACTTATTTGCCACTAACTGTTGGTGCCTATATATGTGAAACGATAAACGATGTGCAGCGACAAAGACATTACATATGTGAAGAGAGTTACCTGAGATTTGTGGTCACCGAATTGTACATCATCACTCGTTTTAGCTGCAATTTCAGCACCAAAACCCCCTCCTATTTGAGGGCACGTTTCAGCACGCAAACGCGTCCATTCAGCCCCATTTAAACATCTAAACCCACCCACTGCAGGTCCAATTTCAGCAACCAAACCCACCTGTTGTAGACTCCATTTCAACGATAAAACGCACACATTTCAGCCCTATTTTACGAATACAAAAGAAAAATATTAGAATGTCAATGAAAATGAATATGACAAAGTATTTTTTACAAAGT
The DNA here is from genome assembly GCA_030686995.1 of Artemisia argyi. NCBI lineage: Eukaryota > Viridiplantae > Streptophyta > Magnoliopsida > Asterales > Asteraceae > Artemisia > Artemisia argyi. The sequence goes on along the minus strand of CM060683.1, from coordinate 139,060,539 downwards.
ACTTTGACATAGAATACTAAACACCTATACCATGTACTAAAATCGTAATTTGCTTACATAATATAATATCCAGATGCAAAAAAGCTTATTTACCAGCCGAATAGCCACATTTATGTCTTTGTACACCTGGAAATTATAAAAAATCTGGAAATTTTAATATAAAGAATTGTGGGTATTGTCAAATATGTTGTAAAGACAGATGGAATTACTTGCATAGGTAGTCATACAATAAGTCACATATTTTGAACGAACCTTGGATAAAAAAATGACAAACGACTTATTTTTTTTACTTCAGATCCAAACACCTCCAATCCAATGTGTCTGCAAAACCGAACCAACAAAATTAAAAGAGGGGAGTGGGAGTTACATCACAGTAAGAAACTTTTTTTCTACCAAAATTGTTTTTCTCTATTGTAAAACTTACTGATTAGGTAGCGGAAGAAGAGTCTTCTCTTGACCACTTATAGCTGCAATGCATTCAAAACTCAAAAACTGAGTATAACTAAAGATACATGAATACTTAAATATAGTGAACGACTTAAGAGGCTGTATTAGGATTGCTTTTCTTTTGTGGTTTTGGCATATAACTAAACCCATTCAATTAGAACAAACCCATGTCTAAAGACACCATCTTTATCACATAAACATACAAAAAACACCAAAAGATCCAAGCTTTAACAAATTGTGATTCACCAATAGAGTAAATTAAGTCTTAATACCATATCAAATTTAAGTATCCATGAAAATTGCTTGAAAGTAACCATGGTCACAAACTCACAATAAAGATACTTACTGGTTTCAATTCCGAAAATCAAATCCTTCCACTTTAACCATTAATTTTCTTCTTCATCCTCCGTCACTTTCGCCACCGTGCGTTTCCTGCAAATTCAGAACGGATAAAAACCAAAACTCAAAAACATATAAAAAAAATCTAAAAATACTTAAATGCAATGTATTTAGAGTTGATAAACTCACAAAACTGATTTAGTGTCAATTGAGAATGTAATTTCCTGATTTAGTTTTGCAATCATCTTTTTCATCTTAAGATCCCCCGGAAACGAATCTTTGCTGCAAGCTTGTTAGAGTCTGCTATGAAGCGACTGCTGCTATTAGCCCACAACCGTCACCGTGTAACCTGCACAAATGCAATCACATTCCCATAAGTACAGCGTATTTGTGCATACATAATAAGATAAAAAAATTATAATAAATTTACCTGTTTTTCTCATTCTAAACTTTTATTTCTTCAATTCGGAGTCCAACTTTCGGTTTACTTTGTCTTCTGGACGTTTCTATGAGCACAATCCTGATCTTGCATATGCACTTGTAGATTACTACACAATATATACATAGAGCTAACATCATTTTCAGTGGATAAACATATTGTCTCATCACACACGACAACATGTTGAAGTTATACACACACATTTTTGTCCGTTTAATTGAATTTGACATTTTACGAATTAATCATATTCTTAATAAGTTTAGGATAATATTTAGGTGTTCTAAAAGTTTTGCATCTATATTAGTCGAGCATGTACGAAACGTTTGATTGACCAAAAATGTGTGAAAACTATTGAGTGAAGTTATATGGTATAATAATTCTTAGCACAAAAAACAGCCCAACTCGGGTCTATATAACTCCGCTGCTAACAATATATATGTAAGCTTAATTACAAACGTGTACGAACCTTGAGTTTTTTGATACAAAATGAAGGGTTGATGATCTTTCTACGTTCTGCCCATTGATGAGTATCAGCATCTAATAGTCCTCTTGCTAACGGCACGTGGTATGTCCGGTAAATCAACTGCCTCCTATAAATGAAAAGTTAGGAGTTTTAGCTTCATATGAACCTACAGTAGTTGATAAAAAAGACCTACCTTTGACTGCTCTAGTGACCAAGATTATTTTTCCGAAAATGTTCCTTCTTCAACTACTTTTGTTTCATCTCGCCTAATAACATAAACCTATATATAATTCATAGTAATAGATAACAAACTAAACCCATAAATCTGAGTGACTATCATCTTGTTAAAATTGTTTTTAAGGTATAATCGAAGTCACTCAACTAAACACAAATTAATCACAAATCATTAAAAAGAGCTAAAGAATTACATACCTTTGATTAAAAAAATTTGCGGCAGCGGCACTTCATCCTTTTTAAATTCCTGTGGTCATTTCCATCAAAGCGCATATAAATCAGTTAGCTCGCTGTCATTACACACTACATCAGTAAACCTAGTATTACTATAATCAACATATCGGCATAAACACTTATATAGCGTCCTCTACCTCAAAATTCAACCAAAAGTCACATATCAATTTCAATTCTCGTATGGAAAACTACTCCAAACTAAAAAAATTTCCAAACAACAATCATCCGAACATCAAATCAATATAACAACCGATCCCTACTTGAAGCTAACAAATACAAAATCTAATGAAACTAAACTAATGCTGACTCAACAAAAACCAATAACATCACACAAAACATAAACTATATGTTATATCTTCATTCACAAACCGAGAAACTGACAAATAACAGTTAGTCATAGACACATTCAAACACCATATGTATATAATCTAACAAATAACAAACTAATAACAACAATCAATATATCATTTAATTATAAGCACAACAAATACATCATCATTTTTTCCCCGAAATGCTACAAATACATCATATAATCAGCCTGCATTAACAATCTAATCAAATTACACAACCTTTATTAACACGCATGACTGGCTGTTCAAGTACAACCAAACCCCACAATTTTCATAACTCCCATTAGCAAACAACAGTTAACAAAAGTCTCAAGGTACACTAACAAAAACTGTTCTAAAGAAAGTAAATAACAACAGCTATAGGCATATAAAATTGTGTAGGAGGAGAGAGATATAGAAGTGAACCTTGAAGGCACCATTATATCGTCATCTTCTTCTTCTTCTTCGGAGACTTCGATCTCTTTGTATTCGTATTCATCGGAGTCTGATTCGGCGGTCGAAGATTCATCCGGAACCGTGGAGGATTCAGGCATGGCGGCCAGAATTGATGGTGTGTGTGTGTGTGTGTGTGTCAGGGTTTGATTGAGAGCCGATTAATTTTGTTTTGTGTGTGTGTTTATGATTGGTATGTGTGGACAACAAAGAATGGGGAAAGAAATATCTAGAAAGGGGTAAATGGGAGTAGGAAGAAGGTTCTGGTTTTGTGTTGTGGAGATGGAGATATATATAAAACGAGTCTGGTACTCGCGCGTTGCCGCTGAATTCTTTTGTTGCCGTTAGCTACTTAACGTGAAGTTAGTTACCTAGGACTGACTTTGCAATTGATGTATAACATAAAAGACCATTTATGTAAATTATTTGAGGACTAAATTTGCAATGAACCACTGAGATGAAGGATAAAGTGCGTACAATTTTTTTTAAAAATGTTAAAGATAACGGTCGTTAGTTAACAGCCGTTAAATAACTAACGACCGTTAATACTAAAAAAAAAAAAGTTACTGTAGAGACAACTGTAGCAAGCACAGTGCTTGCTACAGTAATCTCTTACCTTTTAGTATATTTATAATATCTAGAGAGCGAGAGATATCGTTTGTGTCTGTGTGTGTGTACAACTACTTTGAAGCACGGATCACTGTTGTGTCAACTGTTTTGTACAAATTTTCATGCCAACAGCTATCCCGGTCTTTTAATATATTTATAATTATAATAAAATACGAGAATTGCTTTGGACATTCAATTTCCCATTTAAAATGGAGTGGAATTCATTTACAAAGGACTTAATTTCTGGAGATTTTCGATTTCTTCACTTTTATATTTCTCAGCTGCACCAAACAAATGAAATAAAGCCATTTCCACTTCTCCCCTCCATTTCTCTCTGCCAAACATCCCCTTAAAAGCTTTTGGTAATGCGTTGTCTTGGCTATCGACATGGGCCTGAAGCTGTTGATGGACCAAATGGGTGGGCTCACGATCGCAAATAGGCCCACGTGAGAACTATTGGGCCTGAGAGTCACGGTGTTGGGTTGTAGTACCTCGTTGGACTGCATTGTGTACTTGTTAAACTAATTTTTGGTGGGCCTGGAACAATTGGGTGTAGGCCTGAAGTAAAGGACCGTGGCCCATATTGGAGAAGCTAGCCTGCTGACTTCCAGAACGCAATGTTGGCATGTGGAAGAGTTTGCATGTGCAAACTTACAATTATCTCCATAATAACAAAAGCCACGAGCAAAATTATTACAAAGTACAAACCGAAGTAGAATTGGAATTCGAGGAACATGTATTATTACCTTGAGGACAAGCCTAGCCGGTGTGAGAAATGAGGGTAGTTGGTGAGGATAAGGAGATTCGTGAAGAAATGCTAGCTCTTCCGGTTCATGCGAGTCTCGGCAAGAGATAACATGGACCTCACGTCTTCCAGATTCGGGAATGGGTCCTTGGTTAGAATGACATTTGCCACTTGCTCATTTCCAAAAAAAAATCTTTCACCAAACTAGTTAATGTATACATTCAGGTTTTTTTTTTTTTTTTTTTTTTTTTTTTTTTTTTTTTTAACATATACATTTTTTTTTTTAGAAAGGCAACATTTTTATAACCACGCAACAAACAAAAATACAAACCAAGGCATCCCCCTTAATTAATCAAGCCAATTAAGATAAGGAGGGACCCCAAAAAACAACAAGCACACCAACAGCCTAACAGGGCATATCCTACACTGTCCTAACCAAACAATACAGACAAGACACACTTGCAGCAAATCACCATTTTTTTTCCTTTTAAAACAGATATTGCAGCCACACTATTGTAGACAAATGCAAAGTTGCAAACACTTGAGCCTGGTACTCACTGCAGCATTACCACCAGATGGGTAACCAAACACATAGCCAAACATGATACACAATATTAAAAATTACATGAAGACTCGAAAACTGTTTTGCTACATAAAAAACCATTTTGAGTAGATCTTTTTATACAAAATACCAATATTAGTGGGTACTATTTGAGTTTAGCTACCGGTAAAAAAAAGTATTGATCCCACAATAGCTAGCATAAAAAAAAAAAAAAAAAAAAAAAAAGAAAGAAAAAAGAAAAAAAAAGAAAAGAAAAAAAGATACATGTCTGAGCCCGGGTTCGAACCGGGGACCTCTAGTGTGTGAGACTAGCGTGATAACCGACTACACCACCCAGACTTATTTGTTACTAGAAATCAAAATAATATATTTATCTTGAGCTTAATTTCACATGAGTCCTGCATTTCATTTCTTCATGCAATATTTCGGATTTCGAACGACACCTTTTTTAATTCATTTGTTTTTTCGTCTACAAGAATATGTAATTATAACTGTTCGTGCTTCTGAATGTAAATTTAAATTCGTTTAATTTTGTGCTCGGTAATATTTATGAGACCAAGAAATTGAGAGTTCTAGTTTCGTTAAGGACAACTGTAAGATAAGTTTAGAAAAACATTGTCTAGAGTATTGTATATCCATACAAACGTAACAATCTTGCATCTCATAAAGATCCAATTTATGATTTAAAAATGAGTAGACAGAAAAATAAATTGTTGAGGATTTTGTTTCACCAAATAAGACACTGTTAAGTACTTAAGCTAACCACTAATCCAATGTATTAACCAAATTTTAGTACCAATAAATCACTTACATATCTTAAGAGGCAAATAAACCATCGCAATTGCTAATAACTATATTAAATTAACCAGAAATTTGTACCCAGATTGCCTAAATGACAAACAATATTATCGTAAACGATTTAAATCATAATAAAAGGATAGATATATGATAGTATAAGAAATTTAGAAATATATCGATTTACATATATGAAAAAGTGCATACATGTCACAATATGAGTATATTTGTGATCTATGTATGATGATGTATTAATTATTAGTATTCGCTTTGAATAAGATCACAGTGACATTGTAAACCAAGTGACCAAGTCACCAAGAATGTGTTACATATGAATTCGACCCATACACATCATTTGGTTATATCTTCGTTCTCTAGGTGTACATTTCCTACCTGCAAAACCATTCAAAATGCGACATAAGGGAAAAGTTAAAACAAAAACATTATAACGGAAATGAACCATTGGTATATAAAAATTAAACGTACTTGGTTTATTTCCTTTTCTTGTACCAGTAGCACGAGGAATGAAAACCCCAGTTCCATTGCTAGTATTGCGCCACAAATTTAAAAGCCAAACGGGCGGTAAACTTGTAGAACTCTCATTTTCATGTTTCCAACAAAAATAGCTTTCATGTTGTTGCTCCAAGATAAACCTCCGTTTATTCATCCACATAGATGTCAATGGTTTATTGTTTGTATTTCCAACATAATCTTCCTTCTCATCATCCGTTATCAATGTCAAGATCCGCTTTTCAAGCTCAGAATAGAAAGAATCAAAGTCGTTGCTCGTGTCAATCTCTTGGCTAAGACTAGTTCTTGTGTTTGTATCCATGTTTAGCATAAGTTTTTAAAACAACTTGTTTTGAGGTTTATATAGTTGTTGCTGTGATTGTGTAAAGGAATTGTTAAGAATGAGTGTAAGTATTTCAGACAAGTTGTTTTGAGGTTTATATAGTTGTTGGTGTGATTGTTGTACGTGTGAAAATATTCAAGGTATAATATCAATCAACTGCAGGAAATAAACTAACGTTTGATTGTAGATTGACCGTTTTTCCAAGATTTGGTAATTTGGAATTTAGTGTTTGATTGTCTCCATTTAATTTGTAAGCTCATGCAGTTAATCATTCAGTATGTATAATTAATTCATTAAACATTAACTTGGGGTATCTTTCACATTTGAATTCAATGTGCAAATTAATCGAACAAGTCCAAAAAGCAGTCATGTCAAAGTCTACTTTGCAAGAATCCAAAAAGGGTTAAATTACGGGTTAGGAGATCTAGTCATGTAGATAACAAACAATTTTAGAACATTTGCATTTTCATATTACATTGTTTTTTAATCAATTTTTTTTTGTTACTGTTGCGCATTTATAAATGTAAATAGATTCTATTTATTTTTGTAATTGAGTGTAAGTAAGCCCGTAGAGATTCAAAACATTCGAGTTATTATAAAAGTTGACATTTATTTGAGATTAGCTAAAACAGAAAAAATTAGATTTATATCGGAACAATATGAAGAATTAGATAAGAAGGAACATATCTTAAATTACCATATTATTATCATACCGTACCTAAATGTTTAAATCGAGTCTTGACACTTGTGTTAGGGATTAGTCGTTAACGCGGTATACTGTATTTATCATTTCGCGTTTTGTCAACCTTTTACTAACGTAATAGATTTCGAGTGGTATAAAAACTTAAAATTGCATACAAAATGGTGAAAAGTTATAATTGCATAAGCCATATAAGGCTACTCTCCTTGGCACACTTTATCAAGATTCCACATATGATTGGGAAGTCTGTCTATAAACACAACCGAAATACATAATAGTGAAAGATTTCGGGTCTAGAGGGAGAGTGAGGTATAGACTATAATAGAGTGGTGTTTTATATAAAGGAAAAACGTATATTCTTAAAAGTGAAAAATTAAGTAAAGTTTTTATTATTATTTTCGTTTATAACCTATAACTTTTATTATTTTTATTCAGTTTATGGCTATATTTTGCGCAAAGCTTTTTTGAGCTTTTTGGGGCGATGCGCGTTGAGGAATGAACTTTTTGATTTTTAGTGTTCGTTTGGCAAAAGAGCGGTGAGCTTTGCTATTTTTTAAGAAATCTCATTTTTTCAATGCTTCTTTAAGAAATTGTGAGCGGTGGCTAAAGCTCACAGTTCACTATTACTGCTTACAGCTAATTTTTCCAAACATAACCTATATCATGTTTAATCATCAAATTCTTAACTTTTATTACTTTTGTTTATAACCCATTAACCTTTTTTTATCACTATAATTTATTATGCATAAGTACTCGTCTAGTAAAAAAAAAAGTTACGTTTAAGCTAAGTTTAATACTGTAATAAACAATTTAGCTACACGATCTAAGGTATTAGATGGACTGGACCTTGTGGAATTGACCGTATGCCCATGTAGCCATGAGCCCATGACTGTGCGTCTTACAGTACTATAGCATGTCAAAAAAATATCCATACACATTCGTATTACGAAGTTAATAAAGCACCAATCCTTGAATATGTTGAAACTTTTGTGGTTTTGTATGCATTCAAAATATTTTGTGACATTTGGTATCTGTTTTTTCTAGCAACTTTACTACCTTTAGAAGACACCTTTCGATAGATTGCTTGCCAAATCATGTCGACAGCATCACCAGGCTTCGATGGATACTCATACTCGAAATGCGGTGCAATTTTCTTTAATCTTCTCCACATGTCAATCCATTTTTCTCTTTGAACCCCTCTAATAAGTTTCAAAAGGTACCCCTTCTTTGAAGCATCCTTTGCACGAACAAATATGGCGAATTCAGAGTAATCAACAACATCTTCAAACGGTAACTCGATGTCATCACTTATTATCACGGGAACACAATGACTAACAATAGCATCAAACAAACGGTTGGATGAAGGAGTGTCTCCTGCAATGGTCAGGCAGAATTTGGAAGAAGCCATTCCTATGGATGCCGCTCGAACCCCATCTGGGGAAGGCTTTCCAAATGTAAAGTGCACGTCAATTTCATCTTTCAATAGGTCATATAGTATTCTACGAATCTTTCCACCCTGTTCAGGTAAATAATGAAACTAATCAATAATGAGACATCAAACAAAAAACGAAGATAGAATATAATGATAAAGGACATGACAAACTTACATCTTTCCTATGAATTCCTCCTTGAAAGTACACTAGCACAGGTCTTTCTTCAAAAGATGGTGAATTGCTAGCATTAAGTCGTTTAACCATATGTTTATAAGGTGCAATGATATCTTTATTTATATTTGCAATCCATGTAGGGTACCTCCCAAAATCGGCAAGAACAAAAATAGCGGAACGTAAGTATCTTCTTGCTAAGAGCAAACTATTTGGATGGTGAGCCATGATTACATGATCTTTTCCACCTGACTTTTTCCATTCTGTACCAATCAAATACTCCATCAATCTCTCTTGCAAAACCCTGTCCATATTGTTTTCGTTGGTAAGACGAATCTTACAATTCAGATTGTAGCTCCAAGATGAGAAAAATGGCACAAAAATAACATCTGCTTGACTCGAGTTTTGTACAAGAATTGCACTACAAGGTCGAGACACATTTGGAGTAACTGAAGATAGAAGATCAAGCGTAAGCCAATACTCCATACTGTGTTGTACGCTTACACTACCCGGGTATACAGGGATTCTGCTCAAAGAACTCACATTAGGCCATATTTGTTTTCCATATCCTTTCCAACCTATTAATCCAAAGTGAAACTCAGGAGGTAAATCATACATAAACACTTTAAGTAGAGCATGCTTTTGATCACACACGGTTGGTGGTTCAATGGGGTTTGATTTAAAAGATGATTCGTTACAAGATGAACCAACAAAAGGGGGAGACATGAGTTCGATTGGCTTAGTTTCATCATGTTTTATGTAAGATGGTGCGTTGGCAACAATAATGAGCTTGTATATTGATCTAGGCACTAAAGAAGTGTCACCATATTGACTAAGGAGTGACCAAGAAAGGACTAGAAACAATATTGACACGACGAACACGCACGCAACCAATCTCCATATATTCACGACCTTCTCAGGAAGAAAGTTAAGAAAACAAATACCCATTCACTAAATAGCTTAATGGTCCACGAATAGAGTATAGAATCTCTAAAAGACAGGAGCCATGGCCATAAAAAGAGCTTCCAGCTTTCACTAAAATAATTTCTAGATATTTTTTCAACATGTAAATATGTAATGAATATAATAAAAGTCAAAAGCCACGTTCGAAGTTATGGTTCAATATATAACAAATGGAAATTAGAATCTTACTTGGTACAAAGTGAGGAGCTCCATGAAGTATGTGAATCTGTTTTATTAACGTATGATTTAATTAAGTGGTTGACTGTGGTTAATCATTTAGCACGTTTCCTTCTTCCGAAAGGGGGAGTTTATACGGACCCTCTCAATGGGGTTTCGTGAGGCCTTGCGTATTGCGGGTTTATATCAGTTTTGTCTTGAAAAATCATCTTGGTTACTTCATCTGTGATTAACTTGGTTGACATACCATACCAATTATCTCGGTTAGAAAAATCTAACTCGGTTGAATTGGACTGTTAAAATAAAAACAATAGGACCGAGACGATCTTTGATAAACCTTTTGGACTGAGATGTAGTACCGAGTTATTGGATATCCGTGTCACAAATACATTGTTCGTGGAGCTTTATCTGAACCGAGATAAACCTTGGACCGAGATAATTTATTTTCTCGGTTAAAAGGTGAAATTTAGTGGACAATACCATGTCATAAAAACCTGGAGCAGTAACATATTGAACCGAGTAAAAACCAATGAACCGAATAAACATCCTCGAATGAGATTTTTTGTAACTTCGTAGAAAAAGGAGGGTTAGTGGAATTGTATGGACCACCAAATGCTTGGACCAATAATTGTATCATTTCTTAACCGAGAAAAAGACCCATGAACCGAGTTGTTCCAGAGCTCGGTTAAAACATTAGACTACTCTTAGTGGTCACCTTCCACCTCAACTCAACGTCACCATTCACTTCCCTCCCTTCCTTTCACCTTTCACCCTTTGTGGCCACCACTCCCCTCTCCTTTAATAAAAATACCCACTTTATATAAACATACTTCACAAAATACCACACACAGTGACGGACCCAGGAAAAATGGATGTGGGGGGTAATTTTTTTTTTTTTTTTTTTTTTTTTTTTTTTTTTTTTTTTTTTTTTTTTGACAATAACAACAAAATGCAAAAAAAAAAAAAAAAAAAAAAAAAAAAAAAAAGATTGTAATGATAAATCGAGTATTTTTACTTAGAGATCAATGATTTATAAGGATTTAGAGTGTTGAATGTTAGGTTTTAGTATGTGGGTGTGGGCAATTTGAATTTTGGGTGGGGTCACTTAAAAGTCAAAATTTTAAAAAAATTACACTAATTTTAACTTTTTCGGCTAGCCATGGGGGGCAGCGGCCCCCAATACTTACACAATAGATCCGTCCCAGACCGCACATACACAGAGGTGAAGTAGACATATGATATCCTATAAAGTGTCAGATTGTATGCAGTTCGTATGTAGCAAGTAGAGTTTCAACTTTCAAGTATTATCACATAAACAATTGATGGTATGCGGGAGGCTAATGTGTATGTACTTCCTATAATGTGTCAGTTTGTATGACCCTTTTCCATTTGATTTTGAAGTATGGCATGTATCATGCGGGGTTTGGGTTTATTTTGTTTGGTTTTAATGGCTTTGTGGTCCCATAATTTAGCTAATCTTTTGTTATAGTATAGTTTAGAGTACAAGGTGCAGCGTTTCGTTTGTTCTCGTCGTTCCAGCATGGCAACTTGTTGAAGCTCGCCGAGCTTGTTGTTACACCGTTCCCCCCTCGCCGTTGCTAGTCGTTTGGCACTTACTCGTCTGCACGACGAGGTGAGTTCCTGACAATATTACCAGTTTATAGGGCTCAAGCTCAAGTGTGAGTTTATTCTTTTGTTTTTTAATTTATAAATGGGTTGTGGGTTGTGTGTATGATAGAGTGTGTGTGTGTTGAAGAAGAATGGTTGAAGAAGATGGTTTTTAAGTGTAACTGTGTGTGAGGCCCAAATGAGTTTGGAAGATAAAGAGGATAGCCTTTTTTTTTGTTTATTATTTTTTTTCCTTTGATACCTTTTTTTTAAAAAACAAGTTTATAGCAATATGTTTTGTATCATACAGGGATAAAGAAATAAAGTATTAAATCCGAATAAAATGAATTTTATTTTATTTAGAAATTTGAATAAAAAAAATAAAGTTGTAAGTGGTAGGCCTCAAATGAGTAAGTTGAGGTTAGCTGTTGGTGAGGGGGGATTAGTTGTGAAGAGGATGTAAGGTGATGTGTCACAAGTGGGCCCCAAACGACAAGCTCACCCTTGTTGCTACACCTTGTGCTTTTAGCTATTTTTTTGTTCTACAATAGGGTACGGCTGTTTAGCTTGGTTATGTTTTGTAATTTCGTCCAAGTATTGTTGGCTTGTATTTTGTGTTTTCTTGATCGGGCTCCTTTTTGTATATATTTTTTTAACATATACGTTTTGATTACTTGACAAATGAAAACTACAAAGCCCATTAGTAAACCAAGGCACCAAGCCTAATTAATTCGGACAAAACCATAGGTAGTTTTATAAGATTTGATTTCTGTTCCGGCATTTCCTTTTAAAAATAGAAGCAAAAGAAAAATTGAGACTAACCTCACATTCTACGTTTAATTTTATAAAGTTAAAACTTGGGGTAAATTTTTTTTGTGCCACACATGCTTAAAATTTCGCCACTACACACACATATACACATAAATCAAATAAATAATAATATAAACACTCATGGTGGCTCACATATACAAAAAAAACTGAGAGGTGACGTCTTCCCTCCTATTTTCCACTTGCTCATGCGCCACAAAATACCTTCACAGTGGGCTCACCCGTGAGAAATGCATGAAAGGTGACGAGGGTGACCTCCACTATGAGCTGCCTTAAAAAAATCAATTACGAGAATGAACATTATAGTGACTAGTTTTACAAGAACGAACCTTTTTTTTTTATGTTTTACCAAACTGACCAATATATGTCGCAATCAACTTCCATTCGCCTAAATTTAGTCTACCTTGCTATATAACTTATTGCAATCCACCTGTATCCAAATGGCACAAGGACCCACCATCTGACGTGGACATCTCAAATCATTCACGAAACAAAAAGGGATTTAAAGTCCATACATTAAATTCTAGCATTTGTCCTATGGTAGCTAGCTAGCTGATGCAAGCATTGCACATCGTACAGCAACATAAATATATAATAGACCAACCATCTCACCTTCATATTTAAGTTGAAGAAAACAACTAAAACTAAATACTACTACACATGCAGGACAATTTTGAGAAAGACATAGCGTGAATAATTTTTTTCATGCAGGCACAATTCCACCTCGCCCAGGCACTCTTGCCCAAAGTCAACTCTACTAGCCCAGATCCTCCAAGATTAACTCGCCCACATTCACGCCCAAGACACCTTCACCTCGCCCAAGACTCAACTCGAAATAACCATCTCGCTTAACTCCTCGTCCAAGACACCCTCACCTCGCCTACACATCGCCCAGGCCTCGCCTAAACACTCATCTCGCCCATCATTCGCCTACTCCTCTCCTATCTTTCTGAATATTGATAGGGCTCGCCTATCTTTCGCTAGTATTTGTTTTATACACGTCTGCTAGATCTAACGGTTAGAAACTACTTTAGTAATACATCTAACGTATAATATGTAAAAAGTTCATTTTTGATAATTTTATGTGCGAAGTTTTTATCTGTAAAGTGCTTCTATAAAGAGTTCATTTAAGTAATTTACTCGCCTTAAAAGGTAGTGAATAGTAGCGCACAAAATGGAAAAGTACAACCTTGGACCACAACCATTGGACCAAATTATCTTATGAACCGAGAACAATTTGTGAACTGAATTAATTTCAAAATAGAACACGTACACTTTTTACAAAACAACTTGTCAAATCTTTAAATTTAATGTTTAACAAATGATTTTAAACCTATGGAACTTTATCCTAATGATGACATCAAATAAAGACTAATTGTATGCATCATTTATCCCATATATATTGCTTATTTTATGTTATTTATGTAAAAATTGACACTTAATTGATTACTTTTGTTAATTACATTAAATAACGGAGTAATTGATGAAAGTTAAGGAAATGGACGTGATTTGGAGCTAAAACGAAGAAATCAAGCTACGTCCACTTTCAGAGGTTCAGTACGTTGTATTCATCATTTGTAATACAGTGTATCCAGTTCAAGACTTCATCAAATCCACAAGTCGTAAAGGGCACCAATACGGGGCGTATCCATTATGGCCAATACGCCGTATCCACAGGCGGTTCATACAGATTCTGGAATATTGTAATCGTGGGGCCTTCACTATTATTGCTCAATAAGCCGAATTGGAGGAGACCAATATGTCGTATCAACTTAATTCCAGAGACTATATAAAGAAAACCCTTGTTACGAATTCTACAAAACTTTATACCACAAGACTCAGTTTCTAGTCGATTTTAGAAAGCAAGAAGGTTATGCAAACTCAATCATTGCTTAGGAGAACTCTTTGTAACCTAGTTTCATTATATAATCATTTGGTTAGCATATCGTACTTACTATGTTTCATATAATTTACGTTGTGATTATGTTTGTTTGCTTTGTTACTGAGATTATGGGCTAACACCCTTAGGTGTTAGCCAACTTTATGAAGATTATGTGTTACTGATATGTTTTACATTTGTTACTAGTTTACCCAGTTGGATATTATTTATGTTTATCTTCATTACTTGTTTATTTAGTTGTTCTTGGTTGTCTTGTAACTAGACATTTGGAATATAGCCTAAAATTCTGTAACTTAACTGATGGTAATAGTAGTTATTTGAATTATAAACATTAGATCTGAATCATGATAATTGAATGTAGGAAACCATCTGTACTGCTCCTAGCTTTGGAGTACTAAGTCTGCAAGAGTCCGTAAGTAGGTTATTTTATTGTGACTAGTGCGTGTGATACCACTAGGTAGATATTTACAACAATGAGTCAAATAAGTTAGTAAAACTCGTTAGAAGTTTAGATTGCATTTATGTCACCTCAGATAGATTATAAATAGTAGTTAAAGTACTTTATGCGGGCTTCGTTAATGGTGACAACATTAACCCTCGTTAAAGCCTCATATTAAGGGAGAAGACCCACCTTGTTTACATTAGCAAATCACCAACGAGGGACTGTACCTAAATAGAATCATTGCACTAGTAAAACATATTAATACTCGTAATTGGAATAGACTTGGCTAGCACGTTCTTCCTATCATTGATTTAGTTCCTTTTTTACTTCTATTGTTTGTTTTGTCTTATTTAGTTTATTTAATTGATATATTAGTTTAATTAAAAATCAAACTCGTGCTAGTCTCTCAGGCTAAAACCCCCTTTGTGTTATTTTGAGTTAATTGGATAGTTAGAATACCTTTAGGATTAGTATATTAGTAGTTCAATTCTGAAGAACGACTCGTACTTATCCCACTAACTACATTAATCGGGCCCACTGCCCGTTAGTGTTAGTCTATAGGTTATTTCAGCAAAATATAAATAGTAAAATTTTGGTTTAAAATATATAGACCTATAAATACACATCACCTAAACCTATAGAATGCTTTTAAACGTGAAAGTTTTAAACTTTATCCATAAAATCACATTTGGGATTTAAGTTGGATTAAAATCAAGAGAAGAAGAGTAGTGTTAACCTTAATAATTCCTTATTTTTCCAATGACATGATTTAATCGTGCAATGTCTAACTATGATCGTATCAGTGGCTCTTTTGTCTCATAAATCCAACATATTCATTGCTATTTATGCCTACGATTTCTAATTAGTTAATACTGTGGTCTTAGCTATCACCTAATTAGCTAATAATTAATGTTCAACTTATGACCTAATAACCAATTATTATCAACTAAACAAGACTAAGAAGCGCTGGATTCTCTATTTCCGGGCCAGGCAGAAGTGAAGGCCATAAGAGAAGAATGCCCTCCCGGTAAGGAAGAGGGGAAAAAGCCGCTGTCAAACACAAGGATGGAGAACATGCATATAAGTTATCCAATAAAATCAACAATTAAACGCTTAAATCATGTCAAATGAATAATAAGCTCATAACAAGGCTAACATAAAAGTGTTTAGCCGAAAATCATATTTGATACATCAAAAGTAAATAAAATCTGTATGATAAACGAAGTCATAATGTTTTGATAGTCAAACCGAATTAAGCTAATGATTGTGTTGATTGATATCTACTTCTTTACTTGATTACAGCTTGAAAGTGGTGGAAAAGAGCTATGGAGAAATCCTAAATCGACTTGAAAATAAATGATAACCTAAAATATGTTTTTCGTTTTGCATTTATAGGTTTTGCTGGGCTTGGCGTCTCTACGGCATAGAGGCATACTTAGCTCTACGTCGCAAAGCCCTCGTCTAATTATTTCTTATAAGTCTTAAAAAAAAAAAAAAAAAAAAAAAACTCTACGGCGTAGAGGAAAAGATCACTCTACGGTGTAGTGCTCTCATCAAGGATTTATTTGAGTCTTCATTCCTCTATGTGTTAGGATCATATTTTATTTATAAAAAGTGTCGGTCATTAATGTGTAGTTATAGGTTGCTTTAGAATATCATTAAGATGAAGTTTATGTGTATTATTCATGTTTTGTAAAAGTCTAAGGGCCATTAGTGTAATAATGTAAAAGATTAGAGAAGCCCTAGACTATGAGTATAAATACTCTTGTAAACCTCATTTGAGAGGTTGGTTCTCCTAGTGATTCTATTAGCAATATCAAGGTCTTTTAATTCCACACACTAGAGTTCCCATCCACTCTCTCTCTCTACTTACTTTCTCTCTCTAGGTTTAGGCAAGATTCATATGTGAAATAGGTTGTTCTACGGTCCTACAAGTGGTATCAATCGCCTAGGGATAATTATAGGTTGTTTTAGGTTTGATTTGGTTGAAAAACTTGGTATAAAAGTGCATTTTGCAACATTCGGTTACTGTTCATCAGGTTGTTTTCGAGTTAGGTGCAAAATTTCGAGTTAGAAAATTTTTTTTTCGAGTTAGGTGCAAAAAGTTATCGAGTTAGAAAAGTTTTTCAAGTTAGGGGTTAAAAATCTTATCGAGTTAGGGGTTAAAAATACTATCGAGTTAGGGTTATCGAGTTAGAACTTGGGTTATCGAGTTAGGGTTATCGAGTTAGAACTTGGGTTATCGAGTTAGAACTTGGGTTATCTAGTTAAGGAGTGTTTTATCGAGTTACAAATTTTATCGAGTTACAACATTTATCGAGTTTGGACTTTTGTTTGGCGAGTTTGCCTGTCTTACCTAATCGTTTATCGAGTTAGGTTTATCGGTTATCGAGTTAGGGGGAAACTCTGCCCAAATTTTTAAGACTTATCGAGTTAGAAACTCATACTTATCGAGTTTGGGAGTTGTGAAACTTATCGAGTTTGAAGCTTTAAGACATACCGAGTTAGGATCCAAGACTTATCGAGTTAGAAAAAAAAAAAAAAAAAAGTTTTTTGGCGGGAAAATTTGAGTAAAATTTATTTTTCACACGAGACTAAACGTTCAATTTTTACGCGAGATTTAAATTTTGGTATAACGTTGAAAATTTTGGCCCGAAATTCAAATTTTTAGGCCAAAATTCAAAATTTTTCGGTAAAATTTGACGAAAATTTTTTCAAAACTCAAATTTTTCTGGTAACCATCGAATTGTATTTCTTTGTGTTTTTCAAATTTTGAGAAAGAAAATTTTCGTATTCATTTTTTGGAGGGAAAATTTGAAATCACAAAATATCAACCGAGAATGCTTTTCAACTTCACCAAAACATCTAATCTACAACAACAACCTTTGTTATATTTCAAAAGATCCTCAGAACAACGTTTCACTTTGAATTGAATCAATGGCATCTCACCATGATCGTTTCACAAGTACTTTGTCCAATGGTTTTGCATCAGTCTTCAATGCATTAAACATCCAACGACACAACAACAATCAGCAAGGATATGCTTCGAGTATACAGATGGGGAATCAGATGCAATATGCAGGGCAGTATGTAGGAAATCAGATGGATCAGATTGCGAATCAGAATGTGCTTAATCAAAATGGGATTGCTTGTTTCATAACTTCGATTCAAAAACCTACATCAGCAAGTCACAGCAGAAACAATGTCAATGCAATGACGAGGGTAGAAAAGATCCAGTATTTGTTGATGCTTGCCAATAAAGAAGAATCGGGAATACCGTTGACTACTGCGGAACATGAGTTTAGAGCTACAACAAGAGTTAATGACAATTCAGCAGATCTCAATGAAACCTCCAACTTTATGGCAAATCAGCAGGCAACAACATCACGCAGTGATTCTGATCTTCCTCCTACTTATGATTCAGATCCATTCCATGAGGTACCAAATAATGGTAATGATGCTAATCCGTTTGCTCATGAGAAGCCACATTATGTGCCATCTGAACCTCATTACAATACATATGTGAGGGATCAAGTTAATAGCAATGTTAAC
This sequence comes from Artemisia argyi, assembly GCA_030686995.1. NCBI lineage: Eukaryota > Viridiplantae > Streptophyta > Magnoliopsida > Asterales > Asteraceae > Artemisia > Artemisia argyi. The sequence continues at coordinate 139,042,263 of CM060683.1, read as the reverse complement.
TATGAAACTTCAGATATGAATCCTAATGGAGTTCAAGTTGCACAAAATGGTGCTAATGATGAGGAAACCCGTGTTTTCTTTGAATCTTTAATGAATAATTGCAGCATTGAAATTGAGAAAGTGAAAAAGGTCAATCGCGATGTTAAGGCCGCGAATATAAAATTGACCGCTGAGCTTGAGAGTTACAAGAAAAACGCTAAAGCTTTTGAGTTTCATAACAAAAGATTGTCTGAATTAGAAACTGGTTATGAAAATTCCGTTTCAAGGGAAAAACAATTGCAACTCAAGTTTGATACACTTGATGTTAATTCTTTCAAAAAGATAAAATCTTTAAACGCGGAAATTTCTGATTTACAAAACCAACTTTCTAAACAAAAAACAGCTTATACCAATCTTGAAAAAGAAAGGGATGAGTTGAAAAAGGACTTTGCAAAGAAAGAAGACAAACTTTTGGCCGAAATCGTAGAGTCAGAACACATGATTGCACATTTAGAAGAATTAGTGGTTAAGTCGGGTCAGTCAAGTCAAACAATGAAAATGATTTCAAATCAAACTAATCCGATTTACCATACGAAACATAAAGTGGCTCTTGGTAACAACACCCCCAGTAATCTCAAGAAAGCTCAACAAGAACAGAATGTTTTGTATAATGGTAATGTGATTTACAATAAACATGATCCTCCCGTCGTTCGGGATTCTGTGCAAACGATAGAACATGTCGAAGAGAGCATAAATAAAATGAAACAAAAGGATTTAAAACCCATTGATTACAACAAATTGAACAAACTTTCGGGAATTACTTTTGTTCCACAAAAAGAACCATCTGTGTTTTCCATAAAACGACCATTCTCAAAAATGTTTTCTAAGAAAGTAATTGTTTCCAAATCTCTTTCAAAAATGGAACAAATGTCTTCTAACAACACTTTTAATACAAGTGAGGCTAGAAACATTCTGGATGACGTTAAAAAGAGAATTCAAGAACTTCAAAATATTGTTGCTTCTAAAACTACAATCGATATTAACAACTGGCATTCCAGTTTTCATATTGAGCAGAAAAAAGTTTTTGAAAACGAAATTACTATCCCAATGAATAACATCAGTGCGAGGGTAATCCATTTTGAAAAAGCTTTCTTAAAAGAAACGGCCGACTTTGTCAAGGACCACAAATCCCTGGTAAACGAAGCTAATGATACTCGTGAAAACATGAATGTTTTGGAAAACCTAAATGATTCTCTCTTCGAAGCTGTTATGACCACTGACATTATGTCCATCATTTTACAAACATACTCTGTTCAAGACGATGAAAGACTGAGAGCTGAGACCTCCGAAATTGTTTCCAAATATGAAAATGCTCTTATAAAGCTTGAAAAAGAAAATGTGTCATGTTTTAAACAACTTGATCGAAAAAACGAAGAATGCAAGTATGACAAACTGTCGTATGAGCGTGCTTTCAAGAACATGAAAGAGCAAAATGATCTTTTGAGGGCTCAGCTTGAAAGTCAAAAAAGGAAGGGTGAGGAAACTAAGTTTGCAAAACCATCGACTTCGGAGAAACCAAATGTTCCAAATATGGTTCAAAAACCAAAAATGTCTATTTCACGGTTTGCTCCAAAAGTCGATGAGAAAAAGGATTTGACAAAACCAGTCACTCCAACACCCTTGCCCCAGCAATGTGAAAGTGATAAGATTGTTGAAAAACAAAATTTGTTTGTTGAAAGAAACAAAAATGTGATTTCACCTGGCTCTTCTAAGTATAGTACACCAAATAAGACAACAAAAACTGTTAATGAGTCTGTTGGTTCGAATGACATGGTCCTCAATCATCACCTAGAAGAAGCTAGAAAAAAGGCACAACATCGAAAAAACGGAATTTTAGGTGCAAAACCTAGTGTGATGAATTCTACAAGATTCCAAAGCACCACTAGTAGTAGTAAACCATTACCTAGGAACTTTCAACAAAATACTAGGGATTGGCTTGCATCTAAGAGTAGTGGCACAAATAAGAATGCTAGGAAAGTAGAATGCAACACAAAGAATTCCAAATCAAGTGTCAAGACCCAATCCACTAAGACACCAAATCAAAACAAACCCATTAATAAGAAGCAAGAGGTTAAAAAACCTAATAGGTGGATATCTAAAGAATGTAGTTTTTCCAAGACTGAGACTTCCGCTGCATCTGATAAGAAAACTACATCTAGATCTTACCTTAGGTGGATTCCTACGGGGAAAGTTTTTAAACAGTTGGTCTTAGGTGGATTCCCACAGGGAAGATTTTTGATAGTTGCACCAAGACATATAATAGTGATAATCTTCAGGATAAGGAAGTAGAAACCACAACAACCGTTGATAGTCAACACCCTCAAAGTGATGATTCATGTACTTCTAACACTGTTATTTGTGAAACCTCTTCGTCTTTGGTTGCAGGTGCTTCAACTATCTCAGAACCCAGTTCCTCAGAGGGTTCAAATTCTGTAAATTCTATAAAATCATTATTTCAATCTTCTATTTTTGATTTTCCATTTCTTTTATAAAAACAAAAACAAAAACAAAATACAAAAATATAAAATTTTAAAAAATACAAAAACAATATAAAATCAAAAAATCCAAAAATATTCTTCTCACGACATGTCTCTCGTATAAATCAATATTCTGTACGTCTCTAGAAATGTCATTCAACAATGATACGGACATGTACAGATGCTTGAACGGGAGTTCTTTAAATGTTTTTCTAAAACATGTCGTTTCTCAAAAGTTTCTTCACGATGGCTTGTAAGTACTTCAGCTTACAACCCGTGCTTCAAAGTGAAATCTTTTCAAAACTTAAGTCCGGGTATAACCTCGAAAAGATTTCAAATAAGGACTTAATCGGATGGCTTCTGGACACATCAGTTCAGGACCCGCGCTTCAAAGAAAGGAAAGTGCTTAATCAAACAAAGATTTCAAATATTTTTTCGAGCACTTATCCTAAAACAAGAATCAAACACTTATCTGGCTTGAGTTTTCTTTAGAAAAACTTTCAAAATCTTTAAGCTCATGACCATGATTGTTGATCTAATGATAAATTAGATTTTCAAAATTCTCTTACATTTTGAGCACCACCTTTTCAAGATTTTTCAATAAGATTTTCAAAATCTATCAAAATCGGTGCTCATCATCAAAATGACTTGTGTACACTTTATAGTGCACAACTCAAGTTTTCAAAGAAAGGAAAGTGTTACGCAAAAATGATTTTCATCAACAAAGTGCACTTATCCTAAAAATGGACACTGTTGTACGCCTCAGTGCGACATTACTATTCAAACAAAGAGAAGTCTTTGTTTTTCCAAAAAACCTTGATCCAAAATTCAACAAATCTGAAACTTCTTTATCTTTCAGAATTTTGCTTCAAGACGACTCCTTCCCTCTAAACGTTAAAAAGTTTAACAATTCTCAAAAACATATGCGAGTTTTGAGGGGGAGTATTTCTAAAACAAAAATAGTTCCGAATTCATGCAACAACAAATCTGTCTATCTCTCCAAAAAGCTTTTTCTTAATCAGTTGATATAAAAAATATCACGATATGCTATTTTTGAGGGGGAGAAGACATGATTAAAATGTGATCAAAGATGTTTAAAGCTTGTGACTGAATCTCAAAAGAGCTAGACTCAGAATGTACCAATGAATTGACGAAGCTTAAAATGTCAGTAATCGAAAAGACTTATCCTGGACGGGTAATAATTTCAAGCTAGTATAACTAGTGATGTAAGCGTGTCTCGAATAGGACTTGTCTGAGTAGAATGTACCGTATCGAGAGGCTTTCTTTGGACTTGACCAGGACGGGTAATAACTTCAAGCTAGTCTAACTAGTGATGTAAGCGTGTCTCGAATCGGTCATGTTCACTGAAAGTGGATCAATTCAAAAAAGTGCAAACTCCTCACGCATGTGCAAATTTCTTAAAAATTCATGAGCACATGTGAAGGGGGAGTCCTTCAAAAGAAACAAAAACTCTCAAAGTGTCAACAAAAATGTGTTTATATTCATAAACACTTTGAGATATTTTCAATCAAAGGTTTCATGGCAATTATAGGATTCATGGAGTTATAAGGTGACTAAGGTTAGGGAAAACCGTCCTATGATCCGCCAGAGCCGGAGGGATCTACCCAAGGAAAATTCCAATAGATTAGAATTAGAAGTCCTTAGGTATGATTGAAAAAAAGGAGAAAATGAGAAAGGAGAAAGAAGGGGTTGAAGAATTAAAAAGAAAAGTTATGAAAAAGGGTGAAAAGAAATAACCCTCCATATGTTCAACCTTAGGGCAGACACCGGGTTCAATTCATATGCTACTGGTTGTTACTAAGGTGACACCGGTATTGAAGATAAAGACGTCATGGACCCAGTGACGCACTGCACTAAACCTTCTAGCCACTCAAGTTCTCTTAAAAGAGCTTGTTTCATTCTCACGGGGAACCGGCGTAATCTATCGACCTGTCTCTTAGAGATGGTTGATATTGAAGCAGGAGACCTCTCCCTAATCTCCGCATAGGAAACCAAATGTGCACTTATCGAGTCTAGAGCCCCGAGATTCATCAAAAGATCTCATAGGAACACATGATATTTCTACACTGGTTGGTCATCATTAAGGACGCCAGATGTAAACTTAAGAGTCCTACGCAGATCTTAGCAATCTGCCGAGAACGTTTATGAGAGGAATTACTTATGTATATTCTCAATGATTGAACGGAAATTCCTGCCAGGGTCAACATCAAACAGCCTTGACAGCAGGTCACTTCGGTAATTCTTTATGGGTTACGCTTAGTGTTCGCGGTGGTTTCAAACGGTCTACAGTCGTGGAGTGATCCCTAGCGACTCACCCAGTCATTGAGCTACTTAGTAGGTCTCGTAAGCTCTTTCGGGAGTATCTGATATGGGAACGGCCATGGTAAGGGTTAGAAGGAGTCTTCACACTATGCTGTTGACGATCTCTAATTCCTTATCTGTAAGTACCGGTTGTTTATTGCTAACTGTTTACCTGCAGCTATACATCATCTCCATGGCGAAAGATTCCACATGCTCATACATGCATCACAAAGTCAAAGGAAAGTTCTCACAAAGATCAAAGGATAGCAACAGTCAAAGAAAGATTCTACGCCAAAAAGAAGAATCTACAAAGTAAAGTGACAAAGATCAAAGTGAAAGAACGGAAACAACAAATGCATGTACCACAAAGACTTAAGACGTATGAGCATGTTGGAATGGCAGACAACCACCACAAACACAGATGTGACGAAAGACAGATGACATCATCAGATTACATCAACAACAATGAAGCATGATGAACTGGAACTATGATTCATCTAGTGATTCTTAAAGACGTCAAGAGCTACGAATGTTATAGTATAAAGACAAAGATGATGACGTCGCGCAACCTTCAATGACCAACACTTAGGGGGAGATTGTTAGGATCATATTTTATTTATAAAAAGTGTCGGTCATTAATGTGTAGTTATAGGTTGCTTTAGAATATCATTAAGATGAAGTTTATGTGTATTATTCATGTTTTGTAAAAGTCTAAGGGCCATTAGTGTAATAATGTAAAAGATTAGAGAAGCCCTAGACTATGAGTATAAATACTCTTGTAAACCTCATTTGAGAGGTTGGTTCTCCTAGTGATTCTATTAGCAATATCAAGGTCTTTTAATTCCACACACTAGAGTTCCCATCCACTCTCTCTCTCTACTTAGTTTCTCTCTCTAGGTTTAGGCAAGATTCATATGTGAAATAGGTTGTTCTACGGTCCTACACTATGCCATAAAGACAAAGATGTCCTATCGTCGTAGAGGTCTCGAATAGGATTTTCTTTCTAATGGTCTTCTCTATGGCGTTGAGACAAAGATCTCCCTTTGCAAATAAGAAGTAATTAAGTACCATATGTCATCAAAATATTATAAAACAAAGCAATAAACATGGAATAATGATAAACTAAAAATGATATTATTTGATGTTATCAAACCTCAACTGCAAATGAAAATCACAAAATCGTCCTTCATTTGGTAAATTTGAGTGAGTTACGACAATATTGCTAGGAGGAATGTGAGTGGGTCAAGTGGTCAAGTGGTGTTCGATAAGGTAATAGTTGAATATCATCAAATGTATGGACACCACTTCACACTTGTTGAGTTGTGGAAAATTTTGAAAGGCCATAAAAATAGGCAGAATATTGAAATGCCGAAATTTTACAAATAAAAGGTTCAAACAAAAAAAAAATCAAAGACATCGAATTCCACCTCATTCAACACATCAGACTCAGCATGCGGTGGTTTTAATCTCAATGACAAAGCAGCTGATTTGGAGGATGAGGAGGAAGAGGTACAAGAAGTTCGACAAATGGGTAAGGATAAAGCTAAGAAGAAAGCGTCATCCTGGTCCATTCCATCTAAATTTTCATCTGTTGCTCATGCACCATTTGTTGATTTGTAGGCGGGATAAATGGACGAGTGCCCAATCAGGTCTCTTTTTGCAAAAGAATAAAGTTCAGGTCCCTTTTTGGAGATAAAGAAGTGGGAAATGAAAATGGAAGATAAGAAGTAAGCAGAAAGGCAAGAATAAATTGAGTTAAACGACACAATGTTCAACTTTCAACAAGAAAAGCAACAAAAAAAGACATCTTGTTATCGAATAGCACTTTACCAAAAAACAATGCGAAACAATTATGGAAATGAATCAACATATTAAAGCCAAATATAACTTATTACTCTAAGTTTTTTTATTTTAGTGTAATGTTTTTATTCATCCTAATTTTTTGAGCAAAGAAGGCTTCAGCCACAAAATTTTATTCATCCCAATTAGTAATGTAATATTTTTTAATTTAATAAATTTTTAATTTTAGTATTTTAAAAAATGATAAAAGAAGTTAGTGATAATGTTGCTTGTCCTAATACACTATATTAGTGGTGATGTTTGTTGAGAGAAAAGTTGACGCGAGGCGTTACTGATGTTAGTAACCGCTACAACTAATTTTATTAAGATATGCAAAGAAAAATGATAAATTTTCATATTACATGTTTTTACTTATTCTACAATTAAGATGGTTACAAGTGTTAAAATCAATGAGGAGATTAAAAAATTACATAGTAGATTATAGTTGTCAATTTTTATGTGAAGTGGGATGATAATTAGGAACATGTAGTAAAAATGTATAGCTTTGGTCTATGACAAAAGTATGCCGGACCCGAGTGGACCGGGCCAGGTCGTGCGTGGGACTGTGGTTTTGAAAGGATCGCTTGCTTTAATACCTGGAAACCAATAGTTTTTAGTATTTTACTATTTTATTTGTATAAGTTGTAAGTTGTAACTACAAGAAGGTCTCTAAAGTCTAAACTACGAAAAGTTCATATTTAGGAGGCGTTTTATTTTGTAAACTCAAAAACCCTCACATACCAATGGACTAATTATGCGTAGTTTTGCAACCTTGCAAAAAGTTTTACCTCTTAAGGGATCTTGAAAAACTTGCAACCCCCACCAGGTAGTGTACCTGACCGTTGTAGTATAATATAGTGACAAGTACCGGGGAATTGATCGTTCAACTCAAAGAATAGTGTTCGCTAGGGTTAAAACTCAATTAAACTAGGTCTAGAGGTGAAGGATGATTCTTTTTGTATTTTTATATTTAATGGAAAGCAAGTAAAAATCTCGGTTTTTGGAAGAATAGACGGAATTAGTTGCTAGTCAACTAACCCAAATTACTACAATTGCAAACAAAATAAAATAAAATGAACTTAAAGTAAATTTGGCGAAAACAATAATAAGAGAAAATGTGTTTACTAATATTTCACTACTCCCTAGCTATTTTTTACCGGTTGATTAGTTTGTTACAATTGCATGAATGACGGGTTATATTCCTTAATACCATTCGTAGGGTCATGTACGATCTTCCCTAACTCTATAAGCTTCTACTTCTTTCTATGTCGAGCCGACTACTAGCTCCTAACATGGCCTCATTAGTAGTTACCTATGTATTAAATAATATAACCAATTTATCGTAGTACACCTCCGATCATGTTTCTTAAGATGTTCAAGCAAGTTACCAATTGGACGTCTGTTACTTTTCTTAAGCCTAACATCGAAATTATTCATCCACAACAATTATAAACAAACAACCAACCAATAACCAATACCTAAGTTTCATTACATCTAAGCAAACACAAAGAAAACCTAGCCTAGCATGTTAAAGAGAAGACAAACATAAGATAGAATCAAACAACGCATAGACATATTGAACAATTATTGGAAAACTTATTTTCAATTAAGTATGGATCAAACAAGGGTTTGAAACCCTAAAAAATACAGTAAAATTCGTCTAGGGTTTTGTCCTCTCAAAGTTGCACACAATGAATGAAAAATCAAAAACTATATATAGATTATAAGGTCTGACGGCGTCAAGGGTAAGTTCTGACGCCGTCAACTCGCCGCCATAATTATCATCGTATTGCCTAGATCCACTTCTGACGTCGTCATTTGTAAACTCCACCTTGGCCGTCACATGTAATTTGCTCTTGATGGCCTTGGTGACACCGTCATGTATAATTCTTTCAAAAACTCTCTGGCGTGTCACGTGAACTTGAATTATCCACCTCTTTGTCAAAGGATGACGACGTCACATACAATTCCTGACGTCGTCAAGTACAATTTCCAGCATGAATTTGAGACTTTGTCGTTTTCTTCACTTTTCAGCTCCAAAAATGTTCAAAATGCTTACTTTTCCAGATTTCTCCTCAAAAGTACCTAAAATGACAAAAGGAACGATTTAGGGCAACATTTGATCAAATAATCTCGACTTTGGGCTTAAATGACCCCCTAAAAGCGGTATACTTTTCGTCTTATCAAATACCCTTACACTTGAGATTTGTTTGTCCTCAAGAAAATGCGCTTTTATTTTAATCAAAATACAAGCTAGGGTTCATTTAACACTAATATAAAAGTAATTGCAACAAATAATCGTTCCACTTCAACCAAAACAAGCACGGAAATTATACACTAGCACCTCTCAAATAGTGTTTAGATACTCACATCTCTTGGGTGTAATAAAGTATATATCACAATCTGGAAATGAAAAACATCTCTCACTATCTGTCATAGCACATAGATTACCATAGGCTTGGGAATGGATCAAACTTCCACCACTTGGCGTAAGCACATAGGATAAACTATCAAAGAGGTCTTTTAAAAGGGTTATAACGTGAGGTGTAGGGATATGATAAACACGGTTTTGCTGGACAAAGGCAATATTTACTTGTGGCGAGTTAATCATCTTGGTCAATTACATGTACAATGTGGCGTTGCTAAGCCAAGACTCGACTCGACTTAAGCTAATCAAAAACATAAAAGGAAACGGGATGGTAGTCCGTATGTTTTTTTTTTTCTCTTTTTTTCTCTTTTTCTCTTTTTTTTCTTTTTTCGAGTCTTTTTTTTTTTTTTTTTTTTTTTTTTTTTTTTTTTTTTCCTGCATACACTCTTACCCTACCATTCAAAATAATACATCATGGGGGACTTGCATTCCCCTTACACTTGAACTTTTACATTCTTTACAATCAATTATTCTAATGACTCGAATTATGATAATCAAAACACTTGGAGTACTTTTTAAGATTAACGTACATATGGGGGTAATATATGATGTTCTTCCCCATTACTCCATAACACTAGTACTTTACCTATGAGTCCCAATCGTCCCAAAATAATATGTACAAGATATAACTCGACTTAGCAACCATGTAATCAATTAGACAATTAACTAAGGATTTAAACATGTAACAATAATGCACTAAAGATGAGTGCATACACGGAAGGCTAAGGCGATTTGGGTGTACATTTGGGGTGGATTATAAACAAATTCTTCTTTTAAGTAAAATGTTTAAAGTTAGAAACGAAAAAGATAGGCTCGGAGGGGTGTACTAGAGGTATCGTGTACTAAAAATGAGTACATCGCAAAGGTGTGGGAAAATTTAATTGACTTTACTAGTCAAGTAGTTTGACTTTATTGGTCAAGTAATAATGATACGGGTTTAAACCCAAGGGTTATCCTAATGCCTCTTATCATGTAGTGAATCCTAACTACACGAATGTAGTCTCACTAGCGGTCTCGGGATGCATCACTAACGCAAGTTCTAGAATCTAAGTACTACCGGTACACTCATAAACTTCTTTTCCTAACAAATCTAGGGGCGAACCTCACATATTTGGGGTAGAAAATTTTGAGTGATACGATTTTTTGTGCTAGTTATACAACTCCTATCCATAAGATGCTCATTAAGGCTAAACTTTCACTCCTAAATATTGTAAAAAAAAAAATTAATTTGGCGCTAAAATTGCCCTAACAAGTATTTCTCTTAGTTTTATTACACACCTACTAATGAACAAACAAACTCAAGTGCAATTGTATTCTCTAAGGTATCATTATTTACCCTCCCCTTACTCTTAGGCTGAACATTGTCCCCAATGTTCAATAAAATGGATGTAAAAGTAAAAAAGGTAAAGGAATGAAACAAATACTCCCCTGATTCGTTCAGTGTGGATAAATGGATAACATGGTTAAATCCTCCTCCAAGAAAATGAACGTTGAAAGCTTCCTTCTAGAAATATAAATCATCTTCTTATCCAATATAACCTGTTAAACCTTAGAAAACAATCATGGCAAAACTCGCGTAAAATCGGCAGCAATCTATATATATAAGGATATAATGCTTGTGGAATGAATGTTTGCATATTTCCTGGAGTTTATAAAACTAAAGAATTAACAAAAACTTTAAGACTCCGGTAGAAAAACAAAACTTGCAAAATTTTTCAGATTTTTACACCTGACACCGTCAGGTTATAACCCTGACGCCGTCAGAGTGTTCTAACAGAAATCTTATGTTAAGTTTCCGGAAAATTTCTGGAAAAACTCATGCATTAATTCCTGGAATTCCTGCAAAACATCATTATGACTCGATACAAGCATTTGACTCAAACAGATACTAATATAAATGTTCATTTAATATTGTTGTGGTTGATGTCCAATTCCATTCTTAGAAACAAATTTAGATTTCCTTTACACTTAGCTTTTGCGAAATACCTTTTTATGAAGTTAAGACAAACAACAAGGTAAAGCATTTTCACAATTTATTTTGAAACATGATCCACAAACAATAAAAATAAAGCATGCATACGGAAACAAATAAAATCAAACAAACAAACAATCAAACAAATAAAACAAATATAACTTGGGTTGCCTCCCAAGAAGCGCGTTTCTTTATTTTCGAGTCTTGTAGCTAGACTCAAAATCACATCCTATCGTGTGTCGCTTATGCTCACATACCCAAGTGTGAGCCATCTAATTGTTGCCTCATCTTTCTAATAGTCATCACTTAGCTCTAAACATCCGCGATAATATCTTTTATTCTTTTCATGAGGATATTTAAGCCATTTCCTTTTATCATTCTCACTTGGCATATCGAGAGGTGGATACCTATTACGTTTCTCAATAGAAAAATCCGTGAACCTAGGCTGTGCACGGGGCATTTGGTAAACAAAATCTTCATCCCCATCCGAGAATATAATTAACCCTTCCATAAGTTTTTCATCTAGTTTGGTTAACCTTTTAAAGGGCTTCCCAAACACAACTTGGGTTAAGTTACTATCGATAAATTCTCCTAGATTCTCCATAACCATAAACTCAACCAAATAAACAAAGCTTCCTACAAACAAATGCAATGTCTTTCCCTAGCAACAATATTATCTCCTTTGTATTCTAACTCATTTACCATAATTTTATTGTATTCACTACGCGAGATTATGTTCATTGGTAAAGATGAGTTAAGGTAAGCATCAAAGCTCCTAAATCCTATCTTACAAGGGAATTGCATATTAAATGAGCTGTCATTCTCAATCCTTGTCCTAGGGTTGACATACCTAAGAGGGTTCCTGATGAGTGCTCAAACACTCATCATTTTTACCTATTCTGAGCTGCCAAAACATCTAAAAACACTCAAAATTGCATCAAAATAATGAAAATATCCCAGGAATGTGTTTTATAGGTTTCAGATGCAAAATAATCAAAATCAGATGAAAAATAAACAAAGTTTGCATAATTGGCAGTTTCAGTCCCTCATCTTTCAAAAGTTGTCAAATCTAGTCCCTGGTTATTCTAAAAACTTGAAAAAGTCACAAAAGGTCCTTTTAAATCAAAATGACATATTTAGTCATTTGGTACAAAGTTTCACAAAATTACAAGTTTAGTCCCTGAACTTTGAAAATTGACAAAAATGGTCCATGGGATATTAAAACTTTGAGAAAAACAAATTTTGTCCTTGTACTTCTCATCTATGGCAGGAATGGTCCTTGGTTGGAAATTTTGGTGAAATTACAAATTTGGTCCCTGGAGTTTGATAAATTGGCAGAAATAGTCACTGGACATTAAAAATGGAAATTATCAACAAAAGTCCTTCTACTATTCAAGATTGGCAAGTTTTATCCCTATGGAATACTTTGGAAAAATGCCAAGTCTAGCTCCTAAACTTTCGGAAAATTACAAAATTGGTCCTTGTGCAAAGTTACAACCAAACCGGACCTTTAATAATAAATCCCAAACACCACCCTAATCCAACACCAAATCCAATCCACCTTATATCTCCCAGCCCATCTCCCTTGCCAAGCCCACTCCCCACAAGCCCAAAACCCCCTTTGATATATCACCAGGGTCAAATGTTTGACCCTGAGTCAAACCAGTCAAACACAACCACCCTTCCTCTCCTTCCCTCCCCCACACCACTTGCCCATCAAATCACCACCTACCCACCATCCCTGTCTAATCCACCGCCCAAACCACCACTATCACCTAATATGACAACCACAATTAATGCCCCCCCCCTCCAATTGGTATTAATCAGAGCAATTTGCAAATAAGGTTTTGGCGCCAAAAACACGTGGAAGCTGATGGAGGAGTCTCAGTGATCCAATGGCTAAAATTCTTGATGGGATTTGCTCAAAGGGATGCAAGAACCCTAATGGAGGGCTATACAAGAGAGAAGATTGCAAGGAGAAAGAGTATTAGTCACTTAGCTTAATTTTTAGGTCGAATTATTGTAATTTCAATTTCTAGTTATTAGTTTTACTCCAAGAAGCTTGTAATCTGTTTTAGCATTGTACTTTCAACTTTTCTTAATCAAAATTCCAAGCTTTCAGTTTACAATTTAGTTTTAGTATTTAAATTTGCAATTTCCTTTTTAAAGCTTTAATAATGTTCTAAACCTTATATTACTGTTTCATAAGCTTAATTAGGTTGTTTATATCTACAACTCAACATAAAAACATAAAATATATATATATATATATATATATATATATATATATATATATATATATATATATATATATAAAAGGAAAATCAGAAACAAAGAAAGCACCACAGGGTACCTTTGCATGATATAGGAAGCATTTGAAAGTTGCCAGTAATGGATATGGCAATATGGACTTATACCTAGCTTGTTTACAAGCTAGGAGCTTGTAGCTGCCCATTTGGGAGCCCTTGTTTAGCTAGGTTCTCAAGTGAGTTCAAATTTCCATTTTTCTTTGATTCTTAGTTCTGTACTATAGCATAGCTTATTATCTGCTTATCTTTGTTCATTTAAGCTTATTCAGAGTTTAATAGTAATAATATTGCTTAAAATCAGTGGCTTGTTTGTTGATTTTCATAGTTGTTAAAAATTCCTAGTTTCACAGTTAAACTAGTATAATTAGTACTCTTGTTCATTTGTTGTTGTTTCCTCCTTCTAAGTGCTCATCTAAGCTTAATTAACCATATTAAGTTGTATTGGATCAGGTTCATAAGCCCTAACACCTTTTTGTTTCATAAATCATAAAACAGTCTACTTTAAGGGGTGTTTGGAATTACTGACTTAACCATCATCTAGGTTGATTGTGTTTATGCTTGAGGTTGTTACTTGAGACTTAGGGTTGTATTAAGTCATTCAAGTCATAAAAACTCACCCTTGTTCATTGAAAAGTCTAAATTGCATTTGATTCAAGCTCATTTGTTGTCTGTTAAGTATTTTCAATCATAGCTTCATTGAATCTTTTCAAAAGTAGATAATCTAGCTTAATTAGGTCCTATCATAGCTTAATATAACTTATTAAGTGATTAGTGATCAATAGAATATCATCAAAGTCAACCTTTTGTAAAAACTCAAAAAGTCAAAATACACCTCGTTTCAGAAATCCAAATCTTGGAGGATTTTTTGTGAATTTTGTGTTAGGTTTTAGACTTTGATCTTTTTAGAGCTTAAAGATTGTCACCTAGTCTTCAAAGTCCCACTATTAGCTTATTTTTTAGATTTTTCTACAAGCCTGTGGAGTAGCTTATTTTGACCTGCAGGGCAAGTGCATGCCCTGTACACAGGTTTTGGCCAATTTTCCAAGTAGCTTAGTGAACACCCTAGTGGACCCCACACCCTGTAATTTGGATTCTTAGAAAGCTAATAAGCTCATTTACTAGTCTCAGTGCTTATTTTGTGATTTTGAGCTTATTTGATAGGGCTGCAACCCTCATTAAGTTTAACCAATTCCCTGAGTGAACACTGATCACTCAGTGTGTGACCCCAACTTCCATTGCCCCCCCAGTGTTCATTAATAAGCTATAAGCTCAGCTTATTGGCTTATTTTGTAGCCCTCCAGTCCAACTTCATAAGTCAACTTTTGTTTTGGACCCACCTTGACTTCTGTGGACCCCACAGAGGTCCAAAATCCTTGGTTTTGGCCTGTTTTGACCTCATAGCCACTTAAGTGCTTATTTGCTTACAAGTAGTTTAATTAATATAATTAGTATTTAATTAAAAGAAAACCCATAAAAAGACAAAAATATTTCTTTTTAATTTTTATACTTTCTTCAAGTTCAATTAGAGGTTTAGAAAATATTTTTGCAAGTTTTTAGTTTAATTTGTAGCCTTTGTCATTTTTAGTTTAATTTAAATTAGATTTAAATCACTTTTTAAATAGTTTTAATTAATTAATTAGTATTTAAATATGAAAATAATCAAGTTAATAGTTTTATTTTCATTTTAAATTTTCTTTTTATTTTTAAATTTGAAAAAGTTTCATTTGCACCCCCTGTAGTTTGTAAATTGTTAAATCCCACTTTTCTCTTTCTGTAATCTGGTTTCAATTTGTAATTTTGTGCTTATATCTGTATATCTGTTATTGTTAATATCATTCCAAATCGTCCAAATACCAAATAATCAGTAGCATAATCACTTCCCAAATCATCTTTCGCTACTGTCCTCAATGCCACTCATTCCTGAAACGTTTTCAAAAGCACCATTGCAATCTCGTTGGGACATAACGACCCGGGGAAACACTATACTATCCACGGAGCATTGGGATAAGCTGTTTTTGACTTGTTGACCTTGGTCAATAATATCTGACTGGTTTAGCCACAATCAAAATTTGGCGCCGCTGCCGGGGAGGTTGTTGCGTGTTTTAAAATCGTTTTAAGTTTAGTAGTTTTCAAAACCCTCACTGTACAAATTTCACCACTTTTGTAAAAAGTTCTTGTAAAAATATCAATCATATCAAAAAGTTCATTAACACTTTTCCTGAAGTGTTAACAACACCAAAAAAATCAAAAATAACAAAACAAACTGTGAAGTTAAATTACTTCGTTTTCTTTAAGATTACAACCTGAAACAGTTGGTATAAGGTAAGTTCTGACATTAAATTGCGAACTGAAGAGGGATCCATTCTTTCCTCCTGCCAGCCTGTGAGTAATCTTAAAGGAACGATTTCGGTTAACGAATCAGTTCCAAAAATATTTCCCAAAGTTTTTTGCACACACACCCAAAAGCCCAAAAACAATTTTTCTGTTAATAAATACATAAAATCTTACCACCGCAAACCAAGGCAGAACACCTACCAACTGGGGGTGTGGACATAATAAGTTCCCAAACTAAAGATTAAAACTTGCCTTTGTATCCCTGTGAGTGGTGTACCTTTTTTTTAAGAAGCCATTCACTTGTGATTATTGGATTTAAGTTCACTATGGTTTTGCCTCGATCTTGTTTTGAAAAATTGTTTTTAGTGCATGCGCACTCGTTCATAAATAAAGCGTAAAAATCAGAAAAACGTACCTGAGCTACGTACTGTTATTGAAGAACCTAAAACAGAAATGGCCGATGGGCTACCACCACCCCCTGACCCTCCCAGGGATGAGCCAGCTCCCGATCTCCGAACGATGGAGGAGTTGTGCCAGCCTACCATGCAAGGGAGCGGCGGACCTATTGCACCACTCACTATTGAGGCTACGGACTTTAGCCTCAAGCACCACATGATCCAACAAGTCCAAACTTCGTGTCAATTTCACGGATTACCGGGTGACGATGCTAACAAGCATCTTGATAAATACCTTACCGTCACCCAAATCATGAAACAACATGGTGTCACCGATGATGCCCTCCGGCTGTATCTCTTCCCCTATTCTCTCACCCATCATGCCACTGCATGGTTTGACCGACTCCCCAAGAATTCTATTCGTACCTTTGATGAAATGGTAACCAAGTTTCTAGCAAAATATTTTCCACCTTCCATGGTTACCAAGTTACGAAATGATATCAGCAACTTCCGGCAACGTCCCGATGAGTCTCTATTTGAGGCTTGGGAACGTTATAAGCTTGCAATTGATCGGTGCCCTAACCACAATATGTTACAAGTTACCATCATAGATACCTTCTATAATGGTCTGACATTGAGGCACCGGGATATTCTCAATGCTGCTGCTGGTGGGACCTTTATGAAAAGGCGTCCCGAAGAATGCTATGATCTAATTGAGAACATGACTGCCCACCATAACTTTTGGGATTCCTCTGCGGAGAGGGATGAGTCATGTAAATCAGTTATTCCTTCATCATCATCTCCTGAAATAATAGCTCTCACAAAAAAGATGGATGATATCTCTACGGCTGTGTTGAGAATGAACCAAACTATGCAAAATCAGCAGGTTCAGAATCAACAAGTGAAAGCCGTGGCCCGAAGTTGTGAAACTTACGGAGGCCCACATCTGTATTCCGAGTGTCCAGCTACTGCTGGTTTTCCTCAAGAGAACGTTTATGCTGCTCAAGGTTCCTACAACATGGGGTAATTCTTACCAACCACAAGAGGACCGAAATCTCTTAAGCTATCGTTCAAACAATTTTCTCGGACCTCCCAGTTTTAACCAAAATCAAAACCGTAACTCGAATCAAAATCAGAATCGAGGAGATTTTAACCAAGGTCAAAACCCGAATTTCCAAAACCCGAACCAAAATCAAGGTCATTTTAATCAAAACAATTTTCAAAATGGCAGTCAAAATCAAGGTTTTCAAGGAAATTTTCAAAGAAATCAAAATCAAGGGAATTACAATCAGGGTAATTTCAATCAGAGAAGTAATTTTCAGGGTAACAACAACCAAAATCAAGGGAATTTTCAAAACAACCGTGTTCAAAATTTTCCTAATCAAAATCAAAACGTTGTTCAACCCTCGTCTTCCTCCGATGAAGTGCTGAAATAATTCATGAAAGCACAAGAGGAAACGAATCGGTTATTGATCAGCAAGATCTCTGAACTTCAGAAGTCTTTAAATGATCGACCCTCGGGCCTGGGTACACTACCGAGCAACACGATGGCTAACCCGAGGGGCGATGTCAAAGCGATCACTACCCGAAGTGGAGTATCATACAATGGACCCACGGTTCCCTCTACTTCTTCTTCTCCTCCTATCAAGGTAGCGGAACGTGAACCTGAGGTTACCACAGACACGGTACTTCCTACTAATAACGGAGGTACCAACAACGTCCACCCTCAAGTTGTCCCGGTCTCGACTCGTAAGTCAAAAGTTGTATTTGATCCTCTGGAAATTCCTGATGAAATTCCAAAGAACGATCCTAAGCCTTCAATTCCATATCCTTCACATTTGAATGATCAAAAGAACCGTGAAAGAGCTAATCATCAGATGGAAAAATTTTACCAAATTTTCCAAGAGTTACATTTCGATATTAGCTTCGCGGATGCTCTTCTTCTCATGCCTAAATTTGCTTCAACAATCAAAAACCTAATAAGCAATAAGGAAAAACTCTGTGAGATGGCTAAAACTTCACTTAATGAGCATTGCGCAGCAGTGCTCTTGAAAAAGCTTTCCGAAAAGCTTGGAGATCCTGGGAAATTTCTCATCCCTTGCATTTTCCCGGGGATGGTTGAATGCTTTGCCTTGGCCGATCTTGGTGCAAGCATTAACCTTATGCCTTACTCAGTTTGGAAGAGACTCTCTCTTCCTGCTCTCACTCCTACCTGCATGACTCTCGATCTTGCAGACCGTACTATATCTCGTCCTCTCGGCATTGCCGAAGATATCTTCGTGAAAGTAGGAAAGTTTCATTTTTCGGCAGATTTCGTGATTGTTGATTTCGATGGTGACCCAAGAGTTCCTCTCGTTCTCGGGAGGGGATTCTTAAGAACGGGTCGTGCTCTAATCGATATTTTCGAGGAAGAAATCACTCTACGTGTTGGTGGTGAAGCCATCACATTCAATCTTGATCAGACTTCAAGATACTCCTCCAACTATGACGCTGAAACGGTTAACCGAATTGACATCATCGATGTTGCGTCACAGGAGTATTCTCAAGAATTCCTCGGTTTCTCATCACGTGGCAGTACCACTCTTTCTTCTGAGCCTATCATATCCGACTCTTCCCATTCTCTCACTCCGTTTGAGGGAAGTGACTTCCTTCTGGAAGAGGTCGAGGCTTTTCTTGCTCAGGATAGTTCAATCCCTCATAAGATTGATGAAAACTATCTTGACCCGGAGGGGGATATTCTTCTTCTTGAAAGATTGTTAAATGACGATCCTTCACCCTCGCTGTCTCCAAAACAACTTCATAAAGCGGAAATTAAATCTATTGAAAAATCTGAAGAATTTCCCGAGGTTGAGCTCAAGGACTTGCCTCCTCATCTAGAATATGCATTTTTGGAGGGTGATGATAAATTACCCGTCATTATTGCTAAAGACTTAAAAGATGAGGAAAAGGCTGCACTCCTAAAGGTTCTTAAGTCACACAAGCAAGCAATTGCTTGGAAACTCTCCGACATTAAGGGTATTAGCCCGGACTTTTGTACACACAAAATCTTAATGGAGGATGACTTTAAGCCAGCAGTGCAACAACAGAGAAGGGTAAATCCTAAAATCCAAGAAGTTATCAAACAAGAGGTTCTAAAACTTCTTGATGCGGGGTTGATCTATCCTATATCTGACAGTCCTTGGGTTAGCCCAATTCATTGCGTTCCTAAAAAGGGTGGCGTAACCGTTGTCACCAACGAGGAAAACGAGTTGATTCCAACTCGTTTGGTCACGGGTTGGCGAGTATGTATTGACTATCGTAAGTTGAATGAAGCCACCCGTAAAGACCATTTTCCTCTGCCTTTTATGGACCAGATGCTCGAAAGACTAGCGGGGAGCGAATACTACTGTTTCCTCGATGGTTTCTCGGGTTACTTCCAAATCCCCATTGATCCACAGGATCAAGAGAAAACTACCTTCACATGCCCCTACGGAACTTTTGCTTACAGACGTATGCCTTTCAGCTTATGTAATGCACCGGGCACGTTCCAAAGGTGCATGATGTCAATCTTTTCCGACATGATCAGGAAAACCATGGAGGTATTTATGGATTACTTTTCAGTCATCGGGGATTCATTCCAGTCTTGTCTCTCCCACTTGGAACAGATGCTTAAACGTTGTGAAGAAACGAATTTGAGTCTCAACTGGGAGAAGAGCCATTTTATGGTTAAAGAGGGCATTGTCCTCGGCCATAAAATTTCAAAAAACGGGATTGAGATTGACAAAGCCAAAATTGATGACATTGCTAAATTACCTCATCCCACCACCGTTAAAGGTGTTAGGAGCTTTTTGGGTCATGCAGGCTTCTACCGCAGGTTTATCCAAGATTTCTCTAAAATCGCTCGGCCTATGACCCATCTTCTCGAGAAGGATGCTCCTTTCATCTTCTCTCCTGAGTGCATCGAAGCTTTCGAAACATTAAAGAAAAAGCTTATTGAGGCACCGATTCTTGTTGCCCCCGATTGGGACCTACCTTTTGAGCTTATGTGCGATGCTAGTGATTTTGTCATAGGTGCGGTCTTTTGGCAACGAAAAGCAAAATACTTTCAGCCTATACACTACGCAAGCAAAACTATGACCGAGGCTCGGAGTCATTACACCACCACTGAAATAGAACTATTGGCTATGGTGTATGCCTTTGAAAAATTCCGGCCATACTTAATACTGACCAAATACGTAGTGTACACGGATCACTCGACTTTGAAGTACCTATTTGCAAAACAAGATGCAAAGCCGAGGCTACTCCGTTGGGTTCTCCTCCTCAAAGAATTTGATATCATTATTCGTGATAAAAAAAGGAGCCGAGAACCTTGGTGCTGATCATCGCTCACGATTAGAAAACCCTCACCAGGATGTGTCCGAGAAACAGGAAATAAATGAAACATTTCCTCTCGAGACACTCAATGCGGTTTCTTTTCGTGGTGACTCTTCTACCCCATGGTTTGCCGACTTTGCAAATTACCATGCGGGTAACTTCATCATGAAGGGGATGACTGATACGTGGGAATCGCACCAGGCTTTACCTCTCAAGGGATCTTGAGAAGCTTACAACCCCCACCAGGCAGTGTACCTGATCGTTGTAGTATAGTATAGCGACAACTCGACAAGTACCGAGGGATTGATCGTTCAGCTAGGAATAGTGTCGCTAGGATTAGAAAACCAAAATACTAGTTCTAGAGATGAAGGATGATTATTTTTTGTATTTTTTATATTTTTTTTAGAAAGCAAGTAAAAAACTCGGGTTTTAAGGATTTGGGCGGAATTAGTTGCTAGTCAACTAACCCAATACTAAAGATGCAATCAAAATAAAATACTAGAAATGAAAATAAACTAAATTAAACTAAGGTTGTGAGCAATAAGTGGAGAAGTTGTGTTTACTTAGATTTCACTATTCCCTAGATATCTTTTACACGTTAATTACTTGTTATAGTTGCGTGGATGACGGATTGTATTCCTTAATACCATTCATGGGGTGGCGCACTTAATTCCCCAATCCTATGAGTGCCTACTTCACTCCTATGTCGAGCCGGCTAAGAAGCTCCTAACATGGGATCATTAGAATTTACTCATGCATTAAATACAACCAATAAAACCTAGTGTACGTCAGTTCATGTTTCCTAAGACGTTCAAGCATGTTACCAATTGGAGATCTGCCAGTTTTCTTAAGCCTAACATCGAAATCATTCATCCAATACAACCATAAACAAGTAATCAACACATAATCAACATCTAGGTTTCATTAGATCTAAGCAAACACAAGATAGATCTAGCCTAGCATGATGGAATTAAGACAAGAACAAGATATAGACAACCAACACATAGACATATTGATTGAATTAAAAGAATACTTATCTCAATTACACATGAAAGGGTTCAAGGGCTGAGAACCCTTGAAAAATCTGTAAAATTCGCAATAAGTTCGGCCTTAGGGTTTCTCCAAAACTTCTCTCTTTTTTTATGAATGAAAATTAGAAAACAATATATAGGAAATTGAGGCTGACGGCGTCAAGACCAAATTGGTGACGCCGTCATCTTGCCGCCAAAATACTTCTCGGACTGCCATATTCTTCATCTGACGCCATCACGTATTAAGGTTTTCCAGGCCATCACGTCTTTTACTCTTCACGCTCTACTTGTGACGCCTTCACGTTTGTACTGGGCCGTCATGCAAATTACTCTTGACGCCGTCAGGATGTTCTTCTTGACGCCGTCACCTACTGTTCTCAGCAAGGAAAATTAAGACTTTGGCGTTTCCTTCACTTTTATGCTCCAAAAACGTCCGAATTGCTTCCTTTTCCAGATTTCACTCCCAAAGTACCTAAAATCACAAAAGGAATGATTTAGGGCAATATTTGATCAAATAAATTCAATTCCGGGCTTAAATGACCCCCTAAAAGTGGTTCATTTTTCGCCTCGTCATATACCCTTACACTTGAGATTTGCTTGTCCTCAAGCAAATGCGCTTTTATTCTAGTCAAAATACAAGTTAGGGGGTCATTTAACACTAATATAAAAGTAATTACAACAAATAATCGTTCCACTAAAGACCAAAGACAAGCACGGAGGTCATATACTAGCACCTCACAAATAGTGTTTAGATACTCACATCTATCGGGTGTAATAAAGTATAAATTTCAATATGGAAATGGAAAACATCTCTCACTACCTGTCATAGCAAAATAGACTACCATAGGCTTGGGAAAGGATCAAACCTCCACCACATGGCGTAAGCACCTAGGATAAACTATCAAAGAGGTCTTTTAAAGGGTTGTAACGTTAGGTGTAGGGATATGAAATACACGGTTTTGTTGGATAAAGGAAGTTTTTACTGGTGGCGAGCTAACAATCTTGGTTAATTACATGTACAATATGGCGTTGCTAAGCCAAGACTAGACTCGACTTAAGCTAATAAATGAAAAATAACAAAAACATAAAATAAACATAGAATGAAACGGGATGGTAGTCCGTATGTCTTTTCTCTTTTTCTTTTTCTATTTTTTTCTTTTCTTTTTCTTGATTTTTCATTTTTTTTTTTTTTGTTTTTGTTTTTTGTGCATACACTCTTATCCTACCATCCAAAATAATACATCATAGGGAATGAAAATTCCCCTTACACTTGAATCTTTACATACTTTACAATAAACTAAACTAATAACTCGAATTAAGAAAATCAAAACACTTGGAGCACTTTTAAGATTAACGTACATATGGGGGTAATAAATGATGTTCTTCCCCATAACTCTATAAAATAAGTACTTTACCCATGAGTCCCATGAGTCCCAAAACAATATGTACAAGGATATGACTCGACTTAGCAACCATGTAATCAATTAGATAGTTAACTTAGGGTTTAAGAAATAACAATAATGCACTAAAAATGAGTGCATACATGGAAGGCTAAGGCGATTTGGGTGTACATTTAAGTGGGGTGTAACAAATTCTTCCTTTAAGTAAGATGCTTAAAGTTAGAAACAAAAAGACAGGCTCGGAGGGGTGTACTAGGGGTTTCGTGTACTAAAAATGAGTACAACGCTAAGGGTGTGGGAAAAAATGAGTTGACTTAACTAGCCAAGTAATATGACTTAAATGGTCAAGTAATTATGATACGGGTTTAACACAAGGGTGATCCTAATGCCTCTTATCATGTAGTAAATCCTACTACACGAATGTAGTCTCACTAGCGGTCTCGGGATGCATCACTAACGCAAGTTCTAGAATCTAAATGGTACCGGTACACTCATAAGCACTAATAGTAAATGCTTTTCCTATCAAATCTAAAGGCGAACCTCACATATTTGGGTGGAAAATTTTTCTGAATAGTAGGGTTTTGTGCTAGTCATACAATCTCCTATCCATGAGACGCTTGCTATGGCTAAAGTTTCACTCCTAAATGTTGTAAAAAATTTTAAATTTGGTGCTAAAATTGCACTAACAAGTATTTCTCATAGTTTTATTACACATCTACCATCAAACAAACAAACTCAAGCGAAAGTGTATCTGTAAGGTATCATCATTTTACCCTCCCCTTACACTTAGGATGAACATTGTCCCCAATGTTCAAGTAAAGAATGTAAAAGTGAAAAAGTAAAAAGAATGAAATCAAATACTCCCCTGATTCGCTCGGTATAGATAATAAGGTGGCCAGGTTAGATCTTCCTCCAAGAAAATGAACAATCAAAGCTTCCCTTCCAGAATATAAATCATCTTCTTGTCATACATAACCTGTAAATCTTGAGAAAACAAACAAGACAACCTCGCGTAAAATTGGCGGCAATCTATATAAGTTACTAAATCCTAGAAAACAAAGTAAGATATAATGCTTGTGGAATGAAGTTTGCAGATTTCCTGGAGATTATAAAACTTAATAATTCACAAAAACCATAAAACTCCGTTAGAAAAACAAAACTGGTAAAATTTCCAGATTTTTACACGTGACGCCGTCAAGAGTAATCTCGTGACGCCGTCAGAAGTGTCCTGCAGAAATTCTTGTGTTAAGTTTCTGGAAAATTTCTGGAAAAACTTGGTCCTACTTCTTGGAAAATCCTGCAAAACTTCATTATGACTCAATACAAGCATTTGACTCTAACAAATACGAATATACATCTTCATTTAATATTGTGGAGAATCATGATCGGTTTGTTTCTTGAAAACATATTTGGGGTTTCGCCTTACACTTATCTTTTGCAAAAATACTTTTAGGTGGAGTTAAGACTAGGCCAAAACAACAAAATAAAGTATTTCCACTATTTAATTGAGAAACATGATCTACCAACAATAAAAATAAAGCATGCATACAGAAGCAAATAACAAACAAACAAAATAAAATCACACAAAACTTGGGTTGCCTCCCAAGAAGCGATTTTATTTATTTACGAGTCTTGTAGCTAGACTCAAGGTCATGGGTTACTACGTGACCTCATCGTTGGTTCCACTCTCTAGGTCATCTTCTAAACCAGTTTTGTATTCCGGACCTAGTTGCAAGCATTCTTTGTAGAAACCAAGCATCCTATTCTTCACATACTCTACTCCTCTATGTCTATCCTCCTCATTCCTATAATAAGCCGCTTGCTTGTGTTCTTTTTCTATATTAGAGAGGAGGCGGTATTGCTCAATTTTGTAGGGCATTTGGTAGGCAACCTCATCATTCTCTTCCTTGAATCTAACTATCCCTAGAGTCGGATCATAACTCATCCTAGTGGCCTCAACAAATGGTTTTCCAAATATTATTTGGCTTAGGCAAGCATCTATCACCGGACGAGTGTCTTCCACTATCATAAAATCGATCTCATAAGTGAGATTGCCTATTATCACATGCAATCCCTTCACTCTTCCTACAAAATTACTTATCAAATTCCTATTGGGCATCATCCTAAAATCAAGTTGCTTCTTCATCACCCAATTGTAATAAGTCCTAGTCATGATGTTAACAGGAGATCTAGGATCGATGTAAGCTTTCCATATATGCATGTGCCTGATATTGCACGGTATGTTAATGTTAGAGGGGTCTCCCATTTTGATAAGGGGTGTGCCAAGGATATATGGTCTCTCGGGACTATCAAATAAATCCTTATGGTATTCCCGTTCTTCCTTGGTGGGCAACTTATCAAAGTATTTCTCTATAGTTTCTACTTCCTCTAACTCCTTTTCCTTATTAACCTCAACTTCCCTACTTTCATCCCTAGTCTCGGTTTCTACTCCAACTTCATCCTTGTCACTTTCTTCTATCTCCTTATCTATTGGTTTAATGGTGACAACATTGACAAAGTGGACATGTTTGGATGATGAGGGATACTTAATTTGGATTCCGTTATTGGTGTCCCTAGTGTCCTTCCTAGGTGTGGTTAACGCTTGGTTGTTGAGGGCTTTCAACAAGTTGTCAATCTTGTTGGTCATCTCCGTTTGTTGTTGGTTGAATTCGGTTTCAAACCTAGCTATGCGAGCTTCTTGAGATGCCATGAACTTAGACATCAATCCTTCAAGATTGTTGGTACTACCATAATTGTTAGAAGGATTGTTGTTTAAAGTACGGTTGGAGGGTGGACCGTTTGGTTGGTAATGATTAGGCGGATTGGAAGAATTGGGTTGATTTTGTTTGCACCTAAGGTTTGGGTGATTTTTCCAAGAGGGGTTGTATGAATCACCATAAGGGTTTGGCTCGGGCTTGAAAGTGTACCACTTATCTCCCGCTTCGTCGGTATGCGTGGATGCGTAGTCCGTAAAAGCTGTTCCGGGGAGTTCCACACAATCACGAGTGTCATGGGGACCACTGCATAATTCGCATGAAGAAGTGATTTTTTTCACTTGGCTTGAAGGCTTAGGAGCTTCATAGGATTTCATGAGAAACTTGACTTGGTCCTCAAGTTCCATGATCCTACGGTCGGGAGCGCTAGAGTTGTTCGAAGGCAAGGATATTGCCTTGACCGTTTTGTTCAAATCACGGGGATCATTCCAACTTTTGTTGTCATAGAGAGCAAGATCTTCTATGAGTTCCCATGATTTTTCCGCACTTAGATCACGTAGCTTACCACCGGCCGATAGGTCAATGGCTCGCCTCGTGGAGAGATCGATATGGTCATAAAAGATTTGGACTTGGAGCCAAAGATCTATGCCATGATGAGGGACTTTTTGGAGTAAGTCCTTGAAACGAGTCCATGCTTCATAAAGAGATTCATTTTGACATTGTTGGAACATCAAGATGTCATTTCTAAGCTTAGTAGTTCTTCTCGGTGGGAAAAATTGAGCAAGGAAATTAGTGGTGAGATCATCCCATGTGGTGATGGATCCCGCGGGTAAACACTCAAGCCATTGACTAGCTTGATCCCGTATAGAGAATTGGAATAGGCGTAATCGGGTTGTCTCTCTAGTTTCAACATCTAGGTCTATGGAATCTACGATTTTAAGGAAGTCCTTTAGATGTTGGTTTGGATCTTCAGAACGAAGTCCATGGAATGCACATCCGCTTTGCACCAACCGGATGGTGTCGGATCGCAAAGGGGTCACATTGGCTCCGGTGAGCTCAATGGTGTTTCGGTAGCCTTGGTGGCTAGGTCGGGAATACTCTCCTAAGGTTCGGGGCCTAAGAGGTTCTAGTGGTGGGTTTTGTTGTGGTGGGATGACGGGTTCAAATATGTTCCCATCGTCCATGATGTCGGGTGGTGAAGAGTTACGAACAAAAACACAAAGAAATAAGATAGACTAAAGAAAACCTAAAAATAAAAATAAAATCTTACTAGAAAGGAATCTAGCAAGTAGACCTAATAAAAAGAGATTCTAACCTAGACAATAACTATTCCCCGGGCTACGGCACCAAAAACTTGATACGTGGGAATTGCACCAGGCTTTACCTCTCAAGGGATCTTGAGAAGCTTACAACCCCCACCAGGCAGTGTACCTGATCGTTGTAGTATAGTATAGTGACAAGTACCGGGGGATTGATCGTTCAGCTAGGAATAGTGTCGCTAGGATTAGAAAACCTAAATACTAGTTCTAGAAATGAAGGATGATTATTTTTTGTATTTTTTATATTTTTTTTAGAAAGCAAGTAAAAATCTCGGGTTTTAAGGATTTGGTCGGAATTAGTTGCTAGTCAACTAACCCAATACTAAAGATGCAATCAAAATAAAATACTAGAAATGAAAATAAACTAAATTAAACTAAGGTTTTGAGCAATAAGTGGAGAAGTTGTGTTTACTTAGATTTCACTACTCCCTAGATATCTTTTACACGTTAATTACTTGTTATAGTTGCGTGGATGACGGATTGTATTCCTTAATACCATTCATGGGGTGGCGCACTTAATTCCCCAATCCTATGAGTGCCTACTTCACTCCTATGTCGAGCCGGCTAAGAAGCTCCTAACATGAGATCATTAGAATTTACTCATGCATTAAATACAACCAATAAAACCTAGTGCACGTCAGTTCATGTTTCCTAAGACGTTCAAGCATGTTACCAGTTGGAGATCTGCCAGTTTTCTTAAGCCTAACATCGAAATCATTCATCCAATACAACCATAAACAAGTAATCAACACATAATCAACATCTAGGTTTCATTAGATCTAAGCAAACACAAGATAGATCTAGCCTAGCATGATGGAATTAAGACAAGAACAAGATATAGACAACCAACACATAGACATATTGATTGAATTAAAAGAATACTTATCTCAATTACACATGAAAGGGTTCAAGGGCTGAGAACCCTTGAAAAACCTGTAAAATTCGTAATAAGTTCGGCCTTAGGGTTTCTCCAAAACTTCTCTCTTTTTTTATTAATGAAAATTAGAAAACTATATATAGGAAATTGAGGCTGACGGCGTCAAGACCAAATTGGTGATGCCGTCATCTCGCCGCCAAAATACTTCTCGGACTGCCCTAATCTTCATCTGACGCCGTCACGTGTTAAGGTTTTCCAGGCCGTCACGTCTTTTACTCTTTACGCCCTACTTGTGATGCCTTCACGTTTGTACTGGACCGTCATGCAAATTACTCTTGACGCCATCAGGATGTTCTTCTTGATGCCGTCACCTACTGTTCTCAGCAAGGAAAATTAAGACTTTAGCATTTTCTTCACTTTTATGCTCCAAAAACGTCCGAATTGCTTCCTTTTCCAGATTTCACTCCCAAAGTACCTAAAATCACAAAAGAAACGATTTAGGGCAATATTTGATCAAATAAATTCAATTTCGGGCTTAAATGACCCCCTAAAAGTGGTTCATTTTTCGCCTCATCAATGACATCCCAACAGAAAAACAAATTCTTCAAAGACGTTAAACATTACTTCTGGGACGACCCCTATCTATTCAAGATCTGTGCCGATCAAGTCATCCGGCGATGTGTTTACGGACAGGAAGCCGCTGATATACTCAAGGCTAGCCATGCTGGACCCACCGGGGGCCACCATAGTCCTAACTACACCGCCAAAAAGGTGTTTGACTCCGGTTTCTATTGGCCTTCAATTTATAAGGATGCCCACGAATTACTCAAAGCTTGTGACGCTTGTCAGCGTCACAGGAATATTTCACAAAAGAACGAAATGCCACAAAATGCCATTTAAGTTTGTGAAATCTTTGACGTCTGGGGCATTGATTTTATGGGGCCATTCCTATCTTCTCGTGGTAACAAATACATTCTCGTGGCTATTGACTACTTGTCAAAATGGGTTGAGGCAAAAGCCTTACCCACCAACGATTCCCGAGTTGTTGTGAAATTCTTGAAATCCCTCTTTGCTCGTTTTGGAACTCCCCATGCCATCATTAGTGATCGCGGTACACACTTTTGCAATGATCAATTTGCAAAAGTCATGCTTAAGTACGGTGTTACTCACCATCTTTCTACCGAGTATCACCCACAAACAAGTGGGCAGGTGGAGGTTTCAAACCGTGGTATTAAACGGATTCTTGAGAGGACCGTAGGTGAAAACCGTGCTTCCTGGTCGGACAAACTAGATGATGCACTCTGGGACTTCCGTACAGCTTACAAAACACCCATCGGGTGTACTCCCTACAAGCTTGTATATGGGAAGGCATGTCATTTACTGATCGAGCTCGAGCACAAAGCCTACTGGGCCTTGAAACATGCAAACTACGATCTTCATAAAGCGGGTGATCACCGTAAGGTTCAACTCAATGAATTAAACCAACTTCGTGATCAAGCCTACGAGAACTCTTTGATCTACAAAGAAAAGACAAAGAAGATCCACGACTCCAAGATTAAGAACCGCGTTTTCAACGTCGGTGACAGATTCCTTCTTTTCAATTCAAGGTTAAAGATCTTCTCGGGGAAATTAAAAACCCGATGGACTGGACCGTTCACTATTGCAAAAGTATATCCATACGGGACTGTTGAGTTATCTCAACCCGAAGGTCCCAACTTCAAAGTGAATGGTCATCGTTTGAATTTTATTTTGGAGAGGACATACCATCCATGGTTTTCCTGGATCTCCAAACTTTCCCCATGGACCAATGAATTCGGGGATCGAGTCAAGCTAGTGACTCGGTGAACAAAAATTAGCAAAATATGGGTTTTCACCCATATCTCTGACTTCTTTCTACTTTCTAACACTCTAGTGTGGGGGAGTGGCCGTCCCCCACCTTTTGCAAAGTAAATATGTATATAAGTCTCAAAAAAAAATGTTTATATGTACATATAAATAAAGTGAAAATTACATAACGATATTTCCACAGTTAGCTTAGAATATTACCCTTTTACGTTCAAAGAGTCGGCATAAGAGCCGGGACTTTGAATATTGAGGACAATATTCAATTCTAAGTGTGGGGGGAAATTCTAGCGAATTTTATCACAAAATACTTTCTAAGTACCCCCATTTTGGCCTAAATTTTTCAAAATTTTTTCATTTTATTTCAAAATTTTTGTGGTTATCAGTCCGCCATGTCTAAAAGACAAAAAGATTGGCTAATCCAGGAGCAAACGGCTCTTGGTAAAGATATCTCAAACCCGTTGATGGCTTGCAATTTGCCCAAAATTGTATGGTAAATCAACTCGCCATATCCAAAAAAGTGAATGAGTTGGCTAGCCCGCAAGATTATGGCTTGTGGTAAAGGCCGTGAAAAAACCATAATTGGTAATCAGCTCACCAAGATGTTGACTTAGTCCATCAAGAGTTGGCTAGTCCACAAGCAAACGGCTTTTGGTAAAGACTAATCAAATCCGTTGTCAGCTGGTGGTTTGCTCAAAATCACATGGTTATCAGGTGGACCATAGTTCTTACTTGAACGGATACATCTGGCTACTCCAGAAGTAATGGCTTTTGGTAAAGAGTTTCAAATCCATTAAGTTTTTCTCAAAAGATTGCTAGGGACTAGCAATGTTTTAGTGTGGGGGATTGATGAGTGCTCAAACGCTCATCATTTTTACCTATTCTGAGCTGCCAAAACATCTAAAAACACTCAAAATTGCATCAAAATAATGAAAATATCTCAGGAATGTGTTTTATATGTTTCAGATGCAAAATAATCAAAAACAGATGAAAAATAAACAAAGTTTGCATAATTGGCAGTTTCAGTCCCTCATCTTTCAAAAGTTGTAAAATCTAGTCCCTGGTTATTCTAAAAACTTGAAAAAGTCACCAAAGGTCCTTTTAAATCAAAATGACATATTTAGTCCTTTGGTACAAAGTTTCACAAAATTGCAAGTTTAGTCCCTGAACTTTGAAAATTGACAAAAATGATCCCTGGGATATTAAAACTTTGAGAAAAACAAATTTTGCCCTTGTACTTCTCATCTTTGGCAGGAATGGTCATTGGTTGTAAATTTTGGTGAAATTACAAATTTGGTCCCTGGAGTTTGACAAATTGGCAGAAATAGTCCCTAGACATTAAAAATGGAAATTATCAACAAAAGTCCTTCTACTATTCAAGATTGGCAAGTTTTATCCCCATTGAATACTTTGGAAAAATGCCAAGTCTAGCCCCTAAACTTTCAGAAAATTACAAAATTGGTCCTTGTGCAAAGTTACAACCAAACCGGACCTTGAATAATAAATCCCAAACACCACCCCAATCCAACACCAAATCCAATCCACCTTATATCTCCCAGCCCATCTCCCTTGCCAAGCTCACTCCCCACAAGCCCAAAACCCCCTTTGATATATCACCAGGGTCAAATGTTTGACCCTGAGTCAAACCAGTCAAATACCACCACCCTTGCTCTCTTTCCCTCCCCCACACCACTTGCCCATCAAATCACCACCTCCCCACCATCCCTGTCTAATCCACCACCCAAACCAACACTATCACCTAATATGACAACCAAAATTAATGCCCCCCCTCCAATTGGTATTAATCAGAGCAATTTGCAAATAAGGTTTTGGCGCCAAAAACACGTGGCAGCTGATGGAGGAGTCTAAGTGATCCAATGGCTAAAATTCTTGATGGGATTTGCTCAGAGGGATGCAAGAACCCTAATGAAGGGCTATATAAGAGAGAAGATAGCAAGGAGAAAGAGTATTAGTCACTTAGCTTAATTTTTAGGTCGAATTATTGTAATTTCAATTTCTAGTTATTAGTTTTATTCCAAGAAGCTTGTAATCTGTTTTAGCATTGTACTTTCAACTTTTCTTAATCAAAATTCCAAGCTTTCAGTTAACAATTCAGTTTTAGTATTTAAATTTTCAATTTCCTTTTTAAAGCTTTAATAATGTTCTAAATCTTATATTACTGTTTCATAAGCTTAATTAGGTTGTTTATATCTACAACTCAACATAAAAACATAAAAAAATATATATATATAAAAAAAGGAAAATCAGAAACAAAGAAAGCACCACAGGGTACCTTTGCATGAGACAGGAAGCATTTGGAAGTTGCCAGTAATGGATATGGCAAGATGGACTTATACCTAGCTTGTTTACAAGCTAGGAGCTTGTAGCTGCCCATTTGGGAGCCCTTGTTTAGCTAGGGTCTCAAGTGAGTTCAAATTTCCATTTTTCTTTGATTCT
The DNA here is from genome assembly GCA_030686995.1 of Artemisia argyi. Lineage (NCBI taxonomy): Eukaryota > Viridiplantae > Streptophyta > Magnoliopsida > Asterales > Asteraceae > Artemisia > Artemisia argyi. Next base: position 139,010,155 of record CM060683.1, on the reverse strand, counting down.
TAGTTCTGTACTGTAGCATAGCTTATTATCTGCTTATCTTTGCTCATTTAAGCTTATTCAGTGTTTATTTGTAATAATATTGCTTAAAATCAGTGGCTTGTTTGTTGATTTTCATAGTTGTTAAAAATTCCTAGTTTCACAGTTAAACTAGTATAATTAGTACTCTTGTTCATTTGTTGTTGTTTCCTGCTTCTAAGTGCTCATCTAAGCTTAATTAACCATATTAAGTTGTATTGGATCAGGTTCATAAGCCCTAACACCTTTTTGTTTCATAAATCATAAAACAGTCTACTTTAAGGGGTGTTTGGAATTACTGAGTTAGCCATCATCTAGGTTGATTGTGTTTATGCTTGAGGTTGTTACCTGAGACTTAGGGTTGTATTAAGTCATTCAAGTCATAAAAACTCACCCTTGTTCATTGAAAAGTCAAAATTGCATTTTATTCAAGCTCATTTGTTGTCTGTTAAGTATTTTCAATCAAAGCTTCATTGAATCTTTTCAAAAGTAGATAATCTAGCTTAATTAGGTCCTATCATAGCTTAATATAACTTATTAAGTGATTAGTGATCAGTAGAATCTTATCAAAGTCAACCATTTGTAAAAACTCAAAAAGTCAAAATACACCTTGTTTCAGAAATCCAAATCTTGGAGGATTTTTTGTGAATTTTGTGTTAGGTTTTAGACTTTGATATTTTTAGAGCTTAAATATTGTCACCTAGTCTTTAAAGTCCCACTATTAGCTTATTTTTTAGATTTTTCTACAAGCCTGTGGAGTAGCTTATTTTGACCTGCAGGGCAAGTGCATACCCTGTGCACAGGTTTTGGTCAATTTTCCAAGTAGCTTAGTGAACACCCTAGTGGACCCCACACCCTGTAATTTGGATTCTTAGAAAGCTAATAAGCTCATTTCCTAGTCTCAGTGCTTATTTTGTGATTTTGAGCTTATTTGATAGGGCTGCAACCCTCATTAAATTTAACCAATTCCTTGAGTGAACACTGATCACTCAGTGTGTGACCCCAACTTCCATTGCCCCCCCCCCAGTGTTCATTAATAAGCTATAAGCTCAGCTTATTGGCTTATTGTGTAGCCCTCCAGTCCACCTTCATAAATCAACTTTTGTTTTGGACCTACCTTGACTTCTGTGGACCCCACAGAGGTCCAAAATCCTTGGTTTTGGCCTGTTTTAGCCTCATAGCCACTTAATGCTTATTTGCTTACAAATAGTTTTTCCAGAGTGCTTCTTTGTTCTATTTTGCTTATTTCTAGTGTGTAATCATCTGTGTACGCTTATTTTGTCAGTTGCTAGCTTTTTCAAATATAGCATAAGTCCTAATAAGCTTTTAAGCTCACTGATTAGGAAAAGGGGGTGCACATAGCTTATTTTTAAGCTATTCAAAAAGTGTTTTTTGTAAAAAGTTCTTATTTTTAACTTATTTTCAACTGTCAAAAAGAAAAACCAACAAAAACCCAAATTTAAATTAGTGATAGCTTCTATTTAATAGATTATATCTTTTTAATTTTTCTTTTTAGCTTATTAATAAGCACCTCATCATTTTTATAATTTTCTTAATTTCCTGTCACCTTAAGGTATTTTCAGTAATTTTCTTAGATTTTTCACTTTTAGTTTAATAATTATTAGAATTAAAAACAGTTTAAATAATTAATTAGGTAATATTAGTAATTACATAGTTTTCTTAAATTTTAATTAACAACAGTAGGTTTTTATAATTTTCCTAGGTTTCATAAATCAATTAAGATTTTTAGAAAATAGTTTCTTAAATTCTACTGTTAATTTTCTAATTTTCTTATTTAATTTAGTTAAACTAGGTTTTAATTAATTAATAAGTAAATAATTAGTAAAATAGTCTAAATATAATTTTTAGAAACTTTTTATAATTTTTTAGGATTCCTGTGATGGTTAATTAGTTTTATAAATTTCTCCATAATTTTTAAAGTCAATTTAGTATATTTAGTAATTTAAAATAATTTAAATAATTTAATTAATATAATTAGTATTTAATTAAAAGAAAACCCATAAAGAGACAAAAATATCTCTTTTTAATTTTTATACTTTCTTCAAGTTCAATTAGAGGTTTAGAAAATATTTTTGCAAGTTTTTAGTTTAATTTGTAGCCTTTGTCATTTTTAGTTTAATTTAAATTAGATTTAAATCACTTTTAAAATAGTTTTAATTAATTAATTAGTATTTAAATATGAAAATAATCAAGTTAATAGTTTCATTTTCATTTTAAATTTTCTTTTTATTTTTAAATTTGAAAAAGTTTCATTTGCACCTCCTGTAGTTTATAAATTGTTAAATCCCACTTTTCTCTGTCTGTAATCTGGTTTCAATTTGTAATTTTGTGCTTATATCTGTATATCTGTTATTGTTAATATCATTCCAAATCGTCCAAATACCAAATAATCAGTAGCATAATCACTTCCCAAATCATCTTTGGCTACTGTCCTCAGTGCCACTCATTCCTGAAACGTTTTCAAAAGCACCATTGCAATCTCGCTGGGACATAACGACCCGGGGAAACACTATATTATCCACGGAGCATTGGGATAAGCTGTTTTTGACTTGTTGACCTTGGTCAATAATATCTGACTGGTTTAGCCCCAATCAGTTCCTCCCATCTTCCACCCTATCCTCATTGATTACATCACCATCATCTAGGTCCTCATCGGAGTCCGAATAGAAAAAAGGACTAGCCCTATGGTCATTATCATGGTCAGACTCCCCCATCTCAGAATTATTGACAAAGTGATGGTCAGGCGAGAGGTTAGGCGGGTTCTCACTTTCCACTAAAGGGATTGGGACGGGTAGTTGGAAAATCCTACGATGAAAAACACGAATAACAGGAATCAAACGATCAATGCTATTGTATCCATCGAGATAGTTTACGAACAAAGGAAACAAAGAAATAAGATAGACTAAAGAAGACCTATAAAAATAAAAATAAAAATCCTACTAGAAAAGAATCTAGCAAGTAGACCTAATAAAAGGAAATTTCAACCTAGACAATAACTATTTCCTCGGCAGCGGGGCCAAAAGCTTGATGCGTGGTCTTGCAACCTTGCAAAAAAATTTACCTCTCAAGGGATCTTGAGAAGCTTGCAACCCCCACCAGGCAGCGTACCTAACCGTTGTAGTATAGTATAGTGACAAGTATCGGGGGATTGATCATTTAACTCAAAGAATAGTGTTCGCTATGGTTAAAACTCAATTAAACTAGGTCTAGAGGTGAGGGATGATTCTTTTTGTATTTTTATATTTTATAGAAAGCAAGTTAAAATCTCAGTTTTTGAAAGAGTGGGCAGAATTAGTTGCTAGTCAACTAACCCAAATTACTACTATTGCAAACAAAATAAAATAAAATAAACTTAAAGTAAATTTGGCGAAAACAATAATAAGAGAAAATGTGTTTACTTAGATTTCACTACTCCCTAGCTATCTTTTACCGGTTGATTAGTTTGTTACAATTGCATGGATGACGGGTTATATTCCTTAATACTATTCGTAGGGCCGTGTACGATCTTCCCTAACTCTATAAGCTTCTACTTCTTCCTATGTCGAGCCGACTACTAGCTCCTAACATGGCCTCATTAGTAGTTACCTATTGACGCGTAGGGATTGCACCAGGCTTTACCTCTCGAGGGATCTCGAGAAGCTTACAACCCCCACCAGGCAGTGTACCTGATCGTTGTAGTATAGTATAGTGACAAGTACCGGGGGATCGATCGTTCAGCTAGGAATAGTGTCGCTAGGATTAGAAAACCTAAATACTAGTTCTAGAGATGAAGGATGATTCTTTTTGTATTTTTTATATTTTTTAGAAAGCAAGTAAATATCTCGGGTTTGAAAGATTTTGGCGGAATTAGTTGCTAGTCAACTAACCCAATACTAAAGATGCAATCAAAATAAAATACTAAAAATGAAAATAAAACTAAATTAAACTAAGGTTGTGAGCAATAAGTGGAGAAATGTGTTTACTTAGATTTCACTACTCCCTAGATATCTTTTACACGTTAATTACTTGTTATAGTTGCGTGGATGACGGATTGTATTCCTTAATACCATTCATAGGGTGGCGTACTTAACTCCCCAATCCTATGAGTGCCTACTTCACTCCTATGTCGAGCCGGCTAAGAAGCTCCTAACATGGGATCATTAGAATTTACTTATGCATTAAATACAACCAATAAAACCTAGTACACATCGGTTCATGTTTCCTAAGACGTTCAAGCATGTTACCATTTGGAGATCTGCCAGTTTTCTTAAGCCTAACATTGAAATCATTCATCCAATACAACCATAAACAAGTAATCAACACATAATCAACATCTAGGTTTCATTAGATCTAAGCAAACACAAGATAAATCTAGCCTAGCATGGTGGAATCAAGACAAGCACAAGATATAGACAACTAACACAAAGACATATTGATTGAATTAAAAGAATACTTATCTCAATAACACATGTAAGGGTTCAAGGGCTGAAAACCCTTGAAAAAGCTGTAAAATATGTATATGGTTCGGCCTTAGGGTTTCTCCAAACTTGTTCCTTTATTATGAATGAAAATTAGAAAACTATATATAGAAAATAGAGGCTGACGGCGTCAAGAACAACCTTGTGACGCCGTCATCTCGCCCTCCAAAATAATTCTCGGACTGCCTTGATCTACATCTGACGCCGTCATGTTATCCACTTTTCCTGGCTGTCACACATTTAACTCTTGACGCTCTACCTTGTGACGCCTTCATTTCTGTACTGGGCCATCATGATCTTTACTCTTGACGCCGTCAACTTCTTCCTCTTGACGCCGTCACACACAGTTCACAGCTTGGAAAATTAAGTCTTTGGCGTTTTCTTCACTTTTATGCTCCAAAAACGTCCGAATTGCTTCTTTTTCCAGATTTCACTCCCAAAGTACCTAAAATCACAAAAGGAATGATTTAGGGCAATATTTGATCAAATAAATTCAATTCCGGGCTTAAATGACCCCCTAAAAGTGGTTCATTTTTCGCCTCATCATATACCCTTACACTTGAGATTTGCTTGTCCTCAAGCAAATGCGCTTTTATTCTAGTCAAAATACAAGTTAGGGGTCATTTAACACTAATATAAAAGTAATTACAACAAATAATCATTCCACAAAAGACCAAAGACAAGCACGGAGGTCATATGCTAGTACCTCACAAATAGTGTTTAGATACTCACATCTCTCGAGTGTAATAAAGTATAAATTACAATATAGAAGCGGAAGATATCTCTCACTACCTGTCATAGCAAAATAGATTACCATAGGCTTGGGAAAGGATCAAACCTCCACCACATGGCGTAAGCACCTAGGATAAACTATCAAAGAGGTCTTTTAAAGGGTTGTAACGTTAGGTGTAGGGATATGAAATACACGGTTTTGTTGGATATAGGCAGTCTTTACTGGTGGCGAGTTAACAATCTTGATTAATTACATGTACAATATGGCTTTGCTAAGCCAAGACTAGACTCGACTTAAGCTAATAAATGAAAAATAACAAAAACATAAAACAAACATAGAATAAAAAGGAATGGTAGTCCGTATGTTTTTTTCTCTTTTCTTTTTCTATTTTTTTCTTTTCATTTTTTTGATTTTTCGATTTTTTTTTTTTTTTTTTGCATACATTCTTACCCTACCATCCAAAATAATACATCATAGGGAATGAACAATCCCCTTACACTTGAATTTTTACATACTTTACAATAAACTAATCTAATGACTCGAATTAAGAAAATCAAAAAACTTGGAGCACTTTCAAGATTAACGCACATATGGGGGTAATAAATGATGTTCTTCCCCATTAATCCATAAAATAAGTACTTTACCCATGAGTCTCAATCGTCCCAAAACAATACGTACAAGGATATGACTCGACTTAGCAACCATGTAATCAATTAGATAATTAACTTAGGGTTTAACAATTAACAATAATGCACTAAAGATGAGTGCATACACGGAAGGCTAAAGCGATTTGGGTGTACATTTAAGTGGGGTGTAACAAATTCTTCCTTTAAATAAAATGCTTAAAGTTAGAAACAAAAAGATAGGCTCGGAGGGGTGTACTAGGGGTTTCGTGTACTAAAAATGAGTACAACGCTAAGGTGTGGGAAAAATTAATTGACTTAACTAGCCAAGTAATATGACTTAAATGGTCAAGTAGTATGATACGGGTTTAACACAAGGGTGATCCTAATGCCTCTTATCGTGTAGTAAATCCTACTACACGAATCTAGTCTCACTAGCGGTCTCGGGATGCATCACTAACACAAGTTCTAGAATCTAAATGCTACCGGTACACTCATAAGCACTAATAGTAAATGCTTTTCCTATCAAATCTAAAGGCGAACCTCACATATTTTGGTGGAAAATTTTTCGGAATGATACGGTTATGTGCTAGTCATACAATCTCCTATCCATGAGACACTTGCTATGGCTAAAGTTTCACTCCTAAATGTTGTAAAAAAAATTAAATTTGGCGCTAAAATTACACTAACAAGTATTTCTCATAGTTTTATTACACATCTACCATTAAACAAACAAACTCAAGCGAAAGTGTATTTGTAAGGTATCATCATTTTACCCTCCTCTTACACTTAGGATGAACATTGTCCCCAATGTTCAAGTAAAGAATGTAAAAGTGAAATAAGTAAAACAAATGAAATCAAATACTCCCCTGATTCGCTCGGTATGGATAATAAGGTGGCCAGGTTAGATCTTCCTCCAAGAAAATGAACAATCAAAGCTTCCCTTCCAGAATATAAATCATCTTCTTGTCATACATAACCTGTAAATCCTGAGAAAACAAACAACACAACCTCGCATAAAATCGGCGACAATCTACATAAGTTACTAAATCCTAGAAAACAAAATAAGATATAATGCTTGTGGAATGAAGTTTGCAGATTTCCTAGAGATTATAAAACTTAATAATTCAACAAAAACTTTAAAACTCCGTTAGAAAAACAAAACTGGTAAAATTTCCAGATTTTTACACGTGACGCCGTCAAGAGCAAGCTCATGACGCCGTCAGAAGTGACCTGCAGAAATTCTTATGTTAAGTTTCCGGAAAATTTCTGGAAAAACTTGGTCCTACTTCCTGGAAAATCCTGCAAAACTTCATTATGACTCAATACAAGCATTTGACTCTAACAAATACGAATATACATGTTCACTTAATGTTGTGGAGAATCATGATCGGTTTGTTTCTTAAAAACATATTTGGGGTTTCCCCTTACACTTATTTTTTGCACAAATACCTTTAGGTGGAGTTAAGAGTAGGCCAAAACAACAAAGTAAAGTATTTCCACTTTTTAGTTTAGAAGCATGATCTACCAACAATAAAAATAAAGTATGCATACGGAAGCAAATAACAAACAAACAAAATAAAAATCACACCAAGCATGGGTTGTCTCCCAAGAAGCGCTTTTCTTTATTTACGAGTCTTGTAGCTAGACTCAAGGTCATGGGTTACTACGTGACCTCATCGTTGGTTTCACTTTCTGATTGTAAATGTTCTTTGTAGAAACCAATGACCTTTTTCTCAATCGCTCCTATAATCCTATGGGCAAATTCCTTATCGACTTTATACTTTGGTCCTAGAGCCAAGCAATCTTTGTAGAAAAGACTCCTCTTTTCCCATACATAATCCATGCCCTTTTTCTTATCCTCTTCATTGATGTCCTCAAAAGCACCAACGTTATCCTTATCAAATCGGGATATAAAGCGAAATTCTTTCATTCTATTAGGCATCCTATAAGTGATCCTATCGGTGTTACTTTCAAATCGGATTGTCCCTTCTATCTCATCATATTCTAACTTTGACTCCTCAACAAACGGTTTGCCAAACACAACATTGGACAATCGACAATCAATAACATTAGCAAGATCTTCCACAATCATAAAGTCGGTAACAAAAGTGAAATTCCCGACAAAGACATGTAGACCTTTAACTCTCCCGATAAAGTTACAAACTCCACCGGGGTATTTGGGATCTCTTCTAGGTTCAAGTCTTGTTTTCACTATATCATTATAAACATTTGAGGACATAATGTTGATTGGGGATTTAAAGTCAATGTAAGCATTGCCAACGTGTCTATACCCAATCATACATGGTACCTTAACATTCTTAGGATCGCCTCTCTTTATCTTAGATTCGATTATAGTAAAAGGAGATCGCGGGTTATCAATAAGATTATTATAATATGCAATCTCCTCCTTAGTGGGGTATAGATTAAAATAATCATTTAGCTTCGGATCTATTTCCCCCTCTTCAAGTTCCTCAACGACATTCACAAAATCATTAGGCCCTAGGTCCTCATTTGAATACAAGGCGGTTGCTAGGTCACTAAATGCATGGTCGAGCTCAACCTTAATCAACCTATTAAGCTACCTAAGTTCCCTAATCTCACTCTCAATTTATTCACGTAACACAGCCACTTCTCTAGGGGAAAGGGGTGGATTTACGTTTTCCATAAGGTCAATGGAATATTCAATGAATTTAATTTACTAACAAAGGCACGAAGAAAAAGATAGACTAAAGAGAACATAAAAATAAAAATAAAATCTTACTAGAAAGGAATCTAGCAAGTAGACCTAATAAAAAGAGATTCTAACCTAGACAATAACTATTCCCTGGGCTGCGGCGTCAAAAACTTGATGCGTAGGGATTGCACCAGGCTTTACCTCTCGAGGGATCTCGAGAAGCTTACAACCCCCACCAGGCAGTGTACCTGATCGTTGTAGTATAGTATAGTGACAAGTACCGGGGGATTGATCGTTCAGCTAGGAATAGTGTCGCTAGGAGTAGAAAACCTAAATACTAGTTCTAGAGATGAGGGATGATTCTTTTTGTATTTTTTATATTTTTTAGAAAGCAAGTAAATATCTCGGGTTTGAAGGATTTGGGCGGAATTAGTTGCTAGTCAACTAACCCAATACTAAAGATGCAATCAAAATAAAATACTAAAAATGAAAATAAAACTAAATTAAACTAAGGTTGTGAGCAATAAGTGGAGAAATGTGTTTACTTAGATTTCACTACTCCCTAGATATCTTTTACACGTTAATTACTTGTTATAGTTGCGTGGATGACGGATTGTATTCCTTAATACCATTCATGGGGTGGCGTACTTAAATCCCCAATCCTATGAGTGCCTACTTCACTCCTATGTCGAGCCGGCTAAGAAGCTCCTAACATGGGATCATTAGAATTTACTCATGCATTAAATACAACCAATAAAACCTAGTACACATCGGTTCATGTTTCCTAAGACGATCAAGCATGTTACCATTTGGAGATCTGCCAGTTTTCTTAAGCCTAACATTGAAATCATTCATCCAATATAACCATAAACAAGTAATCAACACATAATCAACATCTAGGTTTCATTAGATCTAAGCAAACACAAGATAAATCTAGCCTAGCATGGTGGAATCAAGACAAGCACAAGATATAGACAACCAACACATAGACATATTGATTGAATTAAAAGAATACTTATCTCAATAACACATGTAAGGGTTCAAGGGCTAAAACCCTTGAAAAAGCTGTAAAATACGTATATGGTTCGGCCTTAGGGTTTCTCCAAACTTGTTCCTTTCTTATGAGTGAAAATTAGAAAACTATATATAGAAAATAGAGGCTGACGGCGTCAAGAACAACCTTGTGACGCCGTCATCTCGCCGCCAAAATAATTCTCGGACTGCCTTGATCTACATCTGACGCCATCATGTTATCCACTTTTCCAGGCCGTCACACATTTAACTCTTGACGCTCTACCTTGTGACGCCTTCATTTCTGTACTGGGTCGTCATGATCTTTACTCTTGACGCCGTCAACTTCTTCCTCTTGACGCCGTCACACACTGTTCCCAGCTTGGAAAATGAAGTCTTTGGCGTTTTCTTCACTTTTATGCTCCAAAAACGTCTGAATTGCTTCCTTTTCCAGATTTCACTCCCAAAGTACCTAAAATCTCAAAAGGAACGATTTAGGGCAATATTTGATCAAATAAATTCAATTCCGGGCTTAAATGACCCCCTAAAAGTGGTTCATTTTTCGCCTCATCACCTATGCATTAAATATAACCAATTTATCGTAGTACACCTCCGATCATGTTTCTTAAGATGTTCAAGCAAGTTACCAATTGGAAGTCTGCCAGTTTTCTTAAGCCTAACATCGAAATCATTCATCCACAACAATTATAAACAAACAACCAACCAATAATCAATACCTAAGTTTCATTACATCTAACCAAACACAACGAAAACCTAGCCTAGCATGTTGAAGAGAAGAAAAGCATAAGATAGAATCAAACAACACATAGACATATTGAATGATTATTGGAAATTTATCTTCAATTAAGCATGGATGAAACAAGGGTTTGAAACCCTCAAAAATACAGTAAAATTCGTTTGGGGTTTTCTCCTCTCAAAGTTGCACACAATGAATGAAAGATCAAAAACTATATATAGATTATAAGGTCTGAAGGCGTCAAGAGTAAGTTCTGACGCCGTCAACTCGCCGCCATAATTAACATCGTATTGCCTAGATCCACTTCTGACGTCGTCATGTGTAAACTCCATCTTGGCCATCACATGTAATTTGCTCTTGACGGCCTTGGTGACGCCGTCATGTATAATTCTTCCAAAAACTCTCTGGCGCATCACGTGTAACTTGATTTATCCACCTCTTTGTCAAAGGGTGACGACGTCACATGCAATTCCTGACGCCGTCAGGTATAATTTCCAGCATGAATTTGAGACTTTGTCGTTTTCTTCACTTTTCCACTCCAAAAATGTCCAAAATGCTTCCTTTTTCAGATTTCTCCTCAAAAGTACCTAAAATGACAAAATGAACGATTTAGGGCAATATTTGATCAAATAATCTCGACTTTGGGCTTAAATGACCCCCTAAAAGCGGTACACTTTTCATCTCATCAACCAATCAGAAGCTTCGATTTAAAAAAACAACATTTAATAATAAAAAATATGAAGGGACCATTTTTGTAACTCACCAAAGTTACCCCACCAACCCCACCCCCTACCTCTCACTTTCCACACATCAGATATCACAAAAAACCTACTTTCTCTCTCTAACCATCATCAAAATTCACCATAACAAATAAAAAATAATCACTTTTTAACCGTTCAAATCATCAATAAAACACAAACATGGAAGAATCATCAAGTGCACAAGCAGATCCACGAAAAAACGGGTTAAAAATTTACCTACTGAATCTCGGGATGAAGGTATGATGCTTCTGACTAATTATTTAGTTGTTTTATTGGTTGTGTTTCTTTGTGTTTACATTTGGTTGAGTTTCTGAGTAAAAAACTTTGTATACATGGATGCACACCAAGTGTTTGATTAAATGTGTGACTGAAAGTATCATATGTGTGTATCACCAGTAATATTTTAAGTTGAACTGTATATGTGTATTATCACTAGTGATATTTGTATTTGACTTAACCGTGCAAATCACATAAAGCACACAGAAAATGAAACAATCGACATCTAAAACAACGAATACTTTAATTTTTACTGTTATAGAATCATTATTAGTGTGCTTTACTAGTTAATTTTCGATAATTTGTGATGTTGTGATGATTTATGTGATAATATGAGAGATTAAAAGTTAGGTTTAACAGAACAAAAGATATGTTGTGATGCTTCTGTTTGATTTGTGGTGGATTTGTATGTTTAATGATTGTGCATGTTTCAAAAGGTATTACCGCGGTATTTGAAAACAATATTGAATGGTAGTGTATCATATGTGATATAAAAGTTAAATTATTGTTGATTGGTAGAATATCTATTGTGATAACAAATAGTTATTTGTTTGACATATGATATTGAAAACAAATGAACTATTCGTACACTAACAAAAAATTGTGAAAATAGTTTGATGCAGATTTGAATGAGACCTATGCAAAAAACAGCCTCATCAAACGAAAAGAATCAACAACAAGTGCAATTGTCGTTGAAGAAAGCACAACATCTCCACAACCAAATTGAAGAAGCTCAAACACTTGTGATATCACAAGTTCCTCCATCACCACAATTGATTCAACAAATAGAAGAAAGCTGATACACATGTGATATCACCAGTGATGTCACCTGTGATATCACAGGTGGTATCACCTGTGATATCACATGTGATATGTGATCACATGTGATATAAAAGGTTCCCCCGAAAGCATCCGGGAATAAAATGAAGGTGTTGGTTGATGAACCAATGAAGAGGACGATTGTTGAAGAACAAAAGTAAATAAAACAAGTTGATGAAAACAATTGCGTTGTTATGTTTTAATCTATACGGTTATAAATAAATGTGTATAGTTGACAAGTTGGAAATCAATAGTAGGTATTTAGTTTGACTGAATCATGTTATTTGTCACAAGAGATTCAAACTCATAGAAATGGGCCATAGCGAGCAATTGTTTAATCCATCTTGATTTGTGAATATTTGTTTGATAAAGTTTTGAGTGGTATTTAGTTTAATATGGTAATGTGAAAAGTGAAAAGTGTCATACATGTAGTATCACCAGTGATATTTGAAGTTGAAATATATATGTGTATTATCACTAGTGATATTTGTATTATCACTTGTGAAATTTTGTATATTTTATAGGTTTTTTTGTTTACATGTTAAGCTTTATTTTACTAGTGCTATTGAGTAAACCTAACAATTCAGAAGGGAAAATAATAATAATAATAATAATAATATCACAAATGATATACAAGTCCATGATAAAATTAGCAATGCTATTAAATAAACCTAACAATTCAGTAAAAAAAAATCAATCAATCAAACAAAACTAATACTTCAATTGCAGTGACTAATACTTCAATTCAGTTAAAAAACGATAAATTTTTAACTTTGATTCATGTTTTTCAAGCATAAAACTCATAATAATACACATTTTGAATTTTAATCACATTAAAATGAGTTTTATGCTTGAAAAACATGAATCAAAGTTAAAAATTTATCGTTTTTGAAATCCTTCTCAATCTTCTCAAAATAAAAACTTTCTCAATCGATCCAGATTCTCACTAGTGATACTACACATATACCATCAGCAAAAACATTTATTGTGTTTGTCTATTACAGTGAAAGGCACAAAAACCATCTTGTACATAAAAAGTACGTAATTAATACCTTGGTGTAAAATCCAATAATGATCTTCATTACATACTCAACATTAAACTCAAAAACAACACGAAAAATGCCAAGAACTCTATAAGCTTTTTTGGTAATCGTGCAAGCATTTAAATAGAGCACCACAGAAAAGACTTCAAAACACTGTAAGCTACACCTTAATGAATAAATAATAAGCAATATTACACTATAATTAATAACTTATCAGTAACTTATACTCACAGCTTATCCCCATAAACTTATTTTCATCCTCATCAAAATGTCAAAATATTATATAAGAAAATTAAACATCTTAACATAAACAACTTATAAATAAACAGACTAACAATTATCACTGGTGATACTAAACGTATATCACTAGTGATATTAAACCAGCTTATATTCAACAACTTCAAATATCACTGGTGATACTAAACGTATGCTACAGAGCAGATTCAAAACCACAATTAGACACAAAAACAGCATTCAAATGCAGTTAAAATATAAATTCAAGTAACAACTTAATTAATAAGCAAAATTACAAAAGCAGATAACAAAATTATCAAATATTTTTTACTTACACATTTCATCAAACACTTGGTATGGAACTTGATAAGAAGAAATGTTAACAACTTGATTCACATAATTATCAACTGATTCAACAACATTATCAACCGCAACAATATCAATCAAATCTGCTTTTGAAACAAACACTTATTTCATATCAAAAGAAGCAAAAAAAAAATGATGATAATGATCAGAACGGTGATGGTGATCGGAGTGGTGCTGGTGATCGGAACGGTGATGATGAAAGACACGATAACTGTCGATCAGAACAGTGATGGTAATCGGAGTGGTGATCGGAACATTGATGGTGATGATGAGATGATGATCGGAACAGTGATGGTGATCGGAATAGTGATGGTGATGATGATCGGAATGGTAATATACTGATTTATGAATGGAAGGAATGAGAGCAGAGCAAACACACACGAAGTGTGTGTAAAAAAAAAAAAAAAAAAAAAAAAAAAAAACTTTATATAGTTGGGAGTATTAAAGTTAGGCATATTAAATCTTAGATTAATCTAGGCCATTAGATCAAAAAAGATGGAGGGTGAGGATTTGTCCGTATGCAAAAAAAATGAGTATGCATTTGAATTTTCCTCTCATACTTGGTCCCTGGTATATAAAGAGTTGAACATTTTTTCCTGCTCTTTTTCCCTGCTCTGATCAGGTCACCTGAGTTCTATTGTTTTCTGATCAAGTCACCAAAATGATAATGATCTATTTCGTTGAAGTACACGCTCATGATGCATCAGATGCAATTCGCCGTCAAGAACTTGGAACAATTGAATCATCCGACTGACAATGGCATGACAAGGTAAGGTAAATTTAAACGAACATGTCTAATCAAAGTAAAACAATCAACATTAATAGCGAATAAGAGAAATCAAAAATGAATAAATGAATGTCACAGGGTATAAACGAAAGAAATCATTGCTAAACATACAGTATTACGTAATACAACAGAAGATACTAATTTCATGTTTCAATTTTCACAATATTTGTTCTCAAGTAAGATGGTATTCTACAAGGTCAAAGATAGGTGTTTCTCGTTACCAAAAAAAAAAAAAACAAAAAAGAATGATGAAAAACAAGCAGTCCGTGGTTCTTACGAAATGTATACCTCTGGATATAGTTCAACTCAAGTTGAACAACAACCCTTCTTTGTGTTCAAAGTTGAATCAGCGCCAACATTGATGGTGGTTCCTTGGCCTGGTTTAGCGCTACTAGCACCAGTTGCTTCCTGAGCTGCTAATGCTTTCTTGCTAATAATATGATATATATCTGTCAAAACGGTTTGAAATGCTTTCTCAACGTTAAATGCTTCAAGTGCTGAAGTTTCAAGGAAAGCAAGCCCTTCTTTTTCAGCTAGAGATTGGCCATCTAGCTCAGCTACGGCTCTGAGATGGTTCAGATCGGATTTATTTCCAGCCATCATGATGACAATGTTTGAGTCTGCGTGGTCTCTGAGCTCACGCAACCACCTTTGGACATTGTCAAAGGTTTGCTTTTTGGTTATGTCATACACGAGAAGAGCACCGACTGCACCTCTATAGTATGCACTAGTTATCGCTCTATACCTTTCTTGCCCTGCTGTATCCCAAATTTGAGCCTTTACTGTCTTCCCATCAACCTGTTTTTAAGTTGTTTCTTGTTATTTTTTTTCATAAGAACATTAGATGTGTTCTATGCATCGTAAGGATTACGGGAAAATCCATAAATCTAACAATTATGTATACAGAATAATCTCTTCATTAAAGGGCGCAATTACTAATCGGAGAAACTAGTACCATATAAGATTCAAGATCTATTATCGTCTTTGCAGTTACTTCGGTTTGCTGTTCAAATTATTGTTCGACAAATTACAGGGTAATGGAATGAATTAAAAAAAAAAAAAAAAAAAAAAAAAAAAAAAAAAAAAAAAAGAGCATGCTTTCCTACCATCATCATATAAATGAAACCATTCGTAAAATTTTAGAAATTGATTTTGGAGAGAGAAATAGGGAGAATCTCGTGGACCAGAATGAAGTTGGTAGTTATTAATGGTGACAAACTGACAACCAAGCAAACAGGTAAAATTAGCCTGTAAACCTTTTCAAATAACAAGATTTTTCAAATAAAACATGACATCCTAAATTCCAAATATGAAAACTGCTTCAGTTTTATGAAACGAACAAAGACATTCCTCTTTGAACATATCGTTTACTTGAATTCTATCTCCTGATTTCATCATTCTCGAATCTACCCACTTGTTTTAACACCACAACAAATCATACGACCCTTAAGCAACCTATTAAATCGCTCACATGCTACTAATTATCATTCGTTACAATCTCACATTACTATAATCATTGCAATGTTTCCAACAAACCTTACATCCCTATTCCAATACTGACAACAACATTCATTATAAGTTTATAACGAACACCATTACACAAAACCTCCTTAAAAAACGCATCCACAAGGCAAATCATCAACAGGCAGTTAATCAGATGATACAGTTTATAAATTCGAACCTGAAGAGTACGAGTAGCAAATTCAACTCCAATAGTAGATTTAGACTCCAAACAAAACTCGTTGCGCGTAAACCTGGACAAAATATTGGATTTACCAACACCTGAATCTCCGATCAACACGATCTTGAATAAATAATCGTACTCGTTATCTACTCTATTGGCCATATCTTCTTTCACTTCACAATTCAACCTTAACACATAATCAATCAATCAATCAAATCAAATTATAATACAACACATAGATCTAAATTCTAAACACATCTAAATCAAACAGTACTAGTAGTCTTTTTATTTTCTTCATAATTCACTAACTAAATTACACAAATAGTACCTTAATTGAACTTAACCAGATTACTGTTACTAATATTGTAGTTTAATTAACCTTAAACAGATCGATAACTTAATTAAATCTAATTTACTTATTATCTTATGTTTTTGAGCAAAATGCACAAAATAATTTAGTAAAACAGGCGCTTAATAAGATTAATAAAAAAAACAAATATATTAAAATTAGACATTACTAGTTTATTTTATGTTGTGATCAAGAAAAAGATGTGATGAAGAAGTTACCTTGATTTGAGAATATGGGGATGATTGTGGAGAGAGGAGTTTGGGGGAGGGTGAAAAATGGAGGAAAGGGGTTTGAAACAGGCAACGTAAATATATACACAAAAATAATTGGGTGCCAAATAATTTTCTTACTTGTTGAAAAACATATAGATTGACAGTTTGACACCTTCATATAAAACGGTTTATTATTTCTTTAATGTGTTTTTTTAATAGAGAAAAAAAAATGTTATTTAATTTTACAAAATGTTCGTACTTAATTTTTTTACTAAAAGAAACCTGACAAGTGTTAGGCTATGTTTGGCAAAAGTAGCTGTGAGCAGTAGCATTGAGCAGGAGCAGTGAGCTGTAGCCAAAAAAGCTCACAGCTTCATATAGAAGCATTGGGAAAATGAGCTTTCCTAAAAAATAGCAAAGCCCACAGCTCTCATGCCAAACAAACATCAAAATAAAAAAGCTCATTCTCACCGCTCATTACCCAAAAAAGCTCTGCGACAAACATAGCCTTAAAATTGATAGTTTGGATCAGAGAATAAATGGAAATAATTTGTATAATATTATAATATTTTTGTGTGTTTAGAAGAATTAGTAAAAAGATATTGTAAGAAGCTTTAACAATGTTAATAAAAAAATGCTAGACTTACATAATTTTTATAAAAAGATATCCACATAAATAAGTGTCACTTGATTAAGGAGAATAAAAAGTAAGGAAGAGAAAATTTCATGCAACTTAATTGGTACACCTTAGATGCCACATGTGTGTGTGAATTTTTGTTAGTAAAAATTGTGTGAGCCTAACATTACTGTAAAAAAATAAAGAAAAAAAATTGTCAATGTTAGTTACTTCGGTAGGTACAAATCTAGCAATATCTTGTTAATAATAATTTTGATCAGACTTCTCTACAACTTGCAAGATCCTTGTTAAAATAAAAAATTCCCGACAAATATTTACCGGAAAAACCCTCAACAATGTGTTATGTTTAATGTTGAATAGTATATTGTGGTGATTACATGTGGAACTTTAGAAAACCTAATCTTTTAAGCTCAAACTTAAGCTTGAGCCAACTAACGTAGTCTAATACTTCAGCACAATTTGAGCAGTTAAATCGCGAAAGTTTGAATTGAAAAAGAAGGCTATAATTACTAAAAATAAAACTAAGATAAAAACAAATCAAAAAATATGAAGATAGTTATCTTGATAAATAATTAAGACTTTGATATAGAGATGGCAAAAAAATCCGTACCCGACGGGGACCCGATCCTCAAATCCGATTTGACTGGGGAATCCCCGAGTTGACCGGGGATGGGGATGGGGATGGGGACGGGGAATCCAAGAATTATAAAACCGGGGATGGGGATAACAAAAATCCCCGAACCCGAACCCGAACTTTTAATGTATAAGTAAATACTGTATAAGTTATATGTATATTAATACTACATATACTTGTATATGTATATATTAGTGAATAGTGGCAAGTATTATACCTGAAGTATATATGTATGTATATATGATATCTAGTGGATCAAATACTTTAAAAATGTTAAGCACTAACAACATATTATTCTACCAATATTTTGTCCGAATACACACATTCGGTACAGTTTATTTTTGTATTATATGTGATGTTTCCGTATTTACGATATTTTAAAGTTGAATGACATTTTAATTAATCCAACTATGTACGATGTATGCTTTTTAAAACATTTATAGACCAGTTCTTTATAATTTTGATTACTTATGTAATTTTTATGCTCAATTTATAAGGCCGGAAAATCCCCGAATCCCCGTGGGGATCCCCGATCCCCATTGGGGATGGGGATGGGGATGTAAAACGATTCCCCGATGGGGATGGAGGCGGGGATGGGGATAGGGAGTGAGAAACGGGGATGGGGATGGTAAATACAATCCCCGATAATCCCCGCCCCATTGCCATCCCTACTTTGATAGCACCCAGTTGCAGTAGACGGAGTAAAAGAATGAATTTTTTTCCGGCTAGTGTCGAGACTTATAACGGCACATGACGGCGCATCTGCTTTGTGAAGGCGGCGATTCCTGTATACTTTTCTTCCGACTTGTAACGGGATGGTATTTTTTATTTTTATTTTATTTTCTGATTTTTTATAAATTATTTTTCTAGCGAACAGTAAAAATTAGCTCATAATTGTATTAGATTAACTTATAACTTGAAAAGCATCTTATAATATGGTTCCTAATCCTACAATTATATGTGCTACACAACAGATTCATTGTTATAAATGATTGAGAATCTAATATTATTATTTTAACATGTTTTTAAATGAAGGGAAAATAGGCCTAAAAACCAAGGTTGGTGTTGTCTTATTTGATTTGTGAAGTAATAAACGACATCGTTTTGGTAGGGGATAGTTGACAATAAGGTATATGTTGGCAAGGGGGAAATGGCAGACTGGCAATAGTGGGGTATTTGCCACTTTGACAGGGTGGGAATGTTTGTGTTTTGGTCATGCCTTCCATGTTCTTCTTCCACAACAACTTTACCTCTATCCTTTCAAACATGAATAAAGAAATACCATCTGATTTATATTCGTGATCATACATGCATAATTACACAGGTCACATTCCACAAAACAGGTTGGTTCACGAAACCTTAACCTGGGGTTTATTTTGGACCCGATGCGACTACAATGATCGTAGCTCAAAGAATGTTCAATTGTTTTTTAAGAACCAAAGGAAGTTTGGATTAAACACATGACTATTTCAGGTGGAAGATATCCTAAAAATGTTTATGAAGTAGTTTACTGACGTATATGTCCGGAGGATTTTATTCCGGACGGCACCACAAGTCTGGCCGAACGGCACACAAAAATCTATTGACCAAAGGGTCAAAGCAGGACACTCACGTGCGCCACATTCCCAAATATTCAGGGGTTCATGCCTGGCACGTGACCTGACACCTACATAGTAGAACAGGCCTAGGGTGGCGGTACTATTTACAAGTACCTATTACCACTGTTCACTTGTACGACGAGTACTATTCGCAAGTACACACATGTAAGGGTGAGCATCGGTCCCGGACCGGACCGGACCGACAAGACCGATGACCGAATTAGCCAAAAAGCCAAGATCGAGGACCGGACCGAATGTAGTCGGTCCGGTCCGGTCCAACAATGCCAAATAATCGGTTTGTGGTCCGGACCGGACCGGACCGGACCGGAGACCGAATTAGCCAAAAAGCCAAGACCGAGGACGGGACCGAATGTGGTCTGTCCAGTCCGGTCCGATCCGGTCTCGGTTGGTTCTTCAGTCGGTCCAGTCCGTTCGGGTCTTTTGCTCAACCCTACACACATGTATCAAGGGTGGGTAGTATAAATACCCCAACCCTATTTATTGTTAACAACACACACTTGTATTTACTCTCATTTATTACCATACCTTTCGACCCATTGCACATATACTTATTCTCACGCCGGAGTTTGGTCCTGGGAATAAACCCGGGACGAGGCTAACGAGCGTATTTCATTTGTACAGTAATCAAGGAGCATCGAAGGTGAATCTTAAACTTTCCGCTAGTCAATACCGGAGAGCAGGATTTTACTTCACAATAACTCGTGCTTACATTTTGATATTTATAATCTCTTACATATTCATAAATTTAATTTATACTGATAATAATATTTAAAGATAACAACATAAAAAAAAAAATCCCTGTAAAGGGTGTTTGTTTAAAGTCTAAGGGAGTATTTGTTTATTTAGTTTTACTATTTATAACTCTCAGGGTTACATTTAAAAGTTTCAAAGATGCAAAAGTGGTAGTACGTCAAATCGGTTGGGAGTATTTATATGCAGGGGTGAGTGGTTTATTCTTAAGTTACAAACATTCAATGCATATCTTAATGTCTTGCATGTAGCCCTTAAGGTCACATTAAACATTTTTCTTGTTTAGTTTTTAAAGTTATTAAAAAGTGAAAAATGATGTTTACACTTAACTTCGTATAATTTATTTAAAAATCAACGACTAAAGTTATATTAATTTACCTCATTTTTTTTAATTTCTTTTTAACAAAATTGACATATATTTTTTATACATATTTATTTTGCTGAACGAAATTTATATAAGTTTGATAAAATGAAAGTCAATTTTGACTTTATATAAGGACTCATTTTGAAATTGAGCACTCCTATTGGTAAATAGAAGAATTTATTGGCACAAAGCATTTTATCTTATTATATACTTCCCCATCTCAAATTATAAGTTTGGGATATTATTTTGGTTGTCCCAAAAATACTTGTTTACTTTTATATTTTAACTAATAAAAAGAAACTTTAGTGGAGAGGAATATTTAGTGGAGAGGAATAATATTTGATTGTGAATAGAGTAGTTAACGAGATTTTTTAAATTTTGTGCAAACTAAGGTTTACTTAAAATTTAAGAAGATAGGAGTAAAAGATTTTAACTATCTCTCTTTTAAAGTATTAGGGGCCGCTTGGTTGGGGGTTAAGGGGTGGGCAAAGGGATTGAAATTAATTTCGGACCCACTAAATAACTAAAGAGGTGCTTGGTTGGAGGTAGGCAAAGGTATTGATTACCCACTACGGGGTAATCATTAGGGGTGGAAACGAGCCGAGCCGCTCGTGAAAAGCTCGGGATCGGATCGGTAAAAAGCTCGAACGAGCCGAGCCTAAACGAGCTCGAGCCCGAGCTCGAGCCTAAATTTGGGCTCATTTAATAATCGAGCTCGAGCCCGAGCTCTATACAAAAAGCTCGTTTAGGCTCGCGAGCCTAAACGAGCCCTACAAATATATACAAATATATACGTAGCTAAAGGCCCAGTTTTTGTTAAAATTTGGTTTAAAGCCCAAACATCAAATCCACCAACCCAACCTAAGCATAAGTACTAACCCTAAAAGAGTTGCCCTAATTTTACTCATACACAGTCGCCCCCACCATACCTTTTCTCTCCAACACAACATAACACTCCTGTAAAGCTGCTACTATCTTCATCTCATTCCACAAAACAAGCAATAAACCCACGAACTGTGTAAGAAATGTACGAATTAAAACACAAATAAGCATGTTTCTTCTGATATTGGCTTCAAGATCTTTAAAAAAAAATCTGGGTAGGTTTATTCCTTTTATTTGTTTCATGTTTAAGATCTGTGATGGGTGTATATTAGATCTTTGAGGATCTATAATCTTGTAAATAACACACTGAGATCTTTGTATTCGAATGATGTTTGTATTTTTCTTTGTGCTACCATGTATTGCCAATTGCGGAGTGAAAGTGAGTTGATTTGTATTTTTCAAGAAGCCAAGCTTAGGTGCATCACAAACGAGCCGAGCCCGAGCCGAGCTCGAGCCTTATATATCATACTACGAGCCGAGCTCGAGCTTGAATCTTAAGGCTCGAACCGAGCCGAGCTCGAGCTCGAGCTTTCTAAAATATAAACGAGCCGAGCTCGAGCTCTGGCAGGCTCGGGCTCGGCTCGGCTCGTTTCCACCCCTAGTAATCATCCATTATAGAGTAAAACGGGGGGTAAGGTATTGATTACCTACCTCCTCATTTCTTTGCATTCCCTTACCCTTTCCCTTTCCCTTTACCTTTTCCTAATTTAAACCAAGCAGACCCTAACTTAACTAGTGATGGTTGGTCTAAAAATCTTACTTTTTATGATTCCAAAGTTAGTGCACAATTCGTGGTTCTAGTATGTGCTCTTTAAAATATTACATCACCACTTGAGGATTATAGGGTTACTTACAATATCTTTCCACTACATTACCATCAATCATTACCTCATGATTATTACTACAATTTAATGAAAGAGGTCTAGATTTTGGATTTGCATCTTTAAAATTAAGTAACAATGAGTGTTTTCATCATCAAGTGTAAATTACCTTACCTGCCATGAGAAAATAATTAAAGTTGTATACTTGTAAACAATCGTTCAGATTAAGTGTACTTTAAGTACATCCGGCAAAGGAGCTAAGGGCGAGGGGTTCAACTTGGCTAACGTAACACAACAACAATGACAGTCAAGAAAAGAGCAACAATGTATGACAACGACTCTATGAGAAAGATACAGACAAGAATAATTATAATAAGACACATCGTCAAAAAATACATTGAGATAACAAATTAAGTAGTAGGGATGAGAACGAAAACATGATTGAAAATGATATTCACCCCCACCCCTTGGGTTTGGATGATTAGTACTTCTTAATCTTACTTGCTAAGTCTAAACACACTCTAATCCTCAAATTCGTGCCAAAAATCCTGTGAATGCGAAAAAGAATTGAAATGTATATTAAATAGAACTAACTATGTTAAACAAAAAAAAAACAAAAAAAAAAAAAACAAAAAAAAATACAAAAATACAAAAAAACAAAACTATGTTATACAAGAAAAAATAATATTTGCATATTGTCAACGATGAAACTCTTACGAGGCCACTAATTATTAAAATGTAAAATATTTGTTAATCCGTTAGATACATTTGAATGAGAAGTAAGTCGTTTATTGTGATACATTATAGTAAGAAAACTATTCAGGCATCTAGTCAACCATGAAACTCTTACCACTAGTTTTTAAAATTGCAGTATTCGCGACAATGACTTTGAATGACAACCAAGTCATTATATAATATGTTTGTGAATATTATTGTCACATTAGATCAAGAATATGTGATTTTACACGGTCAACTATGTTAGGAATTTACAAATCGTAATACAAAGTGTATAAAACTCACCACTAAGCGCACTACTATGGACTTCAATTATTTGATAAGTTTTGGTGGGAAGTTCTTATAAAAAGATATTGGTTTCATGTGGCTCCTATGGGATTAGTTTTCCATGTTCAAACAAACTACTCTCGACATGATTAATGTTTATGTACATGCATGTATCCGACATATCGTTTACTTAAGGCAGAAGGTACTCACGTGCATTTGGGTGATCAAATAAAAAATGTGATCCCATCTAAAAAGTGTAGAAAGTAGCCGACGACTGACACGTGTCATCATCTTCTCCTTCAACAAATGACAATTTCGTGATTATAACTACCTAACTAGTTTATTCTCTTCTTTTCATTTTTCTTTCAATTCTTCGTTCCATTGTTTCTAAATTCTTAGATGCGTTTTCTTTTCAACTGATTTATAACTAATTTTTATAATGACAACCATTCATTCATTATTTGAATTTCATATTTTTATCATTCATTCATTTGTTCATATTTTGTAAAATTAGGGTTTTTTTTTTCAATAATTGATAAATTTTCAATTTTTAATCGTCAAATCGATTATACGTTCGTCAAATCATGTTCGTTGTTTAAATCAGTTAAAAGGTTAGGTTTTTTAACTGTACAATCAGTTAATCGGATAAAAATTTAGAGTTTTTAACCGTCAAATTTTGGTTTTCAATGGTAATTGATGATTCTTACGTGTTTAATCAAGGCATATTAATTATTTTGAGTTAATATTATGTTGTTTGTTGATAATTAATTCTCATTGTTCTTATTCATGATGATTATTGATGAACATTTAGCCGTAATTTAAATGATTAGGTTTGATTTTGATGTTAATATGCTAGTATTTACATAGATGTTCATCAAATAATTGTTTGTTATTATTTATTTTTTATTGATGACCATTTCAACAATGTGATGTTTATGAATGAGTTTTATGTATATTTTGCTATTGTTATAACCAATTTTCATCAAATATGTTTGTGTTGTTATATGTTTTCTATTTAATGAAATATTTGGCATAGATTTGGCTTGATATAGGTATGTTCATCATTATGTTAATGTTTTTTTTTTTTTTTTTTTTTTTGGTTCATCATTTATATTTTTCTATAGGAATGTTTATCATTACTTAATGGGAGTGTTCATCAAATAGTAAGTTAACTGATGAACATTAGTTGTAATAACACATGGATAAATTATTCATAAACATCATATTATTATAATTGTTGATAAGAATTAGGATCAAATGATGAGAAGAATAAGAATCATTTTCAATCACACATTGTTGGGATATGAAATATCAAAGTACTTCTGGATGTCAAAGCACTGCTGCATGAAGATTAAAGTCAAAAAACTGCTGAAGGAAAAAGTCAAAGTACTGCTGTTAATGAAGAATGTTTAAAAGTACTTCGAAGGAAACAAGGACTAATGTGCAATATTAGATATGGATTAATGTGTAATATTAAACGAATATTCTAGAATTAGTTAGGGATAATGACTTGTCGTTCAAGGATTATATGTTGTAAACCGACTTAAGGTTATCTATATAAAGAGCCTTAAGAGGTATTAGTTAAAAACAAGTCTTAGAGAAGTTCTCATAAGTTTTAGAAGTCGATCATAGTTGATAAATAGTTAGGGATTGTTAGTGAATCTGTATAACAAAGCAGGTTCAAAGTTTGGTTAATATAAAAGTTCTTCTTAAGCTTTGTGTTAGTAGATTCCGCATACTTTACAAGGTAAAACAGTGTTTCAATATTAATAGTGTTGAGTTTACTCAATATTGTTAAACCCTTACAAGCTACAAAAGTAGTTTGATCAGAGTATATCGATCCAACAAGTGGTATCAGAGCTTGTGTTGGAAACTCTGATTAAGAAGACAAATCTTTAAACCTTTAAACCGATTTCACTACAAACCCTTCAAGATGTCGACTGAAGCTGCACCTGCTCCCTCAATCACTGCTATTAGAATCCCTATTGTTAAGAAGGGAGAATACAACCTATGGGCCATGAAGATGAGGCAGTACATTGCCATCACAGACCATGCACTATGGGATGTGATTGTCAATGGTAACATGCAAATTGAAGAACCAGTAGAGGTACCTGGACAACCAACACCACCTAAAATTACTGTACCTGCTGCTACCAAAAGAAATCAAGACAAAGCTCTCAACATACTGCTTTCTGCTATTCCTGATGGTCACTTATTAAAGTTTCATGATGCAAAGGATGCTAAACAACTATGGGCTGCAATAAAGAAGAAGTTTGGAGGTAATGATGCTTCCAAGAAGATGCATAGGAATTTGCTGAAGCAACAATTTGAAACTTTCACTGTTGGTGAAAGAGAAGGTCTTGATTCTGCTTATGAAAGATTCCAACATCTTCTGAGTATGCTAGAACTATATGATGCTGAGGCATCAGTTGAAGATGCTAACTTGAAGTTCCTGAGAAGTTTGCCATTAGCATGGCATGTAGTTGCTACTATGATCAGAGGACAACCAGGGCTGGATACTATGGACTTTGATGATCTCTACAACAATCTGAATGTGTATGAGCATGAGATGAATGGTACTACAGGATCAAGCACACATCAGCAACCCCAAAACATAGCTTTTGTCTCTTCTGAAAAGAGAAGCAGTACTTCTAACAAAGGTACTGCTTATCCTGTTCAAAGTACTGTGACTGAAACACAGGTTCCATGTACAACAATGGTCACCACCAATTCATCACAATCACTTACCCCCACCTCAGATGAAGTTCTATGTTCATTCTTTGCTCAACAAGCATCTCTACCTGTCACCTATCAAGAAGATGTATTGCAAATAGATGATGATGCTTTGGAAGAAATTGATATCAGATGGCAAGTTGACATGCTCACTGCAAGGATCAAGAAGTATGTGAATAAGACAGAAAAAGGCATCAATTTCAGAGCTAAACAGGGAATAACATTTGACAAATCCAAGATTGAATGTTTCAACTGTCTAAGGACTGGTCACTTTGCAAGGGAATGCAAATTTGCAAAGTTTCAAGCAAACAAGATGATTGAACCACCCAAGCCTGAGAGAAAAGAGATTCCAATTACTGAACCAAAACCAAAAGCTTTGGTTGCTCAAGAGAATCTGTCAGAGATTGATTGGTCCAATGAGTTTGATGATGAACCTGTAACCTATTCAATGGTTGCATTGGAAGACTGGAGCACAGCATTTGATGAAGAGCCTGGATATGATGCTTTGTAGTCAAGAGATGGTCTAGGAAGCTTTGATTGGAGCATGGAGTTTGAAGAAGCAGCTGTTCAGTTTGCTATGGTAGCTGCTTCACCAAGTTCATCCACTAAAACTGAGGTATGCTCTAAGTGTAATGATATGTATCAAAAGTTACTTAGTGAATATGTAGCTGAAAGAGATAAATGTCAAAAGGCTAGGGCTGAGATAACTGGTTATCAATTGACTTTAGAGTCAATGGAAGCCAAAATCATTACACATGAAAACAATGAAGTAGCATGGCTTGAAACATATAAACAACAGGATTACCTAGTTAAGTTAAGTGAATGGAAACTAGGTTGTAAGGTGTCTGAACTAGAGAAAGTAACCGCTGAAAGGGATAAGTTGAAAGAAAAACTTGTTGTATGGAATGAGGTAGGTGTGTCACATGTTCAATTTGTTGAAAAGCAAAGAACATCTAATATTAAGACAGGCCTAGGTTATGATAATGATAGCAATGAAGGCATTCCATTTAAGGGCAAGGAACTAAATCTTACAGTAGATACCTCCACTAGTGATGAAGAGTTCATAAGTCTAGATGAAAACACTTCTAGTGATGAGGAATCCCCTAGTCCAACACCTCCTGAATTTAAGAAAGAAAAGGGATATAATGCAGTTCCTCATCCCCCAGGTAGCTTTCAACCACCTAGAAAAGATGTTGAATGTTATGGTGTAGACAATCTAGAGTTTAGGAAAAAGCTTAAAAGCAAATCTAACCCTGAAACTTTAGAAAAGTCCGTTGAAGCACCTAAGGTTGAAGAGACCAAGTTTTTAAAACAAGCAGTACCTTCAAACACTTTTCAAAGTACTGTTGATCACTCAGCAGTACCTCAGAGAAAATTCTTTCAAAATACTGCTAATTTTAGAAACTCTTATGGAAGGGGATTTGGGAATATTGGTCCAAAGGTCTGTTATGTGTGTTATAGTCCTCATCATTTGATTAAAGACTGTGACTATCATTCAGAATATCTAAGTAAATATCCAAAGACCAGAACCGCACAACCAAGTCATAGGGAGAATAAGCCAAGGGACAACAAACCAGTTTGGAATTATACAAATAGGGTTAACCATAGTAATTTCTCAAAAGACTATAGGTACCCTCATCAGAAAATGTCATACTCCAAACCCTCAGTACCTTCACAAAGTACTGATAGAAAGTTCCCTAAACAAGACGTCTCTAGTAAACACTCAAGTGTAAGACCTAGGAGGTACAATTACTACAACCCTAGAAGGCCTTACAACACAAGAAAAGATGCTAGAACACGGGTTAAGAAAGAAAGTACTACGTGAAAAAGGGAAAATTGATCTTGAAAAACCAACTGTTTTGGAAACAAAAACCTTAATTCTTGATCATGCTTTCAAAGACAGTGGTGATTACATACTCAAAAATTTTGAGTATGTCACTCCACAAGGGGAACACAAGTCAGTAATGGCTTGGGTTCCTAAAAATAACTAACCTTTTTCATGTGAATGCAGGGCAACCCAGAGGAGGAGCTTAAAGATCATCTTATTGTAGATAGTGGTTGCTCTGGCAATATGACAGGAGAAAAGGAGCTCTTGTCAGATTTTAAAGCTTATTTTGGAGGAAAAGTTGCATTTGGGAATGATCCTGATGGAGGAAGAATTACTGGCAAATGAACTATCAAGGCAGGAAACATTGATTTTGAAGATGTTAGATATGTGAAGGAGCTCAAATTCAATCTTTTGTCAGTCTCTCAGATTTGTGATAAGAAGTACCCTGTGTTATTCTTTGACACAGAATGTCTTATACTTTCTCCTAATTTCAAGTTAGAAGATAGAAACTTGGTGTTGCTGAGAGCACCAAGAACTAATGATGTGTACAACATAGACTTAAAGAATGTAAATTCTGCTGAAAGAGCAACATGTTTGATTGCAAGAGCAACTATGGAAGAAGCACATCAATGGCACAGAAGATTGGGGCATGTCAATTTTAAGAACATCAATAAGCTGGTCAGAGGTAATTTAGTTAGAGGTTTACCCTCTAAAACATTCAAGAATGATCACTCATGTCTTGCTTGTAAGAAGGGTAAACAACACAAGGCTTCTTGTAAGAAGATTGATGAGAAAACCATTAGAGAGCCTTTGGAATTGCTGCATATGGATCTGTTTGGACCTGTTTCAGTTGTTAGTCTGAACAAGAAGAAGTACTGCTTGGTTGTAACAGATGACTGTAGCAGATTTAGTTGGGTCTTTTTCTTATGCTTTAAAGATGAAACTTTTGATGCTATTCATGACCTTATAATAGCACTTGAAAATCAGTTAAGACTCAAGGTTAGAGGCATTAGATGTGATAATGGGACCGAGTTTAAGAATCAGCTTATGGATGAATTTTGTGCCAAGAAAGGAATTAAAAAAGAGTTCAGTATTGCTAGAACTCCTCAGCAAAATGGAGTTACAGAAAGAAAGAATAGAACTCTTATAGAAGCAGCAAGGACAATGCTTGCAGACTCTCAACTACCTGTTCCATTCTGGGTTGAGGCTGTAAGTGCTGCTTGTTATGCGTTGAATAGAGTATCAGTGACTAAAACTCAAATGAAGACACCTTATGAGTTACTCATGGGAAAGAAGCCAAGCATCAAGTTTATGAAACCTTTTGGATGTCCCCTAACCATCTTAAACACTGCTGATAATTTGGGCAAATTTGATGGGAAGTCAGATGAAGGATATTTATTGGGATATTGTACTAATAGCAAAGGATTCAGAGTGTACAACAGGGCTACCAAGAAGGTTCAAGAATGTCTTCATGTTGATTTTCTGGAAGAACAAGAGAATTCTAAAGGTAAAGGTCCTGATTGGATATTTGATCTTGATTTAATGTCTTCATTAATGAATTATGTACCTGTAAGGGAAGAAAATCAAGCTGCTCCCATTGAAGAAGAAGCACAGTACATTGTTCATGATGTTAATTTAAGATCTGAAGATGAGCCAAAAGATAATGCCAATGATGAGAAGAAGAGTACTTCTGAGCCTCAAGGTACTGCTCAACCTAGCAGTACTGTTGATCCTCAAAGTACTGTTCCACCACAAATCCCAGTATCTGCAGAAGATCAAGCCATTCAAGATGAACTTTCTAGGATGCTTTTTCAAGAAACAATGGCTAAGTCGTATGATGATGAACAAAGGAGAGCTTATGAAGCAGAAAAGAAGAAGGCAAAAGAGATAGCCAGTACTTTACCCCAAAGTACTGCTAATCCATTTGAAAGTACTTTTCAACCTTTAGATACTTCAAATTTGATAAATACTGATGCTGTTAATGATTCTAATATGCCTGACTTAGAAGATACTGATGATCCAAACACAATCACTTTAGAAGATACTGATGATGAATTGGATCAAGAAGGCATTTTCTCAGATTCTAATGAAGATCCTGACATAACTAACTTGGAAGATAATCTTGAAGTCTCACCAACATCTACTCTCAGAATTCATAAAACTCATCCTGTTACCAAAATAATTGGACCCTCAGCTTCAGGGGTGCTCACAAACTAAAGCTAAGAATATGTCTCAACAACATACTTCTTTGCTTAGTTTTATCTACAAACAAAATAGGGTGAATCACAAGGATCAGAAGTTGTGTTTATTTGCTTGTTTTCTATCTCAGGAGGAGCCCAAGAATATCAAACAAGCATTAGCCAAGGAAAGTTGGGTGGAAGCTATGCAAGAAGAACTCCTACAGTTTAAACTTCAAGAAGTTTGGGTATTATGTGATTTACCTGATAGAAAGAAACTTATTGGAACTAAATGGGTCTTCAGAGTAAAAAGAGATGAAAGAGGGAATGTTATTAAGAACAAGGCAAGGTTAGTGGCTCAAGGATATAGACAGGAAGAAGGAGTAGACTATGATGAAGTTTTTGCTCCTGTGGCAAGGCTTGAAGCCATCAGGCTATTTTTGGCTTTTGCATCCTATATGGGATTTCCTGTATATCAAATGGATGTTAAAAGTGCTTTTCTATATGGAAAAATCACAGAAGAGGTTTATGTCAAACAACCTCCTGGTTTTGAAGACCCTGCACACCCAAACAAAGTCTACAAGGTAATAAAGGCTCTGTATGGCTTTCATCAAGCTCCAAGAGCATGGTATGAAAGACTTTCAAATTTTCTACTACAACATGGTTACAGAAGAGGAGCTATTGATAAGACTTTGTTTATCAAGAGAGATAAGAAGGATATCATGCTAGTTCAAGTATATGTAGATGATATTATTTTTGGTGCTACTAAGCAATCTATGGTGAAGGAATTTGAAGATCTTATGCAGAAAGAGTTTCAGATGAGTTACATGGGAGAATTAACATTTTTCTTAGTACTTCAAGTGCAATAGTCAAGCAGTGGAATTTATATTTGTCAAGATAAGTATGTTGCAGATATTCTTAAGAGATTCACTTTCACAACTGTTAGGCCTACATCTACACCAGTGGATACTAACAAACCTTTGGGAAAAGATGAAGATGGAGAAGATGTTGATGTCACACTATACAGGTCTATGATTGGATGTCTCATGTATTTAACTGCTTCAAGACCTGATATAACTTTTGCTGTAAGTTTATGTGCAAGACATCAAGTTAATCCAAAGGTATCTCACTTAAATGCTGTCAAGAGGATTTTCAGGTATCTTAGGCAACAACCTAAGCTAGGCTTATGGTATCCTAGGGATTCACCTTTCCATCTCCAAGCTTTTTCAGACAGTGATTATGCTGGAGATAACTATGACAGAAGATCCACAACTGGAGGATGCCAGTACCTTGGAAGCAGATTAGTGTCTTGGCAATGTAAGAAGCAAACAATTGCAGCAACTTCTTCCACTGAAGCAGAGTATGTAGCTGCTGCAAGTTGTTGTGCACAAGTACTTTGGTTACAGAATCAGCTTTTGGATTATGGATTCAATTTCAAGAATACTCCTATCAACATTGATAATGAGAGTACTATTTGTATTGTCAAGAATCCAGTATATCATTCCAAGACCAAGCACATTCAGATTAGACATCACTTTATAAGAGATTACTATGAACAAAGGCTTATTAATGTGGTTAAAGTTCATACTAATGATAATGTAGCAGATCTACTCACAAAGGGCTTTGATGTTTCAAGATTTACTTTTTTGGTTGTGAGTATTGGCATGATTAATATGTAAGCTATTTTTTGAGGGGAGGCATAAGTAGTTATTAGTTAGTCATTATTTAAGGGGAGGCTACATGTATCATACAAAGGAAAAGTTTTTTATTCATCATTAAGAAGATTCATACATCACCATTGTTATCAAGATACAGACTCAGACACAGAAAAGACAAGACAAACAAAGCAAACAACTACCACAGACTACCACCAAGCTGCACATCCCTACTCCATAGGCCTTTTATCCTTGTCCTCATAGTCATGCTTTCCTTTTTGAGCAGTTTTTCTCTTGTCATCAAAAGAAGCCTGCTTTCTTGGGCAAGCTAAGCCAAGAACCTGTTTGGGAGGTCTCTCTTTCCTTGGAGCAGGCCACTTCATGTTCTGGATTGCTGATTCCAGGGCTTGAGTCAAAGCTTGTGGAAGCTCATTAGCCAAAGATGAACCAGGGACAACTTTCTTCTTTTTGGGCTTTTTGTTGGTAGTACTACCTGCATCAGTTATGGTAGAGTTGGCAGCACTCATTGTTGATGAAGATTCTTGGAGTCCCATCCACTGAACATGAGGAGGAAAATAGTCAAACCATCCTGGATCTTCGAACTCAGAATCAGAGTAGTAACTTATCTCTGAATCTGTGGTGCCATCTGAGTCTGAAGAGAGGTTCACAATTGGAATGTGACTCATTGTGCTTCCTTGTTTTTGTGTTAAAGAAAGATATGGTGATTGCAGAGTGTTGATGGTAAAGTTGCTTTTATAAGTTAACTAAAGGTAAAAGGGCATTTAATGAAGTATATTGATGTTCACTTACCAGGGTAGCCTTGGGATTTAATATAGGGAGATAGTCATTAATCATGGTTGACTTTCAAAGATATTTTGGTCAAATGGTCAACATTCAAGATTTTTTTTGGTGAAAGTACTTTGGTCAACATACTGTGTGAGATTATAACGGAAGGTACTGCTCCATATTATATGGAACGTACTGCTTGGTGTTATTAAAAGGTTCGCTGACATGTCAGATACTGTTCCAACGGTCAGATTTGCGGCTAACAAACTTTCGAAAGATATGGGGATATTTACTTCCAAAAATAACGGTAAAATCATTAATTAACCGTGATTTTTTGTATCTTATCCTTATATAAACCTCATATCTTTTCCTTTTATTCACCTTTCTTGTTATTTAAACTCATACCAACTTTGCATCGATCATCACTTTTCTCACTTTCTAACCCTAATCACCATGGCAAATCAATGCACCAACACCAAACACAACATGATAGCAAACCTTGAGAAAACCCAAGATAACCTTGATTTTCATGGTATTATTGACTTTCTCACTGGAACCAACATCTGTTACTCAATCCTAGTCAACCCAGAGATTATTGGACCTTGGATTCAAGCTTTTTGGTATACAGCTACGTCACAAGTTGAAGATGGAGAGGATATCCTTACTGCTACAGTTGCTGGGAGAGCTATTCGTGTTACAGAAGCTTCAATCAGGGAGGCTCTGTTATTTGATGATGAAGGAGGATCTGTTCTGTTTGGAAAACAAGAGGTTTGGAACACACTCAGAGACATTGGGTATGAAGGTTCTTTGCCTAAGCTTACTTTTTAGAAGGCTATGGTTAGTCCTCATTGGAAATTCCTTATTCATGTTTTGCTACATTGTTTGAGTCCAAAGAGTACTGCTTGGGATCAGTTTAGCCATTCCATAGCTTTTGCTTTTGTTGGTCTTATTACCAATCAGCCTTTCAATTTCTCATACATGATCCTTGAAGGTATGCTTACTCATATTAAGGCTGGCAAACCCTTTCTAATGTATCCTAGGTTTGTTCAATTGCTTTTAGAGAATCCACTAGATGGGATACCTAAACCTCAGGATTATGTACCTACCATTAGGATGCCACCTAAAGTTTTCACTTTTATGTCTAATAAGGGAGTTAATTTTTCGGGTAGGAATACACCTCTTAATGCTTATATGTTAGAAATAGCTCAAGTTGTTAGGGATGAAGAAGACAATAGTGGTTCTGCACATTCTAATGATGAAGATCAACCTAATTCTGCTGAGCATTCTGCTTCAGTACATACTCCTACACCACCTATTGTTTCCCCTCAGCATGTTGTTTCAAGTGAAAGGACTCCCTCAGTATCAGCTTCTTTGGATACATCTGTTTCTGCTCAAGATACTTCTCCACAAAGTACTTCTTCTAAAGGTACTGCTTCAGAGGACTCAAAGGTACCTACTCCTAATGATTATACTTCCACAGGTGGGCTTCAAACACCTGGAGGAGATGAGGGAATTGAAGGTGCTGAGAGTACTTCTGATTTGGCTAAGGATTTGGAACAGATGAAGAATACTGTTAAGGCTCAAGCTGAAGAAATCAAGAAGCTAAGAAAGAAGTTCAGAAGGTTGAAGAAATTTGTTTGGCCTCTTGTTCAGAATTTTAGGCTTTATGTGAAAGAAAAGAAGAAGTCTCAGAAGCCAAAGTCTAAATCTTCAAAGAAATCTTCTAAATCCAAGAGGAAGCTTAGGAAATCATCATTTACCAAATTGGGGAGGAATCAAGCTGAGAATTTGGATAAAGATGATGCTGAAGTTAAAAATTCAGAAGATGCTCATTTGTGGCAATATCCAGAAAGTCCAAAGACTCTTATACCAGAAAGCTATGTTGAAGAGGATATGAATATTGTACAAGAAGATGAAAATATTGTACAAGAGAAAGAGAATGAGCAAAAAGATACTGAGCAAGTAGATGATGAGCAAGAGATTGTTAAGCAGGATGAAGATGCACAGAACATTCAAAGTGCTGGTGTTCAAAGTACTGCTGCAGAAAACATAAGTCTGCAAGGTACTGCTGAGCAAGGTACTTCTTCCAGGAATATTGATGAAAGTAGAGTCACTGCAGCTGGACCTTCTACAATGAATTATTCAGATGAAGCTGGTCCTTCTACACTTGTACAGCAAGAAGAAGTAAGAGTACACACTGCAAGTGATGATGAAACAATTGCTCAAGTTATGATGAATTTGAGGAAACCTACTGGAGGAATACATAGTTCTGAGCCTGCACAAAAAGATGTTGAAAGTTCTTCTGAATCTGAAGAGTTGGATCCTAAAGATAAAGGGAAAAGAATAATAGTTCAGAAAGATACTAAGAAGAAAAAGAAGAAATTTTCTCTTGCACAGCTTAGAGAGTTAGAGATTGCAGAGGATTTAGAGCTTGCTAGAAAGCAACAAGCTGAATATGATGCTGAGTATTTGGAAGAATTCAGTAGGCCAATTACAAAGAAGCCAATGACCAAAGCTCAGGAAAGAAACTGGATGATACAGTTCTTAAGAAAGAAGGGATACAAGAATTTACATTTGAAAAGGTATCCAGAAGTGAAAGCTCTGTGGGATAAAGTACAAGAAGATATCAGAAAAGAAGTAGAAAACTTTGTGCCCATGGAAGTTGATAGAAAGAAGAAATTAGAAGATATAAGAAAGGAACAAGCTGAGCAAAAGAGATTGAAAAGAAAGAAATTAGCTGAAGATGATCAACTGTCAAAAAGGCTGAAGTTAGTTCATGAAGATACAGTTGATGAACTTAGAAATTATTTCAGAGTTGTTGATTTTGAGAACAAGAAGATTGAAGATTCTGGAAAGAAGTCCAAGATAATCTCATTTTCTTTGGTTGAATCAAAAGAAGGAAATTATTTTATGATCCACAGAGAAGATGAAAGCTTCACAACATTCAATATGTTATGGGATGTGTTGCACTGTATTACAAGGGCAGATCTATATGACTTATATGTGCAAGTGCAGACATACTATGCAGAGATTGAAGCTTCAGGAGTGGGATTAATTTTGCTTGGAGACTTAATTACCATCTGGGAAACTGAAGAAACAAGTGTTGATCCACTGTGGAATGATCAAGAGAATTGGGAAATAACAAGATGGAGATTCTTTGAGTCATCAGGAGTTCATACACTAGAAATGGAAGATGGTACCATGATTCATATGTTGGCTGAGAGGAGATATCAATTGATTAGAGAAATTATGCTCAGAATGCTGGATCATGGAATGGAACTTGAAGATGAGTCTGAAGTAGCTTTGGATGTTATCAAGCTATTTATCAGATGGGTCAAGTCTGAAGAGTAATATTGCATAATACTGGTATAATTTGTTTTGTAAAATAAAGTATTTTTCAAAGTACTGCAAAAACAAACAGCACTTTAACAAAGTACTGCTTGCTGATATAAACCAGTATAAGTCCTTTAAAATAAAAATAAAATGTTTTGATGTTTAAAAGAAAAGGAAAAAGGATTTGAAAAGAAACACATGGTGTTAGTATTTATACTGCACAACAAATGGTAATCAACTCACCATGTTTAACAGACAAGAAAAAGTTTGACTCATCATGAGGGTACGGCTCTGATGTGATAATCAAATCCGTTGATGGTTGATAGTTTACCAAAAACTATATGGTTATCAACTCACCATACTCCAAGTGATTAAGAGTTGGCTAGTCCAAAGCAAACGGCTATTGGTAAAGACTAATCAAATCCATTGATAGCTGATGATTTGCTAAAAATCATAATTTTCAATGATTCACCTCTCACAGTAGTTAACATACCTGGAAGTGATGAGAATAGTATGAAACTTTTAAGATTTGATGATCTTTGTACCAAAATGTTGCTGAGTTGCTGAGAAGATACCATGAAAGACAAGATGCTGATGAAGAGTACTTTGACACATGACAGATATAAGACAAAGAAATAAAGAAACAATTTTCCTGAATGATTAAATATTTGAAGATTAAAGATAACAAAGAAACTTGAAATCAAGCAAGTGGAGTTCAAGTTAGGGGAGGATTGTTGGGATATGAAATATCAAAGTACTTCTGGATGTCAAAGTACTGTTGCATGAAAGTACTGCTGAAGGAAAAAGTCAAAGTACTGCTGTTAATGAAGAATGTTTAAAAGTACTTCGAAGGAAACAAGGACTAATGTGCAATAATAGATATGGATTAATGTGTAATATTAAACGAATATTCTAGAATTAGTTAGGGATAATGACTTGTCGTTCAAGGATTATATGTTGTAAACCGACTTAAGGTTATCTATATAAAGAGCCTTAAGAGGTATTAGTTAAAAACAAGTCTTAGAGAAGTTCTCATAAGTTTTAGAAGTCGATCATAGTTGATAAATAGTTAGGGATTGTTAGTGAATCTGTGTAACAAAGCAGGTTCAAAGTTTGGTTAATATAAAAGTTCTTCTTAAGCTTTGTGTTAGTAGATTCCGCATACTTTACAAGGTAAAACAGTGTTTCAATATTAATAGTGTTGAGTTTACTCAATATTGTTTAACCCTTACAAGCTACAAAAGTAGTCTGATCAGAGTATATCGATCCAACACACATTTTAAATAAGATGGAGAAATTTAATAAGAGATGCAACTATTTTTGCAATTTCATCTAAAATGTGTAGTGGCGGTTTCTTCTCATCCTTTTTATTTAACCTTAATTTTGATGGAGTAATCCAATTTCAATGGATAATTTATCTATGTTGTTAGTACAACTAATGTTCATCAAATAAGTTTATGTTGTTATGTGTTTTTTAATGGATGAACATTAGTAATTTTTTGTTTTAGTCCGATATAGGTATGTTCATCATTATTTAACTTTTTTTGCTGTGTTCACCATACATGATTATAAATCTCATATAAGACTCTTAATTATTATTTGATAGCGTTTAATATTTTGTGTACAAATCATGATTATGTACATATTCTATCTAAGAATGCTGGTTGTAAGACTTGGGTTCCTGATGTTCCTGTTGATGAAAAGCCGGCTGTTAGTTTGATGTATCTTCTCTTCAACAGGCTTATGAGTTTTACAAAGCCTATGCGAAGAAAGTTGGTTTTGAAGTTCATTTAGGTCAATGATGCGTGGGAATTGCACCAGGCTTTACCTCTAGAGGGATCTCGAGAAGCTTACAACCACCACCAGGCAGTGTACCTGATCGTTGTAGTATAGTATAGTGACAAGTACCGGGGGATTGATCGTTCAACTCAGAAATAGTGTCGCTAGGATTAGAAAGCCTAAAAACTAGGTCTAGAGGTGAGGGATGATTCGTTTAGAATTTTTATATTTTTATAAAAGCAAGTAAAATCTCAGTTTTAGAGGAGTGGGCGGAATTAGTTGCTAGTCCCTAGATATCTTTTACAGGTTAATTATGTTTACTTAGATTTTACTACTCCCTAGATATCTTTTACAGGTTAATTACTCGTTACAGTTGCGTGGATGACGGGTTATATTCCTTAATACCAATCATGGGGTGGCGTACTTACTTCCCCAATTCTATAAGCTCCTACTTCACTCCTATGTCGAGCCGGTGATGTGCGTTTTATTATGCAAGTTTTAAATTTATAAGGGTGAATTACCAAATCTAGAAACAACACATACGAGCAAGTGTACTCGTCCGTTATAGCAAGATATGATGGTAAGTCGAGATCGTTCGCAGGGATTTGTGAGTGAATCAAAATATAAGTCTAAAAGTAAATCTCTAATGTACGCAAATAAGATAATAAGCAAATTCAATAATTTAAAAACTACACTTGTTTAGACTAGTTTTCTACTTAATGACACACATCATTGTGATAACTTTTGATAACATGTTGGTTGTGATGATTAGATAGTGGTCTA
The DNA here is from genome assembly GCA_030686995.1 of Artemisia argyi. Taxonomy (NCBI): domain Eukaryota; kingdom Viridiplantae; phylum Streptophyta; class Magnoliopsida; order Asterales; family Asteraceae; genus Artemisia; species Artemisia argyi. The sequence goes on along the minus strand of CM060683.1, from coordinate 138,971,547 downwards.
ATCTATTGTTTCTACAAGTTAAACCTTCGTCAAGATTTTAGTTCATAAAAACAAGCTTTAGGTGTAAACCAATCAATTCAATATCCATCCAAGGTTCATACGGTATGGTGAATATCTTAAATACAAGAACAAACTCTTATTACAAATCAAATACTCTTAGGAAATGGTCATTACAAAAGGTAATCCATTCATAGACAAAAAGGTTACAATTGTTTATAAACATCTAAACTTTCGTCCAACTAAAGGTTTACAAACAATCCGATTTGATGTTATAAAAGCATTCTCATTACAATCATACTTCTTATTTCTTTGTTTAGTCAAGAATAATTATGGTGAAAAATAATCATTCATAGACAAATGATTATAACTAGTTGAATAATAACAAATCTTTCGACCCTTGAAACTATTATCAATTAGTTAACCTTGGCTCAACAAATGTCACGATGAAACTTAAGGTACAATTGGTTCTTAGGATTGACTTGAAATTGAATTAAAACATGTTATCACAATCATAACTATCACTAAGCATAAAACATCATCAAAACATGTGTAAAAAGATTACTAGCCACTCATAGCATACATGTAAATAAACTCAGAATATTTAACATTAGAATCCATGGTTTTAAGTCTTACGATGCTTTGGAATTGATAACAAATGACCAGGTATTGATAACCTAAGTATTGGTGATGATTTCTTGAGATTTTTGGCCTCCAAATGTTGCTTCCTTGGTCCTCCAAAGTTCCTGGTTCTTTCTGCACGAATTTTCCTTCTTTGAGAGCTAGATGATGATAATAATTGAGAGTAGTAATGAGAGTAATTGATCTCTTGAATTTTGTCCTCAATTGTGTACTCTTGGGGTCCTTTTAGGCTTGTCAAATACTCCTAGTAATGAATAAGGACTTAAATACTGGAGCTTGGACAACAAGACACTAAGAAGGGCCTAGAACCATGGGACAAAAGACCAAGATTCGTGCACAAAAAGTTGGTATAAACAGGCAGTATGACCATCCGATCGGTTGCGGGTTGATACCGATCGGATGGATATGGTAATTGTGGCTATCCGATCGGTTATACTCCAACCGATCGGATGGTAAGTTCTGGTTGCTTTGGACTTTGACTTTTCCTTGTGTAGTTCTTTATGCACTATCCAATACTTGATTAACTCTGAACTTGGAACTTTGAGATGACAAAACTTAGGTTCTCCTTATGAAATGCTTCACAGATTGGACTTTTGAACTTGGGAATCTTCGTGTAATCGCATATACTTCATTTTCTTCACTTTTTCTCTATTTTTCCTACATTTGGCTACATATGCTACAAAAACATACTTTGATACGATTTAGTGGCAAAATCATATAAAATAACCAAATAACATACACAAAAACACTAATAACACTTATAAAAACATGTTAAATTTTAGCGTTATCAAATCCCCCACACTTAAACTTTGCTTGTCCTCAAGCAAATCTAGAAGAAAACTAAATATCCACATGGTAACCAAGAATTATTAAAAAAATGTGATGCAAATCCACCAAGTACAAGTACAAGATAAGATTAATCATTTTTAAGCTTTAGTGGTGAAAAACCGAGATGTTTGACAATACCCAATGATTTTCTTGCTTGATTAACATTTCTAAAGCACCTCACGAAAGAAGAATAAGATATAATTCACTCATAACACTCATATATTTAGGTAGTGGAGTATATAAGAGAAATCACACTCATTGCTCATTCATGATCTAATTATTACTATAGGCTTGTACAAGAAACAAAACTACACCGCAATGGCGTAAGCACCAAGTCTACATATCAAAGAGGTCTTTTATTCGGGTTGTAATGTTTAGGCTTCGGGTTGTACCAGGCTTATGTTCAAACATCTCATACAAAAACATAATAGATTGCTGGCGCGAATTCTTGATTACTCAAAAACCGGATGGTCACTACAATATTCTTGCACTTGATATTCTCACAAAGCCATTACTATATCCGGATAGATAAAGTAATTTGGTAAGGATAGGGATAAGGCATGGGAATATTTATAAAATTGGTTTTAAAAAAAAATAAAGTCAAGTCTAGGTCCATTGTTGCTAGTCACCGAACAAACCACGAACCCAAAAATGATTATAGTTACAATCTTCTCTTCTTCAAATATCGATACATTGATTTGCCATAACAATATTCTTCATACTTAGCACATTGACTAACAACATATCACATAACTTTCATTCTTCATCTCCATACATAATATAGCACATTTGCTATAATTGTCACCTTATAGTTGCGATGACTTTTTTTTTTCATTTTTTTTCATTTTTTTTAAACTCGGATCTCCCCCACACTTCGCATAAGCATCACCACAAAAATACAAATAAGAAGCTGCAGTCTCTGTCTTTGTCGGAATGGCACACACATGATTGCTGAAGTGTGGCTAACTAATAATCATCAAAAACAATCCAACATACCAAGCAACTAGCAACCCACCATTTAGACTTTGACAAGGGTTTAGGCTAAGGTTTAAAGTGTAAAATATTTTTGTATTTTTCTGGATGTAACAAAAATGAAATGGATGGCTCGGAGGGTGTAACTAGGGGTATCTAGCGTTAAATATGAACGCTAACAAAAAGGTTAAAAATTGGAAATTAACTAATCAATGTGACTAGCTAAAAATCAATAATGAAGGCTATTTGGTTAAAATCCTAAGGTTGCCTCTTATCACGTATGTATACTTATATTATAAAAATGTAATCTGACAACGGTCTCGTAATGATTTACAAGTACAAGTTCTAGAATAAATAAAATCACCGGCACACTCATAGTAAAAGGTTCAAGCATATAAGATGTATGCTAGATATGAACAGGCTAAAATCCTCACTATTTAGTGGAAAAGGTTATAATTTGTGCTAGCAAATGTTATCGATCCAAAAGTGGATTGCAATATTAATCGGGACACATCTCAATTCTTTCAAAATTACTGATTTTTCCAGTGGATAGATCCAGTTATTCTAATAAATTACTCCTAAAAGTGTGAAAACAACTAGATTATAAGGACAGACAAAATTTAAAAATTAAATCGATATTAGACTTAATTTCTTATTTACCTGCTCACCCCCCCCCCCCCCCCCCACACTTAAGTTAAGCATTGTCCTCAATGTGAAACGAACTTAAAAGTATGAAAGTAGGGAAAATGAGAAAATAAACCATGATATCCGGTTTTATCTTCCTATCAAATCTTCTGTTTCTTGCAATCAACACATGCATTATTAAAAACAAAAACAAACAAACAAAAAACATTGCAGTTTTATTCAAATTAGTGGCACACCCCCACACTTAAGTTTGACCAAGTGGTAAAACTTTGGGGTGTAGACACTGAAAAATAAAATAAATCAAAAATAAACATACGGGTTGCCTCCCGAGAAGCGCTTGTTTTATTAACGAGTCCTCAGCCAGACTCAAACTTCGAATAGATTATGTAGTTGTAGTGTTACTTTTCCTTTTAGGGATGTACACCACATTTGTAACACTTTCTCATGCTCTAGGAAGAGCGTCATAGATAAAACCATTATTGTGTGCCCAAGGGACCATTCCTTTGTGTGGAGCCATGAATGTGATAGCTTCATATTCAAATTCGGATGGAATTTCTTCATTAGAAATTACGTTTAATTGCTCTTTATCATAATAGAGTTTAATTCGGTGCCCATTTACAATGAAACTTCCACCATGTTTGTCATAAAGTTCAACATATCCTGATGGAAATCCACGTTTCACTACATATGGTCCAAACCATTTTGGCTTGAGTTTCGGAGATTTAAACTTGTATTTAACTTTATCTCCAGCTTTGAATTGTTTTCGAATTCTCAGCTTTCTATCGTGGTATGCTTTGGTTCTTGCTTTGTATAGCTTGGAGTTCTCATAAGATTGAAGTCTTAACTCATCGAGTTCATGCAATTGCAAAAATCTCTTTTCTCCAGCTATTTTTTGATCAGGATTACAGCTTCTTAGCGCCCAGTAAGCACGGTGCTCAAGTTTGAACGGTAGATAACATGTTTTCCCATACAAGAGTCTGTATGGTGTTGTACCAATTGGTGTCTTATATGCCGTACGAAATACCCATAGAGCGTCGTCTAATTTCCTTGACCAAACGGAAGGATTTTCCTTAACCATTTTTTCAAGTATTCTTTTTATAGCTCTATTGGTATTTTCGATTTGACCACTAGTTTGTGGATGATAAGCTGTAGCATGATGAGGCGAAAAATGAACCACTTTTAGGGGGACATTTAATTCCGGAATTGAATTTATTTGATCAAATATTACCCTAAATCGTTCCTTTTGTGATTTTAGGTACTTTGGGAGTGAATTCTGGAAAAGAAGGCATTTTGGACGTTTTTGGAGCATAAAAGTGAAGAAAACGGCAAAGTCTTAATTTTCCTTGCTGGGAACAGTACCTGACGGCGTCAAGAGGCTTTTCATGACGGCGTCAAGAGTAAAAGTGGTGACGGCCCAGAAGAAACGTGAAGGCATCACCCAAGGCCGTCACGTGTTAACTTGTCAAAACTTGCGTGCGGAGTAGCTGATATTGTTTTGGTCATAACTTTTGCATACGAACTCGGATTTAGGTGATTCAAAAGCCCACGCGAAGAGGACGAAGAGATCTACAATTTGGTGAAACAATGCTCGTGATGGAGTCAAGAGTAACGGGCTGACGCCGTCAAGATGGGCCGACAGAAAACATGCCTATAAATATAACATCATAACTTCACTTTTTGTAAGCCCTAAACCCTAAGGTCGATTCCTGGGTTTAGGTGGGTGTTTTTCCAGCAACTTAGAGGGTTTCAATCACTCCATAAACATCATGTATTGGTTTGATGATTCTATCTTAATTATGTTTTCCATTATCATTGTTGTTTGCTCTTCTTTGATGATGATTTGCTAATTCACCTTGTGTCTACTTATGATTATGTGAAACTTGTATATAATTGATTAGATCTCATTGATTTCTTGTTGATGTTGTGTCTATCTCCATCAATGAGGGGCTTGTTGATGTGTGTGTCTATCTCCATCAATTAAGGCGTAACAACTTCAATAGATCTAGTTGGTTTAGTTTATAATTCTTGTTTCCTATTGATTCTTGTTTTGATTGAATGAATTCGATGTTAGGCTTAAGAAAACTGGCAGATCTCCATTGTGTAACTTGCTTGAACGTCTTAAGAAACATGAGCCGATGTGTACTAGGTTTTTATGGTTGTATTTAATGCATGAGCGAATTCTAGTGATCCCATGTTAGGAGCTTCTTAGCCGGCTCGACATAGGAGTGAAGTAGGAGCTTATAGGATTGGGGAAGTAAGTACGCCACCCCATGAATGGTATTAAGGAATACAACCCGTCAATTAAAACAAGGTGTATAATTCAATAGGTAGAATTGGATAGCTAGCAAGGAGTAACATATCATGGGTAGACATGCTTCACTTATCTTGTAGAACCTTAGTTAGTTTTCTTGCATATTAGTTTAATTAGTAGCTTTTGGGTTAGTTGAATAGAAACTAATTCCGCCCATCCTTCCAATACCCGAGATTTTTAATTGCTTTTCATAAAATATAAAAATACAAAAAAGAATCATCCTTCACCTTTAGACCTAGTTAGATCAATTTCAATCCTAACGACACTATTCCTGAGTTGAACGATCAATCCCCCGGTACTTGTCACTATACTATACTACAACGATCAGGTACACTGCCTGGTGGGGGTTGTAAGCTTCTCGAGATCCCTCGAGAGGTAAAGCCTGGTGCAATCCCTACGCATCAAGTTTTTGGCGCCGCAGCCCAGGGAATTGTTATTGTTTAGGTTGAATTTGATTTTTATTAGGTCTACTCATTGGATTCCTATCAAGTGAGATTTTTTCTTTTTACTTTGTAGCTTTCTCGTAGTCTATCTTTTCTTTGTGATTTTGTATGTAATTTGCTTCAAATGGACACTTCACTTAGACTTCTAAGATTGCAATATATGGTTGAGTGGCTAGAACACCAAGAAGTGCAAAACACCTCATTTAGAGACACCTATGAATCATATGAGTCTTCACCTAGGATAGATTCTTATGAACAACCTCCATGTTTAGGATCTCGTTTTAGTGAGGCTAATAGAAAAAGTGACCTAGTTTGCCAAGGAATTATGGATAGAGCCGTATCAATAAACCATAAGTTGGATGAAGCACTAGGTTTGTTATTATGACTACCTAAGGATATAGGTGATCGTGACACGTGGAATGATGAGGCGAATAACATAAGCCCACAAAATACTCAACCATCATTTGAGGCACACACACCGCCCGTGACTTACCCGGAAGAAGTAGAAGAAACTTTAGGAATCCCGATGGAGGTAGAACCCTTGGACCAGGCACCACTAGAGGATATAGGTTTGAATACTTGTAGTTATAACCTTACTCCTAGTTCTAGGGAATTTCCTAATGTTGATGAACCAGAACCTCAACCTTTACACAACTTCCCATCCTTAGATATATTTCTAGGAGACAAAAGAGGAACCGACCCACCCATCAACCAATATTATCCGGGTAGTTTTAGGATGAAGGAAGCCATTCACTCACCCCCTTCACCTCACGTGGCATATTCACACCCTAAGGGTGTGTATCGCTACTTTCACCCACATTTGATCCTAAGTGTAGGGAAAACCTCCCCTATTTCCGTTAAATAAGGGTAGAGTCAGGCTCGTGACTCGAACAAAAACAAGCGCTTCTTGGGAGGCAACCCATGTTTTGTGTGTTTTTATTTGTTTGTTTGTTTGATTTTATTTGTTTCCGTATGCATGTTTTATTTTTATTGTTTGTGGCTCATGTTTCAAAGTAAATTGTGAAAATGCTTTATTTTATTTTTAACTTCGTCTTAATTGCATATAAAGGTATTTTGCAAAAGATAAGTGTAAGGGAGATCCAAATTTGTTTATAAGAACGAAATTGAGCATGAACCACAACAATATTAAATGGACATGTGTATTAGTACTTGTTAGAGTCAAATGCTTGTATCGAGTCATAATGATGTTTTGCAGGATTTTCCAGGAAGTAGGACATAAGTTTTTTTAGAAATTTTCTGGAAACTTAACGTAAAGATTTCTACAGGTCACTTCTGACGGCGTCATGTGTTTACTCTTGATGGCGTCATGTGTAAAATTCTGGAAATTTTGCTAGTTTTGTTTATACCGGAGTCTTAATGTTTTTGTTAATTCTTTAATTTTATAAACTCCAGGAAATCTGCAAACATTCATTCCACAAGCATTATATCTTTAATTGTTTTGTTTCTATTCCTAAGTCTGGAATTACATCTAGTTGTGAGTTTTCTTTGTTCGGATTGATGCTTTGGGTTTTCGTGTTTGTTTTCTCAGGTTTAACAGGTTATGTATGACAAGAAGATGATTTATACTCTGGAAGGGAAGCTTTGATTGTTCATTTTTTTGGAGGAAGATCTAACCTGGCCACCTTATTATCCATACCGAGCGAATCAGGGGAGTATTTGATTTCATTTGGTTTACTTATTTCACTTTTACATTCTTTACTTGAACATTGGGGACAATGTTCATCTTAAGTGTAAGGGGAGGGTAAAATGATGATACCTTACAAATACACTTTCACTTGAGTTTGTTTGTTTAATAGTAGATGTGTAATAAAACTATGAGAAATACTTGTTAGTGTAATTTTAGCACCAAATTTAATTTTTTTTACAACATTTAGGAGTGAAACTTTAGCCATAGCAAGCGTCTCATGGATAGGAAATTGTATGACTAGCAAATAACCGTATCATTCAGAAAAATTTTCCACCCAAATATGTGAGGTTCGCCTTTAGATTTGATAGGAAAATGTTAAGACCAAGAAACACCTTCCGGAGGTCGAGGTTGATCAAAATAAGCCATTATTCTAGAGAGAGAAAGTAGAGAGAAGGTGAGATGAAACAAAGATATTTTCTTATGATAAATTATGTTGCAAACCCACACCCCTCAAGTGAAGCCTTGAGGGGTATTTATAGGCCTTACAAAAGACAACTTTTACAATATTACATTAGTAGTCCCTGCACTTAATGCATTCTAGTTGTCAACTCCAATTCACGTAAATATCGCTCAACTTTAATTCTAACAATCTCCCTCCAGCTGGAGATATACGTGAATTGGTTACAATGATTCCTAACAAGTAAAATAAACAATCAAAGTAAGCGCAGCAATGCTGAGGAAGACTTCATAGCTCTTTTCTTCATAAATATCCCCAGCAATCTTTCTTTACTTGTAGACGAATCACTTGCTTAATCTAATTGGGTTATTACTTCCTCCCAATTAGTAAGCCATTTTCTTTTACATGCTCCCTCCCAAATAGACAACCCGTTTGATATAACCTTGATGCTTGTTGAAGAAGTATCTTTGAATTCTGCCCAGATAATCTTCAGTCTCATGCACAACGGAAAATGAATCTTAGACTGATAATATGTAACTTCTTCACAGGTTTGTTTGGGGAGCATCATATTGTCATCTTCAACTCACTTAGAATGCTTCAAGTTCCTCAATAAAAGCCCCGATGTACAAATTTCTCCCTCCTGGATGATGACGATCTCTCAGAATCATCATAAATATGTGTACATAAACATATCAACTTGAAGCAACATACAAATCAATACCCCATGAGTGAAATGGCAATAACTATTCTCTCTACAATTCATCTCATATCAACCTCTCTTCCATTGGCTAATAGTAAGTGACCACGTGTGGAGACAACCCGATATGACAAACTTGAGTGTGAAGTAAAATTCCCCAGACTTGTGACTTATGCTTGTACTATCCTGATTAAGAACCTATATGAGCACAACAACGTAACTCCTTACAATATAGGTAGTGGCATACCCCCAACCATCCATCCTTTATTGTATATCCGTCTCTTGAACATCCACAACCATTTGTGACACTGAGCACTACAACGTAACTCCTTAAAGTGATAGCAATTGTGAGCATTAAGAACCAACTTATGTGTTTATAGATCTCACACATTAACTAGATGTCCAAGTCTTAATCACTATCCCATGAATGTTCAAACAAGGATCTTCAAAAGTCTTCATCCAACCAACCCCTAGACCTTGAGATACTAAGTACGCGCACCCGTGAAACGTCACTTCAAACTCAAATAAGTAATAAACAAATTATCCCCGTAGTCACCTTTTGATAACATTCAAAAATTTAGCCATTGATCTTTGGTGAATCTTGATCAGGATCGTTTAAGCAATTCATGGTGTGTTTTTGGTGTTTGATATATTGGTATTTAGATAATAAAATGAATCATGTTCTATAAAATGTTTACCAATAATATCATATGTGTTTTTGGTGAAGGTAAGGGTTTAGGGTATATAGACATTAGGTTATTGATGAGGTTAGGGTTTTGTTTATGTAATAATCTTTTGATATTTCCGTACTCAAAATCCCATCTCGTTACTCGATATCCTAAGTCAATTTCGGCAGAGTTTCGTTTAGATTAGTCCAAAAGAAATCCTTACTCGATAAACGATAAGGTTGGACCAGCCTAACTCGGCAAAATTCAATACCAAACTCGGCAAAATTAGAAGAAAAAAAACTTAACTCGGCAGGATTTTCTAACTCGGCAAGTTTTATAACTCGGCAAGTTTTCCTAACTCGGCAAGTTTTCCTAACTCGGCAACTTACCTAACTCGGCAACTTACCTAACTCGGCAAGTTTTGCTAACTCGGCAACTTACCTAACTCGGCAACTTACCTAACTCGGCAAGATCCTAACTCTGCAAGATCCTAACTCGGCAAGATCAGCCTAACTCGGCAAGATCCTAACTCGGCAAGATCAGCCTAACTCGGCAAGATCAGCCTAACTCGGTAAGATCAGCCTAACTCGGCAAGATCGCTAAAAAACGTAATTTTACCGAGAAAAACACCCAAAAAACACGATTTTTCACCACAAAACACCACGATTCGCCCCCGGTTAGCTCTGATGCCAATTGTTAAGACCAAAAAACACCTTCCGGAGGTCGAGGTTGATCAAAATAAGCCATTATTCTAGAGAGAGAAAGTAGAGAGAAGGTGAGATGAAACAAAGATATTTTCTTATGATAAATTATGTTGCAAACCCACACCCCTCAAGTGAAGCCTTGAGGGGTATTTATAGGCCTTACAAAAGACAACTTTTACAATATTACATTAGTAGTCCCTGCACTTAATGCATTCTAGTTGTCAACTCCAATTCACGTAAATATCGCTCAGCTTTAATTCTAACAGAAAAGCATTTACTATTAGTGCTTATAAGTGTACCGGTAGCATTTAGATTCTAGAACTTGCGTTAGTGATGCATCCCGAGACCGCTAGTGAGACTACATTTGTGTAGTAGGATTTACTACATGATAAGAGGCATTAGGATCACCCTTGTGTTAAACCTGTATCATAATTACTTGACCATTTAAGTCATATTACTTGGCTAGTTAAGTCAACTAATTTTCCCACACCCTTAGTGTTGTACTCATTTTTAGTACACGAAACCCCTAGTACACCCCTCCGAGCCTATCTTTTCGTTTCTAACTTTAAGCATTTTACTTAAAGGAAGAATTTGTTACACCCCACTTAAATGTACACCCAAATCGCCTTAGCCTTCCGTGTATGCACTCATTTTTAGTGCATTATTGTTATTTGTTAAACCCTAAGTTAATTATCTAATTGATTACATGGTTGCTAAGTCGAGTCATATCCTTGTACATATTGTTTTGGGACGATTGGGACTCATGGGTAAAGTACTTATTTTATGGAGTAATGGGGAAGAACATCATATTATTACCCCCATATGTACGTTAATCTTAAAAGTACTCCAAGTGTTTTGATTTTCTTAATTCGAGTCATTAGATTAGTTTATTGTAAAGTATGTAAAAATTCAAGTGTAAGGGGAATTTTCATTCCCTATGATGTATGCAAAAAAAAAAAAAAAAAAATCGAAAAAATCAAGAAAAAGAAAAGAAAAAAATAGAAAAAGAGAAAAACATATGGACTACCATCCCGTTTCATTCTATGTTCATTTTATGTTTTTGTTATTTTTCATTTATTAGCTTAAGTCGAGTCTAGTCTTGGCTTAGCAACACCATATTGTACATGTAATTAACCAAGATTGTTAACTCGCCACCAGTAAAGACTGCCTATATCCAACAAAACCATGTATTTCATATCCCTACACCTAACGTTACAACCATTTAAAAGACCTCTTTGATAGTTTATCCTAGGTGCTTACGCCATGTGGTGGAGGTTTGATCCTTTCCCAAGCCTATGGTAATCTATTTTGCTATGACAGGTAGTGAGAGATATCTCCCGTTTCCATATTGTAATTTATACTTTATTACACCCGAGAGATGTGAGTATCTAAACACTATTTGCGAGGTGCTAGTATATGACCTCCGTGCTTGTCTTTGGTCTTTAGTGGAACGATTATTTGTTGTAATTACTTTTATATTAGTGTTAAATGACCCCTAACTTGTATTTTGACTAGAATAAAAGCGCATTTGCTTGAGGACAAGCAAATCTCAAGTGTAAGGGTATATGATGAGGCGAAAAATGGACCACTTTTAGGGGGTCATTTAAGCCCAAAATTGAATTTATTTGATCAAATATTACTCTAAATCGTTCCTTTTGTGATTTTAGGTACTTTGGGAGTGAATTCTGGAAAAGAAGACATTTTGGACGTTTTTCGAGCATAAAAGTGAAGAAAACGGCAAAGTCTTAATTTTCCTTGCTAGGAACAGTACCAGACGGCGTCAAGAGGCTTTTCATGACGGCGTCAAGTGTAAAAGTGGTGACGGCCCAGAAGAAACGTGAAGGCGTCACCCAAGGCCGTCACGTGTTAACTTGTCAAAACTTGCGCGCAGAGTAGCTGATATTGTTTTGGTCATAACTTTTGCATACGAACTCGGATTTAGGTGATTCAAAAGCCCACGTGAAGAGGATGAAGAGATCTACAATTTAGTGAAACAATGCTTGTGACGGCATCAAGAGTAATGGGCTGACGCCGTCAAGATGGGCCGACAGAAAACATGCCTATAAATATAATATCATAACTTCACTTTTTGTAAGCCCTAAACCCTAAGGTCGATTCCTGGGTTTAGGTGCTTGTTTTTCCAGCAACTTAGAGGGTTTCAATCACTCCATAAACATCATGTATTGGTTTGATGATTCTATCTTAATTATGTTTTCCATTATCATTGTTGTTTGCTCTTCTTTGATGATGATTTGCTAATTCACCTTGTGTCTACTTATGATTATATGAAACTTGTATATAATTGATTAGATCTCATTGATTTCTTGTTGATGTTGTGTCTATCTCCATCAATGAGGGGCTTGTTGATGTGTGTGTCTATCTCCATCAATTAAGGCGTGACAACTTCAATAGATCTTGTTGGTTTAGTTTATAATTCTTGTTTCCTATTGATTCTTGTTTTGATTGAATGAATTCAATGTTAGGCTTAAGAAAACTGGCAGATCTCCATTGTGTAACTTGCTTGAACGTCTTAAGAAACATGAGCCGATGTGTACTAGGTTTTTATGGTTGTATTTAATGCATGAGCGAATTCTACTGATCCCATGTTAGGAGCTTCTTAGCCGGCTCGACATAGGAGTGAAGTAGGAGCTTATAGGATTGGGGAAGTAAGTACGCCACCCCATGAATGGTATTAAGGAATACAACCCGTCAATTAAAACAAGGTGTATAATTCAATAGGTAGAATTGGATAGCTAGCAAGGAGTAACATATCATGGGTAGACATGCTTCACTTATCTTGTAGAACCTTAGTTAGTTTTCTTGCATATTAGTTTAATTAGTAGCTTTTGGGTTAGTTGAATAGCAACTAATTCCGCCCCTCCTTCCAATACCCGAGATTTTTACTTGCTTTTCATAAAATATAAAAATACAAAAAAGAATCATCCTTCACCTTTAGACCTAGTTAGATCAATTTCAATCCTAACGACACTATTCCTGAGTTGAACGATCAATCCCCCAGTACTTGTCACTATACTATACTACAACGATCAGGTACACTGCCTGGTATTGGTTGTAAGCTTCTCGAGAGGTAAAGCCTGGTGCAATCCCTACGCATCATAGCAAAACGATGATGAACTCCATATCGTTTCATTACTTTCTCCATTTGTTTATTACAGAAATCGGATCCTCTATCACTTATTAAAGCTTTAGGAATTCCGTAGCGAGCAAGAAGCTTTTTGAGAAAGTTGACAACAACTCGTGCATCGTTAGTAGGAAGACCTTCAGCCCATTTGGAAACATAATCGATTGCAACGAGGATATATTCGTATTTGTGTGATTTAGGGAAGGGTCCCATAAAATCAATTCCCTAAATGTCGAATATTTCGCAGACTTGAATGCTCTTCTGAGGCATTTCGTCTCTTCGAGAAAGGTTACCAGATTTTTGGCACGCATCGCAGTTTCGAACAAGAGTATATGCTTCTTTGAAAATTGTAGGCCAATAGAATCCAGCATCAAAAACTTTTCTAGCTGTAGTGGAAGGACCATATTGTCCCCCAGTTGGGCCATGATGATATTCATCAAGAATTTTTCTTGTTTCGGTACCCGAAACACATCTTCGTATCATTCCATCCTTGCACATTTTAAAAAGGTAAGGTTTCTCCTAATAATAGTGTTTTAGTTCTGAAAAGAACTTATTACGTTGGTAGTGACTCATCCCTTTTTTAAGAATATCTCCTGCAAGATAATTTGCGTAATCTGCAAACCATGGTACTTCCTCATCATCATCTTTATCTATTGTCATGAGAGTTTCTTCTGGAAAATAATCATTAATTTCATTTTCTTTTAATTCTTCCAAATTCGGATTCTCGAGACGTGACAAATGATCAGCTGCAAGATTTTCTGCTCCTTTCTTGTCTTTTATTTCGATATCGAATTCTTGCAATAGTAAAATCCATCTGATAAGACGCGGTTTTGCATCTTGTTTGGTAAACAGATATTTGAGTGCGGAATGATCTGTAAAAACTATCGTTTTTGAAAGCACGAGATAAGATCTGAATTTGTAGAATGCAAAAACTACGGCTAATAATTCCTTTTCTGTAACCGTATAGTTTTGTTGAGTGCTTTACTAGCAAAGTATATAGGATGAAAATGTTTTCCTTCACGTTGTCCTAAAACAGCTCCAACAGCGAAATCGCTTGCATCACACATGAGTTCAAATTGTAGTGACCAATTAGGTGCAACCATAATTGGGGCACTAGTCAATTGACTTTTTAACGTTTCGAAAGCTTTAATGCATTCAGCATTAAAATCAAATACAAAATCCTTTTCTAAAAGTTTAGTCATAGGACGTGATATTTTTGAAAAATCTTTGATAAATCGGCAGTAAAATCCGGCATGTCCTAGAAAACTTCTAACGGCTTTAACGTTAGTTGGTGGTGGTAATTTGGTGATAACATCTATTTTAGCTTTGTCTACTTCCATTCCTGAACTTGATATCTTGTGTCCTAACACAATTCCTTCAGTTACCATGAAATGACATTTTTCCCAATTAAGAACTAGATGTGCAGCTTCACATCTCTCAAGCATTTTATCGAGATTGGAAAGACAAGTTTCAAAAGAATCACCAAAAACTGAAAAGTCATCCATGAAAATTTCCATAGATGTCTCAAGCATGTCTTGAAATATTGCGATCATACACCTTTGAAAAGTTGCAGGTGCATTACATAGACCAAAAGGCATACACCGGTAAGCGTAGGTTCCAAAAGGACATGTAAATGTGGTTTTCTCTTGATCGGCTGGATCGATAGGGATTTGGAAATATCCCGAAAAACCATCGAGGAAGCAAAAGTATTTGTTTTCTGCTAATCTTTCGAGCATCTGATCCATGAACGGTAGAGGAAAATGATCTTTCCTGGTGGCTTTGTTAAGTTTTCTGTAATCAATACAAACTCGCCATCCAGTGACAGTTCTAGTAGGAACTAATTCATTCCTTTTGTTGGTCACTACAGTCATTCCTCCTTTCTTTGGAACACAATGAACTGGACTCACCCATGGGCTATCCTCGATAGGATAAATAATTCCTGCGTCAAGAAGCTTGATGATTTCCTTCTTAACAACTTCTTTCATATTGGGGTTGAGTCAACGTTGTCTTTCTACAATGGGTTTAGTATCTTCTTCACAATTGATTTTGTGTTTGCAAAAATCTGGACTAATTCCTGGAATATCAGAAGTTTTCCACGCAAAAGCGCGTTTATGCTTCTTAAGAACAGAAACGAGTCTTTCTTTTTGATTTGTTTCGAGCAACGACGATATGACTACTGGAAGAAGTGAATTTTCTTCTAAGTAGGCATATTCGAGATTATTGGGAAGGGGTTTGAGTTCCAAATCAACGGGTGGTTCTTCTAGAGATGATTTGATATTCATTTGATCTTTTTCGGTGATATCTTCAAATTTCTCTTCTTCCTCTTCTTCCAATTTTACTTCCATGAATTCCTCAAATTCTTTATCAGAATCTGTTTCACTGATCTTTTCTGAAGTAGTCATGAATGGTTTTGAATCGTCAAGTAATGCATCCAATTCTTCTTCAGTGACTTCATCAATTACATCGATGTTATAGCATGTGTCATCATTGGAATTTGGATATTTCATTGCTTTATCGATTAAGAATGTGATTCGGTCTTCTCCTACTCCAAGATTGAGTTCTCTGCCTTTGACTTTGATCATGGCGTCAGCAGTGTTTAAGAAAGGTCTTCCTAAGATTAAGGGTACTCGACTATCTTCCTCCATTTCTAAGATGACAAAATCCACAGGAAAAACAAATATACCAACTTGAACAAGCATATTTTCAGCAACCCCAACAGGATATTGGTATGTATGGTTGGCTAATCTTATGCTCATCTTAGTAGGTTTCAATGTTGTCGCAACTCGTAATTTCAGGTCATTTTTCAAACGTCGAAATTTCATTATTCATCACGGAAAGTTACTATTCATATATTACTATTCAACATTTACTATTCACCAATCACTATTCATCATTTTCGGAGTTAGTTTGAGATTCCGAAAAGCGTTCAAAAATTTTACTATTCATATGACACTATTCATTCCTGGAAGGAAATCACTATTCACGATTGTCGTTCATCATTTCGTAAATCTACTTTACGGGTATTCAAATTCGCGTAACCAGTTAGGTTTAGTTGCGAATTTATGCATCATCAGTAGGGACATGTCATATAGACTAGAATAGTCTACATATCATCAGTAACGTCATCAGCGCTTTAGATCATGCACGGATATGCATTATTTCCATTTACGTATGATTAATTTGTAATTAACATTACCACTCAGTTTTTGCTACTAACATATACCCGATACTTCTGTCTACGATCCTAATATATTTTTCATACTCATTATCATAATACAAATTTTATATTATTAGTTTACCCGGTGTTTTGAAACCATTTGCTATATTTTCCGGTAAACGACTATAATTACGTTGAATCACGATATTCCAACTCGACAATTATTTTAATACCCGACTCTTATCAGGAATGAAATTTCATAATTTTTACAACTTCGTCATATTTTATTTCAACACTACATGATTTATTTTTGGTTAACTCGGTACCCGGTAATACCTAAACTACACAATAACCAACTAAATCTACACAAAAGTCTTCATTTTACTTACACACTCATCCTTTTCTTACTAAAACCCACCCTCCCCACCTTGATTTATGGATCTTGTCCCATAAATATCTACATACACTTACATATTATTTTTTTCTCTCATTATTACAATATACACTTCAAGTAAACAAGCTAGAAAGCTCTCATCTTTTCCTTCTCTCTACAAAATTCAGCCAACAATAGATCAAGAAGAAGAAATGATTTTTTTTCAAGATTCAAGTGTTTATCAAGCCTTAGTATTGATCTAGTTAGGATTTTGAAATAAAAATCCCTAGGTTATTTACATATTTTCATCCAAATCACCTCAAATCTTCAACAAGTAAACTTTTTAATCTTTTCATACTTTCATTTGATGTATTTTCAAGTCATAGTAGTAGATCATGCAAATATATATGTTATATATACCACTTTATACAATAATACTCTTTAATCTTAGATCTATAATTTTTATTAGTAACTTCAAGAGATCCACCAAGATTGGTGATGTTTAGGAACCCATGACACCCTAAGAAGGTGTATGGTAAGATTACACTAGATTTGTGGTGATTGAAAGTGTTTTGGTTGAAGTTGAAACTAGTTTGGAACCCTAGAAATGATTTTTGAAACTATATATATACCTACTGTCCTTATTTTGAAAACGTGGGAAAATCAGTAGATGGTGGGTAATTTTTGACCAAAGATTTAGAAAATACTTTCAAAAATGAAGCCGTGGGCGAAAGAACGGATTAAAACGAGTTTATAACGAAGGAGATATGATTTTTGCAAGTTTAACGACGAAAACTATTTTCTGAAAATGTACTTGCTGTTGGACGGATTTCGACAGACAAAAAGAGGCGTTATACATAATCTATAGGAGCCGAACTACTGAAAATATATTAGTATATATTAATACGATTCCGGGGATATAAAGAACGTAGAAAACGAGCTTATAACGACCAAGATATACATGTTTGAAACCCGACAAAACTTGTAATAAATTGACAGCTTTTGGTAATAAAAGTTGCTAAATGTTGAAAACCATATTTTCAAGTAACGACATTGAAAGCCATATTTCTTAACCGCCGAGACCCGTATGGTCAAAAGTTAAATGACATGACTTCTAGACATTGTTGCAAGCTTTTCAAAAACGCCGAGTTTCATCACTAACACTTAACGTACGATATTTTGTGACTAGTTTTACGAAGCCATTTAGGCATATTTTCAAGTTATTAAAAGTGTCATTTTACGACAAAAACATTATATTTACCGATAAAATACCAAACGAGGATCGTGGAGTACCGTTTCAACGTATTTACATGGAAAGTGGTTATTAACTTAACGAGACGTCAAAAATGTATTTTTCGACGATAACCGTTATTTTCAAGTTTCACGAGTGGTATCGATAACATACGTATTTGCATGTGTAGCATCATTTCATTTCTTACATTAGATCATATCATTCATATTAGGTTGCGGTTAGAGATTGTGCCTCATTTCAGTGTATCCACTTTTGTCATCGTAGCTAACGCACCAGGTGAGTCATAGCCCCTACTCTTTTAATTGTTTTGTAAACTCTTTGGGGGAGAATACATGCTCGTTTTACTTAAACGCATTACTCGCTTTACATGGTTGATTATTCAAATATTTTTAGCTTTACCTAAATATATGTTTGATCCCCTGCATTTCATTGGTATGTTTGATTACCTGTATTTCTTTGGTATGTTTGATTACCTGCATTTCATGGGATTTGTCATCCTTGTTTATATGACCTCATGGTCACCAATTGTTCATATATTTCAAATGTAATATTGTGGTTTCCCCACTTGGCTGTGATGTCAAACGTAATATTGTGGTTTCCCCACTTGGCTGTGATGTCAAACGTAATATTGCTGTTTTCCCTACTCGACTGATTTATCTATCTGGCGACATTGTCAGGATTGTCAAAACTGTTTATCTGGCGACATTGTCAGATTTATTTTATATGACCTCATTGTCATCATTGTTTATCTGGCGACATTATCAGACTTGTTTATATGGCCTCATTGCCAATGATTGTTTATATAGCGGTATTGCTACACTATTCTTTGAATTCAGATACAAGTATTACTTTTGTTCACATAACTAAATCATATTTGGCAGTGGGTCGTAAACATACAGGTTACAAGTCTTTTATGACGGGACTTGGAACTGAGTGGATTTACGATGCCTTTGCTGGGAAATCTTCATTCATATGCATTACATTATTTTTCACAAGACTCTATGAACTCACCAATCTAGTATTGACACTTTAGCATGTATTTTCTGGTATTAAGCTATGGCACGCTACTGGAGGTTTTGGCAGGGCATGGCATGGTCATAAAAGACTCTGATATTCATTTGGGGACCGTTTTTAACTATTTTAAGGGCCTACTTCCGCACTACTTTTAACGATGTAAATTCAATACTTTTGGTTAAACGGTTTTATTCTAAATGATTAAAGTGAAAACCATTTTTGTACTTGTGTTGAGATACCAACTGAGTTACACCCCAGCTACTTGTATGCTTCCGCTGGACCCGATTCTAGGGGTGTGACAGATTGGCATCAGAGCTTTGGCTATAGCGAACTAAGTGTTTTTAAAACCTAGACTATAGCTACTTTCACGAAAACTTAACCCAATGACCGTCATGTGCCTGCCTGCCAAGCTGAAGCCTTATTTGTGGTTAGTTGCTGACATGGGTGATGAGATTTGTGTCTCATTATCTGGTATATTATATTCATTTATTATAGTTGATTACTATAATTGTCTTTCATATAAGCATGTTCACGTATCATATATGTCACCGCATTATGTTTTTCCTTGCATAGTTTCATCATTTGACCTCGAGTTTGGTCACCTGCCTTAGTCTTTCAGAATGTCTTGGTATTTGTGAAGGACATAGTATTAGTATAACTGAGCTGAGTATTTTAAAATTCATGGAACCTCGGTGGAATATAGACTGGTCATCTATATTCAACCCGGGATAGTGAGATATAGACTGACCACCTATGTCTGACTCAGAGATGAATTTTGCAACACTGAGAATGGTTATAATAAAATTTTGTCTGGATTGAATCCTCTACTCAATTTCCAAATGTTTCATTTTACATCGCAGTATTCTCTTTCATCACAATCTCATTATGTCGCAGTTGTCACAGTCTTTTCCCTTCTCACCATCATTATCATTTCTTTTCCCCATGAAATATATATAAGAAATTAGCTAACCCTCTATATATTCCTATGTCACTCATCCTTCACTACTCCCAATATTGATAAGTGGATATTATCAATGACCTCCCTAGGAAAGACTTTCCATACCATCTATGAGGAGGATCTCTCGGTACATTAAGACCATTCAAAACTTAACAGAAATCCTAAGATATCACAAAACCATTCGAACCACTATCACTGGCCTGATCGCCAAAATTCTACCATCTAGAAAGTATTGGCTTGACTGAATTACAAGATTAGTTTCGATGTGAATGCTCACTAAGCAACACTATAGAGATACATCCAACCACCTAACCAAGACTATAGAACCTTGAATTGAACATGTCCTCACCAATAGACTTTATTCAAACATGCTAGGCACCTATGCATTTGTGTAGACATACCTACCCGACTATTTTATCCTCTTGATATTTTCACTTTTAAATGGATTTTTTTTTCCAAACTACTGTTATACAAAACATATATCTTGTAAGAACTACTTTTCTGAGGCACTTATTTTGACAAGCAAATTCCTTTTGGTTAATCTTTTACAAAACTATTGAATGTTAAAAAAAAAATTAAACATCGATCTTTGGTAAACCGTATTATCCACCTGATGTTGAAAACAGTCCTATCTTGCATAACTATTAAATTTTGAAACATCAAGAAAAATGTTACTTAGAAAGCCTTTTGCTTAAAATTGTAAATTCATTTATTCAGGGAAGGTTTATGAACGAAACACACAATCTCAAAACAAACTTTGAAAATCAATCACTATATTACATCACTTATACATTTAGGATTTTGTGATTTGATGACATAGAGCTTAGGGAAAATCTTAGTAATGGAGACTAAACACCGTAGGTGGAGAAAGACCCAATTCATGACATTCCTGCGGAGGAATCACAACCTTATCCTAATCTATTCTTTTCAATAACACCCTTTGACGGACTTAACTTTGTAAGATTTTTTCACAAGATTCATGATACCTATTCCAACTATTCCTAACAGAGGAATTTGATTCACCTCAAACTTCTGGCAGATTTCATTAAGATTCCTTTGGAACCACACCACCTATCATCTTCAGACCAATGGTCAGGATTAGCGAATAATTCAAACATAGGGAGATATGCCCACATCGGGTGTGATTGACTCTGGAAATGGTTGGGCTAACCATTTGCTATAAATCGGATTCATTGACAACAATAGATATCACACAATCCCAAGGACAACATCATTGAGACACAATTCACAAACATGAAGAGATAAACCTGGGATACATTGGACCATTCAATATTTCAGACAGAATGAGCCTAGTGGCCTACAGACTTGAGCTCCTATTAGAGCTCAGTAATTTACACGATAAATATCATCATCGGTTCACCAATACCACTCTAGAGACCAACACAAACTGAACTTCGGGACGAAGTTCCTGTCAGAGGGGAAGACTGTCACAACTCGTAATTTCAGGTCATTTTTCAAACGTCGAAATTTCTTTATTCATCACGGAAAGTTACTATTCAACATTTACTATTCACCGATCACTATTCATCATTTTACTATTCATCGTTTTCGGAGTTAGTTTGAGATTCCGAGAAGCATTCAAAATTTTTACTATTCATATGACACTATTCATTCCTGGAAGGAAATCACTATTCACGATTGTCGTTCATCATTTCGTAAATCTACTTTACGGGTATTCAAATTCGCGTAACCAGTTAGGTTTAGCTGCGAATTTATGCATCATCAGTAGGGACACGTCATATAGACTAGAATAGTCTACATATCATCAGTAACGTCATCAGCGCTTTAGATCATGCACAGATATGCATTATTTCCATTTACCTATGATTAATTTGTAATTAACGTTACCACTCAGTTTTTACTACTAACATATACCCGATACTTCCGTCTACGATCCTAATATATTTTCATACTCATTATAATAATATAAATTTTATATTATTAGTTTACCCGGTGTTTTGAAACCATTTGCTATATTTTCCGGTAAACGACTATAATTACGTCGAATCACGATATTCCAACTCGACAATTATTTTAATACCCGATTCTTATCAGGAATGAAATTTCATAATTTTTACAACTTCGTCATATTTTATTTCAACACTACACGATTTATTTTTGGTTAACTCGGTACCCGGTAACACCTAAACTACACAATAACCAACTAAATCTACACAAAAGTCTTCATTTTACTTACACACTCATCCTTTTCTTACTAAAACCCACCCTCCCCACCTTGATTTATGGATCTTGTCCCATAAATATCTACATACACTTACATATTATTTTTTTCTCTCATTATTACAATATACACTTCAAGTAAACAAGCTAGAAAGCTCTCATCTTTTCCTTCTCTCTACAAAATTCAGCCAACAATAGATCAAGAAGAAGAAATGATTTTTTTTCAAGATTCAAGTGTTTATCAAGCCTTAGTATTGATCTAGTTAGGATTTTGAAATAAAAATCCCTAGGTTATTTACATATTTTCATCCAAATCACCTCAAATCTTCAAGTAAGCTTCAAGTAAACTTTTTAATCTTTTCATACTTTCATTTGATGTATTTTCAAGTCATAGTAGCAGATCATGCAAATATATATGTTATATATACCACTTTATACAATAATACTCTTTAATCTTAGATCTATAATTTTTATTAGTAACTTCAAGAGATCCACCAAGATTGGTGATGTTTAGGAACCCATGACACCCTAAGAAGGTGTATGGTAAGATTAGACTAGATTTGTGGTGATTGAAAGTGTTTTGGTTGAAGTTGAAACTAGTTTGGAACCCTAGAAATGATTTTTGAAACTATATATATACCTACTGTCCTTATTTTAAAAACGTGGGAAAATCAGTAGATGGTGGGTAATTTTTTACCAAAGATTTAGAAAATACTTTCAAAAAACGAAGCCGTGGGCGAAAGAACGGATTTAAATGAGTTTATAACGAAGGAGATATGATTTTTGCAAGTTTAACGACGAAAACTATTTTATGAAAATGTACTTGCTGTTGGACGGATTTCGACGGACAAAAAGAGGCATTAGACGTAATCTATAGGAGCTACTGAAAATATATTACTATATATTAATACGATTCCGGGGATATAAAGAACGTAGAAAACGAGCTTATAACGACCAAGATATACATGCTTGAAACCCGACAAAACTTATAATAAATTGACAGCTTTTGGTAATAAAAGTTGCTAAGTGTTGAAAACTATATTTTCAAGTAACGACATTGAAAGCCATATTTCTTAACCGCCGAGACCCGTATGGTCAAAAGTTAAATGACATGACTTCTAGACATTGTTGCAAGCTTTTCAAAAACGCTGAGTTTCATCACTAACACTTAACGTACGATATTTTGTGACTATTTTTACGAAGCCATTTAGGCATATTTTCAAGTTATTAAAAGTGTCATTTTACGACGAAAACATTATATTTACCGATAAAATACCAAACGAGGATCGTGGAGTACCGTTTCAACGTATTTACATGGAAAGTGGTTATTAACTTAACGAGACGTCAAAAATGTATTTTTCGACGATAAACGTTATTTTCAAGTTTCACGAGTGGTATCGATAACATACTTATTTGCATGTGTAGCATTATTTCATTTCTTACATTAGCTCATATCATTCATATTAGGTTGTGGTTAGAGATTGTGCCTCATTTCAGTGTATTCACTTTTGTCATCGTAGCTATTGCACCAGGTGAGTCATAGCCCCTACTCTTTTAATTGTTTTGTAAACTCTTTGGGGGAGAATACATGCTCGTTTTACTTAAACGCATTACTCGCTTTACATGGTTGATTATTCAAATATTTTCAGCTTTACCTAAATATATGTTTGATCACCTGCATTTCATTGGTATGTTTGATTACCTGTATTTCTTTGGTATATTTGATTACCTGTATTTCTTTGGTTTGTTTGATTACCTGCATTTCATGGGATTTGTCATCCTTGTTTATATGACCTCATGGTCACCAATTGTTCATATATTTCAAATGTAATATTGTGGTTTTCCCACTTGGCTGTGATGTCAAACGTAATATTGTGGTTTCCCCACTTGGCTGTGATGTCAAACGTATTGTGGTTTCCCCACTTGGCTGTGATGTCAAACGTAATATTGTGGTTTCCCCACTTGGCTATGATGTCAGACGTAATATTGCTGTTTTCCCTACTCGACTGATTTATCTATCTGGCGACATTGTCAGGATTGTCAAAACTGTTTATCTGGCGACATTGTCAGATTTATTTTATATGACCTCATTGTCATCATTGTTTATCTGGCGACATTGTCAAACTTGTTTATATGGCCTCATTGCCAATGATTGTTTATATAGCGGTATTGCTACACTATTCTTTGTATTCAGATACAAGTATTACTTTTGTTCACATGACTAAATCATATTTGGCAGTGGGTCGTAAACACACAGGTTACAAGTCTTTTATGACGGAACTTGGAACTGAGTGGATTTACTCTGCCTTTGCTGGGAAATCTTCATTCATATGCATTACATTCTTTTTCACAAGACTCTATGAACTCACCAACCTAGTGTTGACACTTTAGCATGTATTTTCAGGTATTAAGCTATGGCACGCTACTGGAGGTTTTGGCAGGGCATGTCATGGTCATAGAAGACTCTGATATTCATTTGGGGACCGTTTTTAACTATTTTAAGCAATGTTGCAAAAATCGTGAATCGGTCCCGAGGTGGTCGGGGGCCGAGTTGCGATTTTTGGCCGATTAATCGGCCGATTTTCTTGACTCGGCCGATTAATCGGCCGATTAC
Organism: Artemisia argyi; assembly: GCA_030686995.1. Classification (NCBI taxonomy): domain Eukaryota; kingdom Viridiplantae; phylum Streptophyta; class Magnoliopsida; order Asterales; family Asteraceae; genus Artemisia; species Artemisia argyi. The sequence goes on along the minus strand of CM060683.1, from coordinate 138,946,823 downwards.
CTTGGAATTTTCTACAAGTTCCAGGGCCGAGGCCGATTAATCGGCCGCCTCAGCCGATTTTTGCAACACTGATTTTAAGGGCCTACTTCCGCACTACGTTTAACGATGTAAATTCAATACTTTTGGTTAAACGGTTTTATTCTAAATGATTAAAGTGAAAACCATTTTTGTACTTGTGTTGAGATACCAATTGAGTTACACCCCAGCTACTTGTATGCTTCCGCTGGACCAGATTCTGGGGGTGTGACAAATGTATTGATGGAAAGTTTAGAATACAACGAATAGGGCATCAAATTGATACTTGCACCTAAATCGGCTAAAGCATCGCATGTGATGTTGTTTCCTAATGTACATGGTATAAGAAAACTTCCGGGATCTCCTAGTTTTGGTGGAATTTTGTTTTGAATGATAGCAGAACATTCTTCATTGAGAACGGTAGCGGAAATTTGTTCCAACTTGTTTCGATTATTAAGAAGTTCTTTCAAAAATTTCCCATAATTGGGCATTCCAGCTAGAACATCAACGAGGGGTACATTAATTCTAACTTCTTTGATCATCTCTATAAACTTCTTATTTCGCTCCTCTCTTTTTTCTTTTCTTAGGGCTTGTGGATATAGTATTTTCGGTGTATAAGGTTTTATTGGTGGAACGGTATTTTCTTTGGTTGGTGTTTAGGTTGGTTCTTCTTCAGCTGCTTCTTCTTCAGCTTCTTCCTCCTCCTCATCTTGAATGATAGCATTATCGGTAGGAATGGGTGGTGGATCATATGAGAGACCACTTCGAGTGAATACAGCATTGATATGCTCATTTCTGTTTTGTGGTGGACAATAATTCTTATCATTTGATCCAGACGGTTTTGGATTGGATTGGGTGTTACTTGGTAATGTACCAGGAATTCGAGAAGAAAATTGATCAGAAAGTCTACCAAATTTTTGTTAAAGATCCTGGATAGAAGCTTGATGATTTTTCTGACCTTGCTCAACTTTGGTTTTGAGATTGAAAAATTGAGTTTTTACAAACTCATTTGTAGTTCTTTGAGCAGTTACGAAATCTCGTATCATTTTTTCGAAATCAGATTCTTCCTTTTTATCGGAATTTGGTGGGTTTGAGATGTCTATTCGGGGTTGAAAATCACAGTTGTTATCCCTTTGTTGGCGGACTTGCCAATTTCCAGAACTTCTTCCGTAATAATTACCACGAAAACCTCCTCCACGATATCCTCCTTGGACATAATTGGCTTCCCCTTCGTTGGGTCTATTCATAGGTTGGTCATCACACTCGGATGATGTGTGATTTCCTCCACAATTATTACAGCCATCTCGCATTTCTTTTATTTCTCCTTTTATATCTTTGTATTGCGAGTCGATTTTAGAAGACAAGGCTTCTATTTTGTCCATGATTTTCGAATTATCTGAACTTTCGGCAAAAGCAACGGTTTTCCGTAGGGGTTTGGTTTTGGAATCTTTTGACAAATCGAGTTTAAGGAGTACTCGATCTTCGAGAAGTTGATATGCCTCGTTAGGTGTTTTGTAAAGAAAAATTCCTTCGGCATCAAGGATTGCTTGGGATGCTTCATCAAGACCATGATAAAAGATTTGGATTATTGTTCCTCGTCCTAAATTATGACCATGACAACTTCGAAGCAAATCTTTCATGCGAAGCCAAGCTTCAACAAGAGATTCATTAGGATTTTGTGAAAAAGTACGGATTTCTCCCATTAGTCTATCATACATGGCAGGTGGAAAGAATCGGCTTACAAAAGCTTGCCTCATCTCCTCCCAAGTATTGATAATTCCTGGGGTTAATTCGTTATACCATACTTTGGCATCTCCGGCGAGTGATGATGTAAAAAGTTTGAGCTTAATAGCATCGACATCGGTATTTCCATAACGAAACATGCCACAAATTTCAATGAATTTGGCAATGTGTTTATGCGGATCGGCCCGCGAACAGCCATCAAATTGACGGTCTTTTATCATAGAAAGATGGTGACCTTTAACGGTAAAGTTTTAACCAAGGTCGGCGACAACAATAGCAGCTCCAGGAGTAGGTGCTACGGTTCGATTGACGGCCCACATGGGTTGATCGTCAGCCATGGGTATTGGTTTAAAAAGATCGGAAATCGGATGTTCTTCGGAAAGATTATCAAACCAATTAAGAATAGATGAAGATCTCTTCTTACGAAACAAACTTTCAGGATTGGATAAAGGTGTACTAAGCTTTTCAGTAGTAGAACGAGTGTTCATACAACTACCAAGAGAATCGAGTCAATTACCTAAACAAAAGAACAAGAAAATAAAATTTTCGAAAGAAAAAAAATCTATCCGAATCGGTTGGATGACAAACCGATCGGATGGATGCTACAGTAAAATTAAAAAACTGGGAAAACTGGGAAAGCCGATCGGATGGATGTCTATCCGATCGGTTGGATGCTACTGAATTTTTTTTTTTTTTTTTTTTTTTTTTTTTTAAAAACAAACACAAAAAGAAACGGACTTTTAAAACTTAAAAGAAACACAATCAAAATCCCCGGCAGCGGCGCCAAAAACTTGATGTGCGTTTTATTATGCAAGTTTTAAATTTATAAGGGTGAATTACCAAATTTAGAAACAACACATACGAGCAAGTGTACTCGTCCGTTATAGCAAGATATGATGGTAAGTCGGGATCGTTCGTAGGGATTTGAAAGTGAATCAAAATATAAGTCTAAAAGTAAATCTCTAATGTACGCAAATACGATAATAAGCAAATTCAATAATTTAAAAACTACACTTGTTTAGACTAGTTTTCTACTTAATGACACACATGATTGTGATAACTTTTGATAACATGTTGGTTGTGATAATTAGATGGTGGTCTAATCTATTGTTTCTACAAGTTAAACCTTCGTCAAGATTTTAGTTCATAAAAACAAGCTTTAGGTGTAAACCAATCAATTCAATATCCATCCAAGGTTCATAAGGTATGGTGAATATCTTAAACACAAGAACAAACTCTTATTACAAATCAAATACTCTTAGGAAATGGTCATTACAAAAGGTAACCCATTCATAGACAAAAAGGTTACAATTGTTTATAAACATCTAAACTTTCGTCCAACTAAAGGTTTACAAACAATCCGATTTGATGTTATAAAAGCATTTTCATTACAATCATACTTCTTGTTTCTTTGTTTAGTCAAGAATAATTATGGTGAAAAACAATCATTCATAGACAAATGATTATAACTAGTTGAATAATAACAAATCTTTCGACCCTTAAAACTATTATCAATTAATTAACCTTGGCTCAACAAATGTCACGATGAAACTTAAGGTACAATTGGTTCTTAGGATTGACTTGAAATTGAATTAAAACATGTTATCACAATCATAACTATCACTAAGCATAAAACATCATCAAAACAAGTGTAAAAAGATTACTAGCCACTCATAGCAAACATGCAAATAAACTCAGAATATTTAACATTAGAATCCATGGTTTTAAGTCTTACAATGCTTTGGAATTGATAACAAATGACAAGGTATTGATAACCTAAGTATTGGTGATGATTTCTTGAGATTTTCGGCCTCCAAATGTTGCTTCCTTGGTCCTCCAAAGTTCCTGATTCTTTCTGCACGAATTTTCCTTCTTTGAGAGCTAGATGATGATAATAATTGAGAGTAGTAATGAGAGTAATTGATCTCTTGAATTGTGTCCTCAATTGTGTACTCTTGGGGTCCTTTTAGGCTTGTCAAATACTCCTAGTAATGAATAGGGACTTAAATGTTGGAGCTTGGACAACAAGACACTAAGAAGGGCCTAGAACCATGGGACAAAAGACCAAGATTCATGCATAAAAAGTTGGTATAAATAGGCAGTATGACCATCCGATCGGTTGCGGGTTGATACTGATCGGATGGATATGGTAATTGTGGCTATCCGATCGGTTATACTCCAACCGATCGGATGGTAAGTTCTGGTTGCTTTGGACTTTGACTTTTCCTTGTGTAGTTCCTTATGCACTATCCAATACTTGATTAACTCTGAACATGGAACTTTCCGATGACAAAACTTAGGTTCTCCTTATGAAATGGTTCACAGATTGGACTTTTGAACTTGGGAATCTTCGTGTAATCGCATATACTTCATTTTCTTCACTTTTTCTCCATTTTTCCTACATTTGGCTACATATGCTACAAAAACATACTTTGATACGATTTAGTGGCAAAAGCATATAAAAACAACCAAATAACATACACAAAAACACTAATAACGCTTATAAAAACATGTTAAATTTGAGCGTTATCAGCCGGCTAAGAAGCTCCTAACATGGGATCACTAGAATTCGCTCATGCATTAAATACAACCATAAAAACCTAGTACACATCGGTTCATGTTTCTTATGACGTTCAAGCAAGTTACACAATGGAGATCTGCCAGTTTTCTTAAGCCTAACATTGAAATCATTCATCCATTACAACTATAAACAAGCAATCAACCTATAATCAACATCTAGGTTTCATTACATCTAAGCAAACACACAATAGATCTAGCCTAGCATGTTAAAATCAAGACAAGTGTAAGATATATTCAAACAACACATAGAAATATTGAATGAATTGAAGGAAACTTATCTCAATTGAACATGAAAGGTTTCAAGGGGTGAAAAACCTTGAAAATACTGTTACAAATGACCTAGGGTTTATTAGGTTCGGCCCTAGAATTCTCCACACACGTTCCTCTCTTAATGAATGAAAAATAGAAAAGTATATATAGATTTTGTGAGGTAACGGCGTCAAGAGGAAAAATCTGACGCCGTTATCTCGCCGCCAATAAAGTTCTCGGACTGCCTAGATCTATATCTGACGCCGTCATGTGTAATCTTTTTCCAGGCCGTCACCAAATTTACTCTTGACGCCCTACTTCTGACGCCGTCACATTTTCTCTAGGCCGTCATCCATTTTGCTCCTGAGGCCGTCATAAAATTCTTCTTGACGCCATCAGGTACTGTTCCCAGCAAGAAAAATTAAGTCTTTGCCGTTTTCTTCACTTTTATGCTCCAAAAACGTCTAAAATGCTTTCTATTCCAGAATTCACTCCCAAAGTACCTAAAATCACAAAAGGAACGATTTAGGGCAATATTTGATCAAATAAATTCCAATTCAGGCTTAAATGACCCCCTAAAAACGGTTCATTTTTCGCCTCATCATATACCCTTACACTTGAGATTTGCTTGTCCTCAAGCAAATGCGCTTTTATTCTAGTCAAAATACAAGTTAGAGGTCATTTAACACTAATATAAAAGTAATTACAACAAATAATCGTTCCACTAAAGACCAAAGACAAGCACGGAGGTCATACACTAGCACCTCACAAATAGTGTTTAGATACTCACATCTCTCGGGTGTAATAAAGTAATATCACAATATGGAAATGGAAAACATCTCTCACTACCTGTCATAGCAAAATAGATTACCATAGGCTTGGGAAAGGATCTAACCTCCACCACATGGCGTAAGCACCTAGGATAAACTATTAAAGAGGTCTTTTTTAAGGGTTGTAACATTAGGTGTAGGGATATGGAATACACGGTTTTGTTGGATATAGGAAATCTTTACTGGTGGCGAGTTAATAATCTTGGTTAATTACATGTACAATGTGGCGTTGCTAAGCCAAGACTAGACTCGACTTAAGCTAATAAATGAAAAATAATAAAAAAAACATAAAATAAACATATAATGAAACGGGATGGTAGTCCATATGTTTTTTCTCTTTTCTTTTTCTATTATTTTTTTTTCTTAATTTTTTCGATATATTTTTTTTTTGCATACACTTTTACCCTACCATCAAAAATAATACATCATAGGGAATGAACATTCCCCTTACACTTGAATTTTTACATACTTTACAATAAACTAATCTAATGACTCGAATCAAGAAAATCAAAATACTTGGAGTACTTTTAAGATTAACGCACATATGGGGGTAATATATGATGTTCTTCCCCATTACTCCATAAAATAAGTACTTTACCCATGAGTCCCAATCGTCCCAAAACAATATGTACAAGGATACGACTCGACTTAGCAACCATGTAATCAATTAGATAATTAACTAAGGGTTTAAACAAATAACATTAATGCACTAAAGATAAGTGCATACACGGAAGGCTAAGGCAATTTGGTTGTACATTTAAGTGGGGTGTAACAAATTCTTCCTTTAAGTAAGATGCTTAAAGTTAGAAATGAAAAGATAGGCTCGGAGGGGTGTACTAGGGGTTTCGTGTACTAAAAATGAGTACAACGCTAATGGTGTGGGAAAAATTAATTGACTTTACTAGCTAAGTAATATGACTTAAATGGTCAAGTAATTAGATACGGGTTTAACACAAGGGTGATCCTAATGCCTCTTATCATGTAGTAAATCCTACCACATGAATGTAGTCTCACTAGCGGTCTCAGGATGCATCACTAACACAAGTTCTAGAATCTAAATGCTACCGGTACACTCATAAGCACTAATAATGAATGCTTTTCCTATCAAATCTAAAGGCGAACCTTACATATTTGGGTGAAAAATTTTTCTGAATGGTACGGTTTTGTGCTAGTCATACAATCTCCTATCCATGAGACGCTTGCTAAGGCTAAAGTTTCACTCCTAAATGTTGTAAAAATTTTTAAATTTGGCGCTAAAATTACACTAACAAGTATTTCTCATAGTTTTATTACACACCTACCATCAAACAAACAAACTCAAGTGCAATTGTATCCTATGAGGTATCATCATTTTACCCTCCCCTTACACTTAGGATGAACATTGTCCCCAATGTTCAAGTAAAGAATGTAAAAGTAAAATAGGTAAAAGAATGAAATCAAATACTCCCCTGATTCGCTCGGTATGGATAATATGGTAACCAGGTTAGATCTTCCTCCAAGAAAATGAACAATCAAAGCTTCCCTTCCAGAATATAAATCATCTTCTTGTCATACATAACCTGTTGAACCTGAGAAAACAAACAAGGCAACCTCGCGTAAAATCGGCGGCAATCTATATATGATAACAAATCCTAGAAAACAAAGTAAGATATAATGCTTGTGGAATGATGTTTGCAGATTTCCTGGAGATTATAAAACTAAAGGTTCAACAAAAACTTTAAGACTCCGTTAGAAAAACAAAACTGGTAAAATTTCCAGATTTTTACACATGACGCCGTCAGGAGTTTCTTCCTGACGCCGTCAGAAGTGACCTGTAGAAATTCGTATGTTAAGTTTCTGGAAAATTTCTAGAAAAACTTTGTCCTACTTCCTGGAAAATCCTGCAAAACATCATTATGACTCGATACAAGCATTTGACTCTAACAAATACGAATATACATGTTCATTTAATATTGTGGAGAATCATGACCGAGTTTGTTTCTTAAAAATACATTTGGGGTTTCCCCTTACACTTATCTTTTGCGAAATACCTTTGGATGAAGTTAAGACTAAGATAAACAACAAAATAAAGTATTTTCATCATTTTAGTTTGAAACATGATCTACCAACAATAAAAATAAAGCATGCATACGGAAACAAATAACAATCAAACAATTAAAAATCACACAAAACATGGGTTGCCTCCCAAGAAGCGCTTTTCTTTATTTATGAGTCTTGTAGCTAGACTCAAGGTCATGGGTTACTATGTGACATGGGTGAGTTCCTCATTGAGGACATCTTTGGGATCAAACTTAGGTTTCAACTTCCTATCGGTTTTCTTAGTACGGTATGACCTTTCAAACTTTTCTCCATCCGGATCATACAAAATCATCTTCATATGCCATGATCCGTCACCTTCCTTAGGTGGCTTGTCCCACCTCCATTTACACTTATCCCCCTCTCTTTTCCACTTGTTCATCTCTATATTAATAGGCATTACGCTTAAGAACTCAATCATTTTCCTAAAGACTAGGGGGTCCTCAAAAGGATCTAGCTCTTCATCTCTAGCTATGAGTTGTTCCACCGAATGTGTTTTATCGATGAAATCTTTTTCAAGATAGAACGGGCGTTGAGGTCCTATAAAGTTTCTTTCTATCCAAGGTCCATATCTAGATGGTCTCCTATTCATCTCTACCCAATGTGGTGTCGGTTCATCCTCACAATCATAGCTATGTTTCTTAACATCATATACCGACCAAGTATCGCCCTCACCTACCGCTATCTTAGACTCCTTACAATCTATCATGGCGCTAGCGGTTGCTAAAAATCCTCTTCCTACTAATAAAGGGCATGTAGTATCACTAATCATATCAAGGACGTGAAAATCCGCTAAAATAGTTAACTTCCCTACGTGAACAACTACATCCTTAATCATCCCAACCGGGTGGGCAATACTCCCATCCGCTAGACCAATTAATACCTCCGTCTCCGCTAACTTTCCTAGCTTGAGAGTGGTGAAAAGGGATAAGGTAATCAAGTTGAGGCTTGACCCTAAATCGGCTAGTGTGTCGAAAGCTTCGGATCTTCCTATCTTACAAGGCAAAACAAATATACCCGGATCATCAAGCTTTTTAGGCAACTTGTTTTGAACGAAGGCGGTCCCATTTTTACCTAGTTTAAACTTCTCATACTTTTCTAGGAGGGCACTATAGTAGAGACCACCGGCTAAGACATCAATGACGGGACGTTCAAGGTGAAGTTCCTTGAATTCATTGTCAAGGTCTTGCGTAGGAGGTGTTTCAACTATGCTTTCGACCGGTTTTATATCGGGTGTTTTATTTGATTGGTCCTTTTGAAGAATTTGGTTTTGTTTGAAACACGTGCTCGTTGATTTAACCGAGTAGTATTGCGGACAAGAAGTGGTTGATGAAACTGATGATATGGAATTAACGTTTAGTTTCGGGTTCTTGACCGTGTCGCTTGGGAGTGCTCCCATCTCTCGATCATTGAGAACTTTCAACAATGTGTCAATTTTGGTGGTCATCTCACTTTGCTTTTGTTTGAAATCGGCTTCAAACTTAGATATGCGAGCTTCTTAAGATGCCATAAATTTGGACATCAATCCTTCAAGATTGTTGGTACTACCATAGTTGTTAGAAGGATTGTTGTTGAAAGTACGGTTGGAGGGTGGACCGTTGGGTTGGTAACAATTAGGCGGATTGGAAGAATTGTTTTGGTTTTGTTTCCACCTAAGGTTTGGGTGATTTTTCCAAGAAGGGTTGTAGGAATCACCATAAGGGTTTGGCTCGGGCTTGAAAGTGTACCACTTGTCTCCCGCTTCGTCGGTACGCGAGGATGCGTAGTCCGCAAAAGCTGTTCCGGGGAGTTCCACGCAATCACGAGTGTCGTGGGGACCACTACATAATTCGCATAAATAAGTGATTTTATTCACTTGGCTTGAAGGCTTAGGAGTTTCGTAAGATTTCATGAGAAACTTGACTTGGTCCTCAAGTTCCATGATCCTACGGTCGGGAGTGCTAGAATTGTTCGAAGGCAAAGATATTGCCTTAACCGTTTTGTTCAAATCACGGGGATCATTCCAACTTTTGTTGTCATAGAGAGCAAGATCTTCTATGAGTTCCCATGATTCTTCCGCACTTAGATCACGTAGCTTTCCACCGGCCGATTGGTCAATGGTTCGCCTTGTGGAGAGATCGATATGGTCATAGAAGATTTGGACTTGGAGCCAAAGATCTATGCCATGATGAGGGACTTTTTGGAGTAAGTCCTTGAAACGAGTCCATGCTTAATATAGAGTTTCACCTTGACGTTGTTGGAACATCAAGATATCATTTCTAAGCTTAGTAGTTCTCCCCGGTGGGAAAAATTGAGCAAGGAAATGAGTGGTGAGATCATCCCATGAGGTGATAGATCCCGCGTGTGGAAAACTAGAAGGGGGGTTGAATAGTTTACCATTTAAAAACTTTAAACTTGTTGTATCAAATGTCCATTTTTAGCTTGTTCTAACATAAAAGATGTTACTTGTAGTTTATGACTAACATCACTTAAAACATGTTATCACACAAGTACAATCAACAAGTCACAACACAAACAATCACATAATGCAAACAATAAAGTAAGGCAATAAGTAAAAGGAAAGTGCAAACCGAACACGAGGATTTATAGTGGTTCGGTCACGGATCTCCTCTCCGCCCTACTCCACTCCTCGAGTACCCAACTCGAGAGTTACTTCACTAGATTAACAACCTCCCTTTTCGGTGGAGAAAACCTTACAATCGTCGCTTACACTTTTACCGACACTAAGCTAGATGTCGAGTTCTTTTACAAGGGTACAACCACTCCCATCGTCGCTTACACTTTTACCGACACTAAGCTAGATGTCGAGTTCTTTACCAAGGGTACAACCACTCCCGCTATGTTTTGTGGCCCAACATATAAACCTTTTGTTTTATGGCACAAACACATAAACCATCTAATCTATATTGTTATGATACAATGATGATCCAAGACATAAAAGTCTAATGGATATGCATGCCTAATCTACATGAACTCCTTAAATAAGAAGTCTTCAACCATTGAGGATGTCAAGTGCCCTTGAATCTTCATATGTTGGAATGCTTTAATGAATGATGACTTCAAGATCTTGTAACCTTCTTGGTAGATCATGAATTATGATATGCTTACAACAAAGATGAATGTTAGAAGCACTGTGATCATTTTGGAAAGGGTGATCTACATGGTTTCCTACTTATCTATGTGTGTGTGTGTGTTTTTTTTTTTCATCTTTTCATCACACTTCTAAGTAAAACATGAACTTCTATTTATAGGCAAAACAAGTAAAGAAGTTTTCCAAAACCATGTTTAATAAACCATGTTCCAAAACCATGGATTACTATTAGTGTCAGCATTGACAAGACATATGCATATACTTGAAACTAAATGTTGACAAGACAAGACATATATGTTACTTGTCAACTTACAAGGACTATGACACATCTTACAAGTTCTTTGACCAAGTTATTTTCCAAAGATGTTTCCAAGTCAACTACAATCTATGACACATCTTAAATGATATTTGACAAAGATAATTTCCAAATATAGTTTTCCATTTTATGAAAAGTACATTTAAACAAATGTATATATTAACTTAAAAAGGTAAATTACTTGTATAAAAAATATATTAGCTAGCTATATAATATTTAGTAAGTTACTAAAAATATTTTATGTACTTATGTTGTTATAAGACACATTTTTATATATTGTAAACTTACTAATATTATCTAGACACCTAATGTGGCACTTATTCTATTTAACACCTAAAGTGTACTTTGACACCTAAAATACTTAAAGACTCCTAAAGTATTTTAGTCATTCTAAATGGTTGGTCAAGGGGCTTTATCATAATGCTACATAACAAACATGTACGTACGTGTGTTGTAGCATACGACGACTCGAGACTTTGAGACAAACAATGATTACAAGTAACTTGTACATTTTACGTTATGTATCAAGTTATACGGTTGTCATCAATCAAAACAAACGAGACTGTATAGATTAAATATCGTAATATTTGCACTAACAATCTCCCCTTTTTGATGATGACAAAATATGTAAACGTGATAGAACGCAAAATGTAAAAAGTTACTTGTATCCGGAACACCTTCTACATTTCCTTCTCCGTTTACACTCTTCTCCCCCTTTTGTCGAAACAAAAAGGGGTGTGTCCTTGGAGTTAACTTAACTTCTCCCCGAAATGGCGAGCTTGCATCATCCCTAGTGAAGTTAATTCTTCAACTCCAATTTCCTAATGTTGTTGCGTCCCTTAGGTTGTTAGCGGATCCATGGATCAAATTAAGTTCCTTGACCTACATCAAGGTTAGTGTTGTGCAACATAAAAATTATACGAAACATGCATGATGAATAAAAATCATTTTGGACTATGTTGACTTATCTCCTTCTTTTTGTTGAAACACAAAGGTGCGTCGAAGAATGAGAATAAAGAAAAAATGCGTGCATGCTTCCCCTAGATTGTAGCTCCCCTTGATCAAGACTCTCCTTTGCTAGGGTCCCAACGTATATGACACAAGAAATAAGAAAGCTACAAAAATAAAGGTTAGTGTATGATTAGCTCCCCCTTGATCAATACTCCCCGTTGCTAGGGTACCAACGTATATGATACAAGGATAAGAAAGCTACAAAAGACACATGGTTAGTGTATGATTGACTCCCCCTTGATCAATACTCCCCGTTGCTAGGGTACCAACGTATATGATACAAGGATAAGAAAGCTACAAAAGACACAAAAGTTAGTGTATGATTGACTCCCCCTTGATCAATACTCCCCGTTGCTAGGGTACCAACGTATGTGATGCAAGGATGAAGAACCCTACAAAATAAAGGTTAGTATAAGACAATAATTTTCCTATGCTTGACGGAAAGCTCCCCTTGTTAAAGGGCGTCAATATGAACCTACAAAAAAAAATTAGTATAGTGAAAGTTTTGTCTTTAGACAAGCATGTCCTCTACAACAACATGTATAGACGATGCAATATGAGTGCTTGATGGATATTCCTCCTACATCAAGAAGCACCTAAAATGAAAGAAGGAAAATAGTTGATGCAAACATCATCCTTAGATGATAATGCTATATACCAAGGTTGTCAGGATCGGGATCCTACCTAGGATCGTTTTCGGCTTCACAAGATCGGGATCGTAGGATTGAATCGGGATCGTAAGATCCTATGAAAATGTATATATTATTGTATAAGAGTTGTAGTTTTATACTTTTATAGAATATTTTATATGATAAATTAATTTAAATGAATGATAAAAGAAAAAACAATAAGAAACATGAGCTTCTAGTAGGATCGGATCGTTCACGATCCTACGATCCTGTGTGCGATCCTACGATCCTACAACAATCTTGCTCCCCTCGAGATAAAAACATGGGCTTGTAGTAGGATCGGATCGTTTACGATCCTACGATCCTGCGTGTGATCCTACGATCCTATACCGATCCTGATAGAATTAAGATCCTACTACGATCCTGCCCGTTTTTTATATGTAGGATCGTAGGATCGTACGATCCTACGATCAGGATCGCGATCCTGACAACCTTGCTATATATGATCTAGCGTATATAATGGTGAACCTACAATGAAAGAGTTAGTGCAATATATTTCATCTCAAAGAAAAGTAAGATGTAAATATATAAATGATATAAGCGACTCAAAGTAGAGAACAATGAAACAAAAAAAAATCTCATGAGGTGTATGCTTCTAAAAAGAAATGCAATCATAAGAAAAACGTGAATATAATATGATAGGAACCTACTAAGCAAAGCCTAGAAGGAAGACATGAGGTTGAAATGCTTAAAGAGGATGGTGCTAATGGTGTTAGAGAGAATGCGAATATGAGAAAAATATAGAAATTTCTGCAGGTCTGGCGGAACTAAACGAATACACGGGCGGAACCCTAGTTTTGGTTCAGCCTGGTCCGCTGGGCCAAAACTGGGACTGCCCAGAAATTACACGGGCGGAACCCAAAATTTGGTTCCGCCATATCCGCCAGACTGCAAATTCTTAACAGACCAGGTTTTTGACGGTCGAAACGATTTTCTATTTTCGAAATTTTTCCTAAAACAGAAGCACACTATTAAATCTGATTGGGAAATGACAAAGAGGTAAGTTAAAACACGCGTATCGATAGAGTTTGAATGAGGGCTAACGATTTTCATTATACTTTAGTAAAAGTATAGAAAATTTGACAACATCACAAGATTAATAGGAATAGGTTTTACACTAATCCATGGTGGTGATGATTAGTGAAAGAATTGATGAAGGTGGTGGTTATAATGCATGAATTTAGAAACTCGTATGTATAGCAAATGCTATGACGAATGAGCATATGGACTTATGCAATCTAAGATTCACAACTTAAAAGGATAAAGGAAAATGTGAATGGGCATTGATATTCAATGACAGCTATGGGTTATGATTTGATCGATTAGGATTGACGCTAATGAAAACGAAATACGTTTAAAAGTAGTGACCTATATCGAACGACAATGGATGAAAGAGTTCTAACATGGTTTAGTCCTACATGACCTTTAATGACATTATCATCTACCAAAGATGATGTATCATGCCACAATGTATGCTTCAATAGGTTCAAAAAGAAGTGAAGACAATAGGCACCTAGGAACAAGAATACCATATGAAAAGTGTAAAAAAAATGCCCAATACCTATATGAGGATGGGAATGACATCATATGATGTGAGAGTGTTGGTTAGACCAACGTGTTGAGAAAGTGTTAGGAATGATGGCTTTGATTAATATATCGTTTGCGCTGACAATGACGTGCATGATATGTGTCGAGGAAGATGAGGATGAGATCCTAAGATGGTGTTCTTGAAAATGAGGTTTTGAAGTCCTAGTTTTGAGAGAAGAATCCTAGACTCCATTTGGTTTAGTTTTTGGTTGTAGAAGTGAAGAACTTTGTCAAACACATGATGTGTTTTTCAATTGATGAGATATTGGGGGTGAAAGACGCTTGAACTTATTAAAAAGAGAAACGGTCAAAGGCTTGAAGCACTTGTGGTTTTGCGAACTGACTTTAACTAAATGGAGTGTACCTATGTGTTGGTATTTTAGAATGTAAGATACCCGAGTAGATGTTCTTTAAATACAATTTGACACAATACAAATATGTGGACGAATTTCTCTCCTCCTCAATAGGTGGACATCCAACATATTGTCTAGTGCATTGTATAAAGAATGATGATGAAGTGTTTAGGAGGTTGTAGGTTAATGAAAACGATGAGCTTGGTAATGTTTTTGCGGATGTTGGTTAGCATACAAAGAACTTTATCCTTAAAGTCATGTAGCTCTTCTTTATCAATCCGAGATGATCGTATGATGAGGCATGTGGTTTTCTCAAAGGAGGTGGAAAGGATTAGAATATTGGTATGGAGGTGACGATGAGTGATCTTGAGGATTGAGGTTAGGATACTCTTTGTGAATGTGGGTAATCATTAATGGATGATTGGGAATCATGGAATTTTGAGGTGTTTTGTTGGTTGACGACTGAAAGTGAATGTGTGAAATGAGGTGATGATGACTTGACAACACTTGAAGCTTGGATATCTTCTTTGTGTTCTTCACTTGCTAGAAAGTGGAAAAGACGCATTTCATAATGAAATTCACTTGACTTTCGACTACATAGACAACTATGACAATGAGTGTATGGATATAACAGTTGCCCTTTGGTTCAAAGAGCGACACAAGGGTGAATATAAGTTTATGTATCATGAAAGATGGTTTACCCTTAATGGGTTAGGTTGTAGTGGGGATGACACACTTGTTTGGTTAGATGGTGGAATCTTCTTGTGAA
Organism: Artemisia argyi; assembly: GCA_030686995.1. NCBI lineage: Eukaryota > Viridiplantae > Streptophyta > Magnoliopsida > Asterales > Asteraceae > Artemisia > Artemisia argyi. The sequence continues at coordinate 138,931,514 of CM060683.1, read as the reverse complement.
GATGACTAGGTGTATGATATTGACTCTTGGTTTCTTTGAGGGGATGGAAATGGTGGATGACTCGATATTGGTAGAACAAAGGATGACTCAGTTTTTCAGGTCACATTGGTGGTTTAAGGTTTGAGTGATGAAAGGTTATGAGAGTGATTTGATCATCAAAGACCAAGAGATGTGTTAGTGTTGTGAAAATGGAATATGTTAAGAACATTCTTAAGAAAGCTCTTTGGGACAAGAATCTAAGTGAAATTACCAACTTCAATAGATCTTGTGTATGCTCTAGAGATGTGTAGGATTAACCGTGGATGTGCACAAGGTTTGAACTAGATTATGAGTAAGGTTTGGTTATGATGAACGCTTAAAAGAAAATAGACACATATGGTGTCTTTCAATAAGTAAGATTATCACATGGAATAAAGTCACCATGCTTACGAAAACAAGAATGACGAGATGATGAGGAGGCTCTAGATCCTAGAACTTGCAGATGTTGATTTAAGATCATTAACCCAATGGGGTATAATGAAATCTCATGTAACACAACCATTCATGTTCAATGAGAGAATGACTCATAGGATATACAATATCCTTTTAATGATGAAAACTTGACGCATGATTTCTTAGGCATAATGTCTTTCAAGACATCATGTTTTACTTAAATGAAGATATGAAGCCAAAGTGTTTGTGAGGCTTATGGGCTGAGATATATCACAAGTTGAATGCAATGAGATGATGGTGAAAGAACAAGTGAACTTAAGTGCTAAATGTTTAAGGATGAAAACCTATTGACACTTGTTTTTGTTCCTATTGATTAGGAAAGTACTATGATGAGTGTTCAAGTTGTGATGAGTGTTTTAACAAACATTGTTAAAATCCTTGGGTGTTGATTTTCGGATATGACATTTAATGACTACGGTAATAAGTCAAGTTTACTTGAATATTTCGAATGAAATACTTAAGTTGTCAATCCTACTTAGTTGAGATCGGATAGCATAAAAGGATAGCAAGACTCGATAATACATCTATAACTTAAGAGTAAGTTATGACTCGATGTAAATCCTTATCGTCTTGAAGGATGACACATTATTTTTATGTTTACCAAGTGAGGTAACATATGTAGATACAAGACAATATCTATAGTCATAAGTTGGACTTGTGATTTCGATATTGTATGTAATCTTTGCAAATAACGAGTCCTGATTGGTTAGGAAGTTGTCAATTTACAAATCAAGCTAATGAATGAGTAAAGTACGAAAGAATGTAGTGAGTGTGTATAGTGATCACAAATACTCAATGGTTCGAGTATTGCAAGGAACAAGTTTCCGGATTCCTTCCTCTAAGGAGAAAGGTATCTTGGATTATTCTTGTGGAGTTTGAAAGTATTATTATAGATGATTATCTTATAGGTGTAGGTGAGATGTCCTAATCCTAATATGAGTGAACATTAGTGAAAAGAATCCTAGTGATGAAAGTGAGTGATCTTGAGTGAGGGATTTAAATGAAAATTTAAAAAGAAATCTGCAGGACTGGCGGAACCCTACGAATACACAGGCGGAACCCTTTTGAGGGTTACGTGTGTTCCGTTGGGCTATTTCTGGGTTTCCCAGAAAATGCACTGGCGGAACCCATTTGAAGGTTCTGCCTGATCCGCCAGACACCAGAAATGAGGCAGTCCACTATTTCGAGCCTCGAGACGAATTTCAAATTTTTTGAAAACTCCTAAAAACAAAACTTAAATATAGTACTGATTAGGAAATGCAAAAGTTGGATATAGAAAAACTCTAACCATTAGACTTTGACCGGGGGCTAGCGAATTTCACTATACTTAGTGAAATATCCATAAACTTGAAAATTTGACAACATCTCAAATGTTGTCTACCTGCATATCCGTTAGTACACGACAATGTCCAAAGATAACAAAAGATCCTAGAAGAACATATATCCATGAAACACATTGTTTGACTACCAAATTGTTCAAATTTCAAGTTGTGCCAAACATTCCTTAACAAAGGACATTTATCGACTCCCGAAACCCATTCAAGTATCCTAATAATACTTGAAACATATGCACCCAATTAGATGTGATAGATTAAAACTAAAAACACATATTCTAACACATGTTAGCATATAGATCAAGCCGAGGATTATAAGCTTCCTATAAATGGAAATTAAGCTAAGCATTGAAAATTTATAACAACACAGTGTTATCATCCAATTATGGTATGGTTAGTTTATATGATCAAACAAGGATGAGTTTCTATCTTATAGCACAACACATTCATTAAACATCATTGTAGAAACATATATACCAAACACCATTTTACAAGAATACTACATGTTTAAAAATGTAGTGACTTATTTAGACGCTTGACCATATTCCAAGTTATTTAATTAGTATTACTTAATTCTCATTCCTAAGTGAATTATGAAAAATAATCACATAACATGTGCAAGGAAGAGTAGCTAAAACAATAAGCAATACAAACACAAATTTTCTAGCAAATATCCTATTATGTATAAACATGAAATCGACAAACAAGCAAATGAATATCATGACAAGATTGACACTCATGAATCACAAATAAACAATATGCAATCACAACTTTCAATAAGCAAATATCATATATGCATACAACTAAAACAAGTAGTCATTTAGCATAACATAAAAAGAGATATACTTTTCGTCACTTTGCGTTTAAATATGACGATGTATGCCAAGCTTGATTAGTTTCCTTTGTCAATATGAATATCACAAAATTCTTTAGTTTCAAAGAAAATAATGTCAATGTTCAAAGGATACTAACTTATATTGCCTAACACAAAAGTTTGAGTTTCTACGTCAAAACGAAACTTGATATTTTGGATACACTATAGTATTTGGTTTATTCTTTTGACTTCAGATTTGATTTAGGCCATGCCATTATTTTTAAAAGAAAGTAGACTCAATTACCTTTAAAATGATAGGTGGCGCGACTCATACGGACTTCCGGTTAATTTGTTATGAATTTTTGAAGTTTGACAAAAACTATATGCTGTGCAGCCCAAGGAACCTTCGTCTAAAGAGCAAGGAACCCTTCTGAGGGTTCCGTGGGATCCGCGGGGTCTGCTGTAACAAAATGTCACAAAATGCTAAAAACGTGTATTTCGCATAGCGAAAATGTGTAGGACTTACTAGATTTTTTAGTAAACATATAATACACCTATTTTAACATCATTACTTCTTATGTTACTTATCTAAACATTTATGGAGGTGATTTTTCAACTAAATTTATAGTTAACCCAAACACTCCTTTTAAAACCGTATTTTACGTATATTAGCTCTAACCACATAATTTGACACTTACAACTTTTTAAGAAAAGTTTTCTTTTATTTTTCAAGGACACCTTCAAGCTTGTATACAAAGTAATATTTAACCATAAAATTTCTAAGTATACTTAACGAAACATTTTTCATATTATATTTCGCTTCAATGGTAATTTGATACATGGATCGTGCTCCATTTTAAAAACCATTTGTTTTGAAAATAAGAGCTACGAAGCTCTGATACCAATTGTGGAAAACTAGAAGGGGGGTTGAATAGTTTACCGTTTAAAAACTTTAAACTTGTTTTATCAAATGTCCATTTTTAGCTTGTTCTAATATAAAAGATGTTATGTGTAGTTTATGACTAACATCACTTAAAACATGTTATCACACAAGTACAATCAACAAGTCACAACACAAACAATCACATAATGCAAACATTAAAGTAAGGCAATAAGTAAAAGGAAAGTGCAAACCGAACACGAGGATTTATAGTGGTTCGGTCACGGATCTCCTCTCCGCCCTACTCCACTCCTCGAGTACCCAACTCGAGAGTTACTTCACTAGATCAACAACCTCCCTTTTCGGTGGAGAAAACCTTACAATCGTCGCTTACACTTTTACCGACACTAAGCTAGATATCGAGTTCTTTTACAAGGGTACAACCACTCCCATCGTCGCTTACACTTTTACCGACACTAAGCTAGATGTCGAGTTCTTTGCCAAGGGTACAACGACACCCCCTATGTTTTGTGGCCCAACATAAAAACCTTGTGTTTTGTGGCACAAACACATAAACCATCTAATCTATATTGTTATGATACAATGATGATCCAAGACATAAAAGTCTAATGGATATGCATGCCTAATCTACATGAACTCCTTGAATAAGAAGTCTTCAACCATTGAGGATGTCAAGTGCCCTTGAATCTTCATATGTTGGAATGCTTTAATGAATGATGACTTCAAGATCTTGTAACCTTCTTGGTGGATCATGAAGTATGATATGCTTACAACAAAGATGAATGTTAGAAGCATTATGATCATTTTAGAAAGGGTGATCTACATGGTTTCCTACTTATCTATGTGTGTGTGTGTGTGTGTGTTTTTTTTTTTCATCTTTTCATCACACTTCTAAGTAAAACATGAACTTCAATTTATAGGCAAAACAAGTAAAGAAGTTTTTCAAAACCATGTTTAATAAACCATGTTCCAAAACCATGGATTACTATTAGAGTCAACATTGACAAGGCATATGCATATACTTGAAACTAAATATTGACAAGACAAGACATATATGTTACTTGTCAACTTACAAGGACTATGACACATCTTACAAGTTCTTTGACCAAGTTATTTTCCAAAGATGTTTCCAAGTCAACTACAATCTATGACACATCTTAAATGATATTTGATAAAGATAATTTCCAAATATAGTTTTCCATTTTATGAAAAATACATTTAAACAAATGTAAATATTAACTTAAAAAGGTAAATTACTTGTATAAAAAATATATTAGCTAGCTATATAATATTTAGTAAGTTATTAAAAATGTTTTATGTACTTATGTTGTTATAAGACACATCTTTATATATTGTAAACTTACTAATATTATCTAGACACCTAATGTGGCACTTACTCTATTTAACACCTAAAGTGTACTTTGACACCTAAAATACTTAAAGACTCCTAAAGTATTTTAGTCATTCTAAATGGTTGGTCAAGGGGTTTGATCATAATGCTACATAACAAACATGTACGAACCTGTGTTGTAGCATACGACGACTCGAGACTTTGAGACAAACAATGATTACAAGTAACTTGTACATTTTGCGTTATGTATCAAGTTATACGGTTGTCATCAATCAAAACAAACGAGACTGTATAGATTAAATATCGTAATATTTGCACTAACATCGTGGGTAAACGTTCAAGCCATTGACTAGCTTGATCACGTAGAGAGAATTGGAATAGGCGTAATCGGGTCGACTCTCTAGTTGTAACATCAAGGTCTACAGAATCTACGATTTTAAGGAAGTCCTTGAGATGTTGATTATGATCTTCGGAACGAACTCCATGGAATGCACATCCGCTTTGCACCAACCGGATGGTGTCGTATCGCAAAGGAGACACATTGGCTCCTTGGGTGAGCTCAATGGTGTTTCGATAGCCTTGGTGGCTAGGTCGAGAATACTCTCCTAGGGTTCGGGGCCTAAGAGGTTGGTTAGCTAGTGGTGGGTTTTGTTGTGGTGGGTTGATGGGTTCAAAGATGTTACCACCTTCCATGATGTCGGATGGTAAAGATTACGAACAAAGGCACGAAGAAATAAGATAGACTAAAGAAGACCTAAAAATAAAAATAAAATCTTACTAGAAAGGAATCTAGCAAGTAGACCTAATAAAAAGAAATCTTAATCTAGACAATAACTATTCCCCGGGCTGCGGCGCCAAAAACTTGATGCGTGGGAATTGCACCAGGCTTTACCTCTCTAGGGATCTCGAGAAGCTTACAACCCCCACCAGGCAGTGTACCTGATCGTTGTAGTATAGTATAGTGACAAGTACCGGAGGATTGATCGTTCAACTCAGGAATAGTGTCGCTAGGATTAGAAAGCCTAAAAACTAGGTCTAGAGGTGAGGGATGATTCTTTTTGTATTTTTATATTTTTATAAAAGCAAGTAAAATCTCGGTTTTAGAGGAGTGGACAGAATTAGTTGCTAGTCAACTAACCCAATGACTAAAGATGCAATCAAAATAAAATAATAAAAATGAAAATAAACTAAATTAAACTAGTGGTGTGAGCAATATATGAGAGAATTGTGTTTACTTAGATTTCACTACTCCTTAGATATCTTTTACAAGTTAATTACTTATTACAGTTGCGTGGATGACGGGTTATATTCCTTAATACCAATCATGGGGTGGCGTACTTATTTCCCCAATTCTATAAGCCCCTACTTCACTCCTATGTCGAGCCGGCTAAGAAGCTCCTAACATGGGATCACTAGAATTCGCTCATGCATTAAATACAACCATAAAAACCTAGTACACATCGGTTCATGTTTCTTAAGATGTTCAAGCAAGTTACACAATGGAGATCTGCCAGTTTTCTTAGGCCTAACATTGAAATCATTCATCCATTACAACTATAAACAAGCAATCAACATCTAGGTTTCATTACATCTAAGCAAACACACAATAGATCTAGCCTAGCATGTTAAAATCAAGACAAGTGTAAGATATATTCAAACAACACATAGACATATTGAATGAATCGAAGGAAACTTATCTCAATTGAAAATGAAGGGTTTCAAGGGGTGAAAACCCTTGAAAATTCTGTTACAAACGACCTAGGGTTTATTAGGTTCGGCCCTAGAATTCTCCACACACGTTCCTCTCTTAATGAATGAAATATAGAAAAGTATACATAGGTTTTGTGAGGTGACGGCGTCAAGAGGAAAAATCTGACGCCGTCATCTCGCCGCCAATAAAGTTCTCGGACTGCCTAGATCTATTTCTGACGCCGTCATGTGTAATCTTTTTCCAGGCCGTCACCAAATTTACTTTTGACGCCCTACTTCTGACGCCGTCACGTTTTCTCTGGGCCGTCATCCATTTTGCTCCTGACGTCGTCATAAAATTCTTCTTGACGGCGTCAGGTACTGTTCCCAGCAAGGAAACTTAAGTCTTTGCCGTTTTCTTCACTTTTATGCTCCAAAAACGTCCAAAATGCTTCCTTTCCCAGAATTCACTCCCAAAGTACCTAAAATCACAAAAGGAACGATTTAGGGCAATATTTGATCAAATAAATTCCAATTCTGGCTTAAATGACGGTTTATTTTTCGCCTCATCAGTCAACACTATATGTCTAACAATAATGAGGAAAAAGTTCTGGATTTGGAATATTTTGTTTTAAGTAAGGAGGTTCAAATCCTCCCCCAAAGTTGGAGCATCGAATAAAAAGTCAAATAATAGGGAAATTCCTTCTATTCGGAATGATTGTAAAGCTGTTTTATGCCCAAAGTTTATTGTAATGAATGATATTGGGTTTATGATTTTGTTGAGGGCCATAATCATAGCTTAGTTGGTTAAGAGGATATCGTCTTTTTGAAATCATAACATGAAGTTACTTACCAACAAAAGGTATGAATTGGCGGGAACACCCTCATCTAGGGTGCCTTTTGGTACCGGCCATTGTCTTCTCCACAAGGAATAGCTTCGGCAACTATCCTGGCCTAGTGGAGCACCAACTGGAGTGAGCAAGAGCCGAGTCTTGAACCCTTGATCTTTTATCTACAAAATCTCTCCAGTGAACCAATGAATTTTTAGGAGGTGGGTACCAACTGAGCAAAAGCCCTTTAGTATGTGAAGTTACTTATACTCAGCAACAGTTTTTGTATTAAGCCTCACAAGTAAATCTTCATCCAGTGAAAAGTTTTCATTTGATGAGGCAAATATATGGGTATTATGATTTTATTGGAGGTAGTTCTGTTGATTGTAGAAATTTTAGAAGAGATGTGATTGAATTTATAAGGAATAATGATGCGCATATGCTTGTTGAAATGTTGATGAACAAAAGAGAATTTTTTTCTAACTTTTCATTTGAATATGAGACTGGTGAAAATAATATTTTGATAAATATATTTTGTGCCGATGAATATCCAAAAAGAACGACTACGTGTTTGTGAAGTTTTGTCGTTTGATGCTACTTTCAGAGTAATAAGTGAGTTTTGTTTTACTGATTTAAGGGGCTGTTTGCTTTATGGGTTTTGTCCACTAGCTTTGGGATTAAGATGAAATCCTTAGTTTGGTTGGTGTATTGTGGATTTGAAATTGGGGTTGACTTCTAAAAATAAGGGGATATGCAAATCCTTGGGTTGGGGCTTACTTTTCGGAAGGAATTCTGACAACATGGTCTTTTTCTTCTTTTTTTATATTATTTCTTATTATGTTTTGTTTTCCATGTGTAAATGATGCTTTATAATGTATACTTGTGTCCTAACAGCTAATCTTTATATTTTTTTAATAGGCCCAATTTATTATTTATTTTGTTTTAATATTAAAATAACTATAAATCCTAATCATAATATATATCCCAACATACAAAACAAACAACACTTTCTCTTTCAACCTAAATTCAAATCCAAATACAAATCTAAATACTAACCCAAATCCTAAAGTATCAACAAACCAAACGCACCCTAAGTGTTTTCTTTAATTTGTATTAACTATTTCAGGTGTTGTAACATTTTGTCGCTTTCTCATTTGTTTTGACATGACTTAGCAATCTTAAAAATCTTTGGCTTTTTGTGTTAAAACCTTTTCCAAGTTACCAATCTTAGTCTCAAACACTCTTTTTTCTGAAAGGATTATGTGCAAACAACACAACGGCTTTCACATTTGTCTTCACAGAAATGCCGAAGGGTCACATCGGTAGACACTAAACAGAACAAGCAGGCGAAAATAAGAAATGAGTTATTAAATGAAATGAGAGTAACGAGAAAATGAAAATATTGTGTTATTTTCATTTAGGTGTGTAATGGCAATTACCCGAAGTATAATATTTATCTTGGATAAATATTATAGGGTGTGTTGTGTGCGTAATGACTAGTGAAAAATACCTAAAATCGTATGAAGATAATAATCAAACTAAAAGAACTTGCCCTCAACAAAGCTTTGTTTGTAAAAAAAAAAAAAAAAAAAAAAAAGTCGCACTCTCTAATCATAACATAACTTAACATTATTGAAATAAATAAAATAATATTAGCTACATTACAATAAAACATACTAACAACATTAACAAGGTGTAGTAGACATCAGATCGTCTTTCTTTTTCATGACCACTCGAAAGCAAAAGAAACCTACAGCATGTCCCAATACAGCTGCCAGAAACACCCCAACATTAAACGACATTAACGCTAACATCACCATGAACCCAAGTCCCACACGTATCGTATACACAATCGTTTGAGCAAATCCTGATGTTGCTCCATTAGATTTCATCATAACACGATTGCAATAACCTAGGAGTTCCCCAATGACAGCCATAAAAAACACCATCAAAAGGGCCAACATATACATATCGTCATCATTCCCAGGCCATCCTGTAAAAAGGATTAACGCGTCTTTCCCCCAATAGAAAGTCATATGCATCATCATTTTCTTTCGACGTGGCATTCCCATTGGCGCGTTTCCACCATTCATCATCGGCGGTGTAGACATGATCAGTCTATATACCAATTGTTGTGTAGATTGTTGTATTCATTTTTCGTGAATGCTCATGATATTTAAATACTTATCACAGTAAATGTAGTACGATGTTGTATTTTTACATATTTTGATAGTACGATGTTGGTTTTTTTTTTTTTTTTTTTTTGCATGTAGTACACGGGATACAATTTAATTTTAAGGACTTGGTCGTTAGGGCCGATGTTACCTCGATTAGTTACCTTAAATATGTCCTGTATAAAAGGGCATACAAAAGTTAACAAAACACCTCCATGTTCTTTGAGTGACTTGCACAAGACCCCCTATATATGATTTATCTTGCAACCATGTACATGTCGTTTTGAAAGACATATCGATTTTTTTTTTATGAAGGAAATTTAAACATCTATGTCTCAAGTGAGACTTGAACCCTTAACCCTCTCGGGAGGCACACACAGTAAGTTATAGTTGGTTCTTTCAAGGTTACTCTTTATGTTATGGTTACAAAAGAATTAGAAAATGATTTCAACATACCGCCAAGCTTCTTGATCTTTTTGATTAACCATGCATGTGTCCTGTCAACAGGGGCGGAGCCAGGATTTTTAGTTAAGGGGGGCCGACCGTGCTTAAAGCAAGTCATAGTGATGGATATTGTTTCAGAATTTAATCTATAGTGTTGTTTTTTATTGTTTAAGTTATTCATTATTGAATTTTGTAAGAAAAGGGTGGCTGAATGTAAAAAACTAGTAGAAAAATGGCTCGTAGTCTAAGTAAATAATGAATGAAGTGGGTTTATTAGGGGTGGCTCAGCACCCACTAGTCACCCTACTAGCTTCACCCCTGCCTGTCAATTAAGATGACAAAATGAAATTAACCAAAGCCTCCAATGAATCATGCGAAGAACCACCATTTTTTAATGCTCTTTTGACCATTTCCTTCATGTCATTTGCTCTAAGTCTCATTTTCTCCCCTTCTTCATCCACCATAACTTTTCTTATCATTTTTTTGATCTCCCCTCTTTCGAAACACTCCAACTCGACCCCGATTTTCCACACATAACTAATGTAACGTGTGTTCACCCCTTGGTCTGCAATAAAAGGTTGGCATAGCATAGGAACCCCTTCTGAGATACTCTCCAATGTCGAATTCCAACCACAATGACTCCAAAATCCACCCACCGCGAAATGTGCCAACACATCCTTTTGGGGTGCCCATTTCACAATTAAGCCTCGTTCTTTTGTTTCCTCTATGAACCCCTCTGGCAGACACTCGAGCCATTCTGAGTCACAAACTGAACCAGGTCTAACAGCCCATAGGAAGCGCTGGTTACTTTTGGCTAGACCCCATGCCATCTCGACTAGTACTTTTGCATCCAATGTGGCGACAGTTCCAAAGCTTATGTAGATAACAGATTGTGGAGCTTGTTTATCAAGCCAGGGTATACAATTGGTGTCCTCTTTGAGATAATTACTAGGTATATTTGGTGTTATTTGGTGCAAAGGTCCGACTGCAAAGACCGGAACCTGAAAGTGTTCTATGATTTGTGTTAATGGTTCAGGTTCAAGTGAATTGAGGTGTTCCAGATAACGGCTGAGGGACATGCCTGTTGGTCGGAAATTGCAACTAATTGTCTCAACTCCTCTATAGGCGTTTTAGAAAAGGGCAGGTCTTTGTACCTGAGAGGATAAAGATTTGGCACCATCTCCTGCATCACAAAATCTGTATAACAATGTGAGTTACCATTAGCTGATTTCATCCCGGCTACAGTTATAAGTTTTAGACCATTTGTTTATGTGTCAATAAGCTAACGGGATTTAGATTTTATCGATTCATGTTAGACTTGAAAGGTTTTACATACGAATATCCAATAAGTTCAGATCACTTGTTTATCACCTCCGGATCGTACTACATTTGAAAAACAAATACGTCTACCAATTATAGTTACTATAATCATGTACACATGTGTACGTCTGTCCGAGCTGGATTTTAGCCTGTACGAGATGCTCTTGTACACAGGGACGGAGCCAGAAAGAAATATGACCGGGTGCACAAATTTTTTTGAACCGTAATATAATAAAGTTAAAACGTGAATTAAAATGAAGATTTCATTAAAACGATAAATAAATGAACATATTACCTTCTAATTAGTCATTCTACGATCCCCTTAGCAAAATAACACTTACGTGTGCACCCTCATTTTTAATATTAATAAGTTCTTCTATCTCTATAGCACACAAGTTAAAGCGCCGTTAAAATAATCATCACCAATCCGATTTCGCAAAATCAGTTTTAATGAGCATCATTTAAAAAAAACATCTTTCAACCGTAGCAGTAGCAACAGGCAAGACTAAAGCCAACTTCAATTAAGCACTACTTTTCATATATATTGTAACTACGACAACAATAAAAATGCCCCATGACAACACAATTGGGATGCTATTCATATTTCAATATATTGTTGACTATCACTTAAACTTAATGTTGCAAAAATCGTGAATCGGTCCCGAGACGGTCGAGGGCCGTGTAGCGAATTTTGGCCGATTAATCGCCGATTCCAAGGTCCAAGGCCGATTAATCGGCCGATTACCTTGTAATTCGCTCCAAGGTCCAAGACCGATCAGCTTGTAATCGCTGATTAATCGGCCTTGTAGGCCAATTTTTGCAACACTGCTTAAACTTATTATCCCTATTTGTTTTAATAGAAATCGCATAGTTATTCACTTATTCTTATTGCCTTAAGCCCTTAAAAAAATAACACTTAAGATACATTTAGGTAAAATCGAAAATTTTTAAAAAAATTAACTCTGTATCGAAAAAATCAATGGGGTGCACGTGCACCCGCGGGCACCCCCTTGGCTCCGTCCCTGCTTGTACACGAGGCCCTCTAAAATTTAACTGTTCTTTTTAAGTTGTGTTTTTTATAAATAAAAAAGCAGTTTTTTGTGGCTTAGTTATGTCAGAAGGCCAGCCATTGTGATCTGTTTTTTAGGCCATTCCTTCCTTTGTGTTTTTTTGTGTTGTGTATAAGGGTGAGCATCGGTCTGGGACCGGACCGGACCGGACCGACAAGACCGAAGACTGAAATAAGGTAAAAATCGAGACCGAGACCGAGACCGAATGTGGTCGGTTAGGTCCGGTTCGGTCCGGTCTTCGGTCGGTCCGGTCCAAATAGGCAAGATTTAGCAAGTTTTTTTGTTTTTTTGGTCTAAACAGCTTTGAACGTATTGTCCCAATTAGTTACTTAAGAAATTAAAGGGGAAATATATGTATGTTTCACAGCAACATTGCTTCATTTGATGCCGTGGTGCAAACTGGTCTTGGATCCTCATAGAGAAACATGTTTGCGTTTAATCTAAAGAAACGTAACCTAGAGACCTAGATTAGATGTCTTTAGGCCATGATGTTTAAGTACATATCCTTCAATTGGATGTTTGTTGGATATATGAGATGTTACTCTCACAAAAATATTAATATTGCTCACAAAATTTACTTCGACAAACTATAAAATAATTCTTTTGCATATGAAACAATTGCACTCAAACTTTTTTTATTTAAAACTTGAAAATACTTTACTTTTGTTTGTAACTCACTGGTACATCTTAGCTACTAATACATTGTCCTTTTTATAGACCAATTGTATGGCCATGTACATATGTAAACTATTCAAAAAACATGCTAGTAAAAGATATCTTGCCGTATATCAATCTCCATTGTTTCACATGTTGTTAACTTATTTTGTAGAAGTAAATCTTCACTTTTCTTCACCACAAAAACCATGTCTAAAAAACTAGCCATCCTATTCTTTTGTCAAGCTCAATAGTTGTGCTTGTCTCTTTTTCTTTTGGTTTCTTTTCTTTTATGGTCGGCAAAACATATTAGTTCACATTCTCCCCGTAATGTGTTTTGGCTGAACTCCCAACTTTCGTCTGAGCTCTTGAAACTTTTCTCGTGGAAGTGCTTTTGTGAAAATGTCTGCTAGTTGATCATTCGTTCCACAAAATTCGAGTTGCACCTCTCCGTCTTCAATTGCTTCTCTGAAAAAATGATGTTTCAAAGCGATATGCTTTGTGCGGCTATGATGAACCGGGTTCTTTGCGATTGCTATTGCTGACATGCTATCGCAGAAAATTGTTGTAGGCTTCAATTGCTTTTCTCCAATATCTTCAAAAATTCTTTGTATCCAAATTGCTTGTGATGTGGCTAGAGCTGCTGCTACGTACTCTGCCTCCGCTGATGATTGTGCGACTGTTTGCTGTTTCTTTGAGCACCAACTAAACACACTTGTACCAAGTGAAAAAATATATCCATATGTACTTTTCATGTCATCTGTACATCCTCCCCAATCACTGTCACAAAAACCATGCAAATTTATATTTGCATTTTTTTCGAACTTGATTCCAAAATCTTTCGTGCCCTGCAAATATCTTAAAATTCTTTTACCAACTCCCCAGTGAATCTGACTAGGATTGTGCATGAACCTTGAGAGTAAACTTGCGGCAAACATGATATCGAGCCTTGTTTCTGTGAGGTATAACAATTTCCCCACGAAACTTCGATAAAATGTAGCATCCACTTTACTTGAACCGTCTTCTTTCATGAGCTTTTCATTGGCAACCAAAGGAGTGTCCTTCGGTTTGCATTCCGACATATCAAAATTCTTCAAAATCTTCTCGACATACTTTTCTTGACAAATAAAAACGCCGTCATCGTCTTGATATATTTCCATTCGGAGAAAATGATTTAGAAGACCTAAATCACTCATCTCGTATTTTTGCATCATCTCATTCATGAAATCTTCAATCATTTTCTTGTTATTTCCTATGAACACAAGATCATCGATATAGAGCGCAACAATTAAAATGTCATCTTTACCTTGATTTTTAACATACAAAGTTGGCTCGCTCTTGCTTTGTTCAAAACCTTTTTCTTTAAAATGACCATCGATCTGGCTATACCACACTCGCGGTGCTTGCTTGAGTCCGTAAAGCGCTTTCTTCAACTTGTAAACTTTTCTTTTTTTCCTTCAACCTCGAATCCTTGAGGTTGATTCACATAAACTTCTTCCTTGAGTTCTCCATTGAGAAATGCTGACTTGACATCGAGTTGGTATAGTAACCAACCTTTCTGGCCTGCTTGTGAGATGATTGCTCGGACTGTGTCCATTCAAGCAACTGGAGCAAATGTCTCGTCATAGTCAATTCCAAGTTGTTGTGAGTAACCTTTTGCGACTAGTCTCGCCTTGTTTCTTTGAACGGAACCATCTGCATTGTACTTGACTTTGTAGACCCATTTGAAACCAATAACGTCTTTGTCTAAAGGTTTGTCTGTAAGTTCCCATGTGTTGTTCTTTTCGATAACTTGAATTTCGTCCTCCGTCGCTTTCTTCCATGATTCCTTTCTAATCGCTTCTTCAAAACTTTCTGTTTCTACATGACAAAAATTAGCATTGTATAATTCTGTCAATGAATGAAATTTTCTTGGTGGTGGACTTTGAGATTCTTCATCAGGTTCTTCGTTGGGTACTTCATCATGTGATGGTTGATCACTTTCCACATGTGCTTCATCCTGCATATTGTTAGTGGAAAAACTTGGTCCTTCCTTTTTTTCTTCTTCCCAATTCCAGAAAGAATGTTCATCAAAAATTACATCTCGACTAATTATTACATTTTTTGTTTTGAGGCTATACAATCTATAAGCTTTTGACTTGCTACTATAGCCAACAAAAATACACTTTTCACTTGTCTCATCTAATTTATATCTTTTTTGCTTTGGTATTTGAGAATAACAAACATACCCAAAAATTTTAAGATGTCTTACCGAAGGTTTTCTTCCATTCCACGCTTCAAGTGGAGTCTTGTTATCGAGGGCTTTTGTTGGACTTCTATTCAACAAATATACTGCCGTGTAAACTGCTTCTGCCCAAAAACTTTTTGGTAAACCTTTCTCGTGCATCATTGACTTCGCCATTTCTACAATGGTCTGATTCTTTCTCTCGACTACACCATTTTATTGAGGTGTGTATCAAGTTGTGAGCTGTCTGTGCATGCCTTCATCCTCACAAAACTTGTCAAACTCTTTTGAGTTGTATTCTTTTCCTTGATCACTTCTCAAAATTTTGATAAAACTCCCCGTTTATTTTTCGACAAAGTTTTTAAACTTTTTGAAAATTCCAAAAACTTGAGATTTTTCTTTCATGAAATAAACCCGTGTCATTCTACTAAAATCATCAATAAATAGAATGAAATAGAGATTATTACCATGAGATGGATTCCTCATCGGACCACAAAGATCAGTGTGTACTAGCTCGAGAATTTCCTTGGATCTCCAAGCGACTCCTTTCGGAAATGGTTTCCGATGATGCTTTCCAAGCGCACACCCTTCACAAACTCCTTCAATCTCGTGAATTTGTAGCAGACCTCCGACCATATTTTTCTTGTGGAGTAAATTTAGACTTTGGAAATTTAGATGTCCAAGCCTCATGTGCCATAACAAAGCTTCATCTGTTGTTGTGGCCTTCAACGTAGAGTGTTCTTCGTATCTAAATGTGATCGGAAAGCTAATGTTTCGCCCCATTATTATCTTCCGCATCAACTCTCTATTTCTTCCTTTATTATAAATAGTGCAACCTTTACCTTCAAAAATTACAGAGTATCCATGTTCTACAAGTTGTCCGACACTAAGCAAATTTTGCGTAAGGTCGGGAACTAGTAAAACATCATTAATGTATTTGGTACCTGCTTTTGTCTTGACCGGAATCTTGCCTTTTCCCTTCACTTGTACTACTGCTCCATTTCCCATTTTTACTTGAGAATTTCCTGGAGTGTCAATATCGACCGAAATACTTTCATCACCGGTCATGTGATTACTACAACCGCTGTCAAGAAACCATGCATGTGGAACTTCTTTCAACATTAGCCGAGTGACAAAAGAAAACATTTCCATCTTCTTGTTTTTCTTCTAAAAAATTTGCTTGTTGTTGGTTTTTCTTTCGACAAAATTTTTCTGGATGACCAAATTGATCACAGTGAGTACATTTGTACTTTTCTTTGTACCAACAATCTTTTTCCTCGTGGTTTTTTTTCTTGCAAATGGAACACTTGTAAGAGTTTCCATCGCCAAATGATCTTTTCGTCGAAGTTGCCTTGACTTCTAAAACTTCCATAGCTTTGCCTGCGTCCATGACCTCTAAAATTTCTGCCTCCTCGACCACCTCGGGATGAACTCCTTCTTACAAAATTTTGTGGTGGTTTCTTGTCTCCTTGGAAGCTAGATTGGAATGCACTTTCAATCGCCTTGCTAGAGTGGCGAGTCATACGCTACTCATATGACTTAAGAGAACTTAGCAATTCTTGAATACCCAAAGTTTTTAGATCGTTGGTGTTTTCAATGACCGCTATAATTGGATCAAAATTTTCAGGAATACTGATGAAAATTTTCTCAACAATACGTTGGTCTTCAATTTCATCACCATAACTTTTCATCTGATTAATCAAATCGGTTAATCTAGATGAATAGTCATTTAGTGACTCATTTTCCTTCATCTTCGTGTACTCGTAATCTCGTAATCTCGTCTGAGAGTTTGTAGTTTTATGGCTCTCACTTTGACGTCTCCTTGAAATTCTTGCTTGAGCACCTCCCAAGCTTCTTTTGATTTTTTTAGACGCATGATTTTCGGAAAGATTGACGGTGTGATTCCCCGATGAATCATACTTAGAACGGCTGCATTTCGGCTTCTCTTTTGCTTCAAGTCTTTCATTTGATCATCGGTTAATTTTTCCGTATCAACGGGTTCTTCAAATGTATTTTTGACATCATCAAACACATCTAAATAATCAAACAGTGTCTCCATTTTGACACACCAACAATCATAATTTTCACCATCAAAAATTGAGACGACAACATGACTTAAATCAAAACCTTGTCGTCTTGCCATGACACCTTTAAAAAAATGATAAGAACTCGTTTACCCCAAATGAATTCGAACAAGCTTTGGTATCAATTTATGTTGGATATATGAGATGTTACTCTTCCAAAAATATTGCTCACAAAATTTACTTCGACAAACTATAAAATAATTATTTTGTATATGAAAAAATTGCACTCAAACTTTCTTTATTTAAAACTTGAAAATACTTTTCTTTTGTTTGTAACTCACTTGTACATCTTAGCTACTAATACATTGTCCTTTTTATAGACTATGGCCATGTACATATGTAAACTATTCAAAAAACATGCTAGTCAAAGATATCTTGCCGTATATCAATCTCCATTATTTCACATGTTGTTGACTTATTTTATAGAAGTAAATTTTCACTTTTCTTCATCACAAAAATCATGTCTAAAATACTAGGCATCCTATTCTTTTGTCAAGCTCAATAGTTGTGCTTGTCTCTTTTTCTTTTGGTTTCTTTTCTTTTATGGTCGGCAAAATATACTAGTTAACAATGTTTAAGAATGCCATGCTATAGGAGATCGATATATTTATGCTAATATGTATAACGTGATTAGATAATGACGTGCCAATCAATATGCATCACGAAGTTATCTCATACAGTAGTTAAGCAGTTACCTTGTTCAAGAAATCTGCTTTCTGAATGAAGCTGTTGACGAACAAGGTAAGCTGGAAAGAACGCTCCACTGCCACTACGAAAGAGGATGGCAGCAAAATCCAGATCAAGGGCAACCTGTCCTGAAAAAAACATATGGTGATCATAGATGACAACAATGGATTTATTTCCTTCACTGATCAATCGGGTCAAGTGCTCACGAAATGATGCTATAGAGGAGTTGTTGTTGAGAGTTTGGATTAAATTAATGAAGTCACCGAAGGCATCAACTATAGATAGGTTGTTGGAAATAGGCAGGAATGTGAATGAAGGATGGTTAGATGGGTCGGGCGGGTTTATTTTGGAGTGAGCAATGGCTATAGAGAACCCTTTGGCATGAAGGGTTGTGGCTAGTTGGAGAGTCGGAGTCAGGTGGCCTTGAAGTGGTGACGCTGCTATCACGACTAGTGGCCACCGTCTCCTGCCATCTTCTTCCATCTATGTGTGTTTTGAAGTTCTGAGGCTTTACTGTTTTCTTTTATCCAAAACTTTGTGCGAGATTGATAACGTTATTTGTTGGAGAATATAATATAATCTTCAAATAACGATGAAAAAGACTAGGTCCCAATTAATTTATAACTTTCTTTATTCGCCACAAAGCTAATGCCATGTAATCAACTGACTAATGTATCATTTCACATGAAAATGTATATAAACATACAAAATTTGACAAATCTCAAAATATTCAGTTTATATTAAATTAGAGGATTATTAGGTAGTTCTTGTTATCCTATGTTGATCACACATATCAAAATCGGATTATGAAGTACAACATTTTTCTTAAAGCACATTATATAAAAACTTACTTTACTATCTTGAAATAAAAGTAATAAAAAGGCTTCACATATCGACTGTGAAATCGCAACACAACAATCACATTGTCATGGTTACTAAACGTCGTGTCTACCAGTTATAAATATTTTAGTGTTTCGCATGTTTATTCAGTCTCATAAGATACATATCGGATTCGCGTGCCTTTTCTTCAAAGCAAGAACATCAAGATAACAAAGTTTCGTTTATGCTATTGCTACCATTAGTTTATCGCAGAAAACAAAGACCCAACATGATTTAAAGAAAAAAACACCAAACGCACGCATTGATTATCCATGTTTCATGACTATCAACATGACAATATGAAATCAACCAAAGCCTCCAATGAATCAAGTGAAGAACCTGTTAGAATATGAGAATCATGACAATCATAAATAGGTAAACACATTTGCGGAAGCGTAGGAACATCTATAACACATAAAAGATTAACATAAATTAAATAGGAACGTACCGTGGTGATTCTAGCCCGAACAAGAATCAAAAGCAATTGTCTTTAATAATATGAAGAACCCTAATTAGGGTTTATATGGATCAATGATTAACCCCTTACCGTTTTGTTAATCGATCCCTTGATAATTACTAAAGTAAGTAATTACCTCGTTCTTGTACACACAAACTACCAACGAATAAAGGTTTGTTGCAAGTAAACAAAACACTTATGTTATTGCTTATGGAAAATCGATCCAAGAACCCTAAAGGAAGGGGAGAACCGATCGGCCACAAGAAGAAAGAAAACAAGAATTTTAGGGTTAGAGTGTGTGCACAAAAGATGTGAAAGTCTAACCCTTGGCCTTGTATATATACTAGGTGATTTCTTGGTGATCAAGCAAGGCATGGGTTGGGCTTCCCCCCCATGATCGACCGGCCTAGGACACCCCATAGGGGTTCTAGATCCTTCTTGACTCCCAAGTTACACTCTAGTCCATATCTTTCGTATTTAACGATAGTTAGTCCATACGGTTAATAACTAACGACCATTTAGTCCATTAAGTGTTTATAAATATATATATATATATATATATATACGATACGTTTAACATATATATATTTATTATTCATTATTCTTGTTTGTAAAGTGTGCAATCCCGAGGTCTCGGGTTCGATACTAGACATTTACATATTAATATATATCCATATATTTAACAGCTCCCACTTGGATATCTATTAATAGTAAAATGACATTGGTTAGCGTCTTGCAACACTCCAATGCCCCTAGTTCAATCCGAGCTAGGTTTCCTGAAAAACCTTTAATGATTCATCATTATAATTATCCTTTTGTTTCTAATACCACATTAATAAAGATGTGAGATTCTTTATTAAATTTCTGTTTCTCGTCTCTTTATGATTTAACAAAATTACCAAAACATCTGAACGTATTCCAGATAGACTTTGGGCGTGGCCACGCAAACATTTTGTCAACCCTACGAGGGGCCCAGCAGTATTAAACTTCTGAACAAATCAGAAGGAACAAATTCTCTCTTGACTACAAGAATAACCCATGAACTTTGCAACACTTCTGAAAACAACCCTTATGACTCCCTGTTACGGTGAGCGGTAGATTGCTTCACAAAAATGCACTACATCCATGACACTTATCTGGTATCTCAAGTCTGAGGATAACTTTAAATATGATTCTCACATTAAATATTAAATCATATTATTGGGATAAGTCCAATATTCAATTCATCGAATATCATGTGAAATTGATATGTCAACGCATCAATATACTTTCAAGTATATTCTTAACCAATACTCAGATTTGTCTTAGTTTAATGATATTCCCATATCATTAATTGACAATGGATAATTTAGAATAACATAAGTTATTCACGGATTTAAACATGCAAATATAGGACACAATTTATTATTAATGAAAACAAACGTACTCAGTACTTTAATTCATTATAAATAATAATTGCTTAATGTCCTTTATCCAAACACTAAATAGATCAATGCATGATAATTCTAGTTAATGAATTATGCCTTAAGTCATGTCATTCATACTTGTTGACAAGGCATAAATCAACTAACCTTGATCTATAGGAATTTTGAGAATACTTAATTTCAAGAATTCAATAAGTAAAATTCTTGTATGTGTTCATCCAACTTTCTTGATATAGCCACATAATATTCATAAATGGTGTGACATCCTCAATCACTAATTTATGATAATCAAACTTTCAAACCTTTTAAAGTTTAAAGTATTCTAATTCTTTAATGTATAATGCAACTATGCTCTTAGTAAGCACAACTAGTTCTCATGGCCATTATTAAGGATAAAATCCTACCATGATTAGTTATTGAGTGTCATCTCAATTAAACCAGCATCATTGTATATTAAACACAATATGCTCTTAAAATTTCCGTAAACTTAATATCCATTGTGTAATGTTTAGGAGCTATTCCATTTTGAGGATCATTATTCTAATTTCAAACATTTTCCATTAGAATATCTATTACACAAGTTATATACTAACTTTTAATTGGATATCAAATTTTGTCAAATCATTAAGCACTTAAGCATGATACAACAATAATATAATGCACATGAAAATCCTTCAGTCAAACTTAGATTTATATTCATGTTCTATCTTTTCATAATATATATCCATTTTCTAAATGATATATTATGTTCTATTAGAATTTATTTACCGCACATGTTTATTTAATAATAAACTTTTGTTCCAAGGTTGTATGTTATATTTCCTAAATCTTTCAAGTAACGTTTCATTCCAAATTAAGTCTAACCTTTTACTTATATGGAATGTTACTCTTATATGTTATACAACATATATGATTTATTGAATCAAACATAATACTCCCACTAGCTTTCAGGAATACTTAGAAATTACCTTATTTTAATTATAAACCTAAACATAGATTTAATAATTTATCATAAGAATAATCTCCTAGATGCATGCATTTATCCATTCATGGATTATTGCATTTTGTACACTTCCAAAGATTTTCTTGAATTCATAAACTCCTTTTTGATTACTTATCGTCCTCGCTCAAGTAATTATTCAAGAAAGAGTTTTTGATATTCCATTGTCAAATTTCACATTCATGTAAATATGACTATTACCATCTTTATATCTTTAATGTACTTAAGAAAGAGTATTCAATCATAGTTAATTGCTTAAGTATAATTAATAATCTTGTCATAAGATATTCATTAAGATATGTGTACAATTTTGTCCATATGATTATTTCACAAAGATTTAAACCACTAGGGTTACATTATCTTTGAATAAACTCATCTCCATTCTCTAACCATTAAGAATTAAGATAAACCAAATTTTAAATTTGAATATCTTTATGAACAGCATCTATAACATTCATATTATGAGTAATTTACCCAATTCATTATTTTGGTAATACTACATCATATAATCGTCAGCATATTAATTAAATATCTGAGATATCCAAGTGGATCTATGAATGAGAATTCCATCATCTTGAGATTTATCATTTACATGTTAAGCCTCATCATGATTTTAACTAGTGTGGTTTTAGAAGATTATGTATCTTGTAATTCTATCTTTTCAAGATAAAACTCCCACTTGCCTTTAGTAATATATAGAATATAAGTACTTAGCAATTAGAGCAACAATCCAATTTTCTCTTTTAGGACATTACAAATACACATTGACAGTTCCTGATATTCTTTTGTTAACAACCTTCTTATAAGTAACTTAACAAATTCAGAACTTCAATTTAAGACTTAATGTGATTCATCACAACAACGTCTTATTAATCTTCTAGGAGCCTAATTGAGTATATTCAAGCCATACTCAATTTCTAACCTTGATAACTTTCGGAAGAAAAGAAGTCATAGTTATCTTTAATCAAACAATCTAACAAGAGTTTGATTCCCTAACTGAACATACTATCCATATGTGGTACTTCAATTAGAATTAATATTGTAAGAAGATCTAACAATATATATAAGATAACCATATTCCTGTTGGCATACTTATTTACCAACTAAGTCAACTTAATGGTATAATAGTATTTCCAAACCAATTGCATGCTTTATAACACAAGTACTTTTGACCAAGTCACTTCATGTTTATGTCTTATAAAAACATAAACTTGTTATAATCTCACTATACGTTATTAATCATTGATTAACTCAATGACTTCTTGTATATGTCTTAATTAAAAGACCATAACAAGCTAACGTCTTACTTAATTATAAGTCTTGTAATACTTAGAAGACTTTATGTTTATAAATATACAATAATGTATAAACATGTATAATTAAAGTAATCATGAACACCATCATTTGGTTTCAATAATATTTTCAAGTTAACACACTACTTCATGTTTATTTATGTCATTCTAAGAATACATAATTATTGAAGTAGTATTATATTACTTCATGCATTTATGTCATTCCAATAATACATAAATATTATAGTTGAAGTTATCTTGTTATCATATTGACACATGTTCTAATAGATATCTAATTTAGAAACTGTAAATTATCCATGTAGGTCTCACGCATGCATGGAAATTCACCTTGTTGTTAATATTTAGTCTGCGTCTCACGTTTACTAAATTATAACACCAAGTGTTTCTTAGATTAGATGTATTAATCTAATTAGAATTATAATCTCTTACTTGTAGTTAAGAGAATCCTTTGAAACATATTCTTATGTGTTGTACCTTGCACACAATGTAGATTTCTCCCACTTGTGCATGGTACAACACCATGTATCATATAAACAACACGCACGCGTTTGTTAATGTGAACAATATGATTTGTGTCATTAGCATAACTAGTAGATATAGAGTTACTCAATCAATCAAGGAAACATACATGACTATCCTTGAAAATATTAGTGTCTATATTTGGAAAGTAATTACCTTGAGATATTCAAAAGATAATCTAAGTTACAATCAAGACAATAAGTCTTGTAACTCCCACTGAATTAGAGAACATAATAATAGTCCCTTATTCATTCATAAGAACACAATACTCCCATTAAATTTGACAACATTGTAAATGTTTCATTAATTAGTGAAAGAAATAGTGTACTATTTACTTTCCTACATCTTTTAAGAAAACCCATTCAAACAATTATATAGGTTATAAAAGGATGTAATCTACTACATAAATGTGATTCATCACATTCCAAATTATTAACTTGAAAAAGCTGGGCATGCAATTTCTTCCTGTATAGATCTACCATTCCAACAATTGTATGTAGTATCTTTAAATGGTCAAATCAAAACAACTAGATAAAATAATCTAATTTATCTTTTACCATTATGCAGTAATCAGTCTAGCTTCTAATTTAATAACTCATAAGGTGCATATACTCTTACTATTAAAGTTTGCTATGAGTTATGTATTTAGAATTTAGACAATTCTAATCATCCTATTATACCTTTCTCATTCATGAAAAGGAATAGGATTTAAGTCTCACACTTCTCGTAATGGAAAGAAGACTATATTTATTCTTTTGTAAATATTGACTCTAACCAAAAACCCAAGCGGGTGTAGATCAATTAAAAGAATAACTTACGTTTACGGTTTTGAGTTGCATTAATACATTTAAAGAATTTACAAAATTCAATTTTAGTATTTTCGATAATTTATATCTCCAAGAAAATATAATACCCAAGGTTATATTCATATAACCAACTAATTTCTTGAAAATCTAGGATCCAACTTTACATAGATTCCACCACATCAGTTGATCTACTAGTGGTGAAAGTATAAAAGATGGTAATCTGTCGAACAATAATTGGCAAACACTTTTCCAATTCCTAGATCATTATGGGATTTACATCAAATTGATTCATCAATTTGTCATGTAAGCATGTTTCATCCCATCTCATGCCTTAAGCTCTAGGTCTCACGCATCAACTTAATTAAGTCGTCTAACTTAGAAACTGCAAATTCTCCATGTGTGGTCTCACGCACACTCGGAAATTTACCTTGTCATTAAAATTTAGCCTGCGTCTCACGTTTACTAAATAATAACTTCAAGTGTTTCTTATAGTTAGATGGCATGTAACTTAAATTTTTAAGGGTATTTTGTTTGATGTGAAAATCAAAACATGTATAAAGATGCATGCACTCATCTTTATAACATAAGTTTTCATAAAAACTTTTTATATCCAATTCGTGAAATTAATACACAAAGTTTTACTTGAGGTTTATGCCAAAACCCTAAGATGACTTTCTACAATCATGATTTTAAAAGTAATTCGTTTAAGACATATTCAAGATTGTGATAACCAAGGCAGACTCTAAGGCTCTTTTCTAAGCCTTCAAATCACGGTTATGAATATCATCTTAAAGGACTTAATTTTAAAAGCATACTTGTATAAAACATCAATCAAGCAAAAGTTTATGGATTCAATCTCAAAATAGTAATAAAGTTTGAATTTTGCTAGTCTCGCCTGGGAGCTGATTACCGTGCGAATCGGACCACGATTGGCAATAAGACCTTGCAAGATTCTTACTTTATCACATTAGGGTTTCACCATTATTAGTTCGTATTATTTTCTTTATGGAAAAATTACCCTTTTATTGCTTACAATCATGTCCAACAATCAAACAATAAAACAAGTAATAAAGACAAATAAAACAACTAATAACATAACAATTATAAAGGTGAAACAATTAGCCACATGCAAACCTTGTTAAAAAGATCCTAATAAAATCAATTCTAGGTATAATATGTATATAATTAACTAGGGCCTTCACCTCTTAATGGAAGTGAGCCACATACATTGACAAGTCAATTGCGTAGGCCAAAGCTAATCACATACCACATAGCACATAATTGATTTTAATGATTATGGGGTCTTCCCCAATATTAAGATCTATCTAAACATGTGAAAAGCTTAACAATTAATAAACAATAATAACCCATGACTAACATGCATGTTTCGTCATGGATCAAAGCATAACAATTACCAATTAGGTCAAGGATACGCCCAAATAACACATAAACATGTAGGCAACCTAGGGTTTCTAATCCAATTAATTAATAAAACCACAAACCCTAATTAGGGTTCATGGAATAAATCGACCCCCCCCCCCTAAATTAGGGTTAGGGTAAAAAAAAACAAAACCCTAGATCCAAAACATGTATCTAAAACAATCAAAATTCGTTTTTTATGTGTTTTATGTAATCAATTACATGTTATAGCAAACTCGTGATACCACTGTTAGAATATGAGAATCATGACAATCATAAATAGGTAAACACATTTGCGGAAGCGTAGGAACATCTATAACACATAAAAGATTAACATAAATTAAATAGGAACGTACCGTGGTGATTCTAGCCCGAACAAGAATCAAAAGCAATTGTCTTTAATAATATGAAGAACCCTAATTAGGGTTTATATGGATCAATGATTAACCCCTTACCGTTTTGTTAATCGATCCCTTGATAATTACTAAAGTAAGTAATTACCTCGTTCTTGTACACACAAACTACCAACGAATAAAGGTTTGTTGCAAGTAAACAAAACACTTATGTTATTGCTTATGGAAAATCGATCCAAGAACCCTAAAGGAAGGGGAGAACCGATCGGCCACAAGAAGAAAGAAAACAAGAATTTTAGGGTTAGAGTGTGTGCACAAAAGATGTGAAAGTCTAACCCTTGGCCTTGTATATATACTAGGTGATTTCTTGGTGATCAAGCAAGGCATGGGTTGGGCTTCCCCCCCATGATCGACCGGCCTAGGACACCCCATAGGGGTTCTAGATCCTTCTTGACTCCCAAGTTACACTCTAGTCCATATCTTTCGTATTTAACGATAGTTAGTCCATACGGTTAATAACTAACGACCATTTAGTCCATTAAGTGTTTATAAATATATATATATATACGATACGTTTAACATATATATATTTATTATTCATTATTCTTGTTTGTAAAGTGTGCAATCCCGAGGTCTCGGGTTCGATACTAGACATTTACATATTAATATATATCCATATATTTAACAGAACCACCGTTTTTTACTGTTTTTTTGACCAAATCTTTTATATCTTTTGCTCTAACTCTCATTTCTTCACCTTCTTCTAAAACCATAAGTCGTCTAATCATGCTTTCGATTTCTCCTCTCTCGAAACATTCTAACTCAAGACCAATCTTCCACACGTGAGATACGTAACGCGCGTTCACCCATTGGTCTACTATAAATGGTTGACATAACATAGGAATCCCTTCCGAGATACTCTCCAATGTTGAATTCCACCCACAATGACTCCAAAATCCACCCACCGCGAAATGGGCTAGTATTTCCTTTTGGGGCGCCCACTTTACAATTAAACCCCTTCCTTTCGTTTTGTCTATGAACCCATCTGGCATAAACTCGAGCCATTCCGAGCCACTTACTGAACCAGGTCTAACCGCCCACAGGAATTGTTGGTTACTATTGGCTAGACCCCATGCCATCTCCGTTAGCACTTGTGCATCCAAAGTGGCCAAGCTTCCAAAACTTATATATATCACCGATTTAGGAGCTTGCTTATCCAACCACACTATGCAGCTGGTGTCCTCTTTGAGAAAATTTGTAGGCGGGCTTGGTGTTATTTTGTGCAATGGTCCAACTGCAAAGATTGGAACCTTATAATGATCCTGAATTTGGGTTAACGCTTTGTGTTCAAGAAACTTGATGGTGTTCCAGATAACTGCCGAGGGGTGTGCTAGTTGGCTGAAAACTTCACCCAATCGTTTCCAGTCTTCAATAGGCGTGTTAGAAAAGGGCAGATCTTTGTATCTGAGGGGATGAAGATTTGGAACTATCTCCTGCATCTCAAAATCTTTCTAACAAATGTCAGTTACCATCTATTCCCATCGTCTCATTAGATTGAGAAACTCATAAATTTTCTAGGCTACAAAAGGTCAAATCGCTCAAATAACGTTTTGATTATGCTCATATCACGAACATGTTAAGACCTCATAAATTGGTCTAATTCAAATTAACTTAACTAATTTCTTTTTTATTATAGGTTTTTTTTTTTTTTTTTTTTTTTTCTTTCTAAATTTAATTTATAAACTTAAGAGCTTAAACTTCCAAAAAAAATTAGTAGTTCGAAAAATGAATTTTTATGACTTTTTCACCCTATAAGCCATCTAAAATTATTTCATTTTAAGCATAAATATAACATGTATTAGGGATTTAAACGTATGTTGTGATAGATTAGGTTTAGACATGAACTATGAATAGTACGTGTAGCTTGACTTACAAGGCAAGCAAGAGGCCCTATGGTCGGTTGGGTGTTCCCTAAACTGACTCAAGCATGGTTTCTACCCCCTCATCTCTATAAATAGAGGTGAGGGACGATGATATTCTTTACAAATTCCTATTTCTTGACGTAAGTGTCGTTCATCTAATAGGTTTTGCACGAACGAAAGTGAATGTGAACCAAGATAATCTCGATATTGCTTTAAAGGGAAACATGAAGGACTAAACGTGTAGATTAGAAACTCTATAACCGCTAGTTAGTTAATTTAGTTAAATTTTGTAAAATTATGAAAGTGTGTGTCGTTTGATGCATGACCCTTAGGAAGAGTCACATTGGTTCACATGGCACCGATTGGCATAGTATATATACTCATGATTATGTATCATTACAATGGTTAGACGAAATAATAAAGTTATCTAGTTTTATACTTGTTTGCAAATCTTTGATTTCGACTCACACACATACGCATATTGGGACAACATTTGGCATCAAGAGCCTTGTTTTAAACCTTACTCTCGTTACATAAAAAAAAACCAGAAACATTGCTAGCGAGACAAACCAGAGACAAAAACAAGAAAACCACGCTGAAACTTTTGGTTTCAGGAACAAATACGCAACACTCTAACACCTTGTTAACGAAGGAGAAGTTGCCTAGATAACTTAGGGACACAAGAAAGTCGTATACAACTTATCTAGTGTCAAATTTTCAAACGGAAGGACACCAAACGAAGTGGTGGCCTTGTTTTGTTGTGATATCTGTACGCGACAACAAAACCGAGAAACGAAGGAAACAATTGTTTAGGATTCTTGTTGGTTTCTTGCACACGACAACAAAGAAGGAAACTTTTTGGTTTTACAACGCAACAAGAAAGGAAAAAGGACGTCAAGGACTTGTGTATATTACCGAGATACACAAAGGAAAAGAGAAGCGTTGCTTGGGTAGTTTAATAGGGTATACCGGAGACAAACAATCAAGGATTGTTTTGTAGGCGTTTTAGCAATACAAGAACAACAACAAATAAGAAACAAGGACGGACTGATCACTCATCATAGAAGAATACCGAAAGGTATTGTAGGGTTGTTGAAGGACACGGTGTGGACAAAGAAAGGAGGAGTATTGTGGTATAACGCGGAATAGGAGACAAGCAACAGCGGCAACGACAAACAAAAATCATTTGTTTAGACGTTGGGATTAATATTGTGGGGTATTAAGAAGAAAAAGAAGAAAAGCAATCAAATTGCTTTCGGTAAAAAGAAATACCGAGATGTATTTTTTGGTAAAGGACTTGGAACAGAAAACAACGACAAACATTTAGTTTGATTGTGGCCAAACAACACTTAGGGTGTATTTGGAGATAGAAGCCGAGATATAACAAGGTTCTAGGGCAAGCCGAGACAAAGGATCTAGGGCACGCATTTGGAACCAAGTCGAGACAAAGAAAGGAACAACGTGAAGTGTGGTAGAAGAAGAAAACAACGTTTGGTTGGTATATTGCTTCGATAACAAAATACACAACCGAATTGTTTTGGATAGGAGACGAGGAAAGAAAAAGGAATGTGGTCGGTAAAATTCAAGTTACCGATACACAAGTGGGAACAGATTGTGTTTTGACACAACAAACGAGGTCACGAATTCATTATTTGACTTTCAATCAATACTTTGATAGTTAGATATTTATTTCATACTATTAGGAAATCTCGAGAGCTATATATATTGATCCTGTATTACTAGGATTCCTGGATAACTATTTTCTGTTCCCGTAGTAGTAGGATATACCATACTGGTTAGAATTCCCATACGAATTAGAAGGTGAAGATTGTAAACGCATCTAAGATGGCTGGTGATGATGATACAATAACAATAACACTGTAGTGAAACCCGTAACACCCATTGCACAATATCAATGCCCTAAACTCAAAACCACAAACTACACAGTTTGGGCTATACAAATTAAGGTTATATTAGAGGCACATGGTTTATGGGAGACTAAAACCTAAAGAGAACACGCAAGTAGATGATAAGAAGGATAAGGAAACTATTGCCCTCCTATATCAAGCGGTGACCGAAGATGTGATATTACAAGTAGCAAGTTGTAAGACTGCAAAAGAATTATGAGAATCATTAAGGAAAAGACACGTTGGAGAAGAGAGAGTGCAACAAGCACGATTATAATTACTGATGATTGGATTTAATGACCTTCAAATGAAGGAGGATGAAACGGTGGATGCATTTACGAACAAACTAAATGGTTACGCCACGAAGGCTAAAGAATTAGGAAAAACCATGGATGAATCACTTTTAGTACGAAACCTATTAGACTCCACACCAGATAGGTTCATTCAGATAGTAGCATCCATAGAACAGACAAGTGATCTAAATGATATCACCTTAGATGAAATCACTAGAAAACTTAAGGCATTCGAGGAAAGGATGAAACTCCGAAAGGGAGGACAAGCAGAAAGCCAGGATAAATTATTATTCGCACAAGGCGAACACTCTAGAAATAAGAAACGATTTAACAAGAATAGGGGTAGATCAAACTACTCACGAGGAAACTGGCAAAATAAAGGAAATAGAGATAACTCGAATGGAGAAAATTCAACTCACAACGACAAGCTGAATAAGAATAGAGGTGAGTGGAATAAGAAGAAAGGCAAATGTTTCAATTGCGGGAAACATGGACATTTTAAGAGAGACTGTAGAAGTCAACCAACAACTCAAGAACAATCAAACCTTATCTTAGAAGACGATGAACCATCACTATTAATGACTACGCATGAAGAAGTTTTTTTAAATGAAGGACAAATACAACCCGGCAAGTATGCTACATCAGATGCTAGCATATGGTACTTAGATAATGGTGCAAGCAAGCATATGACAGGAGCCAAGAGTCATTTTAAGGATATTGACGAAAACATCATTGGACGCGTTCATTTTGGAGATGATCTTACATAGAGATAAAGGGTAGAGGTTCTATATTACTAGGATGTAGAAACAAGGAACAAAAGATAGTTTCGGATGTTTACTACATTCCAAACCTCAAGAGCAACATACTTAGTCTAGGACAACTTACTGAGATAGGTTGTAAAATCATCATGGATGGAAACAAGATGACTTTGTATGATAAGAATAGGAAGTTGTTGATGAAAGTAGAAAGATCCAAGAATAGACTTTACAGTATTAGACTGCAGATTGAAGCACCTGTATGTCTCTTAGTAAATGTGGATAACAAAGCATGGTTATGGCACGCTAGATTAGGTCATCTGAACTTTGACGACATTAACAAGATGACAAGAAAGGGTCTAGTAGAAGGAATACCAAGGATAAATCATGCAGGACAAGTATGTGATGCATGTTTATTATGAAAACACAGCAGAACACCATTTCCCAATCAAGCTAAATTCAGATCAAAGAACCCGTTGGACTTAGTTTATGGAGATCTCTGTGGTCCCATAAGTCCAGCCACACACTCTGGAAAGAAACTCATTTTCTTATTAGTTGATGACTGTACAAGTTTTATGTGGGCCTATTTTCTAACATCGAAAGATCATGCATTCAACAAATTTAAGTAATTTAGACAAAAGATTGAAATGGAGTTAAGATTGAAGTTAAGAATGCTAAGAACAGATAGAGGTGGTGAATTTACATCAAATAGATTCACTAAATACTATAAGGAGAATGGAATAGCAAGACAATTAACAGCACCATACTCACCGCAACAGAATGGAGTGGTTGAAAGAAAGAATATGACGGTGTTATCAACTACTAGGAGTATGATGAAAGCGATGAAGTTACCCTTAACCTTTTGGGCGGAAGCAGTCAAACACGCCATTTACATACTAAATAGGGTACCTACACGAGCACTGGAAGATAAAACACCGTATGAAGCACTCTACAACAGAAAACCGAATCTAGAAAACCTAAGAATATTCAGATGCACAGCTTATGCTAAGATAACGATACCTCACTTGAAGAAGTTGGACGACAGAAGCATACCGATGATTTACTTAGGAGTAGAGGAAGGATCAAAAGCATGTAGGCTATATGATCCAGTAGGAAAGAAGAAACATGTTAGTAGGGATGTAAAGTTTATGGAAACAAAACTGTGTGATTGGGATAAAAGTGGAGATGATACAAGTACACAAGACACATTTTGGGCTAGTTTTGTGGTTGACGAAGTTGACAATGGAAATCCTACACCAGTCAACATAGAACACAATGATAACACATATCCAACACCAGAACCAATGCTGGATCAAATACAAGATCGAGACTCACCAATCACACCACCAACATATACTTACGAACCCAACTCAGAAAGTGAAAGAGAAGCTACTTTTAGCTCATTAGGAAGTTCAGAAAGATATGGTCATAGACCAGTATGAGGTTTAAAGGATATAACGGAAATCTATCAAAATGCACGTGAAGTAGAAGCACCAAGCTTATATTTCATAGAAGAAGAACCCCGTAACTACAAGGAAGCATCAAAAGATGAGAAGTGGATTGAGGCCATGGAGATTGAATTAGATTCAATCAACAAAAATAACACATGGACTCTTACCACATTGCCTGAAAATCAGAAGGCAATAGGACTCAAATGGGTTTATAAAACCAAGAGAGATGCACAAGGGAAGATCATCAAATATAAAGCAAGATTAGTAGCAAAGGGTTATGTACAAGAACAAGGAATGGACTTTGATGAGGTGTTTGAACCAGTTGCTAGAATAGAGACAGTTCGGTTGATATTAGCACTAGCAGCATATCATGGATGGCAAGTACACCACTTAGATGTAAAATCAACTAAATAGACAAAGCTTCCTACAAGCACATGCAATGTCTTTGCCCTAGCAACAATATTATCTCCTTGGTACTCTAACTCATTTACCATAATTTTGTTTATAATTAGTACGCGAAATTATGTTCATTGGTAATGATGAGTTAAGGTAAGCATCAAAGCTCCTAAATCCGATTTTACAAGGAAATTGCATATTAAATAAACTATCTTTCTCAATCTTTGTCCTAGGGTCGACATATTTAAGAGGATCATCTTCCTCTTCCCTCCTAATATCATTAACAAGTTCACCATCACCTAAGTCCTCATCGGAATCTGAATAATAAAAAGGTCCATTTTTATGGTCAGTGTCGTGGTCAGATTCATCCATATCAGAATTATTGCCAAAGTGATGGTCAGGTGAGAGGTTAGGTGGGTTCTCATTTTCCACTACAGGGATTGGGATGGGTAGTTGGAAAATTCTTCGACGAAAAACACGAATAACAGGAATCAAACGATCAATGTTATTGTTATCCATCGAGAAGGTTTACAAACAAAGGAAAAAAGAAGAAAGATAGACTAAAGAGAACCTATAAAAATAAAAATAAAAATCTCACTAGAAAGGAATCTAGTGAGTAGACCTAATAAAAATAAATTTCAACATAAACAATAACTATTCCCCGGCAGCGGGCCAAAAACTTTGATGTGCGGATTGTGGTCTATACGAAAGTTGTACTTCACAAGGGAACTTGAGAAACTTACAATCCCCACCATGCAGTGTACCTGACCGATGTAGTATAGTGAAGTGGTAAGTACTGGGGGATTGATCATTCTCCACAGGGAATAGTGTTCGCTTGGATTGAAATTCATCTAACTAGGTCTAGAGGTAAGAGATGATTCTTTTTGTATTTTTATATTTTATGAAAAAAGGTAAAATCTCAGGTATTTGGAAGAAGGGCGGAATTAGTTGCTAGTCAACTAACCCAAATAACTACTAATGCAATAAAAATAAAATGACAATAAAATAAAATGTGTAAACTATAAATGGAGAAAACGTGTTTACTTAGATTTCATTACTCCCTAGTTATCTTTTATTGATTAATAAGCTTGTTACAATTACGTGGGTGACGGGTTGCATTTCTTAATACCATTTGTGGGGACGTGTATTATCTTCCCCAACTCTATAAGCTTCTATATTTTCCTTTGGCGACACGTTAAGTATCTTTACCATGGCCTCCTTAATAGTTACTTATACATTAAATACAACCATTAAAATCGTAGTACACATCCGATTCATGTTTCTTAAGACGTTCAAGCAAGTTACCGAATAGGAGATTAGCCAGTTTTCTTAAGCCTAACATCGATTATCAATCACCCAATAACAACTAATAACAAACCATCAATCAATAATCAATAAATAGGTTTCACTACATCTAAGCAAATACAAATAAACCTAGCCTAGCATATTAAAAGAAAGACAAGCGTAAGATAGAATCAAACAACACATAGACATATTGAATTATTAATGTATTACTTATCTTTAATTGAACATGGAAGAGACAAGGGTATGAAACTCTTAAAAACCTCTGAAATTCGTGCTAGGGTTTGTGTGAGTATTCCACCAAAAGTTCCCCTCAAAAGTTACACACAATGAATGAAAAATCAAAAACTATATATAGATTTACAAAGATGACGGCGTCACCTTCTGATGGTTGACGCCGTCATCTCGCCGCGGCTAGAGTTTCTTGTCGCCCAATCCAACTTCTTAACGCCGTCACTTTGTAGGAGTTCTGGGCCGTCACGCTTTAGAGAATACACGTGACGGCCTACTTGTGGTAAAGGGTGACGCCGTCACTTGTAAATACTCAAATTGTCTTCGGGCGCGTCAAGATTAAATGTAATATCCACCTCTTGTCACAAGGCTGACGCCGTCATTTTGGAATAGGTGACGCCGTTAGGTGCAATTTCCAGTTTGGATTCTTCACTTTGTCGTTTTCTTCACTTTTTGCTCCAAAAACGTCCAAAATGTTTCCTTTTCCAGAATTCTCTTCAAAAGTACCTAAAATAAAAAATGGAACGATTTATGGTAATAATTGATCATATTATCACGACTTAAGACTTAAATGACCCTTTAAAAGCATAACAAATTTCGCCTAATCAGATATCCGGAAAAACATTTTTTGAAAACTTCATCAACGCTTATTATATGCTCATAAACTCGCATATTTTGTACAACATGATATCAATAGTTAAAGTTAAACAACAACATCAACCTCAACATTAACATCTATCTCAGCTAAACAAAGTTAAATCTTTCATCCAATAAATTTTTTACATAATATTAATTGATATTAATACATAATGAAAAACTCATGCATACTTATTAGTTGTACTTATATCATAATTTCACGGGTAAATTCTTATATATTCATATGGTAAACAAAAATTTTAAAATAAATTTTATTTATGTGTAAACCAATGTGATCAAAGAACCTTTGGCTCAATAACATTATAAGGAGACACGCTCAAGAATATAATACAAGGTCGATGCCACGGTTATATTTACAATTTCTGCTAACTATTTTTCTTATTTTCGCACATTTTAATGCTCTAACTTTGTAAAATATAAATAAGATTTTCTGTTTTTAAACGATAATATTATATAATTAATTTTTTTTTTTTTTTTTTTTGAAAAATCACGTGTGTGCACGTGTATTATAACTAGTAATCAAACTAAAAGAACTTGCCCTCAACAAAGCTTTGTTCGTGTAAAAAAAAAGGTCGCACTCTTTAATCATTACGTAACTTAACATTATTGAAATAAATAAAATAAAATTAGCTACATTACAAAAAAACAGACTAACAACATTAACAAGGTGTAGTAGACATCAGATCGTCTTTCTTTTTCATGACAACTCGAAAGCAAAAGAAACCTACAGCATGTCCCAATACAGCTGCCAGAAACACCCCAACATTAAACGACATTAACGCTAACATCACCATGAACCCAAGTCCCACAGACCCACACGTATCGTATACACACACGTTTGAGCAAATCCTGATGTTGCTCCATTAGATTTCATCATAACACGATTGCAATAACTAGGAGTTCCCCAATGACAGCCATAAAAAACACCATCAAAAGGGCCAACATATACATATCCTCATTTTGCCCAGGCCATCCTGTAAAAAGGATTAACGCGTCTTTACCCCAATAGAAAGTCATATGCATCATCATTTCCTTTCGACGTGGCATTCCCATTGGTGCGTTTCCACCATTCATCATCGGCGGTGTAGACATGATCAGTCTATATACCAATTGTTGTGTAAATTGTTGTATTCATTTATCGTGAATGCCCTTGATATTTAAATACTACTACACTAATGTAGTACGATGTTGTATTTTTACAGATTTTGATAGTACGATGTAGGTTTTTTTTGCATGTAGTACATGGGATACAATTTGATTTTAAGGACTTGGTCGTTAGGGCCGATGTTACCTCGATTAGTTACCTTAAATATGTCCTGCATAAAAGGGCATACAAAACTTAACAAAACACCTCCATGATCTTTGAGTGACTTGCACAAGACCCCCTATATATGATTTATCTTGCAAGTTGCAACCAATGTACATGTCGTTTTGAAAGACATATCGGATTATATTTTTTATAATGGAAATTTAAACATCTATGTCTCAAGTGAGACTTGAACCCTTAACCTCTCGTAGAGGTGGCCATTTGCCGGTTCCAAAAAAAACCGGACCGGTTCCAATCCGGACCGGTTCGGTCGTCAAAGTCAATGGACCGGATCCGGTTCCAATCCGATCCGGTTCCATTCGGATCCGGGGTCCCAAAACCGGAACAAGTATACCCGGTTCCGGATCGGATCCAATCCGGTTCGGTCCCAAGAACCGGTCGGACCGGTTCCAAAGAACCGGTGGTCATTTTCTTAACAGTGGGCATGCTAACTTTTTCGATTCCGGTTTTTTTTTTTTTTTTTTCGTTCGCGTTTCCCACACAATAAACTTAATAAACTTCGACTTTTATTAAAAAAACTAATAGACGTCACACTTAAAGTACTTGAAACACAAATTTAATACATTTCGACTATTTATTATTCTTCGGTTTCATCTTCATCTTGAATTTCAACTTGAACGGCGGCCCTTGCGGCGCTTGTAGCTTCATCGTAAGCAATTTCTTCTTCGGTAAGATTGATTACATAACCTTCTTGCACCTCGACCTCTTGTAATTGTTTTTCGTAGTCCGTCGGTTCTTCAAGTATTGAAACGTCTTGTATACGTTCATTCCCATCCAAATAATCCTTCAAGCAAATACACATCTCCAAAGATAAAGGTGTGAGTTTTGTTCTTCTTACCGACAATACCCTTCCACTAGTAGAAAAAGCGGATTCCGAAGCAACGGTTGAAGCTTGTACGCTTAGTGTTACAAGCTTTACAACGAGCCTTTTTTGAATTATCCGAAAACCTAACCAAGTCGAAATGACACCAAATATCTTGGTTTCGGGTTGTTGGTTCAATCCCAACTTCCAAAGGTTGGTTTGTAGAACTTTGAGCATGAGAAGCGGGATTGTTTGATGATGTTGGTTGAGATTGAGAAGCTTGGTTCCTTCTAGACATTTTTGATCAAGTTTGTGACTTGTGAGTAAATTTTGAGTGTTTTTTTTTTAATTTGATTGTTGTGATTCAACCAAAATCATCAATGGTATTTATAGGAATGTTTAGGAGCTTAAAATGGGACAAATAGGGGACAAACCCGTTGGAATTTATGTAAAAAACGGTCATATGACCGTTGTGCTGCTACTGCTGAACCTACTGTGAACAAAACCCAGAAAAAAGCAATATTAACGTTGGAACCGGTTCGGAACCGGTTCCCAGGAACCGGATCGCGAACCGGTGATGGATTATCCGGTTCCGAACCGGATCTTGTATCAGAAATGTGGAACCGGACAGGAACATGCGGATAATTTTGGAACGGGACCGGATCTTGCCGGAACCGGTGTTGACCGGATTCGGTTCCGGTTAATTATCCGGTTACGGTTCTGGAACCGGATCCGTTGGCCACCTCTAACCTCTCGGGAGGACCCACACCGTAAGTTATAGTTGGTTCTTTCAAGTTTACTCTTTATGTTATGGTTACAAAAGAATTAGAAAATGATTTCAACATAGCACCAAGCTTCTTGATCTTTTTGATTAAACATGCATGTGTCCTGTCAATTAATATGACAAAATGAATTTAACCAAAGCCTCCAATGAATCATGCGAAGAACCACCATTTTCTAATGCTCTTTTGACCATTTCCTTCATGTCATTTGCTCTAAGTCTCATTTTCTCCCCTTCTTCATCCACCATAACTTTTCTTATCATTTTTTCGATCTCCCCTCTTTTGAAACACTCCAACTCGACCCCGATTTTCCACACATAACTAATGTAACGTGTGTTCACCCCTTGGTCTGCAATAAAAGGTTGGCATAGCATAGGAACCCCTTCTGAGATACTCTCCAATGTCGAATTCCAACCACAATGACTCCAAAATCCACCCACCGCGAAATGTGCCAACACATCCTTTTGGGGTGCCCATTTCACAATTAAGCCTCGTTCTTTTGTTTCCTCTATGAACCCCTCTGGCAAACACTCGAGCCATTCTGAGTCACAAACTGAACCAGGTCTAACAGCCCATAGGAAGCGCTGGATACTTTTGGCTAGACCCCATGCCATCTCGACTAGTACTTTTGCATCCAATGTGGCGACGGTTCCAAAGCTTATGTAGATAACAGATCGTGGAGCTTGTTTCTCAAGCCAGGGTATACAATTGGTGTCCTCTTTGAGATAATTACTGGGTATGTTTGGTGTTATTTTGTGCAAAGGTCCGACTGCAAAGACCGGAACCTGATAGTGTTCTCTGATTTGTGTTAATGGTTCAGGTTCAAGTGAATTGAGGGTGTTCCAGATAACGGCTGAGGGACATGCCTGTTGGTCGAAAATTGCAACTAATTGTCTCAACTCCTCTATAGGCATTTTAGAAAAGGGCAGGTCTTTGTACCTGAGAGGATAAAGATTTGGCACCATCTCCTGCATCACAAAATCTGTATAACAATGTGAGTTACCGTTAGCTGATTTCATCCCGGCTACAGTTATAAGTTTTAGACTATTTGTTTATGTGTCAATAAGCTAACGTGATTTAGATTTTATCGATTCATGTTAGACTTGAAAGGTTTTACATACGAATATCCAATAAGTTCAGATCACTTGTTTATCACCTTCGGATCGTACTATATTTGAAAAACAAATACGTCTACCAATTATAGTTTCTATAATCATGTACACATGTGTACGTCTGTCCGAGCTGGATTTTAGCCTGTACGGGATGCTCTTGTAGTCTTGTACACAAGGCCCTCTAAAATTTAACTGTTCTTTTTAACTTGTGTTTTTGATAAATAAAAAAGCAGTTTTTTGTGGCTTAGTTATGTCAGAAGACCAGCCATTGTGATCTGTTTTTCAGGCCATTCCTTCCTTTGTGTTTTTTTGTGTTGTGTAGGTCCAACTCTTCCACCACTAAAGTAGTAAAAAACCACTTGTTCGTTCTTGTTTTGTTTTATTTGGTTTGTATTGGTCTCTTATGCTTTAAAAATGCTTTTTACCTTCTAAATCTAAAAAAAAATTAAAAGATATTCAGTTCATACACGTTAATTATATCTATACTACTATATAATGCATTTGGAACTATTCTATAATTAGAAAGGCTTAAAATTCAGATTTTTTTCTTACTTATTATGGAAAGATTTCAAAATTAATTTGTTAGGAAACAAGTTTGTTAAGAAGCGGTTGATTATTCAAACTAAAATTATTTGGTTTAACCATCACCGATATCTCTACTTATAAAGGATGAAGACAACTAAACGTGTAACCAAATAACGCAAAATATAATCACACGGTACTCGCCGCCGCATTGCGCGAGTACCGTTCCAGTATATACTAAACAGCTTTGAACGTATTGTCCCAGTTAGTTACTTAAGAAATTAAAGGGGAAATATATGTATGTTTCACAGCAACATTGCTTCATTTGATGCCGTGGTGCAAACTGGTCTTGGATCCTCATAGAGAAACATGTTTGCGTTTAATCTAAAGAAACTTAACCTAGAGACCTAGATTAGATGTCTTAGGCCATGATGTTTTAAGTATTTATCCTTCAATTGGATGTTTAAGTATGCCATGCTATAGGAGATCGATATATTTATGCTAATATGTATAACGTGATTAGATAATGACGTGCCAATCAATATGCATCACGAAGTTATCTCATACTAGTATAGTAGTAGTTAAGCAGTTACCTTGTTCAAGAAATCTGCTTTCTGAATGAAGTTGTTGACGAACAAGGTAAGCTGGGAAGAACGCTCCACTGCCACTACGAAAGAGGATGGCAGCAAAATCCAGATCAAGGGCAACCTGTCCTGCGAAAAACATATGGTGATCATAGATGACAACAATGGATTTATTTCCTTCACTGATCAATCGGGTCAAGTGCTCACGAAATGATCCTATAGAGGAGTTGTTGTTGAGAGTTTGGATTAAATTAGTGAAGTCACCGAAGGCATCAACTGTAGATAGGTTGTTGGAAATAGGCAGGAATGTGAATGAAGGATGGTTAGATGGGTCGGGCGGGTTTAGCTTGGAGTGAGCAATGGCTATAGAGAACCCTTTGGCATGAAGGGTTGTGGCTAGTTGGAGAGTCGGAGTCACGTGGCCTTGAAGTGGTGACGCTGCTATCACGACTAGCGGCCACCGTCTCCTGCCATCTTCTTCCATCTGTGTGTGGTTTTGTAAACTAATGTGTTCTGCCGACGAAAAGAAAAGAAACGTTTTTAAAATAAGTCAAGCCCAACTATTGATGCTTGAGAAAGTAATAGTTTACACATGTTTTTAAAAGAGGAAAATAATGTTTTTGCTTTTACCACATTGATTCAACACCATGTGGAAAATAAGAAGGTAGATATACGGAGAAGATCAATTTGATCTTTGACCAACTATTATGTAATAGTTGTATAATGTTTGGCCTATATAAGTTAGTATCTTTGTAATAGAAATGTACCAGCTCCTACAAACAAAAGAAAGTATTTCAAGTTTTTTAATAAAGAATTTTTGAGTGCACTGTTTTCATATACCAAAGAGTTTTGTTTATACTTTGTCGAAACATATTTTTTGAGCAATTTTTGCGAGAGTACTGTTTTCTTTTATCCAAAACTTTGTGCGAGATTGATAACGTTATTTGTTGGAGAATATAATATAATATAATCTTCAAATAACGATGAAAAAGACTAGGTCCCAATTTATAACTTTCTTTATTCGCCACAAAGCTAATGCCATGTAATCAACTGATTAATGTATCATTTCACATGAAAATGTATATAAACATACAAAATTTGACACATCTCAAAAGATTCGGTTTATATTAAATTAGAGGATTATTAGGTAGTTGTTGTTATCCTATGTTGATCACACATATCAAAATCGGATTATGAGATACAACATTTTTCTTAAAGCACATTATATAAAAAACTTCACTTTACTATCTTGAAATAAAAGTAATAAAAAGGCTTCACATATCGACTGTGAAATCGCAACACAACAATCACATTGTCATGGTTACTAAACGTCGTGTCTACCAGTTATAAATATTTTAGTGTTTCGCATGTTTATTCAGTCTCATAAGATACATATCGGATTCGCGTGCCTTTTCTTCAAAGCAAGAACATCAAGATAACAAAGTTTCGTTTATGCTATTGCTACCATTAGTTTATCGCAGAAAACAAAGACCCAACATGATTTAAAGAAAAAAACACCAAACGCACGCATTGATTATCCATGTTTCATGACTATCAACATGACAATATGAAATCAACCAAAGCCTCCAATGAATCAAGTGAAGAACCACCGTTTTTTACTGTTTTTTTGACCAAATCTTTTATATCTTTTGCTCTAACTCTCATTTCTTCACCTTCTTCTAAAACCATAAGTCGTCTAATCATGCTTTCG
The DNA here is from genome assembly GCA_030686995.1 of Artemisia argyi. Classification (NCBI taxonomy): domain Eukaryota; kingdom Viridiplantae; phylum Streptophyta; class Magnoliopsida; order Asterales; family Asteraceae; genus Artemisia; species Artemisia argyi. The sequence continues at coordinate 138,889,522 of CM060683.1, read as the reverse complement.
ATTTCTCCTCTCTCGAAACATTCTAACTCAAGACCAATCTTCCACACGTGAGATACGTAACGCGCGTTCACCCATTGGTCTACTATAAATGGTTGACATAACATAGGAATCCCTTCCGAGATACTCTCCAATGTTGAATTCCACCCACAATGACTCCAAAATCCACCCACCGCGAAATGGGCTAGTATTTCCTTTTGGGGCGCCCACTTTACAATTAAACCCCTTCCTTTCGTTTTGTCTATGAACCCATCTGGCATAAACTCGAGCCATTCCGAGCCACTTACTGAACCAGGTCTAACCGCCCACAGGAATTGCTGGTTACTATTGGCTAGACCCCATGCCATCTCCGTTAGCACTTGTGCATCCAAAGTGGCCAAGCTTCCAAAACTTATTAATGAGAAAAGAGTGAGATTGAATGAAAGGTTACTTGATTGATTGATTGAAATGAAACTATTACATCAGTATTTAAAGAGTATGATCTTGGCGGGAAAACTCATAACTAACACTTGAATGAGTTGACCTGCGTTGACCATCTTCAATACTCTGCTACATCTATTATACAAGAGTAAACTATCACTACACTACAATTACATTTAACTATTACATTGTATAACAACTAACTAAACATTTGAGATGATGAGCATAGTTGGAAAAGATGGCTGATAGAATCTTCTTGTTCATAACTCCATTAGCAGCCTTGTCTTCTTGTTGACCTGTATCTCCATTACCCCCCCTGCAAGTTGGCAGTGTGTATGGATCACACATGCCATACTTGGATATACAATTGTGAAATGGAGCTCTGCTCAATCCTTTAGTTAGTGCATCAGCTGGTTGATGATGAGAAGAAATGAACACTGGAAGAATTTTGCCCAATTTAATCTTTTCTCTAACAAAATGACAGTCAATCTCTATGTGTTTTGTCCTGGCATGCTGAATAGGATTAGAAGCTAGAGCAATAGATGATTGATTGTCACAGAAGATTGGAACAGGTGTAGTGATTGGTATCTGCAAATCTTTGAATAGACTAAGTAGCCAAGTAAGTTCACATGTACAATCTGCAAGTGCCCTGTATTCTGCTTCTGTAGAAGACCTGGAGACCACTGATTGCTTCTTTGATTGCCAGGAAATAAGACATGAGCCAAGAAATATGCAAAAACCAGTAACTGATCTCTTTGTTGTTTGGCAGTTAGCCCAATCACTGTCACAATAAGCTTTAAGCTGGAAAGAATTGTGAGCAGGAAAGAATAATCCTTGTCCTGGACTGAGTTTGATATATCTGAGAACCTTGATTAAGGCTTTCCAATGAGGTGTTCTAGGATTGTGACTAAACTGGCTAAGAACATGAGCAGCATATGAAAGATCTGGTCTTGTAATAGTAAGGTAGAGTAATTTACCTACTAGAGCTCTATATTGAGAAGGATCATCCAATGGTTCTCCATCTGTATCATTCAACTTAACAATAGGATTGATTGGAGTATGAGAAGGCTTGTGATCTAGGACCCCTGCACTATGAATCAGTTCAAGTGCATATTTTCTTTGTGACATGGTGATTCATTTGGTGTTTCTCAAAAATTCAATTCCTAAGTAATAGTTTAAGCTTCCTAGATCCTTGATACTGAATGCTAAATCTAACTGATGTTTGATGTGTGAGATAAGTTCAGGGTTGTTGCCTGTGAGGAGAAGATCATCAACATATATCACTAAGGCCAAAAAATCTGATCCTTTCTTATATGTGAGTAGAGAAGTATCTGCAAAACTTTGAGTGAACCCTTTTTGAATGAGAAAGTTGGTTAACTTAGTGAACCACTGTCTATTAGCCTGCTTTAAACCATACAATGATTTCTTAAGTTTGCAAACAGGATTTGGAATGGTGGTGTTGTGATGATATCCTTGAGGTAGGGTCATGTAAACATCCTCATCTAAGTCTCCATGAAGGAATGCATTGTTAATATCTAGTTGAGCTATATGCCAATTGTAATGAATAGCTACAACTAAGAAAATTCTAACTGTCACCATCTTAGCTACAGGTGCAAATGTTTCAGTATAATCAATCCCTTCCTTTTGATTGTATCCTTTTGCTACCAACCTAGCTTTGTATCTCTCAATGGTTCCATCTGACCTGTATTTAATTCTAAATACCCATTTGCTACCAATTGGTGATATGCCTGCTGGAAGAGAGACTATGACCCAAGTGTTGTTGGTTTCTAATGCATGCAACTCTTTGTTCATAGCATCTTTCCATCTTAAGTGTTTGGCAGCTTGAGTATAAGATTGTGGTTCCACTGTCTTATTAATGGTATTGATGAGATGTCTGTGTTGAGATGAGTGTATGTTAGCATAATTAATGTATTTTGAGTGGTGAAATTTTGTGAGTGAATTAGCTGTGTGTTTTGATTTAGGAACAGTGACATGAAAGTCTTTTAACTTATTTGGTATTTTTGTTGTTCTTGTGGATTTTCTAAGTGGTGGTGGTGATGGTGATGGTGAGGGTGAGTGTGTAGGGTCTGATGTAGATGAGAATGTTGTTGGAGATGTATCTGCATTATGATGTTGAGATGGTGAAGGTGTATCTGAATCATGAGGTTGTGATGATGAGGTTGTATTGGTTGCTGGATCAGTGTTTAACTCTGTGGGTGTGACAGTTGGTATTTCAGATATTGGTTGAATGGGTGGTGTAAAAATTGGTATATTGTGTGGTGCAGGTGAAACTGGTTCTGATGTTGATGATGTAGTGGTAGGTTTGTGAGCAAATGGTAAAATGTGTTCATGAAATCTGACATGTCTACTAACAAAAATCTTGTGAGTTTTGGGATCATATAACAGATAACCTTTTTGTGTTGTAGGATAACCAATGTGGATGCAGGGTATAGATCTTGATTCAAATTTATCTGTGGTATGTTGGTGAGCATAAGCTTGACATCCAAGAATTCTTAAATGATCTAGTGAAGGGGGTGTTTGGTACAGCATCTCATATGGACTTTTGTGGTTTAATGGTTTACAAGGTAATCTGTTAATGAGATATGTTGCTGCAAGTAGACAGTGACCCCAAAAATGAATAGGAAAATTTGCTTGAAATCTAATTGCCCTTGCTACTTCCAATAGATGCTTATGTTTTCTCTCCACTCTGGCATTTTGCTGAGGTGTATTGGGACATGAAGTTTGGTGAATGATTCCATTGTTTTTGAAAAATTCAGATAGTGAATGATTGAGGAATTCTGTGCCATTGTCACTTCTAACAGTCTTGAGTGTTGTTTTGAAGTGATTTAGAATGAAAGCATGAAACATTTTGATTGTTGATATTGTGTGGTGTTTAGAAGGTAACAAGTAAGTCCATGTTGCTCTTGAATAGTCATCTACAATGGTTAGAAAGTAATGGCACTTGTTCACAGTTGGATGTTTATAAGGACCCCAAACATCTACATGGATTAGATCAAACAATGATTTTGCATTTGATTCACTCTGAGAAAAGGGTGTAGCATGTTGTTTTGCTGAAAGACAAACATCACAATTATGTACAGAACATTCTTTTGAAAGTGAAATGGACTTTATTTGTTGCAAAACAGGAAGTGAAGGATGTCCAAGCCTTGAGTGCCAAAGATCCAAATTGGTGGTATTCACAGTGAGAATGGTTGAAGGAGTTGCTTTGAGTTCTTGTTGAATGATGTAGAGGCCATTATAGAGGTTGCCATGTGCAATCCTCTTGTGGTGGTCCTGAAAGTAGCAGGCAAAGGGTGTAAAGAGAACTGAGAGTGGTATGTGTGTTCCTAGTTTGCTCACAGAGAGTAGGTTATATGCAAATGAAGGAATGTAAAGCACATTGTGTAAGGTTATAGCAGAGTTAATATACACTGATCCAATTTGTGTGACTTTTGTGTTTTGACCATTTGGTAAGGTGACAAATATGGGTTGTGTGCAGACTTGAACATTGTGCATTAAAGTTAATATTATGCAGACATGATCAGTGGCACCACTATCTACTACCCATAAGTACCTTTGCTTAATTAAGACAGATGCAATGAATTTATAAGTGCTAGCATTAATATGTGAAGCAATCAGTTTGTATGATCTGGTAGTGAGAGTGGCAATAAGTCTAGGTGTACCTTCAGTGTTCATGAATTGTGCACCATTTTGTTCTTTGTTGCTCTGCATCATAAGCATCATTTGATTCAATTGATTTTGAAGCTGATCCATCCTTGCACTCATTGCATCACTTTGTCCTGAAGTATTTGCCATCTCACCATTACTTCCTTGTGCAACTGTCATATTGATTACTTTGTTCATTGAGTGATCTTGATGGTTATTTCTGGGTGTTTGGACAGTTGATTTAAACTTCCCATGTAATGGGTGACCCACAGGATATCCAACCAATTGATAACATTCTTCCTTGTAGTGACCTTCTTTACCACAATTACCACAAATTACCCCTTTCTTGAAACTGCTTCTTCTCTGTGTTGAATCTTTTTGACCACTGTTTCTTGCAAATGACTCTCCAAACCTTGAATTACCATTTCCAAATCTTGAATTACCATTGTAACTGTTCCTTGTGTAGTTTGATTGTGCAGAAAATGCTGCTGAAGCTGGAACTTTGAGTGTATTGCCTTCCCTTTGTTTTTCTTCTTGTCTGATCATACTGTATGCTTTAGCAACAGTTGGCATAGGACTCATAAGCAAAATTTGACCCCTGACATTAGCATAACATTCATCCAAACCCATCAAAAACTGAATCAACCTCTTCCTTTGATCTCTTTCTCCATTAATCCTTCCATTATCACAATTACAAGCACAAACACAAAGATATGGAGCTTCTAATGAATCATATTCATCCCAAAGACCTTTAAGCTTGTGGTAGTAAATTTCAATTGCAACATTATTCTGTTTTAACTGAACCAAGTCATGAGTAAGTTGATAGATTCTGTGACCATCAAGCTGTGAATAGTGTTCTTGCAACTCCTTCCATAGATCACAAGCAGAATTCACATAGTTCAAAGAATTACCAATTTGTTCATCGAGTGTGTTTAGAATCCATGAAATTATCATATCATTTGTTCTTTCCCAAAGTGGCCTGAGTTCTGAATTAACCATTGGTTCTTCATATTCACCAGTCACAATCTTGAGCTTATTTTTAGCATTGAGAGCAATCATCATGGATCTTTTCCAAGATCCATAGTTATCTGATCCTGTCAGCTTCTTGGAAATGAGAATTAAACCAGGATGATCATGTTGATGTAGAAATAGTGGGTGATTAGGTGAGGTGACATCATCAATGGTGGGATTAGTTGTGTTTGTGTTAGTGGTATTTGAATTATTCATGGTGTTTTGTGATGGAAGATGATCGGAATTTTAACAGATTGATTTTATGATTGATCGGAAACTGCTGGTGTTGCCGGAATAATGATCGGAATTTGTTAAATTGATCGGAGTTTGTTAGATTTCAGTTGAGGGGTTGTTGGGGGTTTGTTAGAGCTCATATGGCTCTGATACCATAATGAGAATAAGAGTGAGATTGAATGAAAGGTTACTTGATTGATTGATTGAAATGAAACTATTACATCAGTATTTAAAGAGTATGATCTTGGCGGGAAAACTCATAACTAACACTTGAATGAGTTGACCTGCGTTGACCATCTTCAATACTCTGCTACATCTATTATACAAGAGTAAACTATCACTACACTACAATTACATTTAACTATTACATTGTATAACAACTAACTAAACATTTGAGATGATGAGCATAGTTGGAAGAGATGGCTGATAGAATCTTCTTGTTCATAACTCCATTAGCAGCCTTGTCTTCTTGTTGACCTGTATCTCCATTACTTATATATATCACCGATTTAGGAGCTTGCTTATCCAACCACACTATGCAGCTGGTGTCCTCTTTGAGAAAATTTGTAGGCGGGCTTGGTGTTATTTTGTGCAATGGTCCAACTGCAAAGATTGGAACCTTATAATGATCCTGAATTTGGGTTAACGCTTTGTGTTCAAGAAACTTGATGGTGTTCCAGATAACTGCCGAGGGGTGTGCTAGTTGGCTGAAAACTTCACCCAATCGTTTCCAGTCTTCAATAGGCGTGTTAGAAAAGGGCAGATCTTTGTATCTGAGGGGATGAAGATTTGGAACTATCTCCTGCATCTCAAAATCTTTCTAACAAATGTCAGTTACCATCTATTCCCATCGTCTCATTAGATTGAGAAACTCATAAATTTTCTAGGCTACAAAAGGTCAAATCGCTCAAATAACGTTTTGATTATGCTCATATCACGAACATGTTAAGACCTCATAAATTGGTCTAATTCAAATTAACTTAACTAATTTCTTTTTTATTATAGGTTTTGTTTTTTTTTTTCTTTCTATATTTAATTTATAAACTTAAGAGCTTAAATTTCCAAAAAGAATTAGTAGTTCGAAAAATGTATTTTTATGACTTTTTCACCCTATAAGCCATCTAAAATTATTTCATTTTAAGCATAAATATAACATGTATTAGGGATTTAAACGTATGTTGTGATAGATTAGGTTTAGACATGAACTATGAATAGTACGTGTAGCTTGACTTACAAGGCAAGCAAGAGGCCCTATGGTCGGTTGGGTGTTCCCTAAACTGACTCAAGCATGGTTTCTACCCCCTCATCTCTATAAATAGAGGTGAGGGACGATGATATTCTTTACAAATTCCTATTTCTTGACGTAAGTGTCGTTCATCTAATAGGTTTTGCAAGAACAACAACAAATAAGAAACAAGGACGGACTGATCACTCATCATAGAAGAATACCGAAAGGTATTGTAGGGTTGTTGAAGGACACGGTGTGGACAAAGAAAGGAGGAGTATTGTGGTATAACGCGGAATAGGAGACAAGCAACAGCGGCAACGACAAACAAAAATCATTTGTTTAGACGTTGGGATTAATATTGTGGGGTATTAAGAAGAAAAAGAAGAAAAGCAATCAAATTGCTTTCGGTAAAAAGAAATACCGAGGTGTATTTTTTGGTAAAGGACTTGGAACAGAAAACAACGACAAACATTTAGTTTGATTGTGGCCAAACAACACTTAGGGTGTATTTGGAGATAGAAGCCGAGATATAACAAGGTTCTAGGGCAAGCCGAGACAAAGGATCTAGGGCACGCATTTGGAACCAAGTCGAGACAAAGAAAGGAACAACGTGAAGTGTGGTAGAAGAAGAAAACAACGTTTGGTTGGTATATTGCTTCGATAACAAAATACACAACCGAATTGTTTTGGATAGGAGACGAGGAAAGAAAAAGGAACGTGGTTGGTAAAATTCAAGTTACCGATACACAAGTGGGAACAGATTGTGTTTTGACACAACAAACGAGGTCACGAATTCATTATTTGACTTTCAATCAATACTTTGATAGTTAGATATTTATTTCATACTATTAGGAAATCTCGAGAGCTATATATATTGATCTCGTATTACTAGGATTCCTGGATAACTATTTTCTGTTCCCGTAGTAGTAGGATATACCATACTGGTTAGAATTCCCATACGAATTAGAAGGTGAAGATTGTAAACGCATCTAAGATGGCTGGTGATGATGATACAATAACAATAACACTGTAGTGAAACCCGTAACACCCATTGCACAATATCAATGCCCTAAACTCAAAACCACAAACTACACAGTTTGGGCTATACAAATTAAGGTTATATTAGAGGCACATGGTTTATGGGAGACTAAAACCTAAAGAGAACACGCAAGTAGATGATAAGAAAGATAAGGAAACTATTGCCCTCCTATATCAAGCGGTGACCGAAGATGTGATATTACAAGTAGCAAGTTGTAAGACTGCAAAAGAATTATGAGAATCATTAAGGAAAAGACACGTTGGAGAAGAGAGAGTGCAACAAGCACGATTATAATCACTGATGATTGGATTTAATGACCTTCAAATGAAGGAGGATGAAACGGTGGATGCATTTACGAACAAACTAAATGGTTACGCCACGAAGGCTAAAGAATTAGGAAAAACCATGGATGAATCACTTTTAGTACGAAACCTATTAGACTCCACACCAGATAGGTTCATTCAGATAGTAGCATCCATAGAACAGACAAGTGATCTAAATGATATCACCTTAGATGAGATCACTAGAAAACTTAAGGCATTCGAGGAAAGGATAAAACTCCGAAAGGGAGGACAAGCAGAAAGCCAGGCTAAATTATTATTCGCACAAGGCGAACACTCTAGAAATAAGAAACGATTTAACAAGAATAGGGGTAGATCAAACTACTCACGAGGAAACTGGCAAAATAAAGGAAATAGAGATAACTCGAATGGAGAAAATTCAACTCACAACGACAAGCCCAATAAGAATAGAGGTGAGTGGAATAAGAAGAAAGGCAAATGTTTCAATTGCGGGAAACATGGACATTTTAAGAGAGACTGTAGAAGTCAACCAACAACTCAAGAACAATCAAACCTTATCTTAGAAGACGATGAACCATCACTATTAATGACTACGCATGAAGAAGTTTTTTTAAATGAAGGACAAATACAACCCGGCAAGTATGCTACATCAGATGCTAGCATATGGTACTTAGATAATGGTGCAAGCAAGCATATGACAGGAGCCAAGAGTCATTTTAAGGATATTGACGAAAGCATCATTGGACGCGTTCATTTTGGAGATGATCTTACATAGAGATAAAGGGTAGAGGTTCTATATTACTAGGATGTAGAAACAAGGAACAAAAGATAGTTTCGGATGTTTACTACATTCCAAACCTCAAGAGCAACATACTTAGTCTAGGACAACTTACTGAGATAGGTTGTAAAATCATCATGGATGGAAACAAGATGACTTTGTATGAAAAGAATAGGAAGTTGTTGATGAAAGTAGAAAGATCCAAGAATAGACTTTACAGTATTAGACTGCAGATTGAAGCACCTGTATGTCTCTTAGTAAATGTGGATAACAAAGCATGGTTATGGCACGCTAGATTAGGTCATCTGAACTTTGACGACATTAACAAGATGACAAGAAAGGGTCTAGTAGAAGGAATACCAAAGATAAATCATGCAGGACAAGTATGTGATGCATGTTTATTATGAAAACACAGCAGAACACCATTTCCCAATCAAGCTAAATTCAGATCAAAGAACCCGTTGGACTTAGTTTATGGAGATCTCTGTGGTCCCATAAGTCCAGCCACACACTCTGGAAAGAAACTCATTTTCTTATTAGTAGATGACTGTACAAGTTTTATGTGGGCCTATTTTCTAACATCGAAAGATCATGCATTCAACAAATTTAAGTAATTTAGACAAAGGATTGAAATGGAGTTAAGATTGAAGTTAAGAATGCTAAGAACAGATAGAGGTGGTGAATTTACATCAAATAGATTCACTAAATACTATAAGGAGAATGGATAGCAAGACAATTAACAGCACCATACTCACCGCAACAGAATGGAGTGGTTGAAAGAAAGAATATGACGGTGTTATCAACTACTAGGAGTATGATGAAAGCGATGAAGTTACCCTTAGCCTTTTGGGCGGAAGCAGTCAAACACGCCATTTACATACTAAATAGGGTACCTACACGAGCACTGGAAGATAAAACACCGTATGAAGCACTCTACAACAGAAAACCGAATCTAGAAAACCTAAGAATATTCAGATGCACAGCTTATGCTAAGATAACGATACCTCACTTTAAGAAGTTGGACGACAGAAGCATACCGATGGTTTACTTAGGAGTAGAGGAAGGATCAAAAGCATGTAGGCTATATGATCCAGTAGGAAAGAAGAAACATGTTAGTAGGGATGTAAAGTTTATGGAAACAAAACTGTGTGATTGGGATAAAAGTGGAGATGATACAAGTACACAAGACACATTTTGGGCTAGTTTTGTGGTTGACGAAGTTGACAATGGAAATCCTACACCAGTCAACATAGAACACAATGATAACACATATCCAACACCAGAACCAATGCTGGATCAAATACAAGATCGAGACTCACCAATCACACCACCAACATATACTTACGAACCCAACTCAGAAAGTGAAAGAGAAGCTACTTTTAGCTCATTAGGAAGTTCAGAAAGATATGGTCATAGACCAGTACGAGGTTTAAAGGATATAACGGAAATCTATCAAAATGCACGTGAAGTAGAAGCACCAAGCTTATATTTCATAGAAGAAGAACCCCGTAACTACAAGGAAGCATCAAAAGATGAGAAGTGGATTGAGGCCATGGAGATTGAATTAGATTCAATCAACAAAAATAACACATGGACTCTTACCACATTGCCTGAAAATCAGAAGGCAATAGGACTCAAATGGGTTTATAAAACCAAGAGAGATGCACAAGGGAAGATCATCAAATATAAAGCAAGATTAGTAGCAAAGGGTTATGTACAAGAACAAGGAATGGACTTTGATGAGGTGTTTGAACCAGTTGCTAGAATAGAGACAGTTCGGTTGATATTAGCACTAGCAGCATATCATGGATGGCAAGTACACCACTTAGATGTAAAATCAACATTTTTACATGGAGAATTGAAAGAAGAAGTCTATGTTACACAACCTGAAGGTTTCATTCAACAAGGAAACCTAGGAAAAGTATACAAGCTAACCAAAGCTTTGTATGGCTTAAGACAAGCACCGAAAGCTTGGAATGTGAAGCTTGACCAAACCTTGAAGTCATTAGACTTTAAGAAATGTAATCTCAAACAAGCAGTTTACACAAAGAGAAGCAAGACTTCCACACTTCTAGTTGGAGTATATGTAGATGATTTGATAATCACGGGCACTCCAAAGAAGGAAATAGACTTGTTCAAATCCCAGATGGAAGATAAGTTTGAGATGAGCGATTTAGGATTGCTATAATATTACCTTAGGATAGAAGTTACACAGACAGGAGGAGAGATTACAATCAAGCAAACTGGATATATTAACAAGATCCTAAAAGAAAAAAGTATGACGGATAGCAATGATATGAAGATACCATTGGATCCCGGCACTAAGTTGGTCAAGGCGGAAGATGGAAACCCAGTTGACGCAATTTATTACCGAAGCTTAATTGGTAGCCTCAGATACTTATTACATACAAGACCGGATCTTAGTTACTCAGTCGGATTACTCAGCAGATTTATGCAAGAACCAAAGGACCATCATTTGAAGGCAGTGAAACAAGTAATCCGATATATCAAAGGAACAAAGGAACATGGAATAATATACAAGAAGGAAGGCAGCTGCAAGATTACAGGTTAGAGTGACAGTTTTTATGGAATCAATACCTATCAAAGAAAAGGAACTACTGGAATAGTATTTTACTTTGGAAAGTCACCTATTACCTGGTGTACTCAGAAGCAACCAACAGTGGCGCTCTCATCATGTGAATAAGAATTCATGGCGGCTACTGCTGCAACATGTCAAGCCTTATGGTTAAAACGTTTACTTAGTGAATTGACTCGATTGGAAGAAAGAAGGATAACGCTTAGAGTTGACAACGTATCAGCTATAGCACTCGTAAAGAACCCATTATTTCATGGAAGGAGTAAGCATATAGACATTCGCTATCATTTCATTCGTGAATGTGTAGAGAATGGTCATATTGATGTAGAACACGTTAGCGGAGAACTACAAAGAGCAGACATCTTAACGAAAGCTTTACCAAGACTCAAGTTTGTGACTATGCGACAAATGCTCGAAGTTCAAGACCTTGGACAAAGCAACGATCAAGATTAAGGAGGAGAATCTGAACCAAGATAATCTCGATATTGCTTTAAAGGGAAACATGAAGGACTAAACGTGTAGATTAGAAACTCTATAACCGCTAGTTAGTTAATTTAGTTTAATTCTGTAAAATTATGAAAGTGTGTGTCGTTTGATGCATGACCCTTAGGAAGAGTCACATCGGTTCACATGACACCGATTGGCATAGTATATATACTCATGATTATGTATCATTAGAATTGTTAGACGAAATAATAAAGTTATCTAGTTTTATACTTGTTTGCAAATCTCTGATTTCGACTCACACACATACGCATATTGGGACAACAGTGAACACATTCTTCGCTCTGTTGTCAAGGTTTTTCCAACAAAATCATATACGGATGCTCTCATTTAAAGTGAACACATTCGAAATTAATAGCCATTCAATTTGATGTGTATATATATACTCCAGCAATTTCACTTTTTATGCTACAAGTATCGTATTTGAGTAATGCATATCTTTCTATTTTTCTTTTTACCTACAGAGATCGAATGAAAACATGTATCATCAACTAATTCTGTTTCTTCTTACCTATAAAGTCAATTTTGTTCTTAAATCAAATTTTGTTCTTAATTCAATTACATGTAGTCTGACTTTTTGTAAACTATTATCCAGCCAGCTCATAATGCAAACAGATATTGACACATACGTATTACTTGCATACTACCCCGAAAATCAGTTCAACTGGTTGTTGATAAGGTGGCCTGACACGACACGAGATGTGGACAGTGTTTTGTCCAAGGAAGTTGTACTGTACAACCGATGAAAGAATTTTCATGCAAGTGGTGATGTAGTAGTTCATGGAATGAATCAATGAATCATCATTGGATTCATTGCAATAACTCCTATTCTATCTTATGTATTATTCATTGAAAATTTTAAACTAGGCCCTGTTTGAATTGATTGGATCATGGATCCTCAAGCTGCTTGTAGTACAATCTATACAGGGCGTTTTGAAAATGATTATTTCTCATTTTATCTTTTAAGAAAATTATTTACTTTATGTTTTATTCCCCGTTTTGTCTTTAAACTTAATTCTGCACAGGCCCTTCGTAAACTCAGGCGCTCATTAATCTCATGCAAGTCTTTTTATTGTTTCCAGCTATTACTTCTTGCTTTAACTTTGGATCAAAATACTGTCGTTCAAAAAATACAAAAAATAAAAGTTATGAAGCAGTTTTGTATGGTTAGATTTAATTCACCTTGTTCAAGAAATCTTGATTTTTGATGGAGCTGCTGACGTGCAATATAAGCCGGAAAGTAGCTTGCACTACAGCTACGAAAAAGGATGGCTGGAACATTCAGATCAACCGCAACAACTCCTGCGAAAAAGGCAAGATAATCATAGATGACAACAATAGATTTATACTTTTCGTTCTTTAGTAGAGTCAAGTGTTGGTGGAAAGATGGTTTTGAATTGTTGTTGAGAGCATGTATGAAATTGGTGAAGTTATTGGAGTTATCAACCGTGGATAAGTTGTCCGAAAGTGGAAGGAATATGAAATCAGGTGGATGGTTGGATGGGTTGGGAGGGTTTAATAATCTTGAGTGAGCAATGGCTATGGAAAACCCTTTGGCATGAAGGGTTGCAGCTAGTTGGAGAGTTGGAGTCATGTGGCCTTGAAGTGGTGATGTTGTTAGCACCACCAGCGGCCGCTGTTTTCCGACTTCATGATCTCCCATATCGAATTCTCTCTGAAACGTTATATTGTCAAATGCTAAAGATCAATTGCATAAATGTTTTGGGTGATCTTAACAAAGTTTGTTTGGTCAGGAAAAAATCACTTGTCTATATCTGCAGCAAAGGCCAAATCCCGGGGTACAACAGTCATTCCAACATATTCATATGCAGCAGCTTAAAAATGTACTTTTCCTCATAGTATAAACATATTGTAGGTTGAAGTTTCGAGCAATGTTTTAAAACCCGGTTTTTTTATTGACCCGGTTTAGTTATATTAGGTCACCGGTTGAACCGTCGAGTCGAACCGGTTCTACATATATATATTTTTGTATATTTAATATGTAGTGTTGAATGATCATTTGATTTATCCGACTTTATTCCAACTTTTGATTAAATACACGAAAAAATGTAAGACTCTACCGATAAAGCTTTGATTTTAAGTTATATGTTTATAATACTCTAGCAAAAATTTGCAACAATAACCAATTTATAATTCTAAGTTATAGCGGTGTATATTAAAATTATAATTGTTGGTGCTTCTATGAATAATATATAACTTTAATTTATTATTTTTTAAAATCTTAACAAACACTTACATCAACTTGTCAATTAAAAGTTGATGGAGAAAAAACTATTTTGTTAGATATTTTATAAAAGTCATGACCCGGCCGAGTTTAGCAAACCGGGTCAACCCGAGTCAACAAAAACCGGCGGTTCATTCTCGTTCTCAAACAGGCAAAAACCTAGTTACATCCGGCCCGGTCTCCTCGGTTCAATCGGCCGGGTCAACCCGAGTTTTAAAACATTGGTTTGGAGTGTATAAATTTATCTAGCAAAAAGATATTTTAGGTTGAAGTTTGGAGTATATGATTTGAAACGAGTCTTTTTTTCAGAGAATAATCATATAAAACGTCTTTTTTTTTTTTTTTTTTTTTTTTTTTTTTTTTTTTTTTTTTTTTTTTTAACGTAAAGAGTTTTGATTGTTTGCCTCAAACATGTAGAATAGTTTTAGAAATTTGGCAATAGAGTTTATTTCTTCTTTAAAAAAGTTAATTAAGGAAGTTATGTTCATGAATTAATTGTTTGGTGCTTCTTTCATGTGGGATTGCTAGTATCGTGCTTTGTGTTTTTGCTCTTGGTTTTTGTGTTTCATCGCATTTTGACTCGTTTTGGCTTGCATTAAATCATTTCTAATTATCAATGCTTTTCCATAAAATTCTAAGTGCCTAAGCTTTCGTAAAGTGTTTAACATATGGATAAAAATCTTCTCAAGTTCACCTTTTTATGTTGATCATGTTGAGCCAATGCAATCAACAACATGAAAATGATAAAATCAGACCACCACTAATTAAAACCAGGGACTCATTAGTTTGCTTCATCTCACAATATCACTAACATGAGAAGAACATAAGTCATAAGAGACAACATGATGTGTAGCCGCATATAAAAGTAAATATTTTCAGATTCTTTACTTTTTTAATATGAACATCAAGAAATCTGGTGAGGATCCCTCAAGTTGCTCATAACTTGACTAATATTATGAGCAACTTGTGATTTATTTCTTATGAATTGCCAAAGATAACAAAGACAAAAATCAAAAACCACATGAAAAAGTTTAATTCAGAATCAAATAGTGATGACCTCTAACTCTAACTCTAACTCTAAAACAAACTAAGATTGTGGTTGCTTATTTGTGTTGTTCGCACTTACACACGCCATGCCGCACTATCTCATAAATAATTGACTATCAACATGACAAAATAAAACTCACTAAACCCTCCAATGATTCATGTGAAGTACCACCATTATCCAATGCTTGTTTAACCATTTCCTTCATATTATTTACTCTAATTCTAATTTCTTCCCCTTCTTCACCCATCATCACTCTTCTAATCATACCTGCAATCTCCCTACTTTCAAAACACTCCAGCTCAAGCCCGATCTTCCATACATAACTCACATAACGCGCGTTCACCTCTTGATCAGCTGTAAATGGTTGGCATATCATCGGAACCCCTTCTGAAATACACTCTAAAGTCGAATTCCAACCACAATGACTCCAAAATCCACCCACTGCTAAATGAGCCAACACTTCCCTTTGTGGCGCCCATTTCACAATTAAGCCTTGCTCTCTCGTTTCCTCTATGAATCCTTTTGGCAAAAACTCAATCCACTCTGAATCGCAAACCGAACCAGGTCTAACTGCCCATAGGAATCGCTGCTCACTATTGGCTAAACCCCAAGCCATCTCGGCTAGCACTTTTGCATCCAACGTAACTAAGCTTCCAAAGCTTATGTAGATCACAGATTTTGGAGCTTGTTTGTCGAGCCAGTTGATGCAACTGGTGTCCTCTTCAAGAAAATTAGTAGGTGGGCTTGGTGCCATTTTGTGCAATGGCCCGAGCGTGAAAACTGGAACTTGGAAGTGCTCATTAATTTGGGTTAAAGCTTCATGTTCGAGAGATTGTATGGTATTCCAGATAACGGCTGAGGGGCGTGCCTGTTGGCTGAAATTACTACCCAGTTTTTTAAAATCTTCAATGGACGAGCTAGAAAAGGGTAAATCTTTGTACCTAAGGGGATGATGATTTGGTACCATCTCCTGCATCACAAAATCTTTTCAACAATTATCATTATTTGTTCGTATCCTGAAAATATTCAAGTACTTTTGTTTGCATATAGAAGATAAATTAATCCAAGAATATAAGTAACATCCATAGATTAAATTATCTTTAGTCACATTTGATTCTTAAGAAATTTAAGAATGGTTCAAAAATTAAAACACATGTTAGGGAGTCAGCCATTTCAACTAATCTGAGTTAAACGTTTCGCTATTGAACAAAACAGAACCTGCCTCTTTGCCAAATCCAGTCCTAGATCATTCTGTAAGTGCTTTGCTAGTTCTTAAGTACTGGTATATTCTAATTAATTTTGTCTTAGATGTCAGTAAATAACTAGTTTCACGTACTTGGGATATGCTTAAAACATTTTTTAACGTAGGTTTTAATCTTACGATCTAGTAGTTGATTAGTACTATACGTTGAGAATTTCAATCAGGCCTTATAATTTATCATGAAGGCTTAGTTTCGTCCTTAACTCTAAGAAGGTGACATCAAACTCATCTATACTACTATATAATGTATTTGGGACTATTCTATAATTAGAAAGGCCTAAAAATTCAGACTTTTGCTTACTAATTATGGAAACAACCACCCCTAACAATCACCCCCAACAATTTATAACCACCTCAACAACCACCCCAACAATTTATAACAACCCCAACAACCACCGCAACAACCACTTTTCACCACCCCACCTCCCTCCTCTTCACCCTAACAATCCGCCCTCGCATCGCGCGGACACCTTTCTAGTTAACATCAAAGCAGGTAAAGATAAATTACTTATTTGCTTCTGACTAAAGGAAAAATGATTTGTGTTGTTAACGACATGAATACTGTGTGCAGAAACATGGTTTGCCTATGCGTGGTTATTCTTCATACATATATTTAAAAACCTGAGCTAGATCCGACCATGTTGATCTACGTAAATCATTTTCCTAAGAATCATGTTTTTCTATTCTTTAAAATAAGTTTTAGTACATAGCAATCTGTAACATAGTCATCACATATAACTATATAAGCGTGGTAGTAAAGTAGTGTCGCGTGGTTTGATTTACCTTCTTCAAGATATCTGCCCTGTTGATGGAGCTGCTGACGGACAAAAAAAGCCGGAAAATACACTGCACTACAACTACGAAAGACGATAGGAACAAGATTGAGATCAACAGCAACACCTCCTGCGAAATGCATAATGTTATCATAGATGACAACAATAGATTTATTTCCTTCGCTAATCAATCGTATCAAGTGTTCTTGGAATGATGGTTTACACTTAGTGTTGAGCGCGTTGATGAAATTAGTGAAGCTGTTGGAGTTATCGATCGTGGATAAGTTGTCCGAAAGTGGAAGGAATTTGAAATCTGCAGGATGGTTAGAAGGGTCAGGAGCGTTTAGTTTGGAGTGAGCAATGGCTATGGAGAACCCTTTCGAATGAAGGACTGTGGCTAGTTGGAGAGTTGGGCTCATGTGGCCGTGAAATGGTGATGCTGTTAGCACCACCAGTGGCCACCGTCTTCTGTCTTCTTCCATATGTGTGTGTGTGAGAGTTAAAAGTGAAGTACGGAGTATAAATTTAAATAATGTGAAACTATGTGCGATATTTGACAAAGTTAGAACCGATGACAAAGACTAGTGACAATCTATGATATTTTTTATTCGGCACAACTATAAACAATAAATTGTACACGTAAATTGATACTACTACTATACACAGTCATTGTTATGCGCGATAATTGTATAGTTTTATATAAAAAGTGAATGTTTATGTTCATGATTATTTGATTAATCTATGTATATGCTAGCACATGATAATATATGTCGTTATATATATAGACAAGGTAATTTGATCTCAAAAGATTTGATTGATAACTAAAAAACTTGGGGGTAAATTACACCGTTGGTCTCCAAGGTGAGGGCGGATTGCGCATCTGGTTCTCGGAAGGTTACACGCCTCTAGTCCCTAACGTGGCATTTTTCACTCTCTCACAGTCCAAAACCTTAACCGGCGTTAGATTTTCTTGTTAAGTATCACACGTGACTTACACATGATGTCTATATTTGTAAATTTGAACTCATAAGTTTAGCATCAAGGGTCAAAATAAAATCACGATTTCACAAGTATAATTATTTGTTGTTATACCCCGTCGCTTTGTACGGATATTCGTCTAGTTTGCTATAATTAAGACACGAACTGAAAAGAACACCCTCTAATTTAACAAACATAGTCAAGGTAACGTTGTTAGACGAATTGGATTGGATCCTTAACGGGTCGAAACAACAAGGACAGGATCGGAGACAAAAATAAAAAATAAACTCGATCCGTAATATCCGGCAAATCACATGGACCATTTATGAAGTTTACTCTAGAACTTCAGTTAGGTCGCCTTGTTAAATCGCCTTGTTACAGACTTACAGTGCCAAGTTTGAGCTAAACTCAAAATTCGATTAGAGGTCGATTGATCCTTGATTTGAAATCTGAGCTCTATTAAATATTAATCAACTATTACTTTTGAACTCGGCTAGACTTGACTTATAATTACCATAACTAGGTACTTTCTAGTTCGATTCGGCTCTAATCAATTACACGTATACTTCGGTAATAATGTGCATATGCTGTATAAAAACTATAGTTAACAGATGCCAAATGGTAGCGAGCTCGTTAAGGTTCAATTCGTGATTTATTTTGACCAGGCATTCGATTCTCGGGATCAAGTTGAAAATTCTGCTTTACTAGCTTCAGTATATATATCGAAACAACTCAAATGAATTTGATTTTGAATATTTTAGTAGACAACAATTTCAAGTTCGCTTGAATTAGCTCGACTTAATTAAACCTTTCATTAGTTATGCCATTGTTGACTTTGTTGGTGTTGGTTTTATGAACATAAATTAATAGTCGTGTGTTAGGATCGAACTCGAGATCACGGGATTGCACACTTTACGTATGAAAAGTAAATGAGTAATAATTATATATAAATGTTATATTAATTATTAGAACGCAAACACGTAACAATCGTTAACGTTTAACGGAAAAGGATAACGATTGTTAGACGAATGAAAAGGGAGAACGATAGATGAAACTTTGAATGTCAAGAAGGTTTCGTAAACCCATTAAGGGTGTAGGGACGATTGGGAAGTGTATCCCACATCGCTTGGTGAAGCTTTTGACTCAAGATTTCTACCCTATATAAACACACAAGGTTTCATTCTTTTCTCACAACTTGAAAACCTAATCTAGTGTGTTTTCTTCTCTCCTCTTTTCTCTAGCAAAAGTCGGCATACCCATTAAAGTTTAAGGCAGTCGACTATTGCTATTCTTCTAGTGTTTTGTGCTCGTCTTACTTGCATAAGTGTTTGCTTGAAGTAGTACGTGTGTACAAGATCGTGAATCAAACATATTATTGTTTGTTTCTTGGATTTGTTCACATAAACCCTATATTGGGGAATTGGTTCCGGAAGATTGCTTTGATTCTTGTTCGGGCTAGAATCATCAAGGTACGTTTATTATTTATGTTTTGATTAATTAATTACATATTATGGTCTTGTTATAATTGCTTCCGCTATATGCTTACTTGATGTGTTTGGTTTATTTATGATTGTCATGTTATTATAATTCCAACAGTGGCATCATGAGCCGTTATAATATGTAATTAATTATCGCAACGCATAAAAATTGGATTTTGATTTGTTTAATTACATGTTTTAGGGTTTTTTAGATTCCTAACCCTAATTTATTTATTGGGTCGATTTGACCTTTAAAGTTTTTTAGGGTTTTGGATTTTGTTTTTTTTAATATGATTAGAAACCCTAAGATGTTATGTAATTGTTATGCGTTTTAGTAAACGATCTTGGTGCAATATGTTAATTGTTAAGCTAAATCCATGAAAAAGTGCATATTTGCATGGATTTTTATTGTGTTATAATTTAAATTGTTTATATGAATTAATGGTTAAGTTATATCGAAACATGTAAATTTATTAATAGATGTCGAATTGGGGAAGACTCCAATATTAAGTAACCAATTATGTGCTATGTGGTATTTATTTAATTTTGGCTTACGCAATCGATTTATCGATGTATGTGGCTCTTTTTCCAAGAAGAAGAAAGCCCTAATTGAATTAATACGTAATACACCTAGATTGATTATTAATAGGACTATTGAATAAGATTTGCATGTGGCTACATGTTTTATACATATTTAATTGTTATGATTATGTATATTTATTTATTTAGTTGTTTTATTTTTTATTGTATATTACTTGTTTTTGTTTATTTATTGTGTTAGACATGTTTATAAACGACAAGGGTAATTTTTGAATAGAAAAATAATACGGACTAAATAATGGCGAAATTGTTTTGGTTTTTAAGAGTTAAAATTTTAAAGAATTGGTTGATTGATGTTTTTGTACGTAATGGTTAAATAGGCTCGACCGAAGTTTACACACTATAAGATGGGTATAAGGATGGCATCGCATTAAGTTGTGGCCTTAGATAGACAACATTCTGTCTTAACGCTCGTTTGTGTGTAAATTAGACTTACCGAACAACCATTACATGTACATTGTCATCTTAAGGGTGAATAATCCACAATTCCACAATGATTATCCGAAACACTAAGCTTTCGGGCTTATGCAAAAGTACGATATAGTGGACGATAATTGATAGTTATTCTTTAATTGGTGAACCCGATACCTCAATCAAAACTTCGTTATTTTACTCTTAGCTAATTGGTAATAAAAATGTTTTGTAAAACCAATGTTATGAAGTTGTATACATGCTTCTTCATACATTATTTTGATCACATCAAAATAGTTATACCCTTATAAATTAAGTCGAATGCCATCTAATTAAGAACACTTGAAGTTGTAATTTACGTCAAGTAAGACTTGGCGAGATTGCAATGGAGAGGTAAATTTCATAAATTCATTGCTAGCAGATCAACTGATGTGATGGATTTGTGAGTTTGCAGTTTTTAAGTTAGACGACTTAAATTGAGTAGGAAGTGAGACTTGACTCAAGGCATTAAGATGGGGATCAAACATGCTTACATTACAAAAGTTTTGTGATTGTAAATCCCATAAATCTAGGAATTGCAATATGATATTGGCAATTATTGTACGACAATTACCTTGTTGAATACTATCATTACTAGCAAATCAACTGATGTAATGGTACTATGTCAATTTAGGATCCTAGCTTTAAGAAAATACTACGGTTTATATGAATATTTACCAATGGGTATTTTATTTTCTTAAAGATCTAATTATCGAAAATACTGAAAATGAATTTTGTAATTCGTTTTAATGTATTAATGCAACGTTCAAACCGTAAACGTATTTTGAGCTTTGGTAAATTGATCTAGTTCTGTTTTCAAACAAATGTTTGATTAAGAAATATTTACTTAAAAGACAAAAAACAGTCTCCTTTCTATGAAGGAAGAGTGAGACACAATCCTATTCCTTTTCATGAATGAGAAAGGATAATAGGAATATTAGATATGTCTAAATTCTAATATAACTCATAGCAAATTTTTAATGGTTAAGAAAATTGCATACATTTTTTCATAAGGATTTTATCATCTTCATTTGGTGATCAAATTCTTTGTAACAAATATGATATTTGGTTAACAGAAAATTATGTATGACATTTTATGAGTTATTAAATTAGAAGCTAGACTAATTACTGCAAAATATTTAGAGACAAACTAGTTGTTTTGAATATTTTAAAGGTGCTACATACATTGTAGGATGGTAGACCTATTAAGGAAGAAATTGCATGCCCAATTTTTCAAGTTAATAGCATTTGGTGGATAGTCCATCATTTACGTAGTAGAATACACTTTTTAAATGCATAAGTAATTGTTACGTATGGACATTTAAAGGTGTAGGAAAGTTAAAAGCACACTATTTGCTTTCACTGGATAGGAAACATTTACAATGTTGTCAAATTCAGTGGGAGTATTGTGTACTTATCACTGAATAAGGAATTATTGTAATGATCTTTAATTCAGTGGGAGTTACAAGCTTTGATATCTTGGTAGCTAAAGATAATTACTTTCCAAGTGTAGACACTCATACTTTTAAGGATAGTCTTGTACGTTTCCTTACTAGACATTGTTGTTTTACATATACTTGACACAATCATATTGAACACATAAACAAATGCATGGCGTGTTGTTTATCAAATATATGAGGTTGTTCCATGCACAAGTGGGAGAAATGTTATCTTTATTGTGTGCAAGAAACAACTCATAAAGATATGATTCAATGGATTCTCTTGACTACAAGGTAAGAGAATAATGTTCTAATATTAATTCAAGAAACACTTGGTGTTACAATTTATGTTATATGAGACTTAACTAGATTGCAACAACAAGGTGAATTTCATATTTTCATTACTAGCAGATCAACTGATGTAATTGAACTATGAGAATTTGCGGTTTCTAAATTAGATACCTATTAGAACATGTGTCAATATGATATCAAAACTACTTTAATTTATAGATTTATGAATTCATGGAATGACATAAATTAATTAAGTAATATAATGTTACTTCAATATGAATATTTATGTGTTCTTGGAATGACATAAATAAATAAATAAATAATGTTGTTTACATTATTATGAAGTAATAGATTAACTTGAAATTACTATTGAAACCAAAAGATGGTGTTCATAATTACTTTAGTTAAACATGTTTATGTTTCATTGAAAAAATATAAACATAAAGTCTTTTAATTATTACAAGACTTATTATAAAGTAAGACGTTATCTTGTTGTGTCTTTTAATTAAGACATATACATGAAGTTATTAATTGTTAAATAACTTATAACGTATAGTGGGATTATAACAGTTTATGTTTTCTTGTAAAGATATGGACATAAAGTGACTTTGTAAAAGTACTTGTGTTATAAAGCATGTAATTGGCTTGAAAATTATTATATTAAAATGGATTAGTTGGTAAATAGACAAGTCAAAAGGAATATGGTTATCTTTAATATTGTTAGATTGTCTTACAATATTAATACTAATGAAATATCAAATAGTTATGGTATGTTCAGTTAGGAAAATCAAACTCTTGTTATATTGTTTGACTAAAGATAACTATGACTTCTTTTCTTCCAAAAGATATCAAGGTTAGAATGTTGAGTATGACTTGGACATATTTAATAAAACTCCAACATAGAAGATTAATAAGACATTATCATATGATGGAATGTGATGAACGTATGAATCACATTAAGTCTTAAATTGAAGTTCTAAATTTGTTTAACTGCTTATGAAGAGGTTATTAACAAAGTTAAGTTAGGAACTATCAATAAGTATTTGTAATATCCCAAAAGAGAACATTGTATTGGTTCTTTATTTGCTAAGTATTTAAAGATAGTCTTTAAATTACTAAATGCAAGTGGGAGTTTAGATCTTTAATAGATAAAATTACAAGATACATAATCTTCTAAAATACACTAGTAAATATCATGATGAAGTTTGACATTTAAATGTTAAATCTCAAGATGATGATGAAGTTTGATATTTAAATGTTAAATCTCAAGATAATGGAATTATCATTCATAGAATATCAATATATCTCAGATATTTGATTTATATGCTGAGGGCTATGATTTACAGGATTATTGTAAACCTGATAATCATTATGATACATTACCAAATGTGAAGTTGGGTAAAGTATACATGATATGAATGATTAAGATGATGTCCAAAAAGATAATCAATTTTTAGAAACTTGGTTTATCTTAATAGTTAGACTAGAAAATGAAAATGAGTTTCTTCAAAGATAAGGTAACCTTGTGGTTTAAATCTTTGTATAGAAATCATATGGACAATATTGTGCACATATTTAATGCATGTCTTATGACAAGATTATTAATCACACTTAAGCAATTAACTGTGATTGAATATTCTATGATAAACACATTAAATATATAAAGATTATGATTGTCATATTTAGTTTCATTTATATGAAATTGACAATAGAATATCAAAACTCTTTCATGAGTGATTACTTGAGCGAGGACGATAAGTAATCAAAAGGAGTTTATGAATTCAAATAAATCTTTGGAAGTGTACATGGTGCAATAATCCATGGATGGATAAATGCATGCATCTAGAAGATTACTCTTATGTTTAATTATTAAATTCATGTTTTGATTTATAATTGAAATAAGATAATTTCTAAGTATTCCTAAAAGCTAGTGGGAGTATTATGTTTAATTTCTTAAATCATATATGTTGTAGAACATATGAAAAGTAATATTCCATATAAGTAAATGTTAAGTCTTAGAATGGAATGAAATTTTACTTTTAAGATTTAGGAAATAAGACATATAACCTTGGAATCAATGTTTATTGTTGAAACATGTGCGGTAAATGAATCTAATATAACATGATATATCATTTAGAAAGTCTAAATGGATATGTGTTACATGAATAAAATCTAAGTATGACTCAAAGATTTTCATGAACATCATGTTTTATCATGCTTGATTACAAGATGATTTGGCAATATTAATA
Organism: Artemisia argyi; assembly: GCA_030686995.1. NCBI lineage: Eukaryota > Viridiplantae > Streptophyta > Magnoliopsida > Asterales > Asteraceae > Artemisia > Artemisia argyi. The sequence continues at coordinate 138,864,935 of CM060683.1, read as the reverse complement.
TCTAATTAAAAAGTTATTAGATAACTCGTGTAATATTCTAAAAAGAATATGTTTGATTATAGAATCACATCCTAAATCTGGAACAGCTTCCAAATTCTATAGATGAACAATTTTTCAATTGTTGTGAAAATTGTCATAGCCAACAAACTTGAAAGTTTGAAGGGCATCAAACATTACACAATAGATATTAATGTTTACGGGAAGTTTTAATAACATATTGTTGTTGCATACAATGATGTTAATGAAATTGAGATGACACTCAATGCTAGTTATGGTAAGGATTTCATCCTTGGCTATTACTAGTTATGCTTACTAAAAGCATAGTTGCATTATACATTAAAAGAATAAGAATACTTTAAACTTTAAAATGTTTGGGAGTTTGATTATCATAAATTGGTGGTTAAGGATGTCACACATTTATGAAACATTATAAGGCATTATCAAAATAGTTGAGTATGCATATACAAGAACTTCAATAGTTGAATTCTTGAAATAAGTATTCTCAAAATTCCGATAGATCAAAGTTGGATGATTTATGTCTTGTCAACAAGTATGAATGTCATTGCTTGAGACATAATTCATCAACAAGAGTTATCATGCATTGATCTATTTAGTATTTGGATAAGGGATGTTAAATAATTATTATAATAAATTTAAATACATGGTATGTTTAATTTATAATAAATTGTATCCTATATTTGTATGTTTAATCCATGAATAAATGTTATTCTAAATTGTCCGTTGTCAGTTAATAATATGGGAATATTATTAAATTAAGACAAATCTGAAGGTTGGTACAATATACTTAAAGTATATTGATGCGTAGTCATGCCATTTCAGATGATATTCAATGATACCGAATATAGGACTTATCCCAACTACATGATGTTACTTTATGGATTTTGTTATTAAGTAAATCATAAGAAGTTATCCTCAGACTTGAGATGCAAGATAAGTGTCATGAATGTAGTACATTTTTGTGGAACAACTTAACGCTATACGTAACTGGTAGTCATAAGGGTTGTTTTCGAAAGTGTTACAAAGTTTATGGGTTTTGCTTGTAGTCAAGATAGAATTTGTTCCTTCAAATTTATTTTTGGAGTTTAATATTGTTGGGCCCCTCGTAGGGTTGGTAAGATGCATGTGCGGCCGCACCCAAGATCTTCCCTGAATATGTTCAGAAGATTTGGTAATCTTAATCAATCACAAACAACGAGAAACAGAATGGTTAATTAAGGAATGACTTTAATCCATATCCTTATTAACGTGGTATTAGAAACAAAGGGATAATAATAATGAGAAATCATTAAAAGGTTTTTCCAGGAGCCTTACTCGAGATCGTACTAGAGACATCGGCGTGTTGCAAGACGCTAACTGATGTGATCACACTATTAAAATATGTCCAAGTGGGAGCTGTTGGTTTTATGAACATAAATTAATAGTCGTGTGTTAGGATCGAACTCGAGATCACGGGATTGCACACTTTACGTATGAAAAGTAAATGAGTAATAATTATATATAAATGTTATATTAATTATTAGAACGCAAACACGTAACAATCGTTAACGTTTAACGGAAAAGGATAACGATTGTTAGACGAATGAAAAGGGAGAACGATAGATGAAACTTTGAATGTCAAGAAGGTTTCGTAAACCCATTAAGGGTGTAGGGACGATTGGGAAGTGTATCCCACATCGCTTGGTGAAGCTTTTGACTCAAGATTTCTACCCTATATAAACACACAAGGTTTCATTCTTTTCTCACAACTTGAAAACCTAATCTAGTGTGTTTTCTTCTCTCCTCTTTTCTCTAGCAAAAGTCGGCATACCCATTAAAGTTTAAGGCAGTCGACTATTGCTATTCTTCTAGTGTTTTGTGCTCGTCTTACTTGCATAAGTGTTTGCTTGAAGTAGTACGTGTGTACAAGATCGTGAATCAAACATATTATTGTTTGTTTCTTGGATTTGTTCACATAAACCCTATATTGGGGAATTGGTTCCGGAAGATTGCTTTGATTCTTGTTCGGGCTAGAATCATCAAGGTACGTTTATTATTTATGTTTTGATTAATTAATTACATATTATGGTCTTGTTATAATTGCTTCCGCTATATGTTTACTTGATGTGTTTGGTTTATTTATGATTGTCATGTTATTATAATTCCAACAGTTGGTTATGGGAGACTATACTTTTCAAAGAATAATGATTGATAGACCAAAAGCAATGTATTCTACACGGATGCTATACCATTAGTTCAGCGCCTTCAGCCTTTTTGGACTATGCACAACATGCCAAAGCCAGGGGCAAAACGTTTTTGCTTTCCTATGTTCATTTAATAGTTTGATCATGGTTGTTAAGATCCTGATCCTGATTTTAGAATCTTACAATTTTACGATACTACACAACAAAAGCGATCTCGATATGTAAAATCTTTGCGAGATAGGATCTTAATAGGATCCTGATCTTAACCATAGGATCTAAGATCTCGATCAATCTGATCTTACTTTCTCGAACCACAAGCTAAAAACTAGAAAATTATATATTACGTTTTGTAAAATATGAAAAGCAAGTGGCTATTTATATTAAACACTTTAAAAAATCATCATTTTGACATACATTTTCATGATATGTAAAGATATAATAATATGTATATTGCATAGTTTTATAACGCTTATTAAAAAAAATGACACTATAGTAAGATCTTAAAATCCCGATCTATCTTACGATTACAACCTTGCAAAGACGAAAACGATCCTAGACATGATCGTGATCTTAAAAATTGGTTTTGATGACTTGTGAGGTAACTTGGTCTCGCTGTGCAGTCCTATCCCGGTACATGTAAAACAGGCTCTCCCAGCTTCCAAACAAAGAGGACAAATTTTTAAGTTTCTTTACGTTAATTAACAAAAAAAGGTGTTTTTTTTTTTTTTTTTTTTCAGCTTCTAGGGAGGGATAAAACTAGAATAGGCTTTTTAGAAAATTGTCGCTGGGTTTGTACAAAATTATGAAATGGCAAGAGTTTCTTGAATCCGTGGCAATCTAAAGGATTCAAAAATACTTGAGCTTCATTTTTATAACTCATTTCCATTAGTCCAAAATTCCTATTAGCAACGATACTTATGGCTATCTGTGTTTGTTGCAGACTAAAGTTGTCATGTTTGTAAAATTTCAATCCCAATTACATAATACATAATAATCAATATGTTAATGAAGTTCAAAAATATTCTATAAACTTATAAAATTCAACATAGCTTAACCTAGCAACGGAAAGCCAACATGGCCTGGACTCTGGAGAAAGCTCATCTGGAGAGACCCAAAAACTGACTTGTTAAATGAGACTGAGAGCCTGCTTTCAACTTTACCCTACACGGAATTCGTAGTCCAAATTATACTAAAATGCAGCCTACACGGAATTCGTATACAAATTTTCTGGCCCACAATTATTAACTATATTCAGCCCACAAAAAATATTAATACCAAATTGGGGCCCAAGTAACACTTAAACCCAATGAACTAACCAAATTAGAGCCCGTTTGGTTCATGTCTTTTATATCGAAGGAATGGTGTCATTACTTTGTCTTAATTGTTTGGTATGCATCATTTGATTCAAAAGTGGGCCCTCATTAGTGAAAAGTGAATCCAGATATATTAGCTAGGTTTGATGGAATCAAACTATTTTGTGGATCTCACGTTATCACATCATCTCACAATCATTATTAAATTAATAAAAAAAAATATATTGGTCCTACCCTTTTAATAATATTTTAAGAAATTAAATATATAAAATATATTAAAATAAATATAATTTCTCTCTCCTAATACTATCTTAAATCCAAATCCGATACCGAATCCAAATCCTAATCCAACCCCACCTATAAACCAAACGGACCCTTAATTATCATATGTTACCATTCTTTCATTATTAATTTCATATATACCCAAAATGCAAATATTAAATGCAGAATATACAATATTTTAATGCATATTTGGGTATATAAAAAATTTTCAAAAAAAAAATGATGAGAGATATAAAATTGCCCCTAATTATATCTAGTAACCACTTAGTCTAGATCAAGTGGCCACGAGAGGTAACCTTGGAGGGTTATTTTCCTTTGAGGTCTCAAGTTCAAGGCTTACCAATACAGTTTTCCTCCTAGGCGAAGTGGAAAAAAACAGTGGGGTTTATTCCCCAAAAGCCAAGGTTCGGGGAAGGCACAATGTCCGCTTGAATGTCACTGCACGACTCAAATCACTAACTACTAACCAGCCAAAAAAAAAAAAGTCGCTAGTTATATCTAGTAGTATGGTAGAGGATCAAATAAAAAATTAACTCCCTCCTAAAAAGTTTAAAAAGTCACAGGATCATGATAAAATGTCTCTTTTTAGAGGATTCGGGGGTAGTATTGACGAACGTGAACATTTTGTGTTGATGAACATTTTTTATTGATGAACTTCTACACAAAGTATTGATAAAAAAAATAAAGAAATAAATAAAAAAAATTATGGTCATTTTGAAATTGATAAACATTTTTTATTGATGAACTTATGAGCAGAGTATTAATGAACATTAAAATAAAACCAATGAATATTTTGAATTGATTAACATAATTGTCGTTTTGTTTTCTTTGACAACATTTACTTGATGAACAATTTTATTTCCTCAACATTTGATGAAAATTCTTTGATGAACAATTGCTAATTCAAAGGTTTGTTTCCTCAGCATTCTTTGCCGGACATTTTTTTTTTATAAACGTTCTATGATGAACAATTACTTGATGAACATTCTTGTGATGAACTAATGCATATTCAAAGTTTTGTTCATCATAAATATACATTATTCATCATTCCTAAAAACATCATTAATCAGATATACTTTGATTTTTAGTCAAATATTGAAGCTTTTATGAATTATTGAAGAATATATATTCTAATAGACACCTTCAAACTTTAAAATCACAAATTTACTTCATTGAGACATTTCGTTGAACACTTTATGGGTATTTTCATGAAGACATTATTATTATTATTATTATTATTATTATTATTATTATTATTATTATTATTATTATTATTATTATTATTATTTATTTTATTTTTAATATCTTTAATAAACATCATTTTATTAGAAATTCAAAAGATTTACAAAAAATTAGTGGGAAGCCAAGAAACTAAATGGTAGTTGTTGTTATTATTATTATTAATATTATTATTATTATTATTATTATTATTATTATTATTATTATTATTATTATTATTATTATTATTATTATTATTATTATTATTATTTATTTATTTTTAATAAACATCACTTTATCGAAAAACAAATAGAATTTTACAAGAAATTAGTGGAGAGCCGAGAGACTAACTGAGCCCCCACACCTCTAGCTATAGCAAAACCAATCCAACTAAAAATATGTGGAGCAGCACGTGCTCCAATGTCTTGGGTCATAGAGAATCGTCGAATACGCTTTAATAAGGTCACTGCATCCTTTTCAATTTCTCCAAAAGAAGAGAATGAAAAGGGGAGGAACTCATATCCGATATCAGCGCATTTAGCCGCGTACTTGACACGTTTACGTTGTGCGGCTTCAATAACCGCCCGACCGGGCATAAAATCAACCATATACGAACGCGTCAAAGGTGACGATCCTGTAAGATCAACACAAACATCAAGGCCACCATCCCAAGAGTAAAGTAACATATCGGCTGGACGTAAGGTTTTGTCCCTCTCTCCATGAAGCCCAATATCCACCTCCTTACGAACTGAAACTCCAGACCGAGAACATATATCAACAAGAACATCACGCACAACATTATGCCGATGTTTAATACCAACTATACCTGTGCACGATACAGCATGATCCCCGAAAATATCACCAGAAAAAACCTTAGAACAAGCTGAACATGGCATCTGGACAGTAAAAAGAGGAACACCCAACCGATAACACAACACACATCGGTAAGTCCTGGCATTCATAGTTTGTCCCAATCCGGATATCGGTGCCACCCTAAGCCAATCTGACGTGTAATCCTCTTTTAGTGAGTTCCATAAAGCCATCTGTCTAGGGGATAAATGGAAGGTGGATTCAACTGTTTGGGCAACACGTGTGAAATGTATGTCTGCCAATTTCTTCATAAGTTTGGGGGCAGCGATCTCACTAGGGTTACTCAAAAGGTCAATATCCATATTCACATTAAAAGTACACAAAGCATCATCAAAAGAGGGACCAGTAGTCACAATACCAGAACTACGGAGAAGCTTAGTCTGTAAGCTGGCAGATTATTATTATTATTATTATTATTATTATTATTATTATTATTATTATTATTATTATTATTATTATTTAGGAGAAAACTTCAGAAAATCCAAAAAAGAATGATGTTAATTTAGGACTTGTTGATCAAGAATCACCATAGAATTTTTGTTTGACTCAAATTGAACGAAACCCTAGTTTTTTCTAATTATACAGCCTAATACCCTATTTATAATAAAAGATGCATTATATTTAACTTGGTCCTTAAGATAAGGGTCTGTGATTTGTACATCATTTTTATTTGTCATCCATCACTAAATTATGTATAGCGTGTATAGCTAAAAAAATAAAATACTTATAAATAACAAAATACATGCAAACTAAGAGGGGCCTTATCATCATTATTGTGTTTAGTAGTCTTTTAGCATTTCAGTTTGATTCATGTATATGCGGATTTGCAGCCTATGTTGACCCAATCTTTGTGACATATCGTTTGCTTTTCCTTGTGAGATGTTTTTTTTTGTTTAAAGATGTCTGCTTTATATGAAGATAAATGGCAATGATATTTTTTTTTTTAAATGTATCTGCTTTCAAAAAAAAAGGTGAAAGCTGAAAAACGTAACATAATTATTCAAAACATACGATATATACAAAGAACTTTCAAAATTATCATTGTGCGCAAGTTATTTTCAAATTTCGTACAATATACGCAATATGACCTGGAGCCAGCAGGTTACCAGGTTTCAAACTTTGAAAATTGACAGGGTTGATCCCTGTGGTTTGTGTTGACTTTCAACGGTAATCCATTGACTTTTCATCACTTAGTTAGAAAATTACACGTTTAGTCCTTAAATATTTATAGGCATTTAATGCACAGTCCATCGCAAAAAAAATTTCCAAAAAAAATATTTTCAAAAAAAAATATAGAAATTTAAAAAAAAAAATTAGAAATTAAAAAAATTATATAAAAATTAAAAATAAAATAGAAAATAAAAAAAAATCAAAATATTTTATTGAAAAAAAAATCAAAATTTAAAAAAAAAATTAAAAATATTAGAAAATAAAAAAAGAATAAAAAATTTTAAAAAACAATAATTTTTAAAATATATATATATATATATATATATATATATATATATATATATATATATATATATATATATATATATATATATATATATAGAAAATAAAAAATTTTGAAAAAATTAAAAAAAAAAAATCAAAAATTCAAAAAAAAAAAATCGAAAGTATTTTTTTTCGAAAATAATTTTTCGAAAAAAATTAAAAAATTCAAAAAAAATTTAAATTTCTTTTTAATTTTTTCGAAATTTTTTATTTTCTATATTTAATATTTTAAGGTCATAATTGACCATTAAATATTTTAAGGTCATAATTGACCGTTAAATAATATTTAAAAGTTAAAATGACCAATATAATAATTTAGGCTTAATTATGTCAATTTAATAAAGTTTAGGGTCATAATTGTAAATTATCAGAATTTAATATTTAAAAATGTCAAAATTATTTTAGGGTTTATATTATAATTATATCAAAATGATAATTTAGACCCAGCCATTTTTACCAGTCATTTAAACGTATTCTCGACACATTATTAGACCATGATGATATAATATCCCAAGTTAACATGAACGCCTTAATAATAGAACACGACTCACAAGCAATCCATGCATTTGACAGCTTCCAAAACTAAACAATTCGACATGTATAGATTCATGATTTATGTGACCAAAACATATATGTTGCTTTTTTTTTTTGACATGTATATATTTTTAAAATTTAAAAATATAGAAAAATTATTTTCAAATTTTTTTTAAAAAAATATCTATTTTTTTTAATTTTTTTGAATTTTTAATTTTTTTTAATTTTTTCGAAATTTTTTATTTTCTATTTTCTTTTAAATTTTAAAAAACTATTTTTTAATTTTTTAATTTTTTTCGAAAAATTATTTTCGAAAAAAGATATTATCCAATTTTTTTTTTAATTTTTTCGAAATTTTTTATTTTCGATATTTTTTTTTAATTTTAAAAAATTATTTTTTTTTAATTTTTTATTCTTTTTTTATTTTCTAATATTTTTTAAATTTTTAAAAAAAAATGATTTTTTTCAATAAAAAATTTCGATTTTTTTTATTTTCGATTTTTTTTTAATTTTTATATAATTTTTTTAATTTCTAATTTTTTTAGAAAATTATATATATATATATATATATATATATATATATATATATATATATATATATATATATATATATATATATATATATATATATATATACATATTTTCTTTTTTATGGACAGCCTATAAATATTCAAGGACCAAACGTGTAATTTTCTAACTAAGTGATAATAAGTCAATGGATGACTGGTGAAAGTCAAGGCAAACCACAGGGACTAACCTTGTCAATTTTCAAAGTTTGAAACCTGGTAACCTGCTGGTTCCGGTCATATTGCGTACATTGTACAAAATTTGAAAATAACTTGCGTTCAATGATAATTTTGAAAGTTCCTTGCGTACATCATGTGTTTTGAATAAGTATGTTACGTGTTTTCAGCTTTCACTCTTAAAAAAAATTGTAGAATAGTGGAAGTTTAGCCTTAAAAACTTGGAACATGGCGTGTTTTCATAATCTTGTGGCTATAACCACTTTGGGTTATTTTCATATATACTGACTTTTCATCTCTCTTACATCTTAATCACACTTAAGATATCCTTCTTTTTTCTAAGAGGTGTGCTACACTCACTCATAATTTACACAAAAAACCCCACTCGCTGACGTGTCAGCGAGCTGATTGGTTGATTTTTTGTGGCCCACAAAAAACCAACCAATCAACTCGCTGACACGTCAGCGAGTGGGTTTTTTTTGTGTAAATTGTGAGTGGATGTAGAATTATTCTTTTTCTAAACACTCTGTTCCAAGTTTTTAAAATGAAAGAAGAGAAGAGAAGAGTTAAAAATTGGCAGAAAAGAAGAGGAAATGAATGAAAATAAATTTTTTATATCATGTTTCCGAGTTATGAGAGAAAAGAAAAGAAAACATATGATTTTACAATTATACCCTTGGTTACATATAAAAGTTATGTTTTATATTAGGTTATTTAAGTAATTCTTTTTATTTAAAGCTTTCTAATACAGTATAACTTCTCTTCAAATCATCTCACTTTTGGGAAGAAATTTTTTAGAAAAGTTTAGCCAAAATTACTCTCCTCTTCTATTCTCTTCTCTCCTGAAAAAAACTCAAGAACACGAATTTATTTTGTTTTTTTCTCACTTTTTTTCTCTTCTTTTAAAAATAAAACTCGGAAACGCAGTGGGGGCCAATAAGAAGGAAATCTTGATTTGAATTATTCAAGTATCAATCACTTCTAAGCATTTGATTGATCTCCAATTACATGCGCATTAGTTCATTCTTCTTCGGGTGCGTTGCTGTTGTCACGGAGAGGGCCGGGTGTTTTTTTGTTGGTATGTGTCGAAATTTTCCTTGTTTGGACCAATGAGTCGGTTTCAGTTACCTAACTGTCACGAGTTTCTTTTTGGTATGATGGTAAATGATTAGTGGTCCTTCATGGATCCTTTTCTAGTTTCATTCCATTTTAGATACTTTCACTATCGAGGGGACTTCACATTGCCTATACTAATCTGACATATGCAATAGAAACTGAGTCAACAGAAAAACAAAACAACTCGCGCTATCTACATTTGCACTAATTTGAGTATGCTTTTAAGCTTAATCATGCAGAAGCTTTTCATTTGATACCTACGATCATATAAGATGCATGTTTATCTCTTATTCTTGCTTGTTTCATTAGTCTTTCCAAGATCTTAACTAAAGATTTGGTCATCATAATAAGCGGTAGCAAACTTTGTAATTGATAGCTACACATTTTGCTCAAAGATTTTTGAAATTGATTATGAAAACTATATAATTTCTATTATGATCAAACTTTTTCAGTAGAATAATCACGGAGGTTTTGTGTGTTTTAAATAAAAACATATGAAACTTTCGACCATTTTGATCCATTTCATTCTAATTGTTATGAACATACCCTTTTGACCAACTAGATGAAAAATATACTCAACTTTGACTCATTCAAAAGTAAATAGTTCGAAATCACCACATGTAATTTGTATATATTCATTATCTAAAGAATTACAGCAAAAGTAAATGTATACTAGTAATTAGTTTAATTGCCAATTATGGTGTGATCTTGCACGATGAATTCCACTAAATCATTCAGAGAATTGAACGAAGATCCTCCTTTGCACAAAGAATATTTAACCTTTTCTTTCATAGTAATCACTCTTTTTCTGATCTCTTTTCCTTCATCGTCCACCAACAGTCTTCTAATCACCTTCACAATCACCTTTCGTTCCAAGTACTCTAGTTCCAAACCCACCCGCCATATGAAACTCAAGTACCTAGCAGTTACACATTGGTCCCCCATAACCGGACGACATATCATTGGAACCCCATTAGAGATACTTTCCAAAGTCGAGTTCCAACCACAATGACTCCAAAAGCCTCCAACCGCAGCATGGGCCAAAACTTGTTTCTGTGGGACCCATTTCAACACAAGACCTCTTCCTTTAATTTCTTCCATAAACCCGTAAGGCAAAAACTCAATCCACTCTGATCCATTAACTGAACCGGGGCGAACTACCCATAGGAATGGTTGTTTACTATCAGATAGCCCCCAAGCTGTCTCAGCTAACTCAGTTTCATCCATAGTGGCTAAACTTCCTAAACTTACATAAATAACCGACCTTGGTGCTTGCTTATCGAGCCATGATATGCAATTAGTGTCTTCTTCAAGGAAGCTAGTAGATGAACACCTAGCCATTTCATTTAATGGGCCAATGTCAAATATTGGAATCTTGTAATGTTTTCTGAGTTGTGTTAGTACCGAATGCTCAAGAATATCGACTGTGTTCCAAATAATGGCTGAAGGGGCTCTAATATGTTCAACGAGAGCTAACATTTCTTTGAAAAGCTCTGTTGATGTATTATTAAAGGGTAAATCCTTGAATCTTAGGGGATGAAGCTCTGGTACCAGCTTCTGCAGCGTATAATCTGTGATGTAGAGCATAATAACCATTATTTGTTTATTACTACTTTCCAAAGATAGTTGATAAGTTTTATGCAAAAATCATTCTCTGCCATATATGTATGCACCGAAACAAATCATCAAAATATATATTTGTGTTACTATTGCTGTATTTGTAAACGTTTGCTTTCTAAATATGTATATGATGCTAATTCCCTTTTTTGTATATATCTTACAAAAACAAACTAAATGTAACACTTATGTAACTTGAATATTATTTAGTAACTTTGTTTCTCAAGTTTCTGAAAGAAAAAATAAACTAGACAGTAAACCAAAGTACTTTTCATTTCAGACACCGGGTACTAATATTACGACAACAAAACAATTTTGAAACTTATTAGAATTTGGAAAAAAAAAAAAGTTTTGAGTGATTCAATTAGAACATTAATCAAAGTTGCTTACTATTAATCAATATTTGACATAGGGTATGTATATATATTAACCTTTCACAGGAAGTAGGCCATCTGCATGAAGTTGAGGAAGCTTCAAATAAGCCGGCATGTAACAAGCACTACAACTACGAAAAACGATGCTAGGGAGATTTAAATTTCTAGCAACTTCTTCTGCAAAGAACATGATATTATCATGTATGATAGTAATCTTCTGATGATTCCCTTCATTTTTAATCTTTTGAGCTAAGTGATGTTGTAGTTGCGTCTTGCAATTTTCGTTAAGTTCTTCAAGAAACTTTGTGAAGTTACCCGAGGCATCGATAGCTAAAAACTTGTCGAAAAGAGGAAGAAACGCGAATTCAGGATGGTTTGAAGGGTCAGGAGAGTTTAGTTTTGTGTGAGCTATGGTTATTGAGAAACCTTTGGAATGAAGAACATCTCCTAGTTGAAGCATAGGAGTCATATGACCTTGAAATGGACTTGCTACTAGCACCAAAGATTTTCCTCTGTGATCTCCCATATTTCTTGATAAATGATAATTATGCATACTAATTAATCTTTTCTCCATGGCTGTCTAATATATATATATATATATATATATATATATAAAATCTTTAAATCTCAAAAACCAAATAGAACTAAATTAAAAAAATAAAAAGTCAATAAGATAAACATACGGCCGTCTTTATCATGTGGATGGTTTGGTCATTCATTATACCAGAAATTGAAAAATGAATGGCGGTACAATGCTTTTACTTGCTATTATTGAATAAAATAATATTTAAATTTCATCATGTTGAAAAATTATAAGATATATAATGGTGATATCATGGTAAAATGATGAAAAATAATTTATTTGATAGGTCGTTTAAAATGGAAATTATTTTGTTGTCTACTACTCGCTGTATAAATATAAAGAATTTCTGGCTTATTTTGTCGATTAATGAATGTCAATATTTGAATACGTAATATATCCATTAAAACGTACATACTTATTATCTATGCATGCGCATGCATTATATATGTACATTTATATGATTATATCTGTGGGTATCTTTATCATGAACACATATTCACGTAATTTTGGTAGAAAACATAATAAGCTTATTATAAAGAGATGTTTGCTTTAGCTATAAAATAGAAACGGCAGATGGGTGACGGACACAATTATTTCATTTTTTGTACACGGTTGGCTAAATCATGAAATAACTTTGGACACATTCAAAGGTTTCACATTGAGAGTCTACGGATATGTTTGTTATGTAGGTTTGACCAACGATTAAACCAAAGATGAAATTGTATTTTGGTATAAAAAATTGGTTTGAAAATTGACATCGCACTCTTCAACAATACTATCTTCAAAACCTATTAATGGGCCGTTTGTTTAATTGGGAGGTTTAGATAATTAGATTAGTGTTAGGATTTGATATTTCGAATGAAATGAAATAAATAAATAAACAAATAATTCCCTGACTTGTTGTTTTCAATGTTTTGAAAATCGGACCGAATCGGCCGGTTCAACCGGCAAACTAGACCTGAACCGGTTCAACAGTTTTTTTCAGCCGAAAAACCGAGAAAACCTGCAAAAATCGGAGAAACCTGGAAACCGAAAAAACGATGTCCGTTCTGATTTTCAAAACATTGTTATTTTTAGACTAATATACAAATTTAATATCAAATCAATTACTATTTTTAATTTGTAAGGAGAGGAAAATGGCATGTTTCTCTTTAAAGCCAGTAGTTAGTGGGGTTTTAATGAAAGTGTTATGTACGGGTATGAGATACACTTTCTAAATCCAAATAACAACATTTCATTTTTTTTTCATGTCCAAATCCTAAAGCTGCATCTTCTAAACAAACAGAGCATAACTTATAGAACAAAAAATATTAAATTATAGATACATAAAAAGAAAATATGTGATTGTCATGTACTTAGAACCAATTAAAAGTTAAAACTATGTTATATTGGTTCAAATGTATCAAAATATATACCGTAGTGATCAAATGATGACAAAATGAGTTTAGATGATTTTTGTTTGACAAATAAAACCTTTCTTTTTTCTTCTTCGCGCTAGGGAGTTTGCACCTTATTAACAACTCTTCATGTTGGTGTTAACTTTCTTGTATATCTGATCATCTCAAAGCATTAAGGAATTTAACGGGTACGAAAGAAAATGACAGAAAAAAAAAAAGGATATAAAACATTTTTATAACTTAGCTTATGAAAAAAAAATATAATAATAATAATAATAATAATAATAATAATAATAATAATAATAATAATAATAATAATAATAATAATAATAATAATAATAAGTAAATAGATAAAATAAATAAATAAATAAATAAACCGTCATTTTGAGATAGTTATATATACCTAAAGCTCTTTAGATACATGAAGCTCTTAGATAACATGGACCGCCACATTTAGTATCCGAAAAGAAAAAAGTGAATATGTGGCATGTTCCTAAGCTTATTTATAGAACCATTTTAAAACAAATGTATAAATGTTATATTATATTGATCAGATGATGATAAATGAGTTAATATGAATTGCTATAGAGTTTGCATTTTATCAACAACTCTTCCTGTTAACGTTAACTTTTTTTGTATATCTGATCCCTACGATGTAATAAAGCATTAGAGAAATTAACGAGAATGAAGGGGGAAAAAAAAAGGATATGGAACATTTTATAACTTCGTTCAAAAAAATGCGTCATTTTAAGACGGTTTTATATCTAATCTTAATCTTAGGTACATAACTGAGTATCCTCTAAGAGCATTCGGTACTATAACTCGGTTTAAACTTTCATACAGTTGTACGTCAGCTCCACAACAGCTTTAACATTTTAACATTAACTAAAAAAATAAAACACCTCTTATCATAACTCAATTTAACTCAACATTCTGAACCCCACCTTTTAAAAATTACAATTTACAAATTAACCCTTTAACTATTTCATTTATTCAACAACCTAATATTTCATTAATAAACTTAAAGATTACAACACAAAATAAAAAAATGTTACGAATTAAAAAAATACCATATCAAAAAAAAAAAAAAAAAAAAAAAAAAAAAAAAGGACTAAAGTGTAAAAGCTACACTACCACAAAGACTAAAATGCAAAGTTTTCTTTATATATCATCTATTTATCTTCTCTGCCACACCCCTGTTCCCTGTACACACACAGAATCGACACCATTACAACCATCACCATCGACCTCTTAAAAAACCAGCCAAGGCGGCCTTTCCCCCCCCCCCCGTTAGCAACGTGAGGGATAACGCCGGAGGGGGTGGTAACGTGGGGTTAACGCAAGGCAACACTTGTCCACGTTATCCTTAACGCAACTCTTGCATCCTCTAAGAGGAAACACAAAATTGAAAATGACTCGTTCATATTTGACCAATTGGAAAGCTCGATCTCACTATGTTATAAAAATTATTTCTATTGATCAATAAAAGTAAAAAAAAAATGAAACAAGTTTTGTTTAAAAATAAATCCGGTTAATACTTTTAAGAAGATAAAATACGCATACATTAGGAGCTTTTTTTTTTTATCTTTTTAATTTTTTTACTTTAAGACTTAATTGTAAAATAATGTTATACTTTTTTTGTTAATAGAAGTTACGTTCGAGCTAAAAAATTTTAAATAATTGTAAAATAACGTTATAAATTTTTGTTAATCTTAAATTCAATTTATGGACTTAGTAGTAAAATTCTCAATTTCACTAAAATTTAAATTGACCATAGGCGTTTGGTTCGCCGTAATCCGATGTAATTGGATGTAATTGTAATTTGATTTATGGACTTAGTAATAATAATAATAATAATAATATAATAATAATAATAATAATAATAATAATAATAATAATAATAATAATAAATATAAATATTAAAATAATAATTATTATTATCATTTTTATTATATTTATATAATAATTATAATAATATTTATAATTATAATAATTATTATTATTATAATAATAAAAGTAATATAATAATAATATTAATAATAATATTAATAATAATAATAATAATAATTAATATAAATATTCAAATAATATTATTTATATAATAATAATAATTATTATTATTTTTATTAGATTTATATAATAATTATAATAATATTTATTATTATTATTATTATTTTATTATTTTAATAATAAAAATAATAATGATTATAATAATAATAATAATAATATATTTTTTTTATTTTTAATAATAATAATAATAATAATAATAATAATAAATATTTATTATTATTATTATTATTATTATTATTATTATTATTTTAATAATAAAAATATTATAATCATAATAATAAAAATAATAATATATTTTTTATTTTTATTATTTTAATAATAATAATAATAAAATGTTATTATTATTATTTTTTATTATTTTAATAATAATAATAACAATAATAATAATAATAAATTATTAATATTTTTAATATCTATATTATTATTATTATTATTATTATTATTATTTATTGTTATTATTATTATTTTTATTATTACTTATTTTTTTAATTATTTATTATTATTATTATTATTAAGGGTTTTTTTATCTTTTGAATTATAATTACGTTGAGATCCAACCAAACAAATTGACAGAATATATCAATTACAATTTCAATACATTACAATTACAACACATTTCAACTCTTTGAATTACAATTCATTCAAATTACAATTCTTTTGACAGATTACAATTCTTTCAAAACATACTGCGAATCAAACGCACCCTAAAGGTAATAAATATTACTCCGTACTCCGTAAACTGAAGCAAAGGTTATTGAGATATGAAAAATAAAGACACAAGACCTAGACTTAGACTTTAGTTTTTTAAGTAGAATAATCTTTATAATATTGTAGTAATAAAACTAAATTAGTTTTTTATATTACAACCACGTTTTTGCACGTGCTTTTAACATATATGGTCACTAATCTTTTTATATAATAAAACAAAACCCCTATTAGGAATTTTTCATTTTAAAAAAATGGATTCATACCTTATTTAGTAATAATTTTATTTAAAAAAGATTATTTTCTTATTAGATAACATTTTATATTTATCCATAACAAAAATAGAAGATAAATATTAAATACAAAATATATAGATAAGATGCAATTAATAATACGATTAAAATTTTTAAATAATTATCTTTAATAATAAAAAACTATAATTAAACATCATAAATTAAATAAAACAAAGATTAAATTATTTATTTTTTAATAAATAAAAATATATGATTTTAAAAATTTTTAAAAACTCGCGTGTGCACGGAGATTATAACTATATTAACTACAGTAAATAAATCTTGTGCATACACAATACTCTGAACCTAGTTTCCTTTAAACGTGGCAAAATGGTTAGATAGGTATTGGTATAGATGGATATGGATTTAAATGAGTCACTTAGAATGATTGGTCTACATGGGTTTGGGTCTAGATGAGTATGGGGCTAGATGAGTCACTTGGAATGATGGTTTTATTCTACGTTCTCGTTGATTTTTTACGTTTTCGTCTGTTTTTTTTTTAATGTTTTCATCTGGTTTTTGTGCATTTTTTTTAATGTTTTCGTCCTTTTTTTATACATTTTCGTCAGTTTTATACGTTTACGACCATTTTTTAACATTTTCGTCTCTTCTTTACGTCTTCGTCCGTTTTTTAAATTTTCAACCGTTTTGTCTGATATTTTATGTTTTCATCATTTTTTAAGTATTCGTCGGTTTTTTTACATATTTGTAAGCTTTTTTAAGTTTTCGACCTTTTTTTGTGTTTCCATCCGTTTTTTTATGTTTTCGGCCATTTTTTACGTTTTCAATCGTTTTTAACCTTTTAGTTCGTTTTTTATGTTTTCGTCAGTTTTTTTGTGTTTTCATCCGTTTTTTACGTTTGTCCGGTTTTTTACGTTTTCGTCAGTTTTTTTACGTTTTGGTCGGTTATTTTTTTACGTTTTCGTCTAATTTTTTACGTTTTTGTCAGTTTTTTTTACGTTTTCGTCCGTTTTTTACATTTTCAACCATTTTTATATGTTTTCGGCCGTTTCTTTACGTTCTAACATTTCTTTACGTTTTTGTAAGCTTTTTTACATTTCGTCAGTTTTTTACGTTTTCGACCGTTATTTACGTTTTCGTCCGTTCTTTTACATTTTCGTCCGTTTTTTCATTTTCGACTATTTTAATGTTTTATCCTTTTTTTAAACATTTTTGTCAGTTCTTTTAAGTTTTCGTCAGTTTTTTTTACGTTTTGACCATTTTTCTACGTTTTCGACCTTGTTTTACGTTTTCGTAAAAAGCAAAAACACACTTTTTAACGAAAATGTAATATAACAGACGAAAACGTGAAAAAACAGACGAAAAAGTAAAAAAAATAAAATAAAATAAAATAATAATAAAAAAAATAAAACGTTAAAAAAACAGACGAGAACGTAAAAATGGACAAAAACGTTAACATAAAAAAACTGACGAAAACATTAAAAAATGGTCGAAAACATAAAAAAACGGACGAAAACGTAAATAAACTGACGAAAACATAAAAATAGGTCGAGAATGTACGAAAATGTAAAAAAATTGCCGAAAACGTAAAACAACTATCGAAAACGTAAAAAATTGCGAAAACGTTAAAAATGGAGGAAAATGTAAAAGAAATGAGGGAAACATAAAAAAACTGACGAAAACGTAAAACTCAGATGATAACGTAAAAAACGAACGAAAACATAAAAAACTGATGAAAACGTTAAAAAACGAATGAAAACGTAAAAAACTGACGAAAACGTAAAAAAAAGACAAAAATCGTAAGTAAACGGACGAAAACGTAAAAGACGGTAAAAAAATTATCAAAAACGTAAAAAAAAACTCAATAAAATAGATGAAAACGTAAGAAAACGGTCAAAAACGTAAAAAACTGACGAAAACGTAAGAAAACTGACGAAAACATAAGAAAAACAGACGAAAACGTAAGAAAAACGAACGAAAACGTATGAAATTGGACGAAAACGTAAAAACTGGTCGAAAACGTAATAAAAAGACGCAAACGTAAAAAAACAAAAAAATAAAGTAAAAAAATTCAGACGAAAACATAAAAAAAAAACAGGTTGAAAACGTAAAAAAAATACGAAAACGTAAAATAACGGAACGAAAACGTAAAACAGGAAAGAAAACGTAAAATAATTGGGCGAAAACTAAGAGTGTTTTTTAGAATTTTAGTAAATACCCACTTAGACCAATGTGGTTGTATTATTAGACCTAGGGCTGAGCATCGGGCGAAAACCGGACCGGACCGACCAAGACCGGACCGGACCGAGGACCGAGAACCGGAAAAACCATAGACCGAGACCGGACCGAATATGGTCGGTCCGGTCCCGGTCCGGTCCGGTCCGGTCGGTCTTCGGTCGGTCCGGTCCAATTAGGCAAGTTTTTTCGGGTTTTTGGTCGGTCCGGACCGGACCGGACCGGACCGACTGGACCGAGGACCGAATTTGGCAAAAAGCTTAGACCGAGGACCGGACCGAATGTGGTCGGTCCGGTCCGGTCGGTCTCGGTCCGGTCGGTTTTGTCGGTCGGTCCGGTCCATCCGGTCCGTTTGCTCAGCCCTAATTAGACCTAACTAAACCCATCAATATTTATTAATTAAAATCACTAAACCCATCTATTTTATTTAACAAAGCCCAACTAAACCCATCTTATTAAAAAAAAAAACATTTACCCAACTTACCCAAATTTAACCAATGGGTATAAAATTGCCAAATAATTTATCTTCATCAATTTAGGATTTTTGGTAGTCCCTAAAATTAGGGGTGTTCATCGGTTCGGTTATCGGGTTATTCGATTTATTCGGTTCGGTTTGTTTGATAATTTTTTTTCTGAGTTAAACCGAAAACCGAACCGAACCGAACTGAATTTAAATTTGATTTAACCGAACCGAAAACCGACTCTTATAACCGAATAACCCGAATTACATAATTTTAATTTTTTTTTCATTTAATTATATATATTTCTAACAAAATTTTTTTTCAAGCTTAAATAATGTTATATTTATACTAAAAAAAGACTTATAGTGATTATTTTTAGACAAAAATACACCGTTGGTCCCTAAACTTTTCACGAAACATCGCCATGGCCCTTAACTTTTCAAAATCGTCGCCTGACGTCAAAAACTATGGATTTTGAGGCCGAATGCGTCCCTTGACCAGAAATGGGGAGGTCAACGCTAAGTTTTGGTTATTTTTCCAAGGGCAATATAGTCCAACCACATTTACAACTAGGGTATGGTTTATGTCTAACCCGACATTGTATTTAATTCTATAAAATCCTCAACTATCAACAACGCAGCACACACAGATTCAATAAAAATAACTAAGAATGGCACAAAACGATAAGGGAAAGGGTTTGTACACTGGGTTGAGGAAAGAGGATTGCTCCAAGGGACATCGTTTGGGTGCTAAGAAGGAGAAGAAAGAGGCTGCCGACAATGTGTTACCAAAGTGTGATGATTTGGAAAGAAGGATTAGAAAACTTGAAGCTCTGTTTAATTATCTAAAGGAAAGGAAGGAATTGAAGGAAAATGGTGATAGGGAAAGTTGTGGGTCTAGTTAAGTGTATGTTTAGATGGTAGTGAAGTTTGTAATGGTTGTCAACATGAGATCAATATTTTTCATGTTGTTTAATTCTTTAGTTTGAGTGTTACAAGTCAATTTGGCAGTTTGATTATTAGATGTCTAAGTAATTAAACGATTTGCCTTTTTAACCATAGTGGCTGTTTAGATTAGCAATTGCATATTGGAGTCACATAATAAAATAGGTTCATCAAATGTTTAGTGGCCACTGTGTTTGGTTCTGCTGATACGAAGGTGTGATCGATTGTGGTGCATATACCATCACATTTAGCATTTGGTTAGTTTGACTTTTTAAAGGTCAACGATTATCTAATATGTACAACCATAAAATATAATGTATAAGACAACATGAAAATGACTTAACACATTGACTTTTTAGCATTTAACATTTGGTTAGTTTGACTTATAGTAGTCAACTGGGCAAACAATGTCTGATACAACATGAAAATGAATTAAAACATTGTCTGATACAAGGTTCTACTGCTAATTAACACAAAATTGGAGAAGACAATGCGACCTCCACTGCACAGCCTTCACCTGCTGAACCTTCTAACGATATACATACTGGAAGTGGATTATCAACATACAAAAATATTCATCCTGTCACTGATGGGCAAACTGCAAATGTGCCTGGAAAAACAAGTATCTAAACACCAAAAATTCAAGTTATATAAGGTATAATTGGTGTAACGTAATATAAAACACAATCCATGCAATTCAAAGTTGAAAACTTACTTAGGATGGCTTGTTGGCACAAAGGGCAAGTACGCAATTGGTAATCTTTTCACTGCTTTTAAAACGTTTATTAGCACCACTAGGCACAACATCACAATCACCAGGGCCATCAACAATGTTTTCCCCATCAAAACCAGGAATTTCAACCATTAAAGCCTTCCCGTTCCCATCAAAACCTCGCTTATAAGTTTTTACAGCTTCCTCGCCCTTTTCCTCTTGCAAATCGTCCTCTTCTATAATCAGCTTACCATTTCCCTTATTTTTGATGCTTTTGTCATGGATAACATCTTTTTCCTGTTTGCTGGTTTTGTCATGGATAACATCTTTTCCCTCTTTGATAACAACACCAACCTGCAATTTATTCTTATCTATACCCTTCCATTTACGGTGAGTCATAAAAGGTCTCCCACATGACATTCTGAAGTTAGCATCTTCCTCTAACCAACCCACAACCTCAAGACCAATGTTTTCCAAGTAAAATTCTGCTAACATCTGAGGCCTATGTATAACAAAGATATCAACTAACTCACCTGTTTCCACAAAATCATATTGCTTAAGGACATCCTGGTCCCTATAAATCAAGTGTAACCCATTTTCTAGCGATTTATTTGGATGACAAAAAAACACCGCCCTTTTTGGTTCCTTAATCTCTGATAATAGATTATCTAGGGTTGAACTAAAGATACCCCTATCATACCTAAAAGCATTAACATTAATAATGGATCCGCCTTCATACCTGAGTGGGGTATATTCAAATCTCTTATTTGTGTGAATCTGGAACAATACTTCTCCTTCATCTTCTGGTTCTGAACATTTAAATGTTGTCACAAATAGTTCCTTTCCATTAACTTGCATCAACGTTGTTTCTCACAATGTGGAATGACTAATTTTTCTCTGTATTGGGTTATTATGAAACTTTTTAGGGTTAAGTTGGTCGGGTCATTGGGTCGGGTTTATTGGGGCGTTACCCAAACGAATAACTTAAGCGTATCGGACAATTTTTGTATAATTTCGCCCTTGGTCCCCAACCTTGCCAACGTTGACGTTTGTATACTTAAAATTCCCGACATTTAATAACTTTACTCTTTACGATATACTAATATCAAATTTGGTCCCTGAATTTGTAACGTCATCAGTTCAGTTAGTATTTAAGGGCCCGTACCCCAAAGGTTTTGCATACCAAACACACAATTAAGTTACTTCCCAAACATAAAACACCAAAAAAATGTCAGAATTCCCACGCCTACATGAACTTTCAACCGCCACCGGTTCCCACGAACTTTTTGCTAGCATTGCTCTGTACTATCAACGTGAGAACAACAAGGATATAGAGCTTGCAAAAGGACTCCTCAAGTGTTATGTGGATTTGGTTCATGTGACCCACGAAACCCAAGAGTTTATGGCTGAACTAGAAGGATGGCGTACTTCCCTTATGTCATGGAGGCTTGTACAAGATCTTAAGAAGATTCAAAAGAAAAATGTCATCAAGGCTATGGAGATTAACAAGATGATTACTGAAACCCATGCTCAGGTATGGGGCAGGAACAATTTCATTGATTTTCTTAGGAAAACTTGATTTTCTTGTTAATCAGTAATGGTGAAACATTTAGTGTGTAATGTGTGTTGTCTTTTGGGCCTTATGTATTATGTATTTTGCTTGATCTTCTAGTATCACACTATCATGTACTTTTGATCTATGTTATCGAATGAAATGAAGATCTATTTTTCTTAACCCGCTTTTGATTTTGGTTTTTGTTTGTTGCTTGTATAGCTTAAATGCTTAATCACTTATTGGCATTGGCGTTATATGTTTGGTCCTTCGTGAAACAGTGTAAACATATTGATTTCATATGTTTCGTCTCTTACCACGCTTTATGCTTACCATAAAGATTTATGGATGCTTTTATAAGTATGGTTGTATTTTGACCATTAGTATCCCCAAATTTAAATTCAAAATAAGTCTAGTATTTCCCCCCTGAAATTGCTTATCAATGAGTAGATCTAGATCTCGTAAACAGATGAAATGCTCTAATTTTCAGACCGTTGGACATAATAAGAGAAGTTTTCCCAATGAACGATCTCCACAACCCCAAAACGAAAGTAACATATGAGGAAAAAAAAGGCATGTTGATGGGAGAAGGCAACAGGTATGCAAACATTCATCGTATGATTCACTGATGATCTATTGTGTTTAAATAGGAAATGATGTATGCATATATTAATTTTCTTGTTTATTATATATTTTTTTATTAGTGGATGGATGAAGAGGTGATAAGGTAGGCTATGGAACAAGAGATTCTTGAATCTCTTTTTTTTTAGAAGAAGAAGAATATAAAAGGTTGGATGAAGATGAGGAGCAGTTAAGCCTAGCAGAAGAAGCATTCCACCAGTTTTTGGAAGAAGAGAAAATGTACAAACAACAATAGGAACCTCATCTGGATAACTTTCTACTAAGCTTTGAGGAAAATGTGACAGCTTATGAAGATGGCTGGAACTCTGACAAGGATCGGTGGCTGAGCAGATTGGAAGCTCAGTTAGATGCAGAGAGGTTTGCGAGCTTTGATCCTTACGACGATGGTTACAACTCAAACAACTCTCAGACTTGGGATCACCCGGAATACAATTGAAGTTTAAGTTTGTGATGTTGGTACTTTGCAATAGTCAACAATTTCAAAAACTTGTAGTCTTTTGGCTGTATTGTATGCATTTACCCGTGTCTTTAATACTACCTACTTGTTCAACAACCTCATTGAACCTTTATCCTTTTTCCATCTATTATATAATACATTATCATCAACTCTTGATGTATTCAATTGCTTTTCACAATGGATCCACAAAATGGTTGTCATTTGGTCTGCATTGACTGTTGGGTTGAAAGGGAAAACAGGGCTGGATTGATGTTTTTTGCAAGGCGTCCCCCTTACAAAGATTTCATGTGGTATACTGTCCATCGTGCCTTGAAAAAATGGGAACCCCATCTTACAGGGGAAAAGACAACTACAACCGATCGTGGTGGGTATGTGATTGGCTTAGGTGTTAACTATTATAGTAGCGGTCGTGCTAACGTGGGCAGTGGTGACGAACAAATTGAAGCAACTACAACGACAACTACAACTAAAACAGCAAGTGGAGTATGCCCAAGTGAATCAGCTAGTGAATAATCTGCAAGTGAAACACCTACTGAAGGACCTACAACTCATAAACCAACTGATGAAAGTGCTAGTCATTTACCCAAGTGAATGAGGAGCAAGAACTTCTATGTTGTCTTTTAGTTTAATAAATGCAACTGAACTGATATGTTGTAATTCATATGTTATTACAATGCAGTTTGATTACTATGTTGTTTTTTGGGTATATGTTGACTTTAATAGTCAGTTATTCCAAACACTACAATATACTACATATGCAATTGCAAAGTAAAAACCGTAAACAAGTAAAGCAAAAAATGTAAAATCCAACTATTTCATTAGCCATCATCACTCCAAAAAGTTAACATCTTCATTACATAAACCACTAAAAATAGCAAGTGAACTTTTTGATGGGGGACTTGATATTCATAGTGGGACAGTTGAGATCCTTAGGGGGAGGCACATACCAATGTTTCCTCTTATTGCTGCTGCTTACATTTGTCGCAACAAGACCTAGTACAACATTTGTAACCATTTTACTTGGTTTTGGACTTTTATGAACAATGATGCTAACAGTTAGTGCATTTGATGCATCAACCTCTTTTCCTTTAGAATTGGTATGTGGAAATACAAAAAAAGCACAAGGACATCAGATTTTAACCATGACACAAATAGAGTAAACTAAACTAACCTTTGATCGCTTCGGCTTCTTTGGAAAATCTGCATAAATCTTCATACATCTCTTCACTTTCTAACCAACTAACACCATATTTTGCCTTCACATACTCTACCATCTTATCCGTTACTTGTGGCTTACTAAGCTCCATGTCTGCCATTCTTTGGCTTTTTTTTCCCTTTTGTTTATGGAATAACTATGGGTACCGTTGTTGAGGGACGCATTCTGGCCTGGCGACGATTTTGAAAAGTTAAGGGTCATGACGATGTTTCGTGGAAAGTTTAGGGACCAACGGTGTATTTTTGTCTTATATATATATATATATATATATATATATATATATATATATATATATATATATATATATATATATTCGGTTTTCGGTTTTCATTGCCAAACCCATATCCAAACCGATAACTGAATATTTAGTTCGGTTTGGTTCTGACCAATTCAGTTCGGTTACGAATTCGGTTCGAATTTTTTTGGGTTCGGTTTGGTTTCGGTTTTCGTTTATTGTGGATATTACCCGATCCATGAACACCCCTACTTAAAATGACATAGATACATGATTTTCAATATTCATAGCAGAAATCTTATCTGCTAGCCCATGTTGTTATGTTACACATAATCTAAAGCCCAGCCCAAATATGAACAAGGCTCCCGTTGCAAGATGGTGTTAGTTAAAACAAACCAACTTATACCATCCCTTATTTGGTAGAGACATCATTATTTACGAATGTACGGAGCTTGTAATCAGGGCGTGATTAAATTCTTCTACAAGCTAGCATAAGACAAGTGCTTTTTATCACTAGTAAGACAGCGTGAGTAAAATAATAGGCCTAGTTAAAAAAATTGACCGATAGTTATAATGTGAACCATCTATAGTTATTCCAAAGCATTTAAAAAAAAAAAAAAAAACTGGCTTTTTCTGGCTATGTTTTCTTGATAGTGTTTCAAAACAATAGAAAATGATTCTGAAAGTGATACTGTTGTTGTTTACATATTAATATTGGTATGTTTGTTATAAAAATATCAAACCCAAATAGAAATCCACACCCCTAAAATTAGGGTCCCCTTTTGTTCTTTATAGGACAACTTCACTTTTGAGTTTCAAATTAGTCAAAAGAACAAATTGGCTTTCATAGTGACATCAAACTCTTTATATATACTCGAATCACTGATAAATTAATAAATTTACATGGATACCTAATAAAGTTTATGATATTTTGTTATAGGTCTTTAAAAATAATGAGTGTATGGTGTTTGACAAAATACATGACATTTAACTTCAGTTTTCTAGATTAGTAAATAGTGCACTTTTTTCTAAAGCAACACCAAGAAAACATGTTAAAATAAGGGATAGGTTATGCAGATCACCTAAAATACAGTTTGTAACTTTGTACCCTTCTTGTGTTTTCATTTTTTTTTATAATTTTCTTTTTATTATAATAAACAAAACTGAAAGTACATAATATAAAACTTAAAGTTTAGCACGTCAAAAAATTAAACTGACAAAATACAAAACGAAAACTGATGAAAAACTGTATTACACTATAAACAAAAAGACAAAAAAAGAATGTTTGGTGCCTTTTTCTTTAATGGGGCAGGATGGGTACCAATAGTGGTACCCTGAAAATGAGATAAAACATAAAATGAAAGTTTGATTATTTATTTATTTATTTATTTTTTGTAAGAATTTGCTAATGACATCTTTAAGAGTTGTAGCTAAGAAATTGATGAAATTAAATAATTTAATTAGAATCAAGTCACTTATTCTCCAAACACCAACCAATCTTGAAGATGTGCTTAAAACATGTGGCAAAGATTATCTTGACACAAAATTATCAGTAAATTATGCTCAGAATCACTCTAACTCATTACTCGGACTCCATGTCACTTTTAAGAAATGGTCAATACAAAACGTAACCGATCATAGACAAAAAGGTCACAATTGATTATAAACAACTATACTTTCGATCAATTAAGCGTTTACAACCAATCCGATTTGATTAAAAAAAATTATTCTCATTACAATTATACCTTAGTTCCTTTGTTTAATCAAGAATAATTATAGTAAAAAACAATCATTCATAGACAAATGATTATAACTAGTTGAATAATAACAACTCTTTCGGCCAATGAAATTACAAGCAACTAGTTAAACTTGATTCAACAAATGTCACTATGAAACTTAAGTCTAATTGAGTTTTAGAATTGACTTGAAATTGAATTAAAACATGTTATCACAATCATAGGCTAATCATTAAGTATTTAACATCATCTAAGTAAATGCACAAAGTTACTAGCCACTCATAGCAAACATGAACATAAACTCAGAATATTGTACATTAGAAATCATAATTAAAGTCTTACAAATGTTTGGAATATGATTACAATTGAGTAGGAAATGATTCCCTAAGTATTCGTGTTGACTTCTTGAGAATTTGACCTCCAAATGTTGTCTTTTTAGACCTCCAATGTTTCCTGAACTTCTATGGACGAATTTGAGAACTTTGAGACTAGTAGAGAACTATTTGATGATTGATTAGTTGTTGTAACTTGAGTTGTGTGTGAATTGTCTTTGCAAAGCCTCAATTTATACTACTTATCAAGCCTAGGATCATTAATGTATCAACTTGGCCTCCAAGGTGAATAGAAGGACCTAGAATACCAGAAAGAATGACATAAAATCAGGTAGAATGAGTTTTGCAAAAATTATAAGAGACTGCCATCCGATCGGATACGGGGCACGTCCGATCGGATGGATGCAACATTTCATCTAACCGATCGGATAGATGGTCATCCGATCGGTTCCTTGTGACATATTCCATCCGATCCGGATGGATTGGTTTTGGAAGCAAAATTTGTACTTTTCTCTTGGCTCTTCGTTCTTTATCCAAACTTGATTATTTCTTGTCTTGGAACTTTGGAGTGATGAAAACTTGGATTCTTCTTTATGAAATGCTTGAACGAATTGGATCTCGACTTGAAATTTGCAAATCCTTCTTTTCTTTCTTAAATGTTTCACTTTTCTTCCTTTTTCCTGTTTTTGGCTACAAATGCTTTGCAAACATACTTTGATAAGATTATGTGCTAAAAGCATATAAAAATAACCAAATATCATATGTAAAAACACAAATAATGCTACTAAAAACATGTACAATTTGAGCGTTATCAAATCCCCCACACTTAAACTTTGCTTGCCCTCAAGCAAATCTAGTAACAAAATATTATCCACATGGTACTTTGTTAGGTCACCATTTTGTAAACACAAGTATGATATTAATAGAAATGAGATGAGAAAAGAGATGGTTGATTATGAGAACAAGTGAAAAGTGAAAGAGCAAGAGTTTCCTTAATGATATTCAAATAACCAACAAAAGAAAATGTTACATAAGCTTTCTATTTATAAGGGAGGAGTTAGGGCAACATTCTCTTCCTCCCTTATCTTTCTATTTCGTGGGCTTTCAAGCCCATAGGGCTTTAACACTTAAGCCTTGTAACATAAAACATAATGAAATAAATACTAAAGCAACCTATTACAAAAGGTAATGACCGAGACTTGACTAAATACAAAAGTATGATCCCAACAATCTCCCCCTAAGGGTCGGTCATCACGGTTGCTTGACGTCTTCATCTTTGTCGTAGACATGTGACATGTAAAACTCTAGACGTCTTCAAAATGGTTGAATGATAATGAATATACTTTGCTCTGTGTCTTTGTTCTTTGGTGATGATGTAGTGATTGAGTTATGAAGTTGTCTGCCGTTCATCACTCCTGAGTCTGTGGTGGTTGTCCGCCATTCCAACATACTCATACATCTTTGGACTTAGACTTTCACGTACAAGAAGTTCCTTTGCATACTCTAAGATCTTTAGTCTTTATACTTTGTAGATTCTTCTTATTGATGTAGAATCTTTCTTTGAACTTTGTGTTGTTAAGATCTTTGGGGGAGCTATCATATGCTTCAAGATGTATGTATGAGCATGTTGGAATCTACCATCATGGAAGTGAGGTATCTGCGAGTAAACAGTTAGCAATAAAACAACCGGTACTTACAGATAAGGAATTAAAGCTCATCAACAGCATATTGTGAAGACTCCTTCTAATCCTTATCCAGGCCGTTCCCATATCAGATACTCCCGAAGGAGCTTACGAGACCTACTGAGTAGCTCAATGACTGGGTGAGTCGTTGGGGATCACTCCACGACTGTAGACTGCTATGGAACCACCGAAAACACTAAGCGTAACCCTTGTGGGGTTACCGAAGTGACCTGCTGTCAGGGCTGTTTGATGTTGACCCTGGCAGGATTTCCGTTCAATCATTGAGAAATACATAAGTAATCCTATCATAAACGTTCTTGGCAGATTGCTAAGATCTGCGAAGGACTCGATAATTTACAGCTGGTGTCCATTGATGTAGAACACCAGTTGTAGAAATACTAAGTGTTCCTAGGAGATCTTTGATGTATCTCGAGGCTCTAGACTCTATAAGTGCACACTTAATTTTCCTATGCGGAGACTAGGGAGGGGTCTCCTGCTTCAATATCAACTGTCTCTAAGAGATAGGTCGATAGATTACACTGGTTCCCCGTGAGAATGAAACAAGCTCTTTTAAGAGAACTTGAGTGGTGAAGAAGGTTTAGTGCATTGCGTCACTGGGTTCATGACGACTTAATCTTCAATACTGGTGTTGTCTTTTACAACAGCAGTAGCATACGTATTGAACCCGGTGTCTGCCCTAAGGTTGAATCATATGGAGGGCTATTTCTTTTCACCCTTTACTTTACTTTTCTTTTTAATTCTTCAACTCCTTCTTTCCCTTTCATTCTCTTCTCCTTTTTTTTTTTTTTTTTCGTATCATACCTAAGGACTTCTAATACTAACTATGGGAGATGTCCTTGGGTAGATCCCTCCGGCTCTGGCGGATCATAGGACGGATATTCCTATCTTAATCACCTTATAACTCCGACAGTAGCCAAGAAATCTTTGATTGAAAATCTCTCAAAGTGTTTGTGATAATCAAACTTTTGGTTAACACTTTGAGAGTTTTGTGTACACTTTTGAAGGGCTCCCCCTGCACATGTGCTCATAAGTATTTAATAAATTTGCACATGCGGGAGGAGCAAGCATTTTGAATTGATCCACTTTCCGTGAACAAGACCGATTCGAGACACGCTTACATCACTAGTTAAACTAGCTTGAAGTTATTACCCGGCCTGGTCAAGTCCACAGAAAGTTTCTCGAGACGGTACATTTCTACTAAGACTAATCCTTTTCGAGACACGCTTACGTGGTTAGTTAAAGAGATACATTGTCAGCTTTTAGGTGACAACTAGCTCTAGTAACTAACTTGATGTTATTACCCGTCGAGGATAAGTCTTTTTGATTTTACTAACTTTTATTGTCTCGTCAATTCCTGGGTGAATCTGAGTCTAGCTCGCACAAGATACAACTTTCAGCTTTTTCTTCATATATTTTAATCACTTTTTCATTTTCTCCCCCTCAAAAATAGCATATGAGATGTTGTTTTTGTAAAACTTTTGATTAAAATATGCTTTTTGAGTCTTATGGGGAGATTCACCAAGAACTTTTGATATTGAACAAAGTATTTTGTTTTGACAAGTGCTCCCCCTCAACAAGTGATTAGGTCTTATTGAGGTGAAATACTTGTCCTTTTGAGCAGAATTATGAAAAAAACATAACACATTTGGTTAATTCTACTCAAAAGTAAGAAGCCTTCGCTCCTTATATTAGGATTGAGGCACTGATGCGTACCTCAGGGTCCTTTCTTTACAAGTTCGGGTTGTGCACTGTAATGCGTGCACAAGCCATTATGAATTATATTATTGACAAATCAAATCAAATTCTTACAACTTTACTACCAATCAGGTCTTTGAAATGTCAACACCGGAAATTTTGTTCTTCCTCCAACATAGCTTTCCAATCTCCTGAACTGATCCCTGCGCTTCAGCCTATTCTCAATCCTTGTAATGAATCTGCGTGCATCCCTGGTTTCATCTGTGTTCCATCTTTTGGATTTCCCCAGTGCTATGTCATTGATTCTGCTTTTGATTCCATCTCTGACGAACTTCAAGGTTTCATCACAGAACTTATGTAATTCTTTGTAGCCCATGAAGCAGTTTCTACCGTTGACACTGCGGTAAGTGAACCCAAATGCCGGATGCTTGATCAAGGTGTATTGAGGTAGATGTTGAAGGTCGGGGATGTCGAACATGTTGGGTTTGGTGAGATTGAGCTTCTTCTGATAACTTTCCACTCCCAATTGAAGATCTTCTACTCTTTCTCTGATGACTATCTGTCTGATGAAGATTAGGAGAGCCTGGATAAAGTCAAGCTGCATCTCTTTAGGCAAGCCACAGAGTTTTCCTTGAACTTTGAGCAGGTACATGTCTTCGATGTCATTGAGAAGTAGTCGTGGAAAGTCTGACTCGGAAATATCGTACCCCTTTTCATCAAGTCTTTTCAGTGTGATTTTGTTGAGGAAGGGGTACCCAAAGTGAGTGAAAGTCGAAATGAACTGAATTGAGACTATCTTCAGATCACTTGCCACATCGCCCATCGTCTGATTAAGTCTGCTGCTTCGATAGTACTGTGCCCGGTTGTCTGGCCAATTATGTATACCGTAAAGTGCGTTCCGGTCATATTCAACAACTTTATCAACGAATAATGTTGAAGCTTTTTCTTCGATGGCATTGTTGAGATATCGAGCTGCAGGGAGAAAGGCGAGTGAGGTAACGTACTTCTTCTCAATCTTGCTGCCAAGTTTCAGAAATTCAAAGTCTGTGTTGAAGAAGAACTTGTATGGGATCTTCGGTTCCTTAGGCTTCCCAATCATCGGTAGTGGTTTGGACCAGTCAGTAATGTAGGGTGCGGTTTTCCTTGTGACCGGATTGACATTAGATTCAGGATTGATCCAGTCAATATTGCTTGACATAGCTCGAGAAATATTTTCCAGATGATACTCAAGTTCGATTGAGTTAGCAGACCGGTCTTTCAGAAGATTGAAAGCATCATTCTTGATTCTTCGCAACTCTTTCTTATTCATCTTTTTCATCTTAAACTTTTGCTGAATTAATTGAGCGTATTCCATCGTTCGACCATCTTGAGGTTCTTGATTATCTTCAAGTGGTGGTTGCGAATTGATCATCTTCTCAAACCAGGAGTATTCGGCACTATCATCTTGGTCTAGCCATTTAAGGATGGTTTTCGGTTTCTTTGGTTCTGTGCCTTTTGGTGAGGTGTCCGGTTTGGGTTGATAATGCTTTCCTTTCCTTTCTTTCTTCTTCTTCTTGGAGGACGGTTCTGGAACTTCATCGGGTTGAGGAATCTCGTCACCACCGGTGTATTCAAAGTGGTCGTGTGCCTTGGGAGCAGAACCTGATGCCTTCGGTTGTTGTGAGGAGGTTGTTGTTGTTGGAGGGATGACCGGTGTTTTAGATTGAGATGAGGGTCCTTCGGCTTGTTTCTGTTTCTTTGCCTGAGAATTGGGATCCCTGTCTTCATCATCTCTTTGACGCTTCAGTTTATCGGCCTCTGTGCTGCAAGTCTCTTTGTTCATCTTGTCTTTCAACGCTTCCAGGATTTTGGCTTCTTCAGGAGACAATGTGAACTTGCTTTCCAGCTTGTCCAAGAGTTGAGCTTCCAATTCGTCCATAGATAGTCCTGGTAGTGGGACAGTAGACTTGTCAGCTCGAAGAGTGAATGAGGTTGATCGGATTACTTTCTTGACAGCTTGCTCTGTGAACTTGGTGAGTTCATCTCTCATGGGTGCCAGAAGATCTTTCAACTCAGCAACTAAGTGTTGTGCCATGTACTCTTGTGCTTGAGCAGCCAATGTGGCTTCCAAGTTCTCTTGTACGTCTTTAGCTAAGAAAGTATTAACTTTATCTTGCAGCTCTTGGACGTTCGAATTCAGCTTTGTCAATTCAGCAACTTGGGTTACTAATGTTGCAACCTGATCTTCCAGTCTGCTTCTCTTCTTTTCATGTACTCTTCTGAATGCTGACTTTAGCAACTTTGATGCAGCAGAGGCTTTGGTGCTTGGTTTCTTGATTGATTTGTCATGTGTTGATTCGGATGCAGGAGGTGATGACTGTGAGGATTCAATAATGGTGGTAAGGTCTTTGTCATCTCCTCTTTGTGGTTCGGGTTGATCAACTTTCTTTGCCTTGGCTGCTTCCTCTTCCAACCTTTGTTCTTTAGCCAGTCTTTCTGCTTCGGCCTTAAGCCTTAGTTCTTCAACAAGCTTGGCATCTTCTTCTCTTTTCAACTTTTCTTCAGCCAGCTTGGCTGCCTCTTCAGCCTTTCTACTTTCTTCCATTCGGATAGTTTCCTCCAGTTTGGCTTGTGCAAGCTGCTCAAGCCTAGCTTCTTCAGCTTCCTGTTTTCTCTTTAATTCCTCTTCCTGAGCCCTTTCTCTAAGCTCCATTTCTTCTACAGTCATCAACCGTAGAGCATCAGTATCCATGGGATCTTCCTCTTCTTCTTCTCCCATTGCTGAAGCATTAGTCATTTCAATGTCTGTGGGAGATACCGAAGGATTGTCGTAGGCAACTAAGTCAGTGTTGACCCCTGTGGCAGAATCAGGAGTGCTGCTTGATCCGCCAGCTTCGGTAGTATGAGAGAATACTGGAGGTGGAGGAGGTAGATCAGCATTGAATGCGTCTATCTTGCTGTGGAGGAGACCCAGATTGAGAGCTCTTTCATTTTCCTCTTCAACTGAAAGGCCTACATTAGTTTGAGCAGACTCTTGTTCGGTAGTCATCGGTTCCTTCATCTTCTCTCTCCTAATCCTTTCATCTTCCAAGATGGTCTGTGCTTCAGTGAACGGTCTTTGATTGAGATATGATGGATATTTGGCATTATCAGCAAACTCATCTATGTTTTTCTCCCAATCTTCGAAGGTCAGATCTTTGTCATCAATGTCATCAAGGTTGACATCCTCGGTGATATTGGCAAAGGCTTCCCTGTAAACTGGACCTTCGTCAGACTCGGTTTGTTCAGAGTCAGCCGGTTTTGGAGAAGATTGTGGTGAGGGAAACCACCTAGGTTCAGGAATGGATGCAGGCTTATTGGCAGGAGTCCTTCTCTTGAGAGTACCCTTCTTCTTCTTAGACTTGGTAGAACTGCCGGGGCTCCCAGTCTTGGTACCTGTCTTACCCTTAAATGGTTTAACTTCATCCAAGAAACCAACTTTTTCAGCTTCAAGAGCTTGAAGGTAATACTTGTAATTCGTGCAAGCCTTCACTTTGGCATTCAAGAGACAGCCAGGAAATTTCTTTCCTTGCTTGCGTGTGCTGGTGTCGAGTCTCTTGATGACTCTGAGAGTATCTTCATTTCTGAACGCGTTCTTATCTTTGTCATCAAGTCTCCGTGGGATATCGTCATACTCACGAAGGAAGCTTTCGATGAGTAGTTTTGTGAAGCGGACAAATGGAATGTTGGTGGTCTTGTGTTGAATGTGCCACACAAGGTCTTCCCAAATGATACTGGCATAATCAACTTTCTTCACATTAGCCACTGCCCAGAAGAGTTTGAGGTTGTTGGAGCTTTGGGTGTTCGTGGCCAGTGTCTCTGCCAGACAAGGATTTGGCAATCAGAATGTATAGGGTTCTCCATGGTTGTGGAAGATACCTAATGTTGACCCTAGAATGTCTTGTAATAACTTCTTCTGATTCGTCATAGCCAATATCCTGTAACCACTCTATCAGCTCTTCTTCGGTGGGTACTTGAACATATTCTTCATCTGGGCCGAGTTCAGGTAACCCAAGTACATTCCTAAGTAAATCAATGTCCACAGTGACCTGACGGTTATGAAGCATACAGGTGAAAGAAGCCTCCCCAAGATCTAGCTGGAGTGTATGCCAAAACTGGTGGATGTAGAAGCAGGATACTGAAGCAGACTTGGTGAACAACAGCTTGTTGGGGTGATATAGAAGAGCATCTACTGCAACAATACATGAGGACTCGTTGCAAGTGATTTTGTTGAAGTTGATTCGGAGGTTGTTCTTTCCAATCTTCCTGGTGTAATCATCTGGGAATGTCTCTTCCCATGAAAGCTTAGGTTCGGGTTCTGGTCCATATGGAACGTCATTGTGTTCTGCCATCTGAATAGATCATAAACAAACACAAACATGGCAATGGTTTACTGTGTTAGCTCAGACATAAGATTACATGATTTGCATATTGAACATTGATCAGTGGGTGTTTGTGTGTGTGAAAACTTTTGATATATGACAAACTTATGTTTTATCACATGATAGAAACGTATGACAGTTAAGTTACAACATGAGTTTATCATTACAAGAAGTTACACTTTGGAAATTTTCAACACTTAGAAAAAATCTCATGAATTTGACAAGTTTACGCGTAAGTGAATGAGTCTACGCATAACATGACTTAAGCGTAGGAAGTGAAATTAGGCGTAAGAGCAAAACTTACGCGTAAGTTTATATGTTACGCGTAAGGTAAATCTTATGCGTAGGCTCAATCTTACGCGTAGCATAAAATCTTATGCGTAGGATATGAGATTACACAAAGGATTAACTTTAAGCGTAAGATATAACTTATGCGTAGGTTTTTGGCTTATGCGTAAGTTCAAGACTTAAGCGTAAGAACAAAACTTATGCGTAAGATTTATCATTAAGCGTAAACAATGTCTTATCCAAGACACTGTTTGTCCACGTGTCGAATCTTACGCGTAAGATTCAATCTTACGCGTAGGATGAACGATTTGCACGTAAACATGCTATTTTCCAGAAAATCACCTTGCGTAATTAGAGTTGTTTGATTCCTGAAAGTGTAAAACACACAACCACTGATCAATAAACATTTTAACACACTTAGTACTCATTTTATGCGTAAACATGCTATAATCCAGAGTTACGCGTAGGTATGCATGAACACGAAATCACAAACACATTCAACCATGAATCTGGGTAAGAATAAGCATAGGGCAAGTGATTCTAATGTCCTAAGGAGCATATGGTACGAATTATAACACTAATTGACCACAGAATCACAAGGTCAAATCTGCTAGTGCGTTCGACCCCTAAAACTTTGATTCATGAACAAGAGATGTAATTGTTGCAATTAAACCACATGTATGAGTTCCTAGGCATGTAATAACACAATCCCCATCACCAATTTTAAACCTAAAGCACAAACTCAAGAACCCCTAAATGATTCGTATGAACCCTAATTCCAAACTAATCGATTGAGTGAATCTGGGTACGATAGGAGTTAAGAATCATGTTCATAACTATCTAAGGATCATTTCCCACTAACCAATTTAACCATAACAACCACAAATTTCTGGGTTTATGATTACGCATAACCCTAAGACCAAACAATCGATTATGACAATTTTAACCGTTGGATTGTTAAGAAATTTAAAACCCTTGTTTATAAACATGATCAAAAACGTTAGACACTTACAGATTTGAAGATTGATGCTCAGATTATACAAATGATTGTGGATCGTCGATGTAGGTGGTTGTGAAAAGTAAATGTGTAGCAGGTAAATTAAATGTGGTGGTCAGACTTTGTTTTGACCAAGGTTAAAATGAATATTAAATTTTGACAAAATTGGTCCCTTAACCTTAGTTACCATTCAAACTTAATGCACAAACTAACTTTCACTTAACTTTCGTTAATAACACCAAGACATGATAAGAACAACTTGTGGTACTCCCCCTTGACCTTAGACCGTAGTCATAAAATACTGAAAAATTTATTATATTGGTCAAGGAGAGTAACCCGAAACACTTTTTGAATCAACACTTTTGATCAAACGTATTTATTTTTGGTAAAATGCAAGTATAAAAGTTAATATATTTTGAGAAATTTGAAAAAATTACTTTTCCTCCCCCTCAACACTTGTTTTAAATAATTGAAGACATTTTATAAAATAGTGTTGAAAGAGATGGTTTATACTTGCATTTTTTTTTTGTTGAAAAATATTTACAAAGATAGTTTTGATGTTTGACGATCAATAGTGTTTTAAAAAACTTTTCCAGATCATCTGGAGTCAAACATCGCATACCAATTTGGTGAACTAAACTAGCAAACCTTGATGGTGCTAAGGATTTAGTCAGTAAGTCCGCCAATTGGTACTTAGTTCCAACAAAATAAAGTTCAACGATACCCTTTTCCACATGCTCTTTGATGAAGTGATATCGGAGATCGATGTGTTTGGATTTGCAATGATGTACTGTGTTGCAGGAGATAGCAATTGCACTCTTTGAATCACAGTAGATAGGAATCTTGTTGAATAGGTCGCCATAATCCTTAAGTTGTGATCTCATCCAAATGACTTGAGCACAACAAGCAGACATGGCTACATATTCAGATTCTGTAGACGACAGTGATGTGCAGTCCTGCTTCTTTGATTGCCATGACACAAGTTTGTCTCTGAGAAATTGTAATCCACCAGATGTACTTTTGCGTGTGTCTAAACATCCTGCATGGTCAGCATCTGAAAAAGCAATTAGTTCAAAACCGGAATCCTTCGGATACCAGATTCCCAAGTTAATGGTTCCCTTTATGTATCGAAGGATTCTTTTGACCTCACTGAGGTGTTTTTCAGTTGGTTTGGACTGATAGCGAGAGCACATGTAGACAGCAAATACTATATTAGGTCTACTAGCTGTGAGATACATGAGTGACCCAATCATACTTTGGTATTTGGTAGGGTCAACAGGAGTCCCATGTAAGTCAGCATCTAGTTTTGTGGTATAGCCCATTGGTGTATTGTAAGTATCACTAGTCATCATTCCATGTTTCTTTAAAATTTCAAGAGCATATTTGGACTGATTTATAAAAATTCCACGGGGTGATTGATGAACTTGTAGTCCTATAAAGAACGAAAGTTCACCCATCATGGACATTTCAAAATTATCTTTCATTAATTTTGCAAAATCATTAGAGTAACTTCTTTTTGTTGAGGCAAAAATAATGTCATCGACATATATTTGAACAACAAGTAAGTCCTCCCCGTAGGTTTTTGTAAATAGTGTTGGATCCACCGATCCTTTAGAAAATTTATTGGCCAGCAAGAAAGTGGACAATTTGTCATACCACGCCCGAGGGGCTTGCTTAAGTCCGTAGAGTGCCTTTTTGAGTCGGTAAACGTGATTAGGACGCTCAGGATCAACGAAGCCGTCTGGTTGGCTCACATACACTTCTTCACGGAGTTCTCCATTAAGAAATGCGGTTTTCACATCCATTTGGTAAACAACCATGTTCCTGTGTGCAACATAGGCCAAAAAGATCCGAACAGCTTCATGTCTAGCCACTGGAGCAAAGGATTCAGCAAAGTCAAGTCCTTCCAGTTGAGAGTATCCTTTCGCTACCAGGCGTGATTTGTTACGTATGACAGTTCCTTCAGCATCAAGCTTATTCTTCCAAATCCATTTTAACCCGATGACAAAGACTCCGTCAGGTCTTTCAACTAATTCCCAGACTTCTATTCTTATGAATTGCTGAAATTCCTCTTGCATAGATTCAATCCAGTTGTCATAAGTCATTGCTTCTTTAATGTTCTTAGGTTCTTCGTGACAAACTGTGAGTGCATAGATACAAGTTTCTCCATCCGTGTGAAGTCGTTGTCTTGTCATAACAGGTGCATCTGGATGGCCAATAATATGAACTAGTGGATGGTCTCGAGTCCATTTGTGTGTTGAAGGGTGTAGTTGATAGGTATCTCGCATGTTAGCAGGATCCAAATTGCGTGTTGACGACTCAGCTATATCAGGAAAGGTAGGAGCCGGTGCACACGGGTTAAAGAACGCATCAGGATCATGCTCTGTGGGTTGTGGAACTGATTGTGGTGTGGGATCTTCAGTTGAATGGTGGGAGTTAGAAACAGTTTGTTCTGCTGTAGATGGTGATGCAATTGGAGGACCGTTTCTCTCAACACTTGTAGTAGTTTGTTGAGGTGAGTCTGGTACTGGAATGTTTTCAGGTTGAGCAGCGGAATTAGGTGAGACCTCAGTAGAACGGTATTCAATTGTATCATCAAATAGTGGAGCAAACAAGGTTTCCAATTCTTTGCGGTTGAGTGGCAATGGTTCAGCCGACGATTCCGGAGAGTTAAGACGGTTGAATTCGGGTCCTAAGCTGTGTTGCTCAGAAGCCATCTGTGTGAGTTCATCAAAATTAGCGTGAATGGTTTCTTGAATTTCCCTTGTTCGACGATTCCATATCCGAAAACCTTTAGAATTTTCACAGTATCCAACGAACACTCCTATGTCAGCCTTTGCTTTAAGTTTACCTAAATCATCACGTGCTCCAAATACATGAAAGTAATCGATATTCGGTTTTCTTTTGTGAACAATTTGATAAGGTGTTTTGCGATGGCGTCTTGTTATCATGGAACGGTTTTGGGTATAACATGCGGTTGAAACAGCTTCCGCCCATAAGTAATATGGTAATTGAGCATTAATCAACATAGTTCTAGCAGTTTCCACTAACGTCCTGTTGCGTCTTTCAACAACTCCATTCTGTTCTGGGCTTCTAGGAATAGATGTTTGATGTTCAATCACCACTTTCTCAAAATATGACCGAAGTGTCTGATTCTTAAATTCAGTTCCATTGTCAGTTCTGACTATTTGTACCGTATTGCGTAGCTGAACTTGAATTTTAGTGAGAAAGGTGATGATCATTGAAGGAGCCTGATCTTTACTTCGTAAGAAATAAACCCAAGTCCATCTGGAGAAGTCATCAACAATTTCTAGTATGTAGCGTTTACCGTTGATACTTTGAACACGCATCGGTCCACACAAATCCATATGAAGCAATTATAAAACATGATTCATACTTTGCTCAGGTTTTGAAGGAAAATGAGCTCGAGTACTTTTTCCTTGTTCATAGGCTGGGCATAAGTGATCTTTGGTAAAGCGGAATCTTGGAAATCCATCAACAAGTTTGTGACGAGCAAGGTCAGTCATTGTTTTGAAATTCAAGTGCGAAAGACGTTTGTGCCATAACCAAGATTTAGTCGATTCTGCTTTGGAGAGAAGACATATCGGAGATGTAGCAATCATATCTGACATTGATATTGTATAAAGATTAGAACCATGTGAGCCAGACATTAGATCGTTTCCTTGTAAGTCACGAACGAAACAGGTTTTCTCACGAAATGCAACTTCTAGATCTCCATCACAAAATTGACCGACTGAGAAAAGGTTGTGTCCAAGGCCTTCCACATAATAAACACGACTGATTTCAATGTTCCCACTGATATAGTCACCATATCCCATGATTAAAGCGTAATGATCATTCCCGAATCTGACAGTACCAATGAACTTTGAGACAAAGTTGTGTAACAGTTTGAGATTGCCTGTCATATGTCGGGTGCATCCGCTATCAACAATCCAGAGAATGATCTGTACCACCTGCATCACAAGAAGAAGACACAGATGGAACAGAAGTAAGGGTGGAACCCAAAGAATGTGCGGGTTCCTGTTGGTTAGAAGAACATGTATTCAACAATTTAGGAATCCATTTAAAATCTGGTTTGTGTTGTAACCAATGTTGCCAATTCCAACAAGTTCTTGCTTTCTTAATGTTAAATGCACTAGTAGGTGGCTCATTCCTAGATTTGTTCTCGGC
Organism: Artemisia argyi; assembly: GCA_030686995.1. Taxonomy (NCBI): domain Eukaryota; kingdom Viridiplantae; phylum Streptophyta; class Magnoliopsida; order Asterales; family Asteraceae; genus Artemisia; species Artemisia argyi. Next base: position 138,824,368 of record CM060683.1, on the reverse strand, counting down.
ACCTATGGGGGTAACTTCAACATCATTAGAACCCGTAGAAGGCGGCTTTCCTAAGTTAGACTTAGAGGCAGTAGTGGGCCTAGAAGGAATGCGTGTCCTACGTTTCTTATGACGATTAATGAGAGAATTAGCTATACATTTTGTATGATCACCAGATGATACGCTTTTACGACAAAACACACAAGATGCATTAATATTCAAAACATTCAAAGGTTCATCATTCGTTACATTTAGATTTTGATTACAATTTGCCAGATTAGAATCTAAATCTGATGCAACATGAGTTTTATTCAAATTCCTAAGTTGATCTTCTACTTCTTGAGCTTCTAGTGATCCTTTTTTACGTTGCCAGAGCCTATTCTTCCTTTTACTTTTACGCTTGGGTCTGCTAACGCTATTAGTGGAGACTAGTCCTGTAGAAGTGGAGTTATCAACATTAGTGGTTTGAACAATATTTCCTTTAGTAGTTTTGTCTAAATGATACAATCCTGGTGCTATCACCGTGGTGTCAACCATCTTTCCTTTTTGAAGTAGCTTAATTTTCTCTTTTAAATCGATGATGATGTGATTTTTATCCTGAATTTGAGACTCAAGTTTCACATTACAGTAATTAATGTCATCGCGGTTTTGTTGCCATTCGACATTTTCAATTTTTAAATCCGCAATTTCTTTCTCATATTTGAGACAGAGACTTTTTAAAGACTCATTGTTTTTGCAAAGATGACAAGAGTTTGAAACATTTTGACTTTGAAGTTTCAATTCCATTTCAAGACTTTGAGCTTGACACCATTCAAGCCTTTGTTTGAGTTGACAAATTTCTTTTGAAAATTGTTGTGTCACATCATCATTCTTAATTCTCAGCTTTTCATTCTCATGTTTTAGTGTCTCAATTTCCACATTCAACAAGTTATTATCAACACAAAGATCATCCATAAGTATAGAAGTACCAGATTTATAGAGATCATTCATGATAACAGAATAAATATCAGCATGGAGAATTTGTTCCAAGAGTCGATCAACATCATTTTTTAAAACTCTATTTCTTTGCTTTTGAACCAAAATATCATTTTCAGTAGAGTTGAAGACGTTTATCATATTTTTCACCTCGTTTTGAAGTTCCTGATCCCAACGTGTAGCACAGAGACGGAGGTGTTTGACAATTGGCTTCATTTGTTTTTGAAAAATATCCCTCTTTTCTCGCTCGTAAGCGGATTGAAAAGTTTCAATTTTTATTTCAGAATTACGTTCAATTGTTTCCTCCAAAATTTCGATGTCTTCCATAAAAGTTTTGAAATAATTTAAGACACGACAAGTTTTTGGTAATGGTGTAAGTTCACCGGATGATGGTAAAGGACCATTTATTTGTGCTACAGTTTGGACAGGGGCCGCATTAGAGGATAAAACATATGACTCTTCGACAAACCATGATTTCTCAGGTATTTCCTTTTGAGTAACAAAAGATTTAGAAAGAGGTGGAGCTTTTGAATAGTCATATGGTGTCCAATATTGAACATAACTCATTTTTGATCGACTCTCGTCTTCAAGTTCTTCTTCTTCCTCAGTATCAAAAAACAATAGCACGCACAATCGTATTATCAAGCAAATGGTCCATACTATAAATTTTAGGAATTTCTTTGAAAGCCGTATGAAGAAACATTGAATTGTAATCGCCAAGAGCAAATCCTTTATCGGATCTCGGTTTTAAAGTAAATTTCTGAATAGTTGTAACAGAGTTCCCGTGTTTGTAAACAACATTACGAAATTCTTTGAGTTGTTTTTCAAGATCAACAATATCACCGAGTAAATCATTTATGTACTTCCTTTTTCGTATTTTATGTTCACAAAACTCCATTTTGCAATTGGACAATTCTGTTTCTGTTTTTGAAAGGTCTCTTTGAAGATGTTCAACTTGCATTTTCAGTTCACATTTTTCACTTTCAAGTTTAGAAATCAACTTTCCGTTTGTCTGAATTAGATCTTGCATCTTGTGCTGAAGATCTTGCTCTTTGTTGTAAGATTCTTGAAAAGCCTTTTCAAAACTTTTTGTATGTTTAATCTTTTCTTGCTGACTTGAAAGTTGTATTTTATAACACTCAATATCTCTTGCAAGTGCCACATTTGTTTCTTTTAAAACTTTGTTTTTCTCGTTGCATTTTGCAATTAGCAATTGTTGATCATTCAGTTGTTTAGATAACATTATGAGGTCAGGGTCTGGATCAAATGATGGTTCATGTTGTTCGAAATGATCATGTTTATCATTCTCAATAGGATCATCAAATGAAACAACTGTGTCATCATCAAATATGACAACTGTGCTTATTTGTTCATCTGTTTGAGAAGATGAAGATGATTTATATGGAACAACTTGCGCCATATCTGATTCAGAAGAAGAGGGTGAAGCTATTTCATGTATTAGGCATGCTTTTTGGTCATGTACCTGAGACAAGCCGTCAGTGTCATACACTAGACCCGAATCATTAAACTGAAGTTCCTGCATGTTGGCCATAAGCATCACAACTGCATTAGCTTCCAGATCTTCCATGTCATCATCATTGTTCACATTTGCCATGAAGTTGTTATCTTGTTCAGGGAAATGTCCATCTTTTTCATCTTGAATAGCCATGAGTAATGCCTGCTTGTGAAACTTACTACCCCGAGTTCTCGGTTTGGGACATGCTGTCGCTATATGACCTTGTTCATTACAATTGTAGCACCACACTGCATTCCCTGAGTTGGAGTTCCTTGTTGCAACTGGTTCAGACCTTTGCTGAGAAGACCCTGAGTTGTTCCTGAACCCTCCATTGTTACTAAACCTCTGACCATTCACAAAATTTCCTGAAGAACTTCCTGAACCAGATCGACCATAGCTACGATTCTGAATTTCCACTCTTCCATCATTGACAACAGCTTGATTCCTTGTGTTAGAAGATGAACGTTGACGGTTGTTTGTCTTGTTGGAGAATTTGCTAAAAGCACGAGCAATAAGAGCAAGTCCCTGATTCAACGTGTTAAAGTCATCATCGTCATCGTCATTGGAATTTGAGTAATACACTGCATCATTGTTGTTTAATGGAACAAGTTGAGTAGAAGCATTCTGTGGAGATGAATCATAAGGGACCATTTGCTTCGAGGTAGAAGACTATGGATAACTGAAGTAGTTCTGCTCTTGAACATATGCATGATTTGACATTGGTGGTGGAGCATAGGGAGATTGAGCTACGAGAGCCAAAGAATTTGGTGTTGGTGTTGGTGTGTATCCTCCTCGTAGAGCTCGATCTTTTTCCACTTCAGGTTCATGGTGTTTCAGAAAATCATACAACAAACCGTATGGAGCATCATGAAGATTTTTGGTTTGACGTACAAATGTCACATATTTATGCCAATCTGGACCAAGACTACCGACGAATTTGGAGTTCACTGCTATCCTTGGTACTGTGATTTTGTGACGTTCCATATCATTGACCACATTTGTGAAACGATGATAGTAGGATTCAAGTGACTCTCCTGGTTCAATTGTGATGTATGTGTATTCCATGTAAAGTTTGGATTCCATATCATCTTTGTTCAATTGAGTGCCTTCCATAAGGAGATGAACGTGTTCCCACATAGCTTTGGCTGTTTTCTGAGCATCGACACTGCGATAAATTGGATTAGGTATACCTTGAAGTATATAAGCCATTGCATACTCATCAGCTTCACGATGTAATTTCTGTTCTTCAGTGAGTGCAGTTTCTGGAAGAGGTCTATCACCAGGAGGATGTGGAGGATCAGCAGTTGGATCACCAGCTTCAAGTCTTGTTGGCCACTCAAATGGTCCTTCAAGTATCACTTGTTTCAAGAATTTCCCATGAGGTTTCTTTAGTTCAAGAAATCGTAAGAATCGACTTGACCATTGAACATAGTTCCCAGGTGTTAGCATTGGAGGTGTTTCAAGTGATCCTGCCTCATGTCGGGATTGTTGAGTTGTAATAACTTCACACATTCTATCAAACTAGTGAGGTTGTTTGGAGGAGAACTGAGTGTTCTGTTGTGACATCTGATGTGGTTGTTGTTGAGGAATGATTTGATGTTGTTGCATCATTAGGTAATGATGTAGTGGATTAAACGGTTGTTGTTGAACGTGTGATTGTGAAGGTTGTTGATACGGTTGTTGCTGATGGTATTGTTGTTGCTGATACTGCTGATGTTGCTGTTGCTGTTGCTGAGGATGAGGGAAGTAGTAATTAGGTGGTTGAGACATCTTAGAACACTTGTGCAGAAATGGATCTTTGTAGAAGATTGAAATGCACGTTCCTTTGATTAAGTCCAAAATCCCTGGGGTAAGTTCAATTCTTACGCGTAACTATAATCTTACGCGTAAACTTTTAGGTTATGCGTAAAGAGTAATTTTAGGCGTAAACAAAGAGTTTAGGCGTAAGTTTCCTCTTTACGCGTAAGCTTAGGCTTATGCGTAAGTTTAGACTTATGCGTAAGGTTTAAACAACCAAACAAATCTTCCAAACTTATCCAAGCTTGAAAGATATCTGAAGTCGAAGTATTCCACTAACTTATCCAAGCTAGGGAAGTACTGAGTCACTGTAACACAAGGAGAAGACCTTTGATGAAAGTTATGCGTAGATTCTGAGACTTACGCGTAAGAAATGATCTTATGCGTAAGATGTTATCTTCTGCGTAGAAAGTGACTTAGGCGTAGGAATTGACTTTAGCGTTGGATCTTACTCGTAGGAATTTGACTTCTGCGTAGGATTAAGGCAAAGACTTCCAATTTACGCGTAAGAACAGGGTTTTGACCTTAGTTACGCGTAAGAAAAGGGTTTTAGCCAAAAGTTACTCGTAGAAAGGACAAAAAGTACTATTGACAGCTTTATAATCATACTGTTCACTAAAGTTACGCGTAAACAGGTCAGAAACTTGAAAAATCTCAAATTTTTGAAGAAAAATGCTTAGAAATAAGGTACTTTTGATCAAGTAACTTCACCAATACTTAGAAAACACTAACTATAGAAGATTTTGCTACCAAAAACTAGTTTTCCAATATCAAAGAAGCTATAAAACCTTAAAAAAAACCTTAAAAATCACAACTTTATGCAAAAACTAAGCTTCAAATCACTATATCAACCTTGAAACTTGTCCAAGCTTCAAGATTTGAGTGAAAGAAACAAAGAAAAATGCAAAAAGATGAAGAATAAGCACCCAAATCCCACGTTAGAACCAAGAACACCACTTCAATCTCTATTAGGCGAATGATACCACTTGTTAGGTCACCATTTTGTAAACACAAGTATGATATTGTTAGAAATGAGATGAGAAAAGAGATGGTTGATTATGAGAACAAGTGAAAAGTGAAAGAGAAAGAGTTTCCTTAATGATATTCAAATAACCAACTAAAGAAAATGTTACATAAGTTTTCTATTTATAAGGGAGGAGTTAGGGCAACATTCTCTTCCTCCCTTATCTTTCTATTTCGTGGGCTTTCAAGCCCATAGGGCTTTAACACTTAAGCCTTGTAACATAAAACATAATGAAATAAATACTAAAGCAACCTATTACAAAAGGTAATGACCGAGACTTGACTAAATACAAAAGTATGATCCCAACATACTTTAAAGATGTTTAAGAAAAATGTGACGCAAATCTTCCAAGTACAAGTACAAGTTAGATTCATCATTTTAAGCTTTAATGGTTGCAGCATTGAGATATTTTACAATACCCAAATGATTTTCTTGCTAGATATACATTACTAATCACCTCACGAAAAAAGGAATAAGATATAATTCACTCTAAACACTCATTTATTTGTAGTGGTGGAGTATATAAGAGAAATCACACTCATTGCTCAGTCATGACTTAAATATTACCATAAGCTTGTACAAGAAACATAACTACACCGACAAGGCGTAAGCACCAAGTATTCATATCAAAGAGGGCTTTTATTCGGGTTGTAACGTTAAGGCTTAAGGGTTAATACCAGGCTTATGTTCAAATATCTCATACAAAAATATAATAGGTCACTGGCGTGAATTCTTGATTACTCAAAAACCGGATGGTCACTAAAATATTTATGCACTTGATATTCTCACAAAGCCATTAGTATATCCGAATAGATAAAGTAATTTGGTAAGGGTAGGGATACGACATGGGATAAGTTTAGAGAGTGGAAATGATTTAAAAGAATATACAAAATAGTCAAAGTCTACAATCCTAATGTTGCTAGCTATCTCGAACCACTATAATGTAATCTTCAAAAACTCCATGCTTGATCGAACAATAACTTTATACTATAGCTCATTGGCTACTATATTTGATATATACATTTTTTTTGAACATAAACATACTTGTCACCATTCCAATTTGATGACTTATTCTTTGTTTTGCTTTGATCACTACTTCCGGAATTACTACTTTCTTTATGCTTCATGATTTCCCACATAACATCAATCTTGCCATATAGCTAGCAACCACCTAAGACTTGACTAAGGGTAAGGCTAGGCTAAAAAGTGTAAAATCTTTTTGTATTTTTCTGGATTTAATCAAAAGAAAAGATTGGCTCAGAAGGTGTAACTAGGGGTATCTAGCGTTAAAATTGAACGCTAACAAAAAGGGTATGTTGGTGGTTAACTAGTCAATGAAACTAGCTAAAAATCAATATGGAAGGCTATTTGGGTTAAATCCTAAGATTGCCTCTTATCATATATGTATACTTATATCACACAGGAAATGTGATCCCACAACGGTCTCAAAATGATTTACAAGCACAAGTTCTAGAATAAATAAAATCACCGGCACACTCTTAACAAAAGATTTAAGCATAAAAGATGTATGCTATATAAGAAAGAGGCTTAAATCCTCACAATTTAGTGGAAAGGGTTAAAACATGTGCTAGCTAATGTTATCGATCCCAGAATGGATTGCAATATTAATCGGGACACATCTTAATTTTTCAAAAATTACCGTTTATACCAGTGGATAGATCTAATTATTCTAATATATTAAATCCTAGAAATTAGAAATAACTAGATCATAAGGGCAACAAAATTTAAAATTAAGCTCGAAATTTACAGATTATTCTTATTTACCTATTCACCCCCCACACTTAAGTTAAGCATTGTCCTCAATGTGATAAACGAACTTTAAAGCATGAAAATAGGGAAATAAGAAAATGAACCGTATTTTCCTTTGTTATTCCAAGTGTCCAAGTTTCTTCATTATTTCCTGTAACAATCATAAAACAAACAAAAAAATACCATATGTTTTATTAAAAATTAGTGAGACACCCCCACACTTAAGTTCAACCAAGTGGTTTAAACTTTGGGGTGTAATCACTGAAAATAAACTAAGAATGAAAAATAGCAAACACACGGGTTGTGATGAGACGAAAAGTGTACCACTTTTGGGGAGTCATTTAAGGCGAAAGTAGAGATTATTTGATCAAATATTGCCCTAAATCGTTCCTTTTGTCATTTTAGGTACTTTTGAGTGGAAATTTAGAAAAGGAAGCATTTTAGACGTTTTGGAGCGAAAAAGTGAAGAAAATGACAAAGTCTCAAATTCATGCTGGAAATTGTACCTGACGGCGTCAGGAATTGCATGTGACGCCATCACCCTTTGACAAAGAGGTGGATAAATCAATTACATGTGACACGCCAGAGAGGTTTTGGAAGAATTGTACATGACGGCATCACCAAGGCCGTCAAGAGTAATTTGCATGTGACGGCCAAGACCAAGTTTATACATGACGACGTCAGAAGTGGATCTAGGCAATACGATTATAATTATGGCGGCGAGTTTACGGCGTCAGACCTTACTCTTGACGCCGTCAGACCCATTATTCTATATTTAGTTTTTGATTTTTCATTTATTGGGTGCAACTTTGAGAGGAGAAAACCCTAGACGAATTTTTTTGTATTTCTGAGGGTTTCAAACCCTTGTTTCATCCATGCTTAATTGAGGATAAGGTTTCCAACAATCATTCAATATGTCTATGTGTTGTTTGATTATATCTTATGCTTGTCTTCTCTTTAACATGTTAGGCTAGGTTTTCTTTGTGTTTGCTTAGATGTAATGAAACTTAGATATTGATTATTGGTCTGTTGTTTGTTTATAATTGTTGTGGATGAATGATTTCGATGTTAAGCTTAAGAAAACTGGCATACTTCCAATTGGTAACTTGCTTGAACGTCTTAAGAAACATGATCGGAGGTGTACTACGATAAATTGGTTATATTTAATGCATAGGTAACTATTAATGAGGCCATGTTAGGAGCTAGTAGTCGGCTCGACATAGGAAGAAGTAGAAGCTTATAGAGTTAGGGAAGATCGTACACGACCCTACGAATGGTATTAAGGAATATAACCCGTCATCAATGCAATTGTAACAAACTAATCAACCGGTAAAAGATAGCTAGGGAGTAGTGAAATCTAAGTAAACACATTTTCTCTTATTATTGTTTTCGTCATATTTACTTTAAGTTCATTTTATTTTATTTTGTTTGCATTTGTAGTTACTTGGGTTAGTTGATTAGAAACTAATTCCGCCCACTCCTTCAGAACCCGAGATTTTTACTTGGTTTCCATAAAATATAAAAATTCAAAAAAAAAAAAAAATCATCCCTCACCTCTAGACCTAGTTTAATTGAGTTTTAATCCTAGCGAACACTATTCTTTGAGTTGAATGATCAATCTCCCGGTACTTGTCGCTATACTATACTACAACGATGAGGTACACTTCCTGGTGGGGATTGTAAGCTTCTCAAGATCTCTTGAGAAGTAAAATCTTTTGCGAGGGCGCAATTCCACGCATCAAGTTTTTGGCGCCGCAGCCCGAGGAATTGTTATTGTCTAGGTTGAAATTTCTTTTTATTAGGTCTACTCATTAGATTCCTTTCTAGTGAGATTTTTATTTTATTTTTATTAGGTTTTCTTTAGTCTATATTTTTCTTTGTGTGTTTGTTCGTAATTTTCATTGACTATTCCGTTTGCCATTATGGGGAACGTGAATCCACAAAATCTGACACTAGAATCTTAGATGAAGAAATATAATTATACTAACTTGGACTTTTCAAGATGGAGGAGTGAAATGATGAGAACTGTATCTTGCATTGATGTTAGTGAGTACCTTGAGAAAAGAGACCAAGTGCATAAAGCTTTTAAAAAATTCACCTTAGGAGCTCCATCAAACCCTTAAAATACCTCACTTAGTGAAACCTATGCACCATATAAGCCTTCAGCTAGGATAGCTTCTTATAAATCTGACCGATTGTCACAACCCACAATTTCAGGTCATTTTTCCAAACTTCGACATTCTACTATTCACAAATTACTATTCATCGATCACTATTCATCATTTTACTATTCATCGTTTTTGAGGTCAATTTGACATTCCGAGACACGTTCAGAAATTTTACTATTCACTTGACACTATTCATTTCCGAGAGAAAACTACTATTCACGTGCATTATTCATGTCATCGTAAATTCAGTTTACGAGTGTTCAAATTCGCGTAACCGTATTGGTTCAGGAGCGAATTCATGCATTATTATCAGGGACATTTCATACGGACTAGAAACAGTCGACATATCATTATTAGGGCACTTGCATACTATTCCACTCGTAGGGTATTCAAATTATATTTTTAATATAATAAACGAATTACGTACGTTTATTTTAAATAAACACCAATACGCGAACTATAAATGTGACTAACACGTCCGATACTCCCAACTATGATCCCAATATATTTTTATATTCATTTTTATAATATAAAAATTATAATATTAATTTACCCGGTATTTTGGATATTTATTTTAATTATTAACTTAAGATTTCTAAAACTTCGACGGTTTTCGTGGAAATTAAACTATAATTATCTGAACACCCAATAATTTTATCCAACCTACTTTTATAATTTTTATAACTTTATTATGACCCGGTTAACTCCGTTAAAATTTATTTTTAGTTAACCCGGTACCCGGTACAATTTAAAACTACCAAATACACACAATAATACATTTAATCACAAAATCCTACATTCATCCCCCCCCCCTTGACTTTGCCCCCCCCCCCCCCCCCCCCCTTGCCACTTTTCTTACAAAACTACTTATACACTCCTTCCTCATTAATATTTCATACTAGCCTAATATAATAATACAAGTAACAATAATACATAATACTAACTTTATCATTTTTATCTCATTTCTTTCTTACATCAAAAAGCTATATTCTCTCTTTTCTCTTCTCATATACACGGCCAAGAACAAGAGGAGGCAAGAACCAAAGATTTTTCAAAGATCAAAGTGTTAATCTTGTGTTTATAGTGTCCTTGTTAGAGTTTTGAAATAAAAACTCAAGGATTATTAGGTTTTAATCATCTTAACTCCACTAATCTTACAAGTAAGTTTACTAAACTCATTTCATAATTTTTACAAAGTTATTACTATATTTATACATGTTTCTTGCAAGATCTTATACATGCATTAACTTATACCACTTTATTTTTGTAACTTTTGATCATACAAGCCCTAGAAATGATTTGTGGTTAGATCCTTGTTAGATCTACTTGGTTTTGGTGATTAGGAACCCATGACACCCTAAGAAGGTGTATGGTAGGATTAGATTAGTTTTGTGGTGTTTGAAAGAGGTTTGATGGATGATGGAACTAGTTGGAGACTTGGAAATGGTTTTTGAAACTTTTGAAATACCTACTGTCCCTATTTTAATTTCGTGGGAAAATCAGTGGGTGATGGTTAATTTTTGACCAAAGATTTAGAAAATACATTCAAAAACGAAACTTTGGGCGAAAGAACGGATTAAAACGAGTTTATAACGAAGGAGTTATGATTTTTGCAAATTTAACGACGAAAACTATTTTTGTAGAAACTGCTTGCTGTTTGGCAGTTTACAATGGGAAAAAAGAGACATTAAACGTAACCTAGAGGAGCCGAGTTATCTAAAATATACTAGTATACTCAAAGACGAATCCGTGGACATAAAGAACAAGGAAAACGAGCCTAAAACGACCGAGATATACCCGTTTTAACATTGTCAAAACTATATTTATATTTTTGGTCACAAATAAGAATAATAACGTACGTACTAAATGGTATATTTTCTAGAAACGTACTAATGACTATTTTCTTAACAAACGAATACGTACGACTCGAGGGAATATTTATACGACATGACGACGTCATTCTAAAGTTTTGATACAAGGATTTTAACGCTAACTTTTTGTACGAGTTAATATGACAAGTTATATACTTCTCTAAATGAAATTATTTTCCTAAGTATGGAAACCATTTTTCTACGACGATAACTAGTATTTTCAAATTACGAGTGGTATGAGTATCATGTGCATGTGCATTCACTTCATTACGGCTTGATCTAAATTAGATCGCGATTATTCATTTAGGTTGCGGATAGTACTCGCGCCTCATTGTTCCGATTACTCTTACATCATTGCACCATCTTTGTACCTTCACTTCGAGGTGAGTTCTCATAGCCCCGTTTTAATTCTATATTTTGATTTCAAATCCCACGGGGGAGAATACATTGCATTACTTATTTTTGTGTACATGCCTAAGTATAAAATTCATACATTGCTTAAGTTTCCTTATTACCACGTCTTGAAAAGTCCCCTTTCATTATCATGGACCGTTAATTTCTGGTACTAAGCGGGAGTGAGTGGATAGATCTATCGAGGGTGACGCCTCCATTCGTGTTTGGGTTGCTCCAAATGGAACGAATGCATTTCATGTCTTTATTATTAGAGTGCCTGGTAAACACTCATTGGGGCCAAGTATCGTCTAGCTTCGGGGTCATGAGCTTAAGAGCCAATGTATATACTTTCCGGACATCCTATTTCTTGGCATTACTTATGGCATTTGTACACTAGATTTTATTTATAAACCTATGATTATTCACCAACTTTATGTTGACCGTTTTTCGCAATGTATTTCTCCGGTAACTAAGGCATATCCTCATGGCATTGCATGGAGTCACTTTGTATATCAAGGATGACGCGTCTCTTTTGGATTTCATGCACTTTGAACTATCGTTTGATTGTATTAAACTTGTTTTCTTAAACCTTTTCCAACTTATGGGACCAATGTTTTATAACTCTGAATATTTTGAATGAATCAAACGATGTATTTTATAAACGACACTTTAGGTCGTTCAATATTTCCTTGCTTGTGTGCTATGATCCGTTACACCCTCAGGTATTCCATTCCGCTGCCATTCAGGTATTTTGGGGGTTGTGACAGATTGGTACCAGAGCTAAGGTTATAGCGAACTAGGTTGCATCATTGACCCTAGACTATAACCACACCATCATAGCATATCATCATTTCATCATAAGTGCATATTTACTTATTTTGGTGATGCCATTATACGAGTTATTTATTTCTATTTCACCTTGATTATCACAGAGTCATGTCTTCGAATCCCAACACTGTTGTACTTTACTCTATATCCGACTCTGATGATGAGGGCTCTATGTCCTCTACTGCTGTTTCACCACTTGTTTCTCCTACACCTGAGTTGCCACTCTTGGCATCTGATGGTGACACCGAGCCTTTCGAGGAGGAGGAGACGGCTCCTACTCCCCATGTCCATCCTACTATACCTACTGACATACCATCATTCCCTACTACTACTATCCATTCAGAGCCGAGACTTATGTTTCCTAGGGAGAAGACTTACCAGACTGCTAGGAAGAGAGTTCGTATTGCTACATCTACTTATAGGAGTCTCCCTAGTCCTACTGTGCCTACACCACCACCACCAGCCATACCCACTACCACTCCTATACCTACCTTACTCTTGCCGCTCAGGAAGCGCGCAAGGCTTACCACTCCAGATTCACCCATTACCGAGACTGCTGACCTTTCACCACCACCATCAATTGTCTTATTTTAGTTAAAAATTTGGTTTTAAGTTTCATATTGTTCAAGACTGTTCTTTAGTGATCATTAAGTTTATATAAGATATCTAAAAGTTTTTATAAGTCTTCTTTAACTGTTTACTTAGTTCTAGGAATATTTCAAGAAAAATCCTTATAATTCCAAGTAAACTAGTTCATAAATAAAAAATGGTGAATGAGTTGATTCAGAATGGAAGCAAGGTGGATGTAGGGTTCATATGGTTTTAGATGCTTCAGGGGAGGCATAGGATAGTACATTTGGTACTTGGCTCATTGCTTTGCTAACTGGCAGCTCCTGTAAGCATTTTCTTAAATTCTTGTAATCTACTGTAGCTTTAGGTAACTTAGCACTTATTTCAGTTCATTTATGCTAATTTAGTGTTAAGATGAACTTAGATTTCATGTTTAAGGTTTAGGTTGTGAATTTGCCTCACAAAACCTTCAAAAAAGTTAAGTAAGAGGGTGTTTGGCACTGCATCATTCACTGTGTTCTCTTGGGTTTTGGATATTACAAATAGTTAACTCATGCTACATTAGGTTTATTTAGATCATACAAATCATAAAATCCAGTGGTTTAGTTCACACAAGTCAAAATCATCCATCATTGCCTACCACAGATAACTGTTGTGGTGTTTTGATCTCAAACCTCACCCATTGTGATAATAAGTTGTTCTTTTAGCCATATTTAGCCTTAATGTAACTTAACACATCCATTTAAGTCAGTTAGACCCAATCAAAGTTGTACAAAGTCAAAGTTCAAGTTTTTATCAAATAGTCAAATTCACCTTTCTCAGATTTTTACCAAAATAGTAGGATTTGTTTAGAATGAACTGTTGAGATTTAGACATTGTGCTTTTTAGAATTTGTAGTCTAATACCCCATCTTAAAGATCCCACTTTTGTTGTATTTTTAAGATTTTTCTATTGGGCCCCACTTAGCCTCAAACTCACCTGCAGGGCTGGGAATACCCCTGCTGTAGCAGCACATCAGCCCACCACCACCACTTTGGTGGTGGTTTCAGACCTCCACAGTGATCCACAAGCCACCCATTTGGTTCCTTTCAACCCCCCTCCTACCCCTCTCCTAGGTTTGACCATTGGTTTGACCTGAGATCCTCTGGGACCCACTTGGAATCACCCCTCAAAGTTGTCCCATTTTCTTAGTGAACCAAGTTTCAATGAGCTTATTTGTTGGCTTATTAGCTTATTCTATGGACCCCATGTGATTTTTCTAGCTTATTCAAGTTCAAATAACTTGTTTAGACCTGATTCAACCATTGTGGGTCCCACTTAAGCTCATTTGAGCTTATTTCTTGTTGTGGTCAACAAAAGTCAACTGATAAGCTATTAAGCTTCCACAGAGCTTATTTTTTATTCCCACAAAAGTTGTTTTTACAAAAGTTCCTTGTATTTAGTTGTAAATTAGTTTTTAAAAAGAAAAACCCAGAAAAAAAATAATTTAATTTTAAGTGATAGTTTCTATTTAATGTAATTTAAATTTTAATTTTCATTTTTAAATTTTTTTAAGCACTTAGCTTTTTTATATTTTTATTAATTTCCTTTTATGTTAAAGTAATTTTAATAATATTTTCAGATTTTTATTTTGCCATTTAGTATTTATTAGAATTAATATTAGTTTTATTAATAATTAGTCAATAATTAAGTTTTAAATAGCATAGTTAGTTTTTATTAAGTAAGACCTGGTTTTTATATTTTTCCTAGCTTTTATATGTTATAAAATAATTTTAGAAATTTTTCCATAATTTTCTAAGTCATTTAGGTATTATTAGTAATTTAAATTAATTTAAATAGTTTAATTAAGATAATTAGTTTTTAATTACTAGAAAATCCATAAAAATACAAAAACATTTATTTTTAATTTTTATACTTTTTTCAAGTTCATTTTAAGTTTTAGAAATTATTTTTGCAAGTTTTTAGTTTAATTTGTAGTGTTTATCATTTTTTGTTTATTTAAATTAGGTTTAATTTACCTTTTAAATAGTTTTAATTAATTAAATAGTATTTAAATATTAAAATAATCATTTTAATAATTTCATTTTCATTTTAAATTTTCTTTTTATTTTAAGTTTGTAAAAGTGTCATTTTCACCCCCTGGGGGTTTTCAGATTTCAGTTTTGACGTTTTATTTTGTACGTTCGCGTTATTTAAAACGTAAACGTACGCGTTTTTAGATTTCAATCGTTTCTAAGTATCTAGTCTTCACGTAATCACTCACATAGCTTATTTAAGTTATTTCTTTATACAAATCAGTAGTGTAATCAATCTCAAAACCCTTTCCATCCAGATTCACCCGATCACAAATCCGTTTGTTAACCATCACACCTCGTCAGGACATAACGACCCGGGAAAACACTGTATTCCGCGGAGCATTGAGCCTATGGAGTTTGACTAGATTGACCACATTCGTGGTTGACTTTAGTTGACTGCTTCAGCCTCAATCAAAATTTTGACGCCACTGCCGGGGAGGTGTGCGCGCTATTCTAAACGGTTTTGCGTATTAGTGAATCGGGATATTCATCCATTGTATATTTACCACCCTTGTTCATATTATCTTCTTATTTTCATATAAAAACAAAACCGTTCCCGAAAACATTTTTAAATCAGTTTTCAACGAACAAAAAAAAAAAAAAAAAAAAAAAAAAACACAAAAACATTTTCTTTCTCATTTGTATAAAATGTTTATCCAAAAACCCAAAAATATTCACCTTTACCCTCTCACATCTTTGATTCTTCTTCCCTACCCCTCTATGAACTTTTGATTCTTTCTATGTCTCATCCACGCCTTCTTATTTGCCATTGGTGTGGTAATCTTTATAATGGTGGTAATTGCCCCAGCTGTGGCATGGTAGAGTCAGGAAACGGGTCTGTCTATAACCAGAATCCCTATTCCTACCATGACACGACTGATTCATTCCATCAGTTACCACACCATGAGACTCAGCAGTTTTACTGTCGTGAGTACTGTGGTGGTTCACATTACAGTTCTGATTGTCAATCGGGAAACACACTTGTCTATGAGTAGTTTCCTGATAACAATTATAACTCAAGCACATATAACCCACAGCCACATCGGTTTTACTGTTGTGATTACTGTGGAGGTCCACACTCTAGCTCGGATTGTCAAACAAGGAATCCAATTCCTTGTAACAATTATGACTATTCGTTTTCAGACCCACCTCCACAGTAACATATGATTCACACAACTCCTCATGATACTGAGCAAGACCTTTTACTAAAGGCTCTTGATTTATTAAAAGAACTTAAGGAGGAGTTGGTTACTACATCATTTCAAGACTCTCGTGAGAAATCTATGGCAGAATTACTTGCTGAAGAACTAGAGGCTAAAAACAAATTGAGCATGGAAGAATTGCTAGTCTTAGAACAAGCAGCTATAATACGTGCCAAATTTCGCAAAGCTGCTCTTCTAGACTGTGATGATGATAGTGATAATAAAGACACCCTTGATATCCTTCAATTTTATAAGGGTTCATCCGATTCATCATTTGTGATTCCTCCCATTGAAAATCAGGGAGAAAATAATGAGACGGAGAAATTACTAGCAGAAGATCAAATAGAACTTGTACAATCCATGAATGCTAGCTCCTCTCCACTCCCTCAGTCTGTTGTTATCACACCCGAAGTTCACACTCACTCTCTAAACATGGGGGATGAGCATCTTAGCACTGTTCCTAATAAGGAATCGGACGAATTAATAAAGTCTAGTGTTGAGATCCTTGTCCCAATCCCGAGAGAGTCACAGGGAACTTTTGATCATATGTGTGATATTCCTTCCCCGCTTGAGTGTTCAAACGATCAATTTGAGACTTTCTCAGATTTTAATGATGATTGTACATCTCATGGAGACATTGAGTATACTGAGGCATCACTCCCATAGTCTGATGCTGATCCTCTTCTTGAGGAGTTCGCCGATGAACTTACTCACATCAATCCACTTTTATTGGAAAATGATGATGGTCTCCTCGACTTTGAAGCCGATCTTGGAGAAATTGAAAATCTCCTATATCATGATCCGTCACTCACTTCTGATCCCAACAGTCCAATAGAGAATGTTAATCTCTTTGTTCCCGAATCATTCAATACTACTCTCACCAATCCTCTATTTGAATTCGACTTTGAATTCACTTTGATTTATGATAATCCACTCTTTGATATTCAGAATGAGGATTGTGATGAGTCCACAATGGAACATGAATTCACAGATTCACATCTTGTGAATAATTCTCTTCATGAGGAGTTCTCCGGTGAACTCACTCATCATATCATGACTCCTCCGGAGTTTGATAGCCCGGGGGGAGATGCACTCAATCATGAGAATTTGCAAATTCCCACCCACCCTCCCGAGATATTTCTGAGCTTAACCTTTAAAATCCAAATTCAGGCTAATGAGCCTCCTCTCGAGGAAGAATATCAAATCATGATTTTCGTCATGGTTTTCTTCCTTTTCTTCACCTATAAGGTGACTTCTTCTCTTCTTCACTCCTTCGGGAATGAAGACACTATCTTTGATCCCGGCATTTTCATGTATCATTATCTTGAGCCGGATACTTATCTCATCGGTGTGGAACTTTCACGTGCTTCAAATGTTTGTCCAAACATCTTGAATGAAAGTCCGATTGAGATTGTTTCTTCCACATCATGCTTCCCCAAGGACAAATGAATTCGGGGTCGAGTCAAGCTAGCGACTCGGTAAACAAAAACAGTAGCATACTTATAGGGTTTTCACCCTAAGTGTGGGGGAGTCACCCATGATATGGTTACCAATAAAGTGAAAAAATGGTGTTTTCCACATTTAGGTTGTAATGTTGCCCTTTTACGTTCAAAGAGTCGGCATAATAGCCGGGACTTTGAATATTGAGGACAATATTCATTCTAAGTGTGTGTGGGGGGGGGGGGGGATTCTAGCGAATTTTATCACATTTTACTATCTAGTACCCCCGTTTTGGCCAAAATTTCAAAATTTTTTCACTTGAGTTCAAAATTTTTGTGGTTATCAGTCCGCCATGTCTAAACGACAAAAGGATTGGCTAATCCAGGAGCAAATGGCTCTTGGTAAAGATATATCAAATCCGTTGATGGCTTGCAATTTTCCCAAAATTGTATGGTACCTCAACTCGCCATATCCCATAAAGCGAATGAGTTGACTAGCCCACAAGATTATGGCTTGTGGTAAAGGCAGTGGAAAATCCATAATTGGTAATCAGCTCACCAAGATGTTGACTTTATCCATCAAGAGTTGGCGAGTCCAGAAGCAAACGGCTTTTGATAAAGACTAATCAAATCCGTTGACAGCTAGTGGTTTGCTCAAAATCACATGGTTATCAGGTGGACCATAGTTCTTACTTGAATCGATACATCTGGCTACTCCAGAAGTGTATGGCTTTTGGTAAAGAGTTTAAAATCCATTAAATTTTCAAAACAGTTATTGCTAGGGACTAGCAATATTTTAGTGTGGGGGATTGATGAGTGTTTGTATTTTAGTGTGGGGGATTGATGAGTGTTCAAACACTCATCATTTTTGGTCAAATCTGAACTGCAAAACATACAAAAACACTCAGTAATGCATCAAAATACTGAAAATATTTCAAAATTGTGTTTTATATGCTTTAGATGCAAAATGAGTAAAAACAGATGAAAAACGTACAAAGTTTGCAAAATTGGCAGTTTCAGTCCCTCAACTTTCAAAATTTGGCAAAAATAGTCCCTGAGCACATATTTTAAAAGAAAAGTCACCAAAGGTCCTTTTGAAATCATAAGTTGTCATATTTAGTCCTTTGGTGAAAAATCTCAAAAGTTTTGGAAATTTGCAATTTAGTCCCTGGAGTTTCAAACTTTGGCAAGATTGGTCCCTGGTGGGATATTTTTGAAAGAAAAAAAAAATCATTTTTGATACTTGGGAAGTCACAAAAGTCATTTTTAGTCCTTGGGATGAAAATTTGGGAAATTTACATGTTTGGTCCCCGTAGTTTGAAAATTGACACGTTTGGTCCCAGGGAATTTTAAAAGTGGGAAATACAATTTATGGTCCTTGGGTTATTTTGAAGTTGGCAACTTTGGTCCTTATTACATATTTGGGGGAATTACATTTTTAGTCCACATCTTTAGCCAAATTACAAAATTGGTCCTTGTGGTGTTTTGCTAATAAACCAAATGGACCCTATTTTATTTATTAACCCATAAACCAAATCCAAAACAAAACACAACCATCACCCCAGCCCAATCCTACCCTAGGCCTATCCAAAGCCCACCCCCATTTAAATATTACC
This sequence comes from Artemisia argyi, assembly GCA_030686995.1. Classification (NCBI taxonomy): domain Eukaryota; kingdom Viridiplantae; phylum Streptophyta; class Magnoliopsida; order Asterales; family Asteraceae; genus Artemisia; species Artemisia argyi. Next base: position 138,805,145 of record CM060683.1, on the reverse strand, counting down.
CCGGTCAACACAGTCAACACCCTCACCCCTAACCTCCCAGCTTTTCCACCATTAACACCCCTAAAACCTGTAATCTTGCCTCCCCTGCTTCCCCATTTTCCTCACCAACCTCACCAACACCACTCCAATTTCCCCCTCCTCATTTATTACACCCAGCTACTACACCTAATCCACTCAATCCTGCCCTTTACCCGCCAAAAACAATTTTGAAGGCTAGGATTGAAATAAGCCATCCAACGGCTGAAATTACAAGTGGGAAAGTGAAAGGAACTCTCAAGGGTGTATAAAAGTCAAGAAAAAGCGAAGCTTCAGAGAGGAATTAGCTAGCTTAGTTTTAGGTAAAAATAGTTTTTAGTGTAGTTTTTCCTTCTCAGTGTAACTTTTAGTTTAAAAAGATCATGTATTAAGAATTGTTAATTGTAATCCAACTTTTCTCAGTAACAATTTGAAGGTTCTTTGTTATTCCCAGCAATTGTCTTATTTTTGTTAAAAATTTGGTTTTAAGTTTCATATTGTTCAAGACTGTTCTTTAGTGATCATTAAGTTTATATAAGATATCTAAAAGTTTTTATAAGTCTTCTTTAACTGTTTACTTAGTTCTACGAATCTTTCAAGAAAAATCCTTATAATTCCAAGTAAACTAGTTCATAAATAAAAAATGGTGAATGAGTTGATTCAGAATCGAAGCAAGGTGGATGTAGGGTGCATATGGTTTTAGATGCTTCAGGGGAGGCATAGGATAGTACATTTGGAACTTGGTTCATTGCTTTGCTAACTGGCAGCTCCTGTAAGCATTTTCTTAAATTCTTGTAATCTACTGTAGCTTAGGTAACTTAGCACTTATTTCAGTTCATTTATTCTAATTTAGTGTTAAGATGAACTTAGATTTCATGTTTAAGGTTTAGGTTGTGAATTTGCCTCACAAAACCTTCAAAACAGTTAAGTAAGAGGGTGTTTGGCACTGCATCATTCACTGTGTTCTCTTGGGTTTTGGATATTACAAATAGTTAACTCTTGCTACATTAGGTTTATTTAGATCATACAAATCATAAAATCCAGTGGTTTAGTTCACACAAGTCAAAATCATCCATCATTGCCTACCACATATAACTGTTGTGGTGTTTTGATCTCAAACCTCACCCATTGTGATAATAAGTTGTTCTTTTAGCCATATTTAGCCTTAATGTAACTTAACACATCCATTTAAGTCAGTTAGACCCAATCAAAGTTGGACAAAGTCAAAGTTCAAGTTTTTATCAAATAGTCAAATTCACCTTTCTCAAATTTTTACCAAAATAGTAGGATTTGTTTAGAATTTTTTGTTGAGATTTAGACATTGTGCTTTTTAGGATTTTTAGTCTAATACCCCATCTTAAAGATCCTACTTTTGTTGTATTTTTAAGATTTTTCTATTGGGCCCCACTTAGCCTCAAACTCACCTGCAGGGCTGGGAATACCCCTGCTGCAGCAGCACATCAGCCCACCACCACCACTTTGGTGGTGGTTTCTGACCTCCACAGTGATCCACAAGCCACCCATTTGGTTCCTTTCAACCCCCCTCCTACTCCTCTCCTAGGTTTGACCATTGGTTTGACCTGAGAACCTCTGGGACCTACTTGGAATCACCCCTCAAAGTTGTCCCATTTTCTGAGTGAACCAAGTTTCAATGAGCTTATTTGTTGGCTTATTAGCTTATTCTGTGGACCCCATGTGATTTTTCTAGCTTATTCAAGTTCAAATAACTTATTTAGACTTGATTCAACCATTGTGGGTCCCACTTAAGCTCATTTGAGCTTATTTCTTTTTGTGGTCAACAAAAGTCAACTGACAAGCTATTAAGCTTCCATAGAGCTTATTTTTGATTCCCACAAAAGTTGTTTTTACAAAAGTTCCTTGTTTTTAGTTGTAAATTAGTTTTTAAAAAGAAAAATCCAGAAAAAACAATTTAATTTTAAGTGATAGTTTCTATTTAATGTAATTTAAATTTAAATTTTCATTTTTAAATTTTTGTTAAGCACTTAGCTTTTTTATATTTTTATTAATTTCCTTTTATGTTAAAGTAATTTTAATAATTGTTTCAGATTTTTATTTTGCTATTTAGTATTTATTAGAATTAATATTAGTTTTATTAATAATTAATAAATAATTAAGTTTTAAATAGCATAGTTAGTTTTTATTATGTAAGACCTAGTTTTTATATTTTTCCTAGCTTTTATATGTTATAAAATAATTTTAGGAATTTTTCCATAATTTTCTAAGTCATTTAGGTATTATTAGTAATTTAAATTAGTTTAAATATTTTAATTAAGATAATTAGTTTTTAATTACTAGAAAATCCATAAAAAGACAAAAATATTTATTTTCAATTTTTATACTTTCTTCAAGTTCATTTTAAGTTTTAGAAATTATTTTTGCAAGTTTTTAGTTTAATTTGTAGTGTTTATCATTTTTAGTTTATTTAAATTAGGTTTAATTTACCTTTTAAATAGTTTTAATTAATTAAATAGTATTTAAATATTAAAATAATCATTTTAATAATTTCATTTTCATTTTAAATTTTCTTTTTATTTTAAGTTTTTAAAAGTGTCATTTTCACCCCCTGTGGGTTTTCAGATTTCAGTTTTGACGTTTTATTTTGTACGTTCGCGTTATTTAAAACGTAAACGTACGCGTTTTTATATTTCAATCGTTTCTAAATATCTAGTCTTCACGTAATCACTCACATAGCTTATTTAAGTTATTTCTTTATACAAATCAGTAGTGTAATCAATGTCAAAACCCTTTCCATCCAGATTCACCCGATCACAAATCCGTTTGTTAACCATCACACCTCGTCGGGACATAACGACCCGGGGAAAACACTGTATTCCGCGGAGCATTAAGCCTAAGGAGTTTGAATAGATTGACCACATTCGTGGTTGACTTTAGTTGGCTGCTTCAGCCTCAATCACTTGTTTTTGTTATTAAGAAGTTCTTTAAAAAACTTCCCATAATTGGGCATTCCACCTAGAACATCAACGAGGGGTACATTGAGTCTAACTTCTTTGATCATCTCAACAAACTTCTTATAACGTTCCTCCTTTTTCTCTTTTCTAAGAGCTTGTGGATATGGAATTTTTGGTGTGTTTGCTTTGACTGGTTGGGTTTCTTTGGTGGGTGTTTCAGAAATATCTTTCTTTTCTGCCTCAGCTTCATCTTCACTATTATCATTGATGATTTTAGTTTCATTAGGGTTGGGTGGTGGATCATTTCTAGTAGGTGGTGGACGATAAGTTTTATCGTTTGATCCAGAAGGCTTTGGGTTGGATTGGGTATTGATTGGTAATGCTCCAGGAGGTCGAGAAGAAAATTGATCAGAAAGTCTACCAAATTTTTGTACAAGATCCTGGATAGAAGCTTGATGATTTTTCTGACCCTGCTCAACTTTGGTTTTGAGATTGAAAAATTGAGTTTTAACAAATTCATTGGTGGATCTTTGAGCAGTCACGAAATCTCGCATCATTTTTTCAAAATCAGTTTCTTCTGATTTTTGTCAGAGTTTGGTGGAGTTGGATTGTCTACTCGTGGTTGGGAATCACGGTTGTTATCCCTTTGGCGATCTTTCCAATTTTCAGAATTTCTTCCGTAATAGAAGCTTGATGATTTTTCTGACCCTGCTCAACTTTGGTTTTGAGATTGAAAAATTGAGTTTTAACAAATTCATTGGTGGATCTTTGAGCAGTCACGAAATCTCGCATCATTTTTTCAAAATCAGTTTCTTCTGATTTTTGTCAGAGTTTGGTGGAGTTGGATTGTCTACTCATGGTTGGGAATCACGGTTGTTATCCCTTTGGCAGGTGGAAAGAATCGGTTTACAAAAGCTTGCCTTATCTCCTCCCAAGTATAGATAGTTCCTGGGGTTTATTCGTTATACCACACTTTGGCATCTCTAGTGAGTGATGATGGGAAGAGTTTGAGTTTGCTGGCATTGACATCGGTGTCGCCATATCAAAACATGCCGCAAATTTCCATGAATTTGGCAATGTGTTTGTGCGGATCGGCCCGCGAACGGCCATCGAATTGACGGTCTTTGATCATAGAAAGATGGTGTCCCTTCACGGTGAAATTGTCACCAAGATTCACAGCAACAATAGCAGCTCCAAGAGTAGGTGCTACGTGATGGATCTAAACACCTTGAACTGTGTTAGATTGATACTTTGAGTTATATCACTAAGTATGCGGAATCTACTTAGTAATACTTGGAAGTTTGATTGTGAATGAAACTGTTGTATATGAATGAGAACAATGTATGAAACAAACTGTAAGCTCCAATATTATTAAAGATAATAATACGAGTGATCTTTTTATCACTAGGGTTACACCTTGAAGCTCTAAGAAAAACGTATCTCTAACTTTAACCTAGGACCTCCTTTTATAGCACAAGGAGTCCTCTTCTACCAGATAAGTACAACTCTAATAGAATAAGATATACACAAGATCTATTCTATATTTATCTTTACACGTTTCCTAACAATTATCCTAACAGCAGTGGTAATAATATGTACTAGAAGTGGTAATGAGTTTCCACTGCTAGTGCATTCTTCAGCAGTTGTAATATCCTTACTAGCCGTGGTAACTGTTAGTATAGTTACCAACAATCCTCCACTAAACTTATGATTAACATGTAAATCAATAAGTTTCTTCAAGTAATCAGTAGACATGAGGATATGGGAATTCTTCCAAACACTTATCTTCTTTTTCTTAAATCTTGTATAGCTCTTAAACATTGATCTTGTATCTTCTGAATCAAAACTCTAACTTTTTCATTATCTTCATGAACTCTCAACCTTGATGTCAACATTGCAGACAATGTTGCTGCTCTAAGTGGATATTCCTTCTCAGCAAACATAAATACATCCACTCCAGCTGCATCTCTTTCATATCTTTGAGAGTATCAGCCTTGAATCTTTCATCAACTAGCTTCCAAAGTGTATCAAGATCATCTCTGTCACAGGCTTTGATGAGATCTTCAAATTGAATGAATGATGAAGTTTCTCCTCCCAATCTTGTAATCTTCCATGTTGAAGCAAAATTCTTTGCTGAGTAAACTTCCCAATCAACAATAGGATGCCTTATTTGTAGAGGATCTGGGTAGAAATCTTCTTCTTCAATAACAATTATAGCACTTATCTCATCTCCTGAAAGTTTCTCAGATTGAGACTCTTTCTCTTGAACAAGCTTGGCCTTTTTAGTAACCTTATCTTCAAATGCTGTAGCTTTTCTTTTACTTCTTTCAACTTCTTCAAAGTCAATAGGTTGAAAGCCACTGTCTTGCCTCTTAAACCTGTAATAAATTCCTTCAATTCTGTCATGAGACATGCCTTTGAAGTCAGCCATCTTCCAAGTCCCAACATGGCAACAGAATGTCTTCATCTCAGCAATAATTTGTGCCTTGGTTGGTTATCTCTGCTTCTTTTGAATTTTTCCAACTTTACCAATTACCTCATCCAGTGCCTGTCTATTCTTCATTTGAATAAAATCAGCTAATTGAGCTGTTCTTTGTTCTTCTGTCAAAGTCTTGTTAGCAACAAGCTCAATTGCTTTCTTCTTAACTACTGGATCATGATTAATCATATACTCAATCTCTTCTTCAGTTGGCACATAAGTGAACATTGGAGGTTTCTCCTTCAAAACTGTAGGTGGAACAACTGATATAGGTTCTTCAAGGACATCTTCCAGCTTATCCAACCTCTTAGCCTCCATAGAACTTGCAATCTCATCTTCCTCTTGCTTTTTTTTTTCTTTTCAATCTCATCTGCTGCTAATTTCTCTGCCAATTCTGCATCATAATTAATTTGAGCTTGTTCCCTTTTAGAAATCTTTCTTGGCTTCACTGGTTCTGTACTAGTCATAAATGCTTTACCCTTTTCTGTTCTTATTCTGGCAACTTCTTCTTCTGCAGTGGTAACATGTTGACTAACAGTGGGAACATCTTGTCTTGTAGTGGGAATATCTTGACTTGCAGTGGGAACTTGTTCTGCAGCAATGGAAATTGGTTGAGTAGTTTCAACTGTATCATCAAAATCAAAATCAGCATCAGCATCCAAACCATAATCTTCTCCAAAATCTATCTTCCTCCCCTTAGTCTACTCTCCTCAAGGATGACTCAGTAACATGAATAGTTACCCCATCCACTGTGGCTCTAAGATCTTCCACAGTTTCGTGTGTGTCTCCCTGTTCAAGATTTATGGACTCCAAAGTGTTCCAGAACTGTTTGATATGAGAAACAAAGATTGTGGGATTAACAGTTAAAGCATACCTTATATGGGTTGTATTAAGAAAATCCACAATCTGATGGAAAACAGGGTCACTCTTCTCGTTTGACTTTTGTAAGTAGGCCACTTGGTTGTGCTTCTCAACAAAGTTTAGAATCGCCATGATTTTTGTGAAAGTAAGATAAAAGTGTTAGTAATCAACCTAAACCTTAAACATGAAATCTAAGTTCATCTTAACACTAAATTAGAATAAATGAACCGTGATTCTAACCTTAAACATGAAATCTAAGTTCATCTTAACATGAAATCTAAGTTCATCTTAACACTAACAAAGTTCATCTTAACACATATTTCTAACATGAAATCATAGAAAGATGGTGTCCCTTCACGGTGAAGTTGTCACCAAGATTCACAGCAACAATAGCAGCTCCAAGAGTAGGTGCTACGTGATGGATCTAAACACCTTGAACTGTGTTAGATTGATACTTTGAGTTATATCACTAAGTATGCGGAATCTACTTAGTAATACTTGGAAGTTTGATTGTGAATGAAACTGTTGTATATGAATGAGAACAATGTATGAAACAAACTATAAGCTCCAATATTATTAAAGATAATAATACGAGTGATCTTTTTATCACTAGGGTTACACCTTGAAGCTCTAAGAAAAACGTATCTCTAACTTTAACCTAGGACCTCCTTTTATAGCACAAGGAGTCCTCTTCTACCAGATAAGTACAACTCTAATAGAATAAGATATACACAAGATCTATTCTATATTTATCTTTACACGTTTCCTAACAATTATCCTAACAGCAGTGGTAATAATATGTACTAGAAGTGGTAATGAGTTTCCACTGCTAGTGCATTCTTCAGCAGTTGTAATATCCTTACTAGCCGTGGTAACTGTTAGTATAGTTCCCAACAATCCTCCACTAAACTTATGATTAACATGTAAATCAATAAGTTTCTTCAAGTAATCAGTAGACATGAGGATATGGGAATTCTTCCAAACACTTATCTTCTTTTTCTTAAATCTTGTATAGCTCTTAAACATTGATCTTGTATCTTCTGAATCAAAACTCTAACTTTTTCATTATCTTCATGAACTCTCAACCTTGATGTCAACATTGCAGACAATGTTGCTGCTCTAAGTGGATATTCCTTCTCAGCAAACATAAATACATCCACTCCAGCTGCATCTCTTTCATATCTTTGAGAGTATCAGCCTTGAATCTTTCATCAACTAGCTTCCAAAGTGTATCAAGATCATCTCTGTCACAGGCTTTGATGAGATCTTCAAATTGAATGAATGATGAAGTTTCTCCTCCCAATCTTGTAATCTTCCATGTTGAAGCAAAATTCTTTGCTGAGTAAACTTCCCAATCAACAATAGGATGCCTTATTTGTAGAGGATCTGGGTAGAAATCTTCTTCTTCAATAACAATTATAGCACTTATCTCATCTCCTGAAAGTTTCTCAGATTGAGACTCTTTCTCTTGAACAAGCTTGGCCTTTTTAGTAACCTTATCTTCAAATGCTGTAGCTTTTCTTTTACTTCTTTCAACTTCTTCAAAGTCAATAGGTTGAAAGCCATTGTCTTGCCTCTTAAACCTGTAATAAATTCCTTCAATTCTGTCATGAGACATGCCTTTGAAGTCAGCCATCTTCCAAGTCCCAACATGGCAACAGAATGTCTTCATCTCAGCAATAATTTGTGCCTTGGTTGGTTATCTCTGCTTCTTTTGAATTTTTCCAACTTTACCAATTACCTCATCCAGTGCCTGTCTATTCTTCATTTGAATAAAATCAGCTAATTGAGCTGTTCTTTGTTCTTCTGTCAAAGTCTTGTTAGCAACAAGCTCAATTGCTTTCTTCTTAACTACTGGATCATGATTAATCATATACTCAATCTCTTCTTCAGTTGGCACATAAGTGAACATTGGAGGTTTCTCCTTCAAAACTGTAGGTGGAACAACTGATATAGGTTCTTCAAGGACATCTTCCAGCTTATCCAACCTCTTAGCCTCCATAGAACTTGCAATCTCATCTTCCTCTTGCTTTTTTTTTTCTTTTCAATCTCATCTGCTGCTAATTTCTCTGCCAATTCTGCATCATAATTAATTTGAGCTTGTTCCCTTTTAGAAATCTTTCTTGGCTTCACTGGTTCTGTACTAGTCATAACTGCTTTACCCTTTTCTGTTCTTATTCTGGCAACTTCTTCTTCTGCAGTGGTAACATGTTGACTAACAGTGGGAACATCTTGTCTTGTAGTAGGAATATCTTGACTTGCAGTGGGAACTTGTTCTGCAGCAATGGAAATTGGTTGAGTAGTTTCAACTGTATCATCAAAATCAAAATCAGCATCAGCATCCAAACCATAATCTTCTCCAAAATCTATCTTCCTCCCCTTAGTCTACTCTCCTCAAGGATGACTCAGTAACATGAATAGTTACCCCATCCACTGTGGCTCTAAGATCTTCCACAGTTTCGTATGTGTCTCCCTGTTCAAGATTTATGGACTCCAAAGTGTTCCAGAACTGTTTGATATGAGAAACAAAGATTGTGGGATTAACAGTTAAAGCATACCTTATATGGGTTGTATTAAGAAAATCCACAATCTGATGGAAAACAGGGTCACTCTTCTCGTTTGACTTTTGTAAGTAGGCCACTTGGTTGTGCTTCTCAACAAAGTTTAGAATCGCCATGATTTTTGTGAAAGTAAGATAAAAGTGTTAGTAATCAACCTAAACCTTAAACATGAAATCTAAGTTCATCTTAACACTAAATTAGAATAAATGAACCGTGATTCTAACCTTAAACATGAAATCTAAGTTCATCTTAACATGAAATCTAAGTTCATCTTAACACTAACAAAGTTCATCTTAACACATATTTCTAACATGAAATCATAGAAAGATGGTGTCCCTTCACGGTGAAGTTGTCACCAAGATTCACAGCAACAATAGCAGCTCCAAGAGTAGGTGCTACGTGATGGATCTAAACACCTTGAACTGTGTTAGATTGATACTTTGAGTTATATCACTAAGTATGCGGAATCTACTTAGTAATACTTGGAAGTTTGATTGTGAATGAAACTGTTGTATATGAATGAGAACAATGTATGAAACAAACTATAAGCTCCAATATTATTAAAGATAATAATACGAGTGATCTTTTTATCACTAGGGTTACACCTTGAAGCTCTAAGAAAAATGTATCTCTAACTTTAACCTAGGACCTCCTTTTATAGCACAAGGAGTCCTCTTCTACCAGATAAGTACAACTCTAATAGAATAAGATATACACAAGATCTATTCTATATTTATCTTTACACGTTTCCTAACAATTATCCTAACAGCAGTGGTAATAATATGTACTAGAAGTGGTAATGAGTTTCCACTGCTAGTGCATTCTTCAGCAGTTGTAATATCCTTACTAGCCGTGGTAACTGTTAGTATAGTTCCCAACAATCCTCCACTAAACTTATGATTAACATGTAAATCAATAAGTTTCTTCAAGTAATCAGTAGACATGAGGATATGGGAATTCTTCCAAACACTTATCTTCTTTTTCTTAAATCTTGTATAGCTCTTAAACATTGATCTTGTATCTTCTGAATCAAAACTCTAACTTTTTCATTATCTTCATGAACTCTCAACCTTGATGTCAACATTGCAGACAATGTTGCTGCTCTAAGTGGATATTCCTTCTCAGCAAACATAAATACATCCACTCCAGCTGCATCTCTTTCATATCTTTGAGAGTATCAGCCTTGAATCTTTCATCAACTAGCTTCCAAAGTGTATCAAGATCATCTCTGTCACAGGCTTTGATGAGATCTTCAAATTGAATGAATGATGAAGTTTCTCCTCCCAATCTTGTAATCTTCCATGTTGAAGCAAAATTCTTTGCTGAGTAAACTTCCCAATCAACAATAGGATGCCTTATTTGTAGAGGATCTGGGTAGAAATCTTCTTCTTCAATAACAATTATAGCACTTATCTCATCTCCTGAAAGTTTCTCAGATTGAGACTCTTTCTCTTGAACAAGCTTGGCCTTTTTAGTAACCTTATCTTCAAATGCTGTAGCTTTTCTTTTACTTCTTTCAACTTCTTCAAAGTCAATAGGTTGAAAGCCACTGTCTTGCCTCTTAAACCTGTAATAAATTCCTTCAATTCTGTCATGAGACATGCCTTTGAAGTCAGCCATCTTCCAAGTCCCAACATGGCAACAGAATGTCTTCATCTCAGCAATAATTTGTGCCTTGGTTGGTTATCTCTGCTTCTTTTGAATTTTTCCAACTTTACCAATTACCTCATCCAGTGCCTGTCTATTCTTCATTTGAATAAAATCAGCTAATTGAGCTGTTCTTTGTTCTTCTGTCAAAGTCTTGTTAGCAACAAGCTCAATTGCTTTCTTCTTAACTACTGGATCATGATTAATCATATACTCAATCTCTTCTTCAGTTGGCACATAAGTGAACATTGGAGGTTTCTCCTTCAAAACTGTAGGTGGAACAACTGATATAGGTTCTTCAAGGACATCTTCCAGCTTATCCAACCTCTTAGCCTCCATAGAACTTGCAATCTCATCTTCCTCTTGCTTTTTTTTTTCTTTTCAATCTCATCTGCTGCTAATTTCTCTGCCAATTCTGCATCATAATTAATTTGAGCTTGTTCCCTTTTAGAAATCTTTCTTGGCTTCACTGGTTCTGTACTAGTCATAACTGCTTTACCCTTTTCTGTTCTTATTCTGGCAACTTCTTCTTCTGCAGTGGTAACATGTTGACTAACAGTGGGAACATCTTGTCTTGTAGTGGGAATATCTTGACTTGCAGTGGGAACTTGTTCTGCAGCAATGGAAATTGGTTGAGTAGTTTCAACTGTATCATCAAAATCAAAATCAGCATCAGCATCCAAACCATAATCTTCTCCAAAATCTATCTTCCTCCCCTTAGTCTACTCTCCTCAAGGATGACTCAGTAACATGAATAGTTACCCCATCCACTGTGGCTCTAAGATCTTCCACAGTTTCGTGTGTGTCTCCCTGTTCAAGATTTATGGACTCCAAAGTGTTCCAGAACTGTTTGATATGAGAAACAAAGATTGTGGGATTAACAGTTAAAGCATACCTTATATGGGTTGTATTAAGAAAATCCACAATCTGATGGAAAACAGGGTCATACCTTATATGGGTTGTATTAAGAAAATCCACAATCTGATGGAAAACAGGGTCACTCTTCTCGTTTGACTTTTGTAAGTAGGCCACTTGGTTGTGCTTCTCAACAAAGTTTAGAATCGCCATGATTTTTGTGAAAGTAAGATAAAAGTGTTAGTAATCAAAGATAAAAATCAAGCCGTATGATGATCAATTTATACTAATAGGGTTTGAGGAGTTCGCGTAATGTGAATTATCTTTAGAAAGAATTATCTTTGGAAAAGAATAAATTAAAGTTGGTAAGTGGATAATTCACAAAAATATACCCTATTAATAAGGAAACACGGTTATATTTACAACGGCTAGTAAAAAATAGATTACTGACACAACAGTTGTAATTCACCAGTGGAAAAATTACTCTTGCAGTGGTAACTTGTGAACTAGCAGTGGTAAAATTTTCACAAAATATCAAAGAGCAGTGGTAAGTAAAACATGAAAATTTGCTGCTCTTATCATAGTTTTTAGCAAACTATCAGCTATAAACGGATTTGATATGTCTTTACCATGAGTCGTTTGCTATGGACTAGCCAAATCTTCATCACATGGAATATGGTGAGTTGATAACCATGTAGTTTTTGGTAAACTATCAACCATAAACGGATTTGTTAAGTCTTTACCAGGAGCCGTTTGCTCTGGACTAGTTGATTCTTATGTGGATTAGACATGGTGAATCAATAACCATTTGTTGTGTGTCTGAGATACACACCTTATAACTCCAATGTCTCAAACAATATGGGTTTATGTTCTGCATAAGTAAGAAACACCTAACATAACCCATAAAAATTAACCCAAAGTAATTTTTTTTAACCAAGTTACTATTCATAAAAATATCTCACCAAAGTCAACCCGATAATATCCAAATTTACTCCTCCAACCTACCAAAACAGACAAGAGTAAATATCCTTCATTAATTAGCCTTCGACCTTGACTTTGCTTATAAAAGGGGGCTCATTAACCTTTAGTTTTCATCAAAACTCATCTTCAACATCACAAACCCTACAAGCACATCATGAGCTGGTTTCCACTTGTCTACATATCATTAGATGATTCTTCTGATGAAGAAATAAGTTATTGCTCAGATTCAGAGGAACCTTCTACTGGGTGGAGTGATTACTTTCCTCCAAGTGCTGCAACATCTACATCTTCCAATATGAAATCCAACAAGAAGATTGCAGCTGCTCCAGCTCCATCCCTAGAGTTCTATTCTAGTTCTTCCTCTGATGATGATGATCCAACCTACACTCTTTCCAAGGAATTTCCAAGAGCCCTAACTACAACATTGGAGTAAGCCATAGTCAACATGAAGTGGCCTGCTGTTGAGAAGCCTGCACAACTGCCAAAGCCTCCCAAGCAAGTTCTGGGCCTTGCTTGTCCTAGAAAGCAACTTTCTTTTGATGACAAGAGAAAGAGAGCTTCCAAGGGCAAGCATGATTATGAGGGTAAAGGGAAGAAACCCATGGAGTAGTTGTGCTGAATGTTTAGGTGTTAGGTTGTTGGTCTTTGTGTTTTGTGATGTTTTGCTGGTGTCTGTCCTCTCTGAATGGTTATACTGTACTTGCTTATGAATCAATAAAAGTACTTGTTCCTTTTTCTTTTCTCACTGAGAGAGCCAATCTTTCCATTGTTGTATGATTATTTCCACTGTGCTTTAATTTCTCTGCATACAAGTTAGTAGAAAACCATACACACATATACAAACAATATTAGTACCTAAAACTATCCTGCAACACTAAAAATATATTAGACATCAAAGATTCATGGATTTAGCATTCCAATACCTGTTACCAAGTACTGAAACCTACCCACATCAAGCCCTTTTACTAATAAATCAGCATAGTTGTCATCAGTGTGAATTTTGACAACATTAATAAGCTTTTTCTCAAAACAATCTCTGATAAAATGATGTCTAATTTCAATATGTTTAGTTTTAGTGTGTTGCACAGGATTTTTAATAATGCATATGGTACTACTATTGTCTATATATATAATGGTGTTCATGAAATTGTACCCATAATCCAATAGTTGATTCTGAAGCCATAGGATCTGAGCACAATAGCTAGCAGCAGCTACATATTCTGCTTCAGTGGTTGAAGTAGCTACCATAGTTTGCTTCTTGCACTGCCATGACACCAATCTACATCCAAGAAATTGACATCCTCCTGTAGTTGACCTTCTATCCAAACTTGCACCAGCATAGTCACTATCTGAGTAAGTGATCAGTTCCATAGGGGATTCTCTTGGATACCATAATCCTAGATTAGGATATGTCTTCAAATACCTAAAAATCTTCTCTACTGCTATCATATGAGATGTCTTTGGAGTCACTTGAAATCTTGCACAAGCATATACATCAAACATAATGTCTGGTCTTGATGAAGTGAGATACATCAAAGAACCAATCATAGATCTGTATGTGTGCACATCAACATCAGCTCCACTAACATTCTTCAACAATAGATGAGTAGTCTTATCAGCAGGGGTATTTGAAGGTTTTGCATCAGTGAATTTGAACTTTCTTATAATCTCAGTCACATATTTATCTTGACTGATAAAGATGCCTTCTTTACTCTGTTGTACTTGCAGCCCCAAAAAGAATGTAAGTTCTCCCATAGAACTCATTTGAAATTCATCTTTCATCAACTTTTCAAACTCTTTGCACATCTCTTGTCTAGTAGATCCAAAGATGATATCATCAACATATACTTGAACAAGTAGGATATCACCCTTGTCTTTCTTGATGAACAAAGTCTGATCAATCTTACCTCTATGAAACCCATTATTCAATATATAAGTAGCTAAGGTTTCATACCACTTCCTTGGAGCCTGATGTAAGCCATAAAGAGCCTTAACAACTTTATACACTTTATTTGGGTGTTGAGGATCTTCAAAGCCTGGAGGTTGAGAGACATAGACCTCCTCATCAATTGTACCATACAGGAAGGCACTCTTAAAATCCATTTGATAGACAGTAAAGCCCATAAAAGATGCATAGGCTAGAAAAAATCTAATAGCCTCAATCCTTGCAACAGGAGCAAAGACTTCTTCATAGTCAATACCCTCCTCTTGAGTGTATCCTTGAGCAACCAATCTAGCTTTGTTCCTGATCACAATACCTCTTTCATCTTTCTTGTTTCTGAAAACCCATTTAGTACCAATGACCTTCATACCATCAGGCAAATCACAAAGAACCCAAACCTTTTGAAGTTTGAACTGCAGCAACTCCTCTTGCATTGCTTCAACCCAGCTAGATTTTTCTAAAGCCATATATACAATTTTAGGCTCCACTTGTGATAGAAAACAGAAAAAAAACATTCATTCTTGTTCCTATGCTTCTTGGACACATAAACTTAACTAATGAACCCATGAATATCATCTTTCTTTGTCTGTCTTCTAGTCTTCAAGCCTGATTGTAGCTCACCAACAATATTGTCAAGTGGATGCACTTTGTGAATTGAGGTATGTGATGTGCTAGGAATATCATATGTTGTTGGCATGTTTGAGATCTCAACATCATCACTGGGTGATTCCTGAGATGAACTTCCCACATTTGGAGCATCAGTGGAAACTTCTATAGTAGCAGTGGGAATTGAGTTACCACTGTTAGTAGGAATATCTTTATCCAGAACATCAAAATTCACACCATCTGCATCACTTTTCTTTTCAGAATTATCAACAAAGTCCCAAAGTTGCATAACAATTTGATCTTTATCATCTTCATCATCTTTGCAAGATTCATCTTCATCAATGAATTCTTCTGATTCTTCAAGATCTTTGTCTCCTGTACTTGAAGTAAGAGGTACATAATTCATTGTATTAGATAATGTTTCAAGATCAAATAGCCATTTTGATCCTGAACCTGCTATGTTAGTTTTATTTTCAAGAAACTCAACATGCAAATTCTCTTCAATCTTCTTTGTTCTTAAGTTATAGACTCTAAAAGCCTTGCTATCCATAGAATATCCAACAAAGAAGCCTTCATTAGACTTTTCTTCAAATTTACCCAGATGATCAATGGTATTGAGAATAGTAACATGACATCCAAATGGCCTCATAAATTCCAAAGTTGGGGGTCTTCCTCTGAATAGCTCATAAGGTGTCTTGTTCTTTGTTTTAACCTCTAAAACCCTGTTCTGTATGTAACAAGCAGTGTTAACTGCTTCAGCCCAAAAAGTCACTGGTAGCTTTGAATCAGCTAACATGGTTCTAGTAGCCTCAATTAGTGTTCTGTTTCTTCTTTCAGCAACTCCATTTTGTTGAGGAGTTCTTGCAACACTAAATTCTCTCTTAATACCTTTGTCTCTGCAGAAATCATCCATAACTTTGTTCTTGAACTCTGTCCCATTGTCACACCTGATGATCTTGATCTTCTTTTCAACTTGATTTTCAACTTCAGTGATATATGTCTTAAGGATGCCAGTGGTCTCATCCTTGGTTCTTAAAAAGAAAACCCAAGTGAATCTACTAAAGTCATCAGTCACAACAAGATAATACTTCTTCAAATTGATGCTGTTCACAGATGTAGGACCAAACAGGTCCATATGCAACATGTAAAGTGGATGATCAATAGAATTGAATGCCTTGGTCTTGCATGAAGCTCTGTGTTGCTTTCCTTTAAGACAGCAACACATGTTTGGTAATTTTCAAATCTTTTCTCTGGCAATCCTCTGACTAGACCATCTTTCACAATCTTGTTAATGGTTTTGAAATTAACATGACCAAGTCTTCTGTGCCAAAGCATGGATTCATCCAAAGTGGCTTTTGCAAGCAAGCAAGTAACATCATTGTTTGCCACTATTTTCTTCATTTCAATGCTATATAGATTGCCTTTTCTAGGGATTTTAAGCAAAATATCACTTTCATCAGGGAGCTTATAATCCTTAGATAAGATATAGCATTCATCTTCTGTGAATAGAACTCTATGCTTCTTGTCACACATCTGTGACACACTGAAAATGTTGTACTTGAGTTCTTTCACATAGTACACATTCTCAAAATCCAAGTTTCCATCCTTGATTATTCCTTTGCCAGAAACTTTGCCACCAATACCTCCTCCAAAGCTGACAAATTGTCCATCATAAGGTTTGAAATCTGAAAGATAGGACTTATTGCCAGTCATGTGCCTGGAACATCCACTGTCTGAGTATCCTTGATCATCTTTTGTCTTTGAATGTTCCTGCAAACAAAATAAAGGAATTAGTTCCTTTTGGGGACCCAAGCCACAAATGACTTGGATCTGCCTCCTGTATCAATATAATTGTATCTATCAAAGGTCATTGATACACCATTGGGATTGTTTGAGGTGATAGTTCCTTTTGGTTTCCATTCCCAACGTGCTGAGGCCTTAACAACATTTCCCATATTTACCCTCTTATTGTTCACAGAACCACCAGTGGAAACTTTTGGCCTTGCAATGGTAACTGCTGGCTTAGTAGTGGAAACTGCTGGTTTTGAAATTTTGGGTACCCACTTGTGATTATTGTAAACTTTCTTTTCAAAATAGGTCTTTTTCCCTGTTTGTACAGATTTAATAAAAGTAGTAATTGGTTTGGTACTCTTAACAGGGGACTTAGGGTAAACTCTGTTTTTATTTCTGGCAGTGGCAACTGCTAGTTTAGCGGTGGAAGTAGTTTTGATGCCAGAGTTAAGCAAAACAGACCTGGGAATCATCTTGCTTAGTGGATTTGGGTGAGTGAAGTTATTAGCATTATATTCATTCACCCTGGTATTCCCAAACACTTCCCTTCTACCCATGTGATAGTTACAATTATAAAAAAGATGATCAAAACTACCACATATATGACAGGGTATGTTGTTAAACACAAAGTCACTACCAAATTTCCTAGATTTAACATGATTCCAACTCCTCATATTCCCCCTAGGAGTTGTTAACCTACTTCTGTACATCTCTGCATATCTAGTAGTGGGCCTAGTGAAATTTGGTTGTGTCCTAGGGTTCTCTTTGACAACTTCAGGAATACTCTTTTTAACATCCACATGTACATTCTCATGAACACTAGTTTTAGACTCAACATTCAAACTTTCATCTTTAAGAGATGAGTCACTAGCACTATCAAATGTATCAACCTCAACTTGAACCTTTTCAATAGCAGCTTCTTTAACAAATTTTGGTCCATAGGTCATGGTTGGTTCCTGGAATTCTTCTAATCCTGTGTGAGCTAAGTCAATGCCAGGAGGTGATGGAACACCACTTAGAGGTGGTGGAACAAATTTGTATCCAACTCATGATATGGTTTTGTTCACAACTTGGGCTTCCCAAATTTTGTCAATACACTTGGATTGGTGATCTAGTGTATTACAAGTTATCTGTATATTCTCATTAGCCCTTTTAACCTTTTCTAGCTCTTCCTTAAGAACATTGTTCACAACAACCTGATAATCTAAGTCTCTTTTTAAAACAACAATATCATCATTGAACTTAGATTCATTTGCTCTATAATGCTCTAATTGTGTTTCTAAAACACCAAGACCTCTTTTATGATTTGCTAAGTTATAATTAGTATGATTTAACTATAGCAATTGTTCATCATATTGTGCTTTAATTTTCTCATACTCTTTTAAGGCCTTACAATTTTTAGAACAAGCATTATTAATTTGTACCTCAGAGTCAGAAAAAGCCATTAGTGCAAGCTCAGTAGCAAGCATTGCAGACTCTGAATCATCTTCTTCATCCTCAACCATAAAGCTCCAATCATAGCTCACTCCATCAATAGCCAATAGCACCTTTGGCTCTTCAGTTGTAGGTTCTTTCTTCTTGTCCTGCTTATACCAAGTTGACATGTTGTTAGGTTTCCTTGGTTTCCTGCATTCCCTGGCAAAGTACCCCTTCTTATGACAATTGTAACACTCCACATTCTTTTTGTCAAAACCTACTGTCTCATTGCCATTTATGGTAATCTTACTTCCAGTCTTCTTCCAAAACTTCTTTGCCTTTAAGCTTAGTAATGCAACCTGCCATTTAATGTCCATCTCCTCCATGTCATCCTCATCAATTTGATCCAAGTCCTCATGATTGAGAATTGAACCACCCATCCGACTTGACAGAAAGGCATAAAAGGTAGAATCACTAAGACCAACAATTTGTTTCTTTGAACTAGCAGTGGAAACACCTCCACTACCAGTAGAAACAACAATGTTAGCATCATCATCATCACTATCACTTTCTCCATCTGAACTATCATCAACAGATGATGATATGAGTGCTATACTTCCTGAACCTGTACTTAGTTTGCCAGCTTTCTTCAATCTATGTTCAATAACCTTAAAGTTATTGTACAAATCATTAAGCTTCATAGTCTCCAAATCTGGCTTGTCTTTCCACACTGCAACATTGGTTCCAAACTCAGTGGGTAAACTTCTTAAGAACTTTAGATTGAGGTCTTCCCTTTCCACCTCAATTCCAAAAACAGTGAGTTGAGTAACAATCTTTTGTAGCCTTGTGAAAATGCTATCAATAAATTCATTACTTGTTGAACCAAAGTTTTCATAAGTCTGTTTCACCAGGGTCTTCTGAGTCTTCTTGGTGGAATCATTACCACCAAAAACATTGCAGATCTCCTCAAACAGAGTCTGTGCAGTCTTGTACTTGCTGAATGCTAGAACTTGATCTCTGGGAAGGGTCATCAGTAGCAAACTTCTGGCCTTCAGATCATTCTTCATCTGAAGTCTTTCATCATTTGTGATAGGTCCAGTGTTAACCTTTACTACTTCCTTGCCATTAACCATCTCTGAGGTAGTACCAGGTTTGAAGGAATTACCAAACATAATGATCTCCCAGAGTGTATAGTCTTGCACCATAAAGAATTGTTCGATCATTAGCCTCCACATCTCATAGTCATTCAACTTAAGCTTGGGAAGCTTAGTAGCAATGTTTGATTGACTAGTTTCTGTCTCCATTGATTCTTCTGAGTGAACTTGGGGTCTTCTAAATCAAAGTATCAAAGCCTGGCTCTGATACCACTTGATGGATCTAAACACCTTGAACTGTGTTAGATTGATACTTTGAGTTATATCACTAAGTATGTGGAATCTACTTAGTAATACTTGGAAGTTTGATTGTGAATGAAACAATCGTATATGAATAAGAACAATGTATGTAACAAACTGTAAGCTCCAATATTATTAAAGATAATAATACGAGTGATTTTTTTATCACTAGGGTTACACCTTGAAGCTCTAAGAAAAACGTATCTCTAACTTTAACCTAGGACCTCCTTTTATAGCACAAGGAGTCCTCTTCTACAAGATAAGTATAACTCTAATAGAATAAGATATACACAAGATCTATTCTATATTTATCTTTACACGTTTCCTAATAATTATCCTAACAGCAATGGTAATAATATGTACTAGCAGTGGTAATGAGTTTCCACTGCTAGTGCATTCTTCAGCAGTTGTAATATCCTTACTAGCCGTGGTAACTGTTAGTATAATTCTCAACACTACAGCTTGGTTTGCGGTCCACATAGGTTGGTCGTCGGCCATGGGAAATGGTTGATCGGTGAATGGTTATAAACAACTAAAGCTTCAAAAAGATTATCAAACGGTGGATTTGGTACTCTTGGTACACGATTGTTTGGTCGGACAAAAGGTATTCTTCTTCTTCTAGGTCTACGAATCAAACTTTCGGGATTGGAAAGAGGTGAAATTGGTTCTACTCAAGTTAATCGAGTGTTCATACAATTACCGAGGGAATCTCGGAAATCTTGAAACAAATGAGCAAAGAATGAAAACAGTTTTGAAAATCAGGTAAATTTTATCCGTCTGGTTGGATTGATATCCGATCGGATGGATGAGACAAAAGGTGTTGACCGATCGGATGAAATGTTGTCCGATCGGATAGATGATTCGGAATTTTTTTTTTAGTGAACTATCAAGGAAAGAAATGAACTCGAGATACGTCATTGCACACTTTACGTATGAAGAGTTAATGATTAATAATTTAATATAAACATTATATTTAATTATTAAATAAACAAAACGATTAAAGACCGTTAGTAATTAACAGAAATTGACTAACTAACGGATAAAGAAAATGACTAGAGTGGAAATTGGATGTCAAGAAGGATCCGGAAACCCTTGTGGGTTGTTATGCCGGTCGAATGGGTCAAGGGGGAACCCATTCCCACTCCAACTTGTTCTCCAAGTTTCTTTTAGTATATAAACAAGGCTTAGGGTCATTATTTGTCACTCTTGTACACATAATAACCCTAAACTTGTTTTCTTGTTTGCTTTGGTGTTGGCCAATCATTTAAACCCTCACCAAGGGTCGATCGGATTTTTGTTTTCCAAACAAAACGTTTTGTGTTCTTAAACTAGCATTAATTTTATTTGTTAATAGTACGTGTGTATAAGAACGTGATACAAACACACTATTGTTTGTATCTTGGATTGAATTGAAAAACAAGGTAAGGTTGAATTCGATAATTCACATAAACCCTAATTAGGGTTCTTAAATTGATCAAATTATTTGCTTGTTGAAGATTGCAAAAAGGTATGCATACTTTTAATATTCGGTTAACTAATTACATGTTATTTGATCTTAACGCTTCCACAATACTTTGATGTTCATGTGTTTGCTTTATGTTTGACATGTTATTAAAAATCAACTTACAAAAAGTAACAAAATACAACAGTATAAGAAAGATTATAAAGTAATCACCTTTAACAAAATTTCAGTATCTTTATGAAAATCAGGAAGATCACACTTACGAATTGGAGTTGAAAAATGAAAATATTTGATGTGTGCTCGCGGTGTGTACAAGTTTTAAATTTATAAACACGATTACCGGATCTAGAAATAACACATACGAGCAAGTGACTCGTCCGTTATAGAAAGATGGGGATGGTAAGTCGGGATCATTCGCAGGGATTTTTGAGTGAATCTAAGTGTAAGTTTAAAAAGTAAATCTCTAACACAAGCAATAATGATAATAAGATAAATCAAATGATTAAAAACTACACTTGCTTAGACTAGTTAACTACTCATAAGATAAGCATGATTGTGATAACTTTCTTTAATATGTTGGTTATAAGAATTAGATGATGTATCTAATCTATCGTTTCTACAAGTTAAACCTTTGTCAAGATTTTTGTTTATAAAAACAAGCATTAGGTTTAGACCACTCAATTCAAGATCAATTCAAGGTTCATAAAGTCGGTTTAACAACCTTAAACACAAAAATAGTCTATTGTTTAATCAAATACTCTTAAGAAATGGTAAATACAAAAGGTAACCGATCATAGACAAAAAAGTTACAATTGATTATAAACAACTATATTTTCGACCAATTAAGCATTTACAACCAATTCAATTTGATTAACAAAAAGTATTCTCATTACAATTATACATTAGTTCCTTTGTTTAATCAAGAATAATTATGGTGAAAAACAATCATTCATAGACAAATGATTATAACTAGTTGAATAATAACAACTCTTTCGGCCAATGAAATTACAAGCAACTAGTTAAACTTGATTCAACAAATGTCACTATGAAACTTAAGTCTAATTGGGTTTTAGAATTGACTTGAAATTGAATTAAAACATGTTATCACAATCATAGGCTAATCATTAAGTATTTAACATCATCTATGCAAATGCACAAAGTTACTAGCCACTCATAGCAAACATGAACATAAACTCAGAATATTGGACATTAGAAATCATAATTAAAGTCTTACAAATGTTTGGAATATGATTACAATTGAGTAGGAAATGATTCCCTAAGTATTGGTGTTGACTTCTTGAGAATTTGACCTCCAAATATTGACTTTTTGGACCTCCAATGTTTCCTGAACTTCTATGGACGAATTTGAGAACTTTGAGACTAGTAGAGAACTATTTGATGATTGATTAGTTGTTGTAACTTGAGTTGTGTGTGAATTGTCTTTGCAAAGCCTCAATTTTTACTACTCATCAAGCCTAGGATTATTAATGCAGCATCTTGGCCTCCAAGGTGAATAGAAGGACCTAAAATACCAGAAAGAATGACCTAGAATCGGGTAGAATGAGTTTTGCAAAAATTATACGAGGCTGCCATCCGATCGGATACGGGGCACGTCCGATCGGATGGATGCAACATTTCATCTAACCCATCAGATAGATGGTCATCCGATCGGTTCCTTGTGACATCTTCCATCCGGTTGGATGGATGTTCATCCGAACGGATGTATTGGTTTTGGAAGCAAAACTTGTACTTTTCTCTTGGCTCTTCGTTCTTTATCCAAACTTGATTATTTATTGTCTTGGAACTTTGGAGTGCTTAAAACTTTGATTCTTCTTTATGAAATGCTTGAACGAATTAGATCTCGACTTGAAATTTGCAAATCCTTCTTTTCTTTCTTATATCTTTCACTTTTCCTCCTTTTTCCTGTTTTTGGCTACAAATGCTTTGCAAACATACTTTGATACGATTATGTGATAAAAGCATATAAAAATAACCAAATATCATATATAAAAATACAAATAACGCTACTAAAAACATGCACAATTTTAGCGTTTTCAATATTTGAAAGAAGTTTTTAAGGTTTGAGAAAAGATATGGGAAAATAGAAGTGTTGGTCCGGTTTGACTTGAGCAACTCATGAATCGAAAAGATAAAAATAAACACGTGGCATTTGGACATGGTTACTCAAGAACCCACTTAGCACTCTAATAACTTGGTTCGATTTTCAAGGGGATAGTTACAGTGGCTATCCCCATTGAGAGACAATTAAGGAACACGAAGAAGCAAGCTTGGCTTGGATTCTAAGTGTGTTGAGAATTTTAACACTCTAACTATGTTAATTGAATACTCACTTCTTACTCTCGTTAAATGCACACATTTCACTTTGTTGGAACGTGTTTATATAGCGGAGCAGTTACTGTTGCTTCACGTGGGAATAGTAAACATGCCGATTGTTCGTAGGTAGGCACATGCCTATACATCTAGCCTTGATGTGCTTTTGGTTTACTGGAGTTGACAGTTACGATTTCACATGAGCTTTTTTTGTGTCTCGGAAAGGAGCATAGTTTATCTTCCTAAGAGTTTTCATGCTTAAACTCTATTGACTCACCTAACTACCTGGTCTTTGATCAGAGAGCTGAGAGATCATAAAGGTATACATGCCCTTGACTTCCTAGTGACTGTGTTGGGGTTCCTTGAACTCTTTGACAATATCTAAGACTTGAACTTTTGTTGTTTCTGTGTGTTTGTCTTTTATGTCAGTTCAACTTAGATTCATGATGTCTCTGAATCTTGAGATTGATGATGAAGTTACGTTGATCACCATACCTTCATGCAGTTATATTATAGTTGGTGAGGTCGTCATTAACAAAGAGAGAAAGGCCATCAGTGATATAGAGACATTTATTAGATTTCAGTGTCCCTGATGTTTTGCTCAAGTACCTGACTCACTGAGACTGCATCAGTGAGTAGGCGCACCTTCAGTTGGTCTTTGCCAACTCTTTTGAAGTATGCTATTGAGGTTCTCCTCTATATAAATGGGATGACATTCTCATTGATCATAAGTATGTTATATGATTACTGATATTCTGTCAGTGAGTGTCTGGCCTATTTTATGTTCAAATCCTTGTTGGAGACATTTGCGTCAAATATTTGCCCAATAGGAAGAGGAAAAGAGACTTTATTGCCTCAAGTTTTAACCTCCCCACCTTTCTAAGCCTTATTTATAGGCAAAGCACGCGAATTGGTAAGTTACATGGATAAAATCCATTAGGCCAACACACATTTAATGGAGCGTGTGAGAACTCACCCTAAAAAGACGCGAGTATAGTTGATGTTAGCACACGCGTCATGTATAGTCGAAGGAACAAGTCAAACACACAGCTCAAGTAATATCAGGATGTCGTCGCCTACAGTCGAAAAGACAAAAGTGGAACATCAAATCCCAAAGATAGCGAATCATCCTGGAGGGTTTTTTCCTACACTTCTCATGCAAACATTAATACCCATCTTTCTCAACTCAGCTTAAAACCCTAATCGAAGTAAAAAAAAGCTTGTACCTAGTCATCATCAATTAAAACAAAAATAGGAGATAAGCTTGGAAACGAGGTACCTGAGAGCGAGCCCTGGTAGCGCAACACGGACTGATGGACTCAGTTTAAAAGTCCATCATCATATAATTAGTGGATGATCTAATACTAGACTGGGAGAACTTGATAGTGTATCAGTATTAGTGGCCCAGGCCCAATAAAATACACGCTCAAATCAAGCCCATTACCTAGGCCAATAAATAAACTCGTGATAGCAGCCCTGCTTAAATCCCAGGTCACGTAAGGCCTAGAGAAACTCATCAGTTTATACTGAGCATATAGTACCGCTGCTCCCCAACTGTCACTAACAGTTAAGATGTACCATCTAACAGGAAGCCAGTCCACCTATCCCCCTTGTTTGCTCTTCGAATGATCAACATCTGGCTTCCTGACAGTAGTTTCACCACCTATCCCCTTGTTTACCTCTCTATAAATAGAAGGCAACATACACAACTCAACAAGTTTCACACACTTGGGCAAATATTGCTTCACAACAGTTAAGTATGGTCTTTGTTTAAGTGTTACCTAAGTTTCTTGATCTTCATCATACTCATCGGGTCCTTACCGTTCTACACGGGAAACCAAACAACAAACCATTCTCGTCCCATCTCTTAAACCCGATTTACATATCATACATAGAGAGATATTCTTGTAGAAAATAGAGGGAAAATGATAATTTTCTTAATCAGCTACCATAAACTAAATTTACATAACAATAAATAGAAACTAAATAGACCTAAACCCTAAATGCTAAACAGGCCTAAACCAACGGGCATTTATTATCTAACATCCTCTCTAAAACTTGCAATACTGCAACGGTAAACATTAAGAGTTTGCTAAAAAGAAAATAAACTAAAACTGAAAAACAAATAAAAAGAGGGGTATCCCAGAGTGCAAACTCAGTACTGAAGGAAGTCTTAATCCGATACAATCCAAACTGTAACAAGATGACAACAGTCAAGTCTGATACAGACAGACGAAAGTCATTGCAAAACCAAAATCAGAATAGAGTAACATAACTACGGAGATGAACGGGAGTAGGTTCAGACAGGCAGATGAAGAATTGATGAAGAGCAGATTCAGGCAGCTAGATCCAGACAGAGCGAATGAAGAGCAGATTCAGGCAGACAGATGGAGATATAGCATATTTAGGCAGACAGAACCAAACAGATGGAACGCCATACTAGAACAAGATTTGGGGTGAAATTCAGACGATGTAGAAGCAAACAAAACCAGATGAAATTAGACAGATCCAGAGCCACACGTAACCAAATGCAAAACCAGGCAGAATTAGAGCAGGTGAGACCAAAGCGTGTTGCTGATGCTGAGATGCAACACATAACTAGAGATTTAATCAGATTAGTTAAGAATGTTGCACTACCACACCAACACAAAATCAATTTCCAACTCAATACTGATACCGATATTGATATGAAACTATTAACCATCCAACTTAACCATACCGAAATGCAAAAACTAAACAAAAATAAATCACTAAACGGATGCTCCAAATAAAGAATCAATGAAGCGAACCTATACGAAGGAAGTCTTAATTAGATACAATCCAATCTGTAACAAGGTGACAATAGTCAAGTCTGATACAGATGGACGAAAGTCATTACAAAACCAAAATCAGAGCAGAGTAACATAACTACGGAGATGAACGGGAGTAGATTCAGACAAACAGATGAAGAACTGATGAAGAGCATATTCAGGTATGTAGATGCAGACAGAGCAGATGAAGAGCAGATTTAGGCAGACATATGCAAATATAGCATATTCAGGTAGACAGAACCAGACAGATTGAGAACCATACTAGAACCAGGTTTGGGGTGAAATTCAGACAGATGCAGAACCAAATAAAACCAGATGAAATTAGACAGATCCAGAACCAAACGTAACCAAATGTAAAACTAGGCAGAATCAGAGCAGGTGACACCAAAACATGTTGCTGATGCTGAGATGCAACACATAACTACTCAAGATTTAACCAAATTAGTTAAGAATGTTGCACTACCACACCAACACAAAACCAATTTCCAATTCAATACCGATACCAATATGAAACTATTAACTATCCAACTTAACCATACCAAAATGCAAAAACTAAACAAAAATAAATCACTAAACGGATGCTCCAAACAAAGAACCAATGAAGCGAACCTATACGAACCAATATTTACATCTTCAAATAAGAGCTCCAAGTCCTTTATCAAATTTCAATTATAGACAAAACAAACCAAACAAATTCAATTGAACAAATCAAATACTACCTTAATCAATGACCAAAAAAACCAGAATATGAACCCATTCAATATAGTAATCAAACCTGAGTATGGTCTAAACCCTACTGGCTGATGTACAACATAAACCAAGCATAAATAAAGAGTGAATCTAAAGTAACTCTGATGGATGATATCTCTCTCAAGGGATATCCGTTACCAAATCCCTTTAGTGACAATTTAGTACCACATGTTGGGAGGATACATCCTAAATATCATGATGATCTAACTGTTAATGAAGGAGTTATACCTATTCTTCCATGGGGACATAGAATGTGACAAACAGATTACAACAGTTCGATGGGTCCTATGACTTACTCAAGACTCCAATTCAAAAACTTAACGGTTAAAGCGTAGAACAGTGTGTCTACTAAATAAAGTCTGAATTTAAATCCAACTGTTAACGAATCACAGATCGTGTTTTTCCCACGACTGTGTAGACAATGACAAACAAAAACAAAACAACAGAAAAGAAAATGAGATCCCTGAGGTAGCCCATACCAAGCGCTCAAGATAGAGCACTATACTGATGGATTGCCCTTATTTACCAAGAATGACGTGATTACTTTGTGGCCAGTTACAATTCGCGATACTGTTGAGGATTTAGTGGTACAAGACGCAGCTAAGGAAGTGGGTGACAACATGATATAGTGGCGAGATCACTCAAGGAGTGGGAAGTCGAGTTCTAGAATCACAAGATGAGAGGTACTGACCTACAGACCTACACTCATTGCTTCGTTGAGTTAGTCCAGACGTGCCATGAAATGGTAAAGAGTGAGGCTTGTAAGATTGAGTGTTACATTGGGAGATTATCTCAACCAATCGGAGAAAATGTAATCTCAGCTGAGAAACTAGCCTCCACAACACCATGAATTGGGCACGGGCTCACATGAACTCAGAACTTGGTGATGTTGTCACTGAGATAATGAAAAACAAGAAGAAACGGGAAGATTTCGAGAAGGGTGAGAGAAAAATCGGACAAACGACAAGAGGTCATTGAGGCTTATACTGTTAAAGCTAGAGAAAAGCAGAGACACACTGAGAATCAACCTAAGTGCGATCGTTATAAGCTTTACCACTCTGGTTGGTGTGCCGAGACGCGTCGTAAGTGTTGAAGGTTGGACACTTAGCTAGAGACCGTAGATCTAAGACCCATGCATTGGTTCAGACAACCTCTGGGTCAGATCGGAAGGCTAGTGTCGCATGTGTTAGATGAAGAAAGAGGAAACATTACACGAATAATTTGGGAACTATAGAAAAATGGAAGTTGCAGAGCCAAGGACATAGAAAACAATCAAGAAAAATCAAGAAGTAGGAGGATACCTAGAGTAAAATGTGACAACAAGAAATGACTGTCAATGATTGACTGTCCTAGGAATGACGTCAAGTATGATTTCTTAAGTTTCTATGTTATGAGACCTTCGTCATATGTTAGTAAGAATCGCGGTGAGATGCAGTGACCTTAGTTTATACTCCTATGGAATGGAAGTTTAATTGAACCTCACAAGTTAAGACCTCTTAGCTATCCATCTGTCTTTTCTATGTTCATTTCTTGACCACCATCGCTTGTGTCTAATACCTTACTTCACCCATCGATGACTATTTGCATCATTACCTCCTAGCAGTTATTATTATTGACTTGAATATGGTTCTCAAACCTGAAAGAGTTGATCACTTGTTCTTGTAACTAAACTCAGCATGACATTATTGGACCTTAATTATACAAAGACTGGCCATCTATGTATAATTCAGGTAGGAATCATGTGATGCTAAGAATGGTTGCTTAATCCTTTCATCGAGAATTAAGTTTCTCATCCTATATCCAAAAGCTCACAGTTAGGATCGATTTTACTTCTCTACCGTTCTATGAAACCCAGCTTTAGCCGACGCCATATTCGAATCTAGAAGATTCCACTACGCAAATCACCGTCCTAGAGAGATACTCTTTCACAAATCGTCATGTACAACCCTACCTTTCCGATGACTCTAGGACCATATTCAATGAATAGACGAAGACTTTGAATTGAGTGAGTCCCTGATGACTCATGATCTTATAAGTGGCAGGGATATGTGTTAGTACAAATATTATGATATTTAAACTAGATGGTCTCTTCGGTTTTAATGATGACAAACATGTAACCTGTAATACAAAATGTAAAATGCACAAGTAAGTCATAACTACGCACCATCATCTCAAGACTTCTACATATGGACTTACCTAATTGGATTGGGCCAAACATACATATGGACTCAACTAATTGGATCGGGCCAAGTATACATATGGACTTAGCTAAGTGGATCGAGCCAAGCAAATAAACAAGTCCATTCGGGGCCCAATAGTAACCGGCCCAACAAGGCCCATCAAGACCCAACAATGCTTCTAGAAGCATCTAGAACATGGAGGGAAAATGCAAATTCAAAATTTAAAATTTGAATTTAGGAGGGAATGGATGGAATATTCTTTGGCATATTTCTTATGCTTTGGAATATTCTTTGATATATTCCTTATGCTTTGGAATATTCTTTGGTATATTCCTTATGCTTTGTAATATTCTTTGGCATATTCTCCGATTTCGAGTCTATAAATAGCGAGCTAATCTTCATTTTTTGCGCGCAAAATGGAAGCATAAAAAACACACACATAAATATTCATGTAATTAGACTAGGAAAATGTAAGTGTAATAGGAAGATTCGGACTATGTGTAAGTCCTTGGAGTGTCATGTGTAGATTAGGATGGTGTGTATATCCGTAGTTTGATCATGTGGATCATTTGATCGTGTGGATCATTTGATCGTGCAGATCATGTGATCGTGCGGATCATGTGATCGTGTCTAGATCATGTGGATCTTGTAGCTTGTGTGATTTATGAGGATTGGGTAGATCGAGTGAAGATCATGTGGATCTTGTAGCTTGTGTGATTTATGAGGATCGGGTAGATCGTGAGTAGATCGGGTAGATCGAGTGAAGATCATGTGGATCTTGTAGCTAATGTGATTTGTGAGGATCAGATAGATCGTAGTAGATTGGTACTAGCTAAGATTAGTACTCGACATTTAGCTTAGTGTCAAAACATAATGTAAGCGACGTTGTATGGTTTTCTCCGCCCAGAAGGGAGCTTGTTGATTAGTGAAGTAACTCTCGAGTTGGGTACTCGAGGAGTGGAGTAGGGCGAAGAGGAGCTTCGTGACCGAACCACTATAAATCGTCGGGTCCGGTTTGCGCTTTCTTTACTTATCTCTTTACGTTTATTTTTGCATTTACCGCTTTACATTTATATCCTGCGTAGTATTTTTACTTGTTTTGTTTGTTGCTTATATGGTGTTGATCATGTTTATGTCATGGCTTGATAGTGTTTGTGTTGTAGTTTACTTCATACTATCTCTAGTTGTTGTATGACCATTGTTGACACTTTTCATATTGTGTCACACTTTATCGGTTATTTGATACAAAAGTTTTTAATTTTTTAAATGGAAACGTATTTACCCCCTCTACGGTTTCCACAATTGGTATCAGAGCCACGTCGCTCAAATTTTTAAAACAAATGGTTTTCAAAATTGAGTAGTATCCATGTATCAAATTTCCCACGAAGTTGGATTAAATACTTACAAGTTTTGTTGTTAAGTATACTTTGTCATACTAGCTTGAAGGTTTTCTAAAACAAATAAAAGAAAATAATTTGTAAGTGTTCGGTTATGTCTTTAGAAAGAGCTGTAAAGTCATGCGGTTTTGAAAGTAGCGTTTGGGAAAACTATTTGTCTTATAGTAAAAGTATTTTCATAAATGTTTTTCTTAGTTCTAAACATGGAAATGTTACATATCTTTTATAGGTAAGTTATTTAGTTTATTAAGTTTTACATCTTTCTGTTACATCAAATACTTGTTTTGGATGAGAAAATTGGTTTTGTTCAAAATAAATACGGACGGTACCACTAGATTTAACGGTACCTTCATCTGTTTTTCAGAACTGAGTAATTTTCAAAAATTCGTATAAAATCAACCGTAAGTCCGTAGGAGTCGTGCCATTTTTAACGTAATTTAGTCTACTTTCATTTAAAAATACTTTTAGGAAATGATTGTAAAGTAAAATTTACAAGAGTCTTTGATTCGTAACAGATAGTCTTTTCCCGTCATGACGATTGCGCAATTTTTTGGTTAAATTACAAAGAGAACATCACATGTTTATGTATTTATATTTTCAAAGTGTTGAACTTGATCAAATTTTGAAATGGGGTGGAAAATAATTCATTTTCAAATAAAATCAAGCTTAGTATACACTATTATACTTAATACACAAAATGACGATAAGTATTTTTATGTGTTAAGCTAAATGGCTATTTGTTTTTTTTTTTGTGTCTTAGTATTGTTAGTTACTATTTTTGAGTACTTATAGTTATCTTCAGTTGAGCTAATTATAACTATAATCACAAGCGTTTTACATGCCTTTTTGCAATGTGTTGATTATTAGTTTTTCTGGTTTATATGTCAATAGGACTTAGACTAGACTTCTTGCACTAAGTTGCGTGATTGGTTTTGCATTGCATATAGGCATAGACCACTTTTCTTGCATATGTGTTTTCGACATCTTGCATGTTTTAGGATTCTTTAGTAACCTTCTTAGGAATGGAAACTAAGTTGGTTGATCATGTGCGTTGAAAGATATTGTCTTACACAATTATTTTTCCAAAGGTCTAAGTATAAAAAGTATATCACTTTCAAATACTTAACACTTTCATTAAATCCGTAACATGATCTTTAAAACATCACATCTTCGTGTCTTGCTTGACTATGGGCTGTCTAAACAAGATAAAAGATCATATTAATGCATTAGTATTTAAGTAAAAGAAAATGTATTAAACTTGCATTGATCTAACACACATACAAAATGTTTTAAACAATTACTATTTTACGTTTGTTGTATAAAAATAGTTAAGATAATTATTTTTATACTAATGAGGAGTTGAAAAACTAAGAATATTATTCTTAATAATATAATTAAGTAATTTTTCTCAAATAAAAATAAATGGCAATATCGAAGTAGTAACTTAATATGTCTTTAACCTCACACATACTACTAGTATTAGAATAAATGGAACACATTCCCTAAATATTTATTTTCTTTTTAAAAGGAGTGCCCGTGAGGGTTAAGAAAGATTTCGAGTACATATCAATTCATTATTCAACTTATGATTGATGTCATCATCGATTCTAATTGACAAGTTTTCGAGTATGGACATGAAATTGGAGTCATTATTTGTCTAGCTTCAAGATAACATCAAAATATAACAAAATATATTATCTTGAATCTACATACTCAATCACACTCGATAGTTATGAGAATAATGATGTCCTCTCAAGACAAAAATAATATGCATCGGATCATAACTCACATTTGTGTTGAAGATGTCATATTGAGTCTTCTTGTCCAATGGTTGTGTTCCAAACATTAAACTAATATGTTTAAAAGATGCATAAATACACAACTAAGCAGGATTGACAACTTGGATTTTTCATTCGAAATATTCAAGTAATTTACTTTGCAATGCAATTAGTAAATGTGTCATTTTCGAAAAATCAAACACGAGCAAACAAACAACATATGTAAACTTTGCTCATGAACGACTCAACACTCAAAATCACATGTCAAGTAAAAGTGTCACACATAATATGACATTAACTATTATGTAAGTCATCAATCTTTGAAAATATCACATGTAATTCTCTTATCAAAAGATTGACAAAGGATAACTTATATCCTACGCATCTTATTTTCTTTGTAACATGAATGGTTATGTTACAAGAGAATACATTGAATCTTGTTAACAAATATTGGATATTAGAGTTGAATAATAACCAAATACAACATGTGTCATTGCATAAAAAAGTAAAATTGGTCATACACTAAAATACTTGTTTCACTAAGTATTCATAATAGTAATAAGTTTCCTCTTAGAAAAGCATATTTGTTGAAATATACAATACATTTCATTTCATATTTAATACTCACAAGATCTATTGAGGTAAATAACCTTTACTAGATTCTTCTCTCAAGATATGCTAAAGAGCATTCTTGAAACACTCTCGATGTAGTAGATTCTACATTGTATCATATTAGAGCATCTCTTAGTTCTAGGAAACCAAATCATGCTAAAATAACATGCAACAACTCAACAAACAAAGTTGTTATCCAAGAGATCATAAAATGCACCATCTCCACCAAATAACCTCTAAATCTCAAACACGAAATTAAAACATTTCGTTTGCCTTTGTTAGAAGTTGTGTAAGACATGTCATCTTCGTAACCAACTTTCGAAATACGGTTAGTTGAGTGTATTAGCGAAATAAGCTAATATCATCTTTGCTATACTTCGATAGGCAAATATAGGAATTTGAATTTTTCTAACATGAGAATGACTATTAGAGAGCCTATCGTAACAGAAATTCAATTTGACCTAATGGTTAAATTGCTTCCAAGAGAGAAGTTGGGTTCGTGGTATAACCTATAAAAATGGTCGTGTTTAGCTTGAATTGAGCACCACTAGTGATAGTCTCATACTCATTCTCTAACTTGAAAATTTTTCATTCCTACATTTGACTAAAGATAGTCTACATCGAAGAACTTTATCTCCCATTATGATTTCATTTTGAACAAGTGGTATTTGGGAATCTCCTTAGCAAACCTACATTACTTGTATCCCACATATGTGTTTCTAATTGATAACATGTTCTTGTGGGATATGACCAGATGCCTTCATGCTTTCTTAATGCTCAGTAATTAATTGTTTAATTATTGAATGCATGTTTATTAGAAACGTCTTGTCTTTGATTAGCTATTTGGATATTATATCTCTTGATATACATATCTATGATACATGCTCTTAAATGCTAAATGATTATCATATTTTGAATGACATTTGCATTTATTCCTTATGTGCATTTTAGATGATTTGCCTGTGCACCCACACTACGTTGTTTTAACACATTAGGAATTAGGTATGCTTATCACTAATTCACTATGAACCCTTAACAGTCATATAGTCATACACTAGTGTCAAAAAATATAAGTTAAATTAGTCGCAAAGTTGTCTTAATTCCCTGGTCATCACTTCGTCTTCTTCAAAGTAATACACCCTTTTGTCATGGGAAGGTTAGATACAAACCTAGTAGAACTCGGAGTAGGTTTGGCAACTTAAATATTTCATCTAAAATATTCAAGTAATTTTAACTTGCGATCGCAATTGTTAAAAGTTATATCCAAAACATCTTATTCAAAGCCTCTTAATAACATATGTTAAAACGCACATCCAAATGCCCAAACCCATCAACCTTTAGATGACAAAGGACTCACGAGTTACTACATAAGTGAGTAGTAGTTCCTTTCATCCTCGTGTGAATATACACTCCTTAAGACCAAGTATATTCATCTCCGTTAGTTCCTCCTATCCCCATAGGTTTGTCATCGTGTTCTTTCTTCAAGCTCACTTCATAGATAATGAGGATTGAATTTATCCATTAGCTTTAGAATAGAAAACAAACCATCACCCTATCTTGCCAAGTTTATGTTGATACTCTCCTTCCTCCGAATCTAATCTTATGACTATCTAAATATTTCATTGGAAATATTAAAGTCATCTCGAACTGTCAATAATCTCGTGTCAAATCCCATTGGATTTATCCCTCTATCTCGTCAAGAGTATGTTGATACTCTCTTTCTTCCGAATCATGTCTTATGACTACTTGAATATTTCACTGGAAATATTGTAGTCATCTCGTGCGTCTCGTCTCATGACTCTTTAAATATTTAACTAGAAATATTTAGTTATTCTTCATATCCCTTGTATAGTGTGGAAGGATTTGTGTAAACACTTGGGATGTTAATCTTAATAATGTGTTTGGGATATTTATGAATGAATGTGATTTAGCACGCGGAATTTACTAAAACACACTAAAGGAACAAAGGTGGTGAATAAGTAAACGTGAATAATTTTAGAGTGATGAACACAACATGAATAACACAAAATGATTCAATATTATTGATGAAATAATACGGGTGATCTAAACTATCACCAGGATTACAAATGTAACCTTGAATCTTTGATACATGAAAAGGATTTAAAGATGGAATTTATGCATGGAAATCTATGAAAAACTATATCTAAGAAGGTGACTTAAGGGTTCCTTTTATAGTATAAGGAGCCCTTATTACAAGTTGTCAAGTTGCTTAATATAATATATTATAGACTTATCTTATCCTAATATTACACCTTTCAAGGTAAAACACTCCATTATATCTACTGAGACTTCTGTACTACTTCTACTTAACGTATAACTTTGTACAAAGACTAATAATACAACTAAATATCTCTAAATAAAATATAACAACTTGTCGTTAAAACTGGCAGGACCTTCTTTAACTAGCAGTACCTTCTTACCCAGAAGGTACTGTTAGTATATCTTCAACATCAACAAAACTGAAGAGGCAGGCTTAACTATCATTTGGCAGGCTCTTCTGGCAGACTCTTTAACTTGTGCATTTTATTCCCAACAATCCTCCCCTAAACTTGTTATTCCCTTTTAAAATAACCAAGTTTCTTTGTGAATAAAATTCATACCTTGAGGATTTGAGGGAACTCTTCCAAAAACCTTATCTTTTTCTCCTTAGGCTTTCATACTGATCAAATATTCTTTCCTTCAATCTTTTGACTGCATCAGTTTCTTCTTCACACAATAGCTTATTGGAGATCAAGAATGATAATACTCCATAGCTTAAATGATACTCCTTCTCACCTAGCATAAATAGTTCTATTCCACTCTGAGTGGAAAGATGATGAACATGGCTCATGCTGAAGTATTCCCATGTAACCGATAAATCATAGTAAGGAAATTTCCAATGTGTATTAGTAGGATTTGGATCATACAATCTGCTGAACTCCACCCACAGCTCTTGCTCCTTTGCATCAGGTTTATACTTGGTTTTTAGCTTTTCTTGAACTAATTCCCACAATTCATCTAAATCCATTATGTTACATGCTCTAAGTAGATTTTCATAGTTCTTGAAAATCTCAACCTTATTTCCAACTCTTGTTATCTTCCATGCTTTATGAAACTTGTCATTGTAGATTTCCCAATCTATGACTGGATGCCTTGCATGTAAAGGTTCAGCAAAAACAATTTGTGGAACATGGACAACCATTTCTCTTGACTGAACAGGAGGCAAGTCTGCTTTCTCTGCTTGTTCCTTCTGATAACCTCTTCTTCCTTTGGAAGGCCTTTCTTGTGTATCCATGAGAAAACTGGTTTTGTTTCTTCTATAAGCCTCTAAGTATAGAAGCTTCAATTCATCAAATGATTTACCTTTGAGTTGATGATCCTTCATGTTCACTTATCTTTTCAGATATATCTTGAAGAATTTCTTCTGATCTGCCTCAGAATGAGGCATTTTAAATCCTTTCTTCCGATTCTTCTGGATCTGCTGATAGACATCATCCAATGCCTCTTGATTGTATTTCTTAGTGATGAAATCATTGAGCTTGATTGTCATTTCATCTGAGCTAAGAGACTCATCACATACCAGAGTATAAGCTTCACCCCCTTACAATTAGATCAATGGAAATGATGTATTGCAGCTGAGCATCAAACTTTTCTTGAAGCACTCTTGATTCTTCTTCAGCCCCCATAACTTCTTCTTCATGAAGCTGTTTGGATAACCTTTCATCTACAGCCAATTGTGCTTGCTCTTTCTTCTTCAACTTTTTAGGCTTTGGTTCATCTTCAACCACAATTTTCTTGCCCTTGTCTTTGGGTGATGATTCTAGCTTGGAGCAGCAGATTGTTCATCAGAAACAAGAAACCTCCCCTGAGGTTGTGATCCCCTTTTTCTTTTGTAGGACATTTGATCAGAACCTTTTAAATTCATAGCCAATATCCTCTGTACCCCAGCAGGCTCTTGCTCTGCTTCAGCAGTATCTTTTTCACTAACAGGCTCTTTTTCTTGAATAGCAGGATCTGTTTCTTGAATAGCAGGCTCTTCATCATTCACTTGAGTTCCTTAATGAAATTGAAATTGAATCTCTTCTTCATTTTTAGAACTACCCATCCTCCCCTTTTTGGAAGAGAGACCCAAACCTTCTGCATCTAAACTTGAAGAACTAGAAACAACCAACTGAGATGTTCTTTTACCCTTCAACAATTTCACCTTTAACTCTAACTTCTCAACCCTCTTAACTAGCTTGGTGTTAATCTCTGTAAAGTGTTTGTTTTGATTTTCAAGAGTGGTTTGCAAGTGCTGCACTTGCTCCTTTAGTTCCTTTATAGTCTGAGCATCTACACTTTGATGTGGAGGAGATTGGTTCTGAGTCATGATGTGAAAATGATGGAGATGTTGCAGATGGTGTTTGTGTTGGTTGGTGAGATGGTAATGGTACTGGTGATGGTGGTGTCACTGATGGTACTGGTGGTGTGATGTATGGTACTGATGATGGGTGTGGTGATGAAGGATCAGATGATGTGGATGGTTCTTCAGAATGTTGTGGTAACATTTCCTCAAAAAGTGGTACTTCTTTTCCTTGAAAACCAATTTTCATGTTTGAAAACACCTTGTGTGTAAGTTTGGGAGTTTTAAAAGGTTTGTTTGGGGGAAGTAACAAATGTTTGGATTTGTTGATGAGGCACTGAATAAACCTTGGGTACATCAAAAACTTTGTTTCACTGTCCACATTTTTAATCAATCCTTCAAAAATATATTTTGAAAAGTTGAATTTCTTGTTTGTTGCCAGGCAAATGAGAGCTGCAGCCATGTTACCACTAAACTGCTCCCATGAGGTTTTCTTTTGGCTTAAACAATGAAGGATGGTATGAATCAAAAATCTCCATTGAGGGGTAAAATGCTTTTTAAGAAATGTAAGCTTTGTAGAAGTCACATTATACCCCATTTTTGTCAAATTTTCAAAGATTTTAGCATCAGGCAGTTGACTAATGCCATCTGAATCATCCAAATGAAGATGTCTTCTAATGGATGATTCGGTAAAAGTCAGGGTTCTGCCATCCACTTTGACCATTAACTCTTGAATCCCATCCCTAAGAGTGTTAACTCTAGCCGTTTGCCAAAATTGTGAAATTTGAGATTCAAAAATAGTGGGATTCACGAGTAAAGCAAACTTGACATAAGAATTGTTTAGAAAATCCATTGCTTGATGAAAAGATTCATTGTCATCAGACTTTTCCAGAAATGCTAATTGGTTGTGACGTTTGACAAAACTTAGACGAGCCATGGTGAAAGTTTTTGAGGAAAAATTTGATTTTGATGGTGGGATTTTATTGTTGTACTAGTAGAAGATGAAAGGTAAGTGTGAATTATGATAAGGATTGATTATGAGAAAATTACTTTTGACCGACTATTAAAGATATGGATAAGTAATTGAAAAGACGGTCAAAAAGATCTTTTATTATAATGACTATATCCTTAATTCGAGGAAAACATGAGTAATTCACAAAAATACCCTTTAAAACAACGACTATATTTTTAACCTGACAGACTCAACGGCTATGTAGCAGTACCATTTTACTCTACCAGTACTAAAATTTGAACTACCAGTACCTTGTATTTAGAAATATAACTTGGCAGTCTCTTTGAAATTTTAGTAAAAGTCCCTTATAGTTTTTAGCAAACTATCAGCTATCAACGGA
This sequence comes from Artemisia argyi, assembly GCA_030686995.1. Taxonomy (NCBI): domain Eukaryota; kingdom Viridiplantae; phylum Streptophyta; class Magnoliopsida; order Asterales; family Asteraceae; genus Artemisia; species Artemisia argyi. Next base: position 138,766,653 of record CM060683.1, on the reverse strand, counting down.
TTTGATAAGTCTTTACCAATAGCCGTTTGCTTTTGGACTAGTCAGCTCTTTAAGTTTTTAAAACTGGGTGAACTGATTACCTTATAGTTTTTAGCAAACTATCAGCTATCAACGGATTTGAGAAGTCTTTACCAAGAGCCGTTTGCTTTGGACTAGCCAGCTCTTTAAGTTTGTAAAACTTGGTGAACTGATTACCATTTCCACATCCTGATTTTGTTATCAATCTTGAGTAACCTGAAATTGTTAGTTGTAGACCAAAAGAACAGAGTGCAAAGCACTTGTTTTATAGCATTGTTAACATTCAAACATCAAGATGAACAAAAACAGAGCAAACTTTGAACTAGCAGTACCAATTATGCACTGACAGTACCTTATGACTAACTAGCAGTACCATGTTTAAAGGCCAGAACTTGTTTATCTATATACAAAAACACATGTTTTTCAAAGATTTATCATACCAATACCTGCTACCAGGTATTTAAACCTACCTAAATCAAAAGCTTTGGTGAGAAGGTCTGCAAAATTATTTTCAGAATCAATTTTGACAACTTGTATTAACCTTTTCTCATTGCAATCTCTTATGAAATGGTGTCTGATTTCAATGTGTTTTGTTTTTGAATGTTGAACTGGATTTTTAATGATACAAATAGTACTGCTATTATCAATGTAAATAATGGTGTTAAGAAAATTGTACCCATAGTCAAGCAATTGATTTTGGATCCAAAGAATTTGGCCACAACAACTTGCACTTGCAACATATTCTGCTTCAGTTGTAGAGTTGGCCACCATTGTTTGCTTTTTGCATTGCCATGATATGAGTCTGTAGCCAAGAAATTGACATCCACCAGTTGTGGATTTTCTGTCTAGGGTTGCACCAGCATAGTCACTATCTGAATAAGCTACCAAATCAAAAGATGATTCCCTTGGATACCATAGACCCAACTTAGGTTGACCCTTGAGGTATCTGAAGATCCTTTTGACTGCTGTGAGATGAGAAACTTTTGGATTTACTTGAAAACTTGCACATACACATACTGAGAACATGATATCTGGTCTTGATGATGTAAGGTACATCAAGGACCCAATCATTGATCTATAATTGTGCACATCAACATCTTCACCCTCAGCATCTTTGAGTAACCCCTTTTCTGGATCCATTGGTGTACTTGCAACCTTTGAATCTGCAAACCCAAATTTTCTTAGGATCTCTGCTACATACTTATCTTGGCTGATAAATATGCCTTCATTTGATTGTTTCACTTGGAGACCCAGAAAGAAAGTAAGTTCCCCCATGGAACTCATTTCAAACTTACTATGCATAAGTTATTCAAACTCCACACACAACTCCTGATTTGTGGATCCAAAGATAATGTCATCAACATAAATCTGTACCAGCAAGATGTCTTTCTTGGTTCTTCTGATGAACAAAGTTGGATCAATCTTGCCTCTTTGAAATCCATTTTCCAGTAAATAGAAAGCCAATGTTTCATACCATGCCCTAGGAGCTTGGTGTAGACCATAAAGAGCTTTGGTAACCTTGTACACCTTGTCTGGATATTTTGCATCAATGAAGCCTGGAGGTTGAGAAACATACACCTCTTCTTCAATAGTACCATATAAAAAGGCACTTTTGACATCCATTTGGTAGACAGTGAAGCCTATGAAAGAAGCATAGGCCAAGAACAGCCTAATTGCTTCAATTCTTGCAACAGGAGCAAAAACTTCTTCATAATCCACTCCTTTTTCTTGAGTATACCCTTGGGCTACCAGTCTGGCTTTGTTTTTTTATCACTATTCCACTTTCATCTTTCTTATTCCTAAAAACCCATTTGGTTCCAATTGCCCTGTAACCTTTGGGCAAATCAACCAGTATCCAATCCTTCTGAAGTTTGAATTGAAGTAGCTCTTCTTGCATTGCTTCAACCCAGCATGAATCATCTAAGGCTTTTGTAATGTTTTTGGGTTCTACTTGTGAGAGAAAGCATGAAAACAGGCATATGTGGGCAACTTTATGGTTCTTTTCTTCATAGATAGCTAAGACAAACCCATCTTGGTATGAAGACAAGACTTGAGTTCTTGTTTTAACACCAGAATCAATGCTGCTAATCACATTATCAATGGAGTGATCTTTGAGAATTCTTGTGTTGTGTGTTGTAGGAACATCATAGGTGATTGGAAGATTGCCAATCCCTACATCTTCTGGTAAGGAATCATCTGATAGAACATTTAATGGTTCAGTAGGACCAACTTGTGAACTGGCAGTACCATCTGTTGAACTGGCAGTACCATCTTGTGAATTGGCAGTACCATTTTCATTTGCAGAATTTTCTTGATTTCCTTGACCATGAGTTCCACACCTTCATTTGTTGTATTTGAAGGCTCTTCATGACTTGAAGATGAATCCAAATCTTTCCAAATTGGCATCAATATGTAATCTTGATCCTCAGTTGTTTCAACATTGTCTTCAAAACCTGCATTATCATTAGTATCTGTACCTGTGACAGGCACATAATTCATAGATTCTGAAAGCTTATCAATGTCAAAACACCAATTTGGTCCAATGCCTGCAACATTTGGTAGTTTCTCTTGAAACTCTATGTGCAGATTTTCTTCCACTAGCCTAGTGCATCTATTATACACCCTATAGGCCTTACTTTGCAAAGAATACCCTATCATGTAGCCTTCATTAGCTTTTCCTTCAAACTTTCCTAGAAGATCTTTGGTATTGAGAATAGTGACATGACATCCAAAAGGTCTCATAAAACTTAAAGATGGTGTTCCACCAAACAAAAGTTCATAGGGAGTCATTCTATGAGGTTTAATCATAAGAACCCTGTTCTGTACATAACAAGCAGTACCTACAGCTTCAGCCCAAAATGAAATAAGTAACTTAGAGTCTACTAACATTGTTCTAGCAGCCTCTATAAGAGTTCTATTTTTCCTTTCTGCTACTCCATTTTGTTGTGGGGTTCTAGCTACACTATATTCTCTTTTTATTCCTTTTTCTTTGCAAAATTCATCCATAACTCTATTCTTGAATTCTGTCCCATTGTCACATCTAATTACTTTTACTTTCTTATCTATTTGGTTTTCTATCCCTGTAATATAGGACTTAAGGATTTCACTTGTTTCATCCTTAGTTCTCAAAAAGAAAACCCAAGAAAATCTGCTGTAATCATCAGTAACTACAAGACAATATTTTTTACCATTCAAGCTATTCACAGAAGTAGGACCAAAGAGGTCAATATGAAGCATGTATAAAGCTTGAGAAATTGAGTTATGTGTCTTGGGCTTACAAGAAGCTCTATGTTGTTTGCCTTTCAGACAATCAACACAGGTTTGGTCATTTTGAAAAATCTTTTTGGGTAAACCTCTAACCAAATCATATTTTGCAATTGTATTGATTGTTTTAAAGTTTACATGACCAAGTCTTCTATGCCAAAGCATAGATTCATCCAATGAGGCTTTTGCTACTAGACAGGTTAAACTCTCTTTAGGAACAATGTTCTTTAAATCAACAATGTACATATTGTTCTTTCTAGAGATTTTAAGAAGAATCTGACTTTCATCAGGAATTTTAAAATCAGGAGAAAGTACAATGCATTCAGTGGCAGTAAAAAGAACATTGTTCTTTGTGTCACACATTTGTGAGACACTTAAGAGATTAAACTGTAGTTCTTTCACAAAGTACACATTTTCAAAATCTAATTTACTGGTTTTGATTGTACCTTTACCATTAATCTTTCCTTTGATTCCTCCCCCAAAGGTAACATATCCTCCATCAAATGATTTGAAGTCTGTGAGGTAAGACATGTTGCCTGTCATGTGCCTTGAACATCCACTATCTACATATCCTTGATCAGCAATATCATTTGAATGTTCCTGCAAATGTATACACATATTAGTTTCCTTGGGGTACCCAAGCCATGACTGACTTGGGTTTTCCTCGTGCATCAATGTAATCAAACCTCTTTAGGACAGTTGATGCACCATTTGATTGGAGTGGGTACACAAAGAGATTATGTGGATACAAAACCTTTTCTGGGGTTTGTTTGGTCTAACATTATGATTGACTTTTGGTGTGTTAGGTTTCACAAAACCTTTTCTGGGGTTTGTTTTATTTGTTTTAGACTTTGATGTACTCCCAGAAACCCAATTGTTACAATAAGCATGAGTATGATTAAAACTACCACAGTAATAGCATGCCTTATTGTACATAACAAAATTATCACCAAGTTGGTGTGACTTAAGATTGTTCCAATTTCTCTGACTACCTCTAGGTTTGCTATTACATTTAGCACAACATTCAACTGTTTTTAGAACAACTTTAGTCTTTGTGATACTGTCTACACTTTTAGGACTGGTTGGTCCTACTTTGTTTCCTTTCAATGAAACAGTCTCTTTTTCAATCTCATCAGATGTCCAATCTTCAATAGATGTATCATCTGAGCTCTTTTTAGTGAGCACCTTTTCTTTGGAAAGTGAAGTATCACTTGCACTCTCAAAAGGTTCACTATTTTCTACAGGTTTTACTTTTTCTATTTGTTTATTAGTGAATTCATGTAAACCTGATTCAGCAAGATCTATACCTGGGGGACAGGGAATTCCTCTGTAAGGAGGTAGGCATGTGTTGTATCCAATCCCAGATTTGATTTTCTTGCTCATTTGGTTTTCAACTATACTTTTAGTACATGCAGAAGCATTTTCTAAAGTTATAACAGTTAGTTGAATATTATCTTTTGCTTGTTTCACTTTAACAAATTCAGTTCTTAACAGATTTATTTCAGCATCTTTTAAGAATATATCTCTATTAAGAATAGCTTTTGTGTCAGAAAAGGTGAGTTCATTTTCTCTAAAGTGAATTATCTGTTTCTCAAGTTTGGCCATACCACACTTATGATTAACTAGGTCTTGATGAGTTTTTCTTTCTTCTACTTTCAGTTCATCATAAAGTTTTCTTAAGATTTCTAATTCTTTAAAAACTTCACAAGTAGCAGAACACTTAGTAATTTGTACCTCAGGATTGGAGAAAGCCATTAAAGCCATTTCATTTGAAGATGACTCTTCTTCACCCATAAAACTCCAATCAAAACCCAACCCATCAATAGCTACCATAGCTTTTGTTTCAGTGATGTCCACTTCCTTGCTCTTGTTCTCATTGTTTCCCCTGTTCTTGTTCTCAAAACATCTTCCCTTATCACTCTGCTTCTTTGGTCTCCTACAATCTCTTGAGTAGTGACCCTTCATGTGGCAGTTGTAGCACTCCACTTTAGACTTGTCATACCTAGCAGGTTCATTGCCATTGATGACAATCTTCTTTCCAGTCCTCATCAAATATTTCTTAGCCCTCATGCTAAGAAGTGAAAGCTACCACTTTATGTCCATTTCTTCAAGATCATCATCACTGATCTCTTGAAGATCTTCAAAGGTCAATATGGAACCATTGTGTTGTGATGTTAGGAAAGCACAACCAATTGTTTCATCTAAAATGGTTTTGGTACTGCTAGAAGTACTGGCAGTACCAAAATTTATGTTGGCAGTACCTTCTTCTCTACCATCTTTTTCTTCATCAACTTTCTTGGAAGTACCATGAGATGACACAAAGGCCATATTTCCTGAGCTTGAACTAGTGGACATCTTCAGTTCATGTTCTACTATTTTGAAGTTGCTGTAAAGATCATTAAGACTCATGGAATCAATATCTGGTTTGTTTTTCCAGACAATGAAATGCATGGCCCATTCAGAGGGTAGACTTCTAAGGAATTTGGAGTTTAAGTCTTCTTGAGATATTATCACCTCATGAATGGCTAACTGACTAGAAAGCTTTTGTAGTCTATTGAACATGCTGTCCAAAGACTCATTTATTGTGGCTGAAAAGTTTTCAAACTGTTGTTTTAAAAGTGTTTTCTGAGTTTTCTTGGTGGCATCATTACCACCAAATCTAGCCACAATAGCTTGAAAAGGGGTTTTAGCACATTTGTACTTGTTAAAGATTAAGAGCTGGTCATTTGGAATAGACATGAGAAGCATACTCCTGGCTTTAAGATCATTTCTCTTTTGGATTCTTTCTTCTGCGGTTGTTGGGTTTACTTGCACAGTTGTGACAAGTGCATCGTTTACTGTGGAAGTGGTGGTTATTGGTTTGAATGAGTTTCCTTCTTCAATAATCTCCCAAAGTGCATAGTCTTGCACTTGAAAGTATTGCTCAACCCTCAATCTCCACATCTCAAACTCATTCTGTTTGAGTAATGGAAGTTTTGCAACCACATTGGTTTGAATGTGCTCAACATCCATTTTTGCTTTGTTCTTTTCTATCGTAAATATCAGCCTTGCTCTGATACCACTTGTGGAAGGATTTGTGTAAACACTTGGGATGTTAATCTTAATAATGTCTTTGTGATATTTACGAATGAATGTGATTTAGCACGCGGAATTTACTAAAACACACTAAAGGAACAAAGGTGGTGAATAAGTAAATGTGAATAATTTTAGAGTGATGAACACAACATAAATAACACAAAATGATTCAATATTATTGATGAAATAATACGGGTGATCTAAACTATCACCAGGATTACAAATGTAACCTTGAATCTTTGATACGTGAAAAGGATTTAAAGATGAAAGTTATGCATGGAAATCTATGAAAAACTATATCTAAGAAGGTGACTTAAGGGTTCCTTTTATAGTATAAGGAGCCCTTATTACAAGTTGTCAAGTTACTTAATATAATATATTAGAGACTTATCTTATCCTAATATTACACCTTTCAAGGTAAAACACTCCATTATATCTACTGAGACTTCTGTACTACTTCTACTTAACGTATAACTTTGTACAAAGACTAATAATACAACTAAATATCTCTAAATAAAATATAACAACTTGTCGTTAAAACTAGCAGGACCTTCTTTAACTAGCAGTACCTTCTTACCCAAAAGGTACTGTTAGTATATCTTCAACATCAACAAAACTGAAGAGGCAGGCTTAACTATCATTTGGCAGGCTCTTCTGGCAGACTCTTTAACTTGTGCATTTTATTCCCAACATATAGCCACTTAAATATTTCACTAGAAATATTAAAGTCATCCCTTACATCTCGTCTCATGACTTTTTACGTATTTCACTGGAAATATTAAGACATCCTTCACATCGCTCTAATGACTACCTATGTATTTCCTCGGAAATATAAAAGTCATCTCTTCTCATCTAGTACTACCGTTCATCTCATAAAAAGAATTTATTAGGTATAAATTCTCTCCCCGTGTCGAAAAGTCTCACTAATCTATCTTCTGATTCCTCATCCTTTTCCCTTTCACTTCCGCATGGTACTAAACACATCATACGTTTGGTTACTTCCATATCCGTTATCTTTTCAACTTATCTATATGATACGTGGGGATCGCACCAGGTTTTACCTCTCAAGGGATCTTGAGAAGCTTACAACCCCCACCAGGCAGTGTACCTGATCGTTGTAGTATAGTATAGTGACAAGTATCGGGGGATTGATCGTTCAGCTAGGAATAGTGTCGCTAGGATTAGAAAACCTAAATACTAGATCTAGAGATGAGGGATGATTCTTTTTGTATTTTTATATTTTTAAGAAAGCAAGTAAAAATCTCGGGTTTGAAGGATTTGGGCGGAATTAGTTGCTAGTCAACTAACCCAATACTAAAGATGCAATCAAAATAAAATACTAAAAATGAAAATAAACAATATTAAACTAAAGTTGTGAGCAATATGTGGGAGAAATGTGTTTACTTAGATTTCACTACTCCCTAGACATCTTTCACACGTTAATTACTTGTTATAGTTGCGTGGATGACGGATTGTATTCCTTAATACCATTCATGAGGTGGCGTACTTACTTCCCCAATCCTATGAGTGCCTACTTCACTCCTATGTCGAGCCTGCAAGAAGCTCCTAACATGGGATCATTAGAATTTACTCATGCATTAAATACAACCAATAAAACCTAGTACACATCGGTTCATGTTTCCTAAGACGTTCAAGCATGTTACCATTTGGAGATCTTCCAGTTTTCTTAAGCCTAACATTGAAATCATTCGTCCAATACAACCATAAACAAGTAATCAACACATAATCAACATCTAGGTTTATTAGATCTAAGCAAACACAAGATAAATCTAGCCTAGCATGTTGAAATCAAGACAAGCACAAGATATAGACAACCAACACATAGACATATTGATTGAATTAAAAGAATACTTATCTCAATAGCACATGTAAGGTTTCAAGGGTTGAAAACCCTTGAAAGGCTGTAAAATTCGTACAAAGTTCGGCCCTAGGGTTTCTCCACACGAGCTCCTCCTTAATGAATGAAAATTAGAAAACTATATATAGATATTAGAGGCTGACGGCCTCAAGAACAAATGGGTGACGCCGTCATCTCGCCGCCAAATAAATCCTCGGACTGCCTTGATCTACATCTGACGCCGTCATGAATTCCACCTTTGCAGGCCGTCACACATTTAACTCTTGGCGCTCTACTTGTGACTCCTTCATGTTTGTACTGGGTATTCATGATATTTACTCTTGACTCCGTCAGGAAAGTCCTCTTGACGCTGTCAAACACTGTTTCCAGCATGGAAAATTAAGTCTTTGGCATTTTCTTCACTTTTCTCCAAAAACGTCCGAATTGCTTCCTTTTCCAGATTTCACTCCCAAAGTACCTAAAATCATAAAAGGAACGATTTAGGGTAATATTTGATCAAATAAATTCAATTCCGGGCTTAAATGACCCCCTAAAAACGGATCATTTTTTGCCTCATCATATACCCTTACACTTGAGATTTGCTTGTCCTCAAGCAAATGCGCTTTTATTCTAATCAAAATACAAGTTAGGGGTCATTTAACACTAATATAAAAGTAATTACAACAAATAATCGTTCCACTAAAGACCAAAGACAAGCACGGAGGTCATACACTAGCACCTCACAAATAGTGTTTAGATACTCACATCTCTCGGGTGTAATAAAGTATAAATTACAATATGGAAACGGAAAATATTTCTCACTACCTGTCATAGCAAAATAGATTACCATAGGCTTGGGAAAGGATCAAACCTCCACCACATGGCTTAAGCACATAGGATAAACTATCAAAGAGGTCTTTTAAAGGGTTGTAACGTTAGGTGTAGGGATATGAAATACACGGTTTTGTTGGATATAGGCAGTCTTTACTGGTGGCGAGTTAACAATCTTGGTTAATTACATGTACAATATGGCGTTGCTAAGCCAAGACTAGACTCGACTTAAGCTAATAAATCAAAAATAACAAAAACATAAAATGAACATAGAATAAAACGGGATGGTAGTCCGTATGTTTTTTCTCTTTTCTTTTTCTATTTTTTTTCTTTTTTTTCGATTTTTTTTTATTTTTTTATTTATTTTTATTTTTTATTTTTTTTGCATACACTCTTACCCTACCATCCAAGATAATATATCATAGGGAATGGAAATTCCCCTTACACTTGAATTTTTATATACTTTATAATAAACTAATCTAATGACTCGAATTAAGATAATCAAAACACTTGGAGTACTTTTAAGATTAACGTACATATGGGGGTAATAAATTATGTACAAGGATATGTACAAAACAAGTACTTTACCCATGAGTCTCAATCATCCCAAAACAATATGTACAAGGATATGACTCGACTTAGCAACCATGTAATCAATTAGATAGTTAACTTAGGGTTTAACAAATAACAATAATGCACTAAAGATGAGTGCATACACGGAAGGCTAAGGCGATTTGGGTGTACATTTTAAGTGGGGTGTAACAAATTCTTCCTTTAAGTAAAATGCTTAAAGTTAGAAACGAAAAGATAGGCTAGGAGGGGTGTACTAGGGGTTTCGTGTACTAAAAATGAGTACAACGCTAAGGTGTGGAAAAAATTAGTTGACTTAACTAGCCAAGTAATATGACTTAAATGGTCAAGTAATTATGATACGGGTTTAACACAAGGGTGATCCTAATGCCTCTTATCATGTAGAAAATCTTACTACACGAATATAGTCTCACTAGCGGTCTCGGGATGCATCACTAACGCAAGTTCTAGAATCTAAATGCTACCGGTACACTCATAAGCACTAATAGTAAATGCTTTTCCTATCAAATCTAAAGGCGAACCTCACATATTTGGGTGGAAAATTTTTCTGAATAGTACGGTTTTGTGCTAGTCATACAATCTCCTATCCATGGGACGCTTGCTATGGCTAAAGTTTCACTCCTAAATGTTGTAAAAAATTTTAAATTTGACGCTAAAATTACACTAACAAGTATTTCTCATAGTTTTATTACACATCTACCATCAAACAAACAAACTCAAGCGAAAGTGTATCTGTAAGGTATCATTATTTTACCCTCCCCTTACACTTAAGATGAACATTGTCCCCAATGTTCAAGTAAAGAATGTAAAAGTGAAAAAGTAAAAAGAATGAAATTAAATACTCCCCTGATTCGCTTGGTATGGATAATAAGGTGGCCAAGTTAGATCTTCCTCCAAGAAAATGAACAATCAAAGCTTCCCTTCCAGAAAAATAAATCGTCTTCTTGTCATACATAACCTGCAAATCGTGAGAAAATAGACAAGGCAACCTCGCATAAAATCGGTGGCAATCTACATAAGTTACTAAATCCTTGAAAACAAAATAAGATATAATGCTTGTGGAATGAAGTTTGCAGATTTCCTGGAGATTATAAAACTTAATAATTCAACAAAAACTTTAAAACTCCGTTAGAAAAACAAAACTGGAAAAATTTCCAGATTTTTACACGTGACGCCGTCAAGAGCAAGCTCATGACGCCGTCAGAAGTGACCTGCAGAAATTCTTGTGTTAAGTTTCCGGAAAATTTCTGGAAAAACTTGGTCCTACTTCCTGGAAAATCCTGCAAAACTTCATTATGACTCGATACAAGCATTTGACTCTAATAAATACGAATATACATGTTCACTTAATATTGTGGAGAATCATGATCGGTTTGTTTCTTAAAAATATATTTGGGGTTTCCCCTTACACTTATCTTTTGTAAAAATACCTTTTGGGTGAAGTTAAGACTAGGCCAAAACGACACAGTAAAGTATTTCCACTTTTTAGTTTAGAAACATGATCTACCAACAATAAAAATTAAGCATGCATACGGAAGCAAATAACAAACAAATAAAATAAAATCACACAAAGCATGGGTTGCCTCCCAGGAAGCGCTTTTCTTTATTTACGAGTCTTGTAGCTAGACTCAAGGCCATGGGTTACGTTTTCCTTTCCCACTTTTGTGCCAACTCAAAACATCTAACCCAATTCTCATCACGCTTGTATTCCGGGCCTAGATTCATGCAACCCGAATAGTATGTTCGCCTCCTCTCATAATAGGCGTCATCAGTAATTCCATTTTCCTTAACCTCATAGGGTCGAATCTCATCAATTTGCAAATTCTTGATGCTCTTTAATTCTTCCTTCATGTGAGGCATCATAAAAGTGACCTTTTCTATCCCATCAGTAAACTGAGTTGTCCCCTTCTCATGGTCGTAATACATCTTAGTCTTCTCAACAAAAGGTCGTCCTAAAACTACTTCTCCTAAGTGTGGATCTATAATGCCTCTAACATCTTCTAGGATTACAAAGTCGCATTGGTAAGTAAAATTTCCTATAAAGATGTGTATCCCTTTAACTCTCCTGACGAAATTACATAGCCTATTAGAATTGTACGGGTCTTTTCTAGGGCTTAACCTTTCGTTCATTATCCAATTGTAATAGAGCCTAGACATGATATTCATGGGTGCTTTTAAGTCAATGTATGTATGCTCTCTAGACATGTACCCAATCATGCAAGGAATTTTTATGTTCCTGAAGTTATGCCTCCTAATCCATGGTGTCTTTCTATATTTTGAGGGGCAAGGGTGTTGTACAAGGAACCTATGGTAACCCAATTCATCCGGAGTTGGAGCGAAGTCCGTAAACTCAATTTTCATTTGGAGAGGCTTAATGAATTCCTTAAATGTGTTAACTTCTCTTTTTCTTCTTTTATGCGCTATAAGCCTCTTGCTAACTTCTAAACGGCGACTCTCTAAATCCATGAAGACCAAACTAGTACAAACAAAAACACGAAGAATTAAGATAGACTAAAGAGAACCTAAAAATAAAAATAAAATCTTACTAGAAAGGAATCTAGCAAGTAGACCCAATAAAAAGAGATTCTAACCTAGACAATAACTATTCCCCGGACTGCGACGCCAAAAACTTGATACGTGGGGATCGCACCAGGCTTTACCTCTCAAGGGATCTTGAGAAGCTTACAACCCCAACCAGGCAGTGTACCTGATCGTTGTAGTATAGTATAGTGACAAGTACCGGGGGATTGATCGTTCAGCTAGGAATAGTGTCGCTAGGATTAGAAAACCTAAATACTAGATCTAGAGATGAGGGATGATTCTTTTTGTATTTTTATATTTTTAGGAAAGCAAGTAAAAATCTCGGGTTTGAAGGATTTGGGCAGAATTAGTTGCTATTCAACTAACCCAATACTAAAGATGCAATCAAAATAAAATACTAAAATGAAAATAAAACTATTTTAAACTAAGGTTGTGGGAGAAATGTGTTTACTTAGATTTCACTACTCCCTAGATATCTTTTACACGTTAGTTACTTGTTATAGTTGCGTGGATGACGGATTGTATTCCTTAATACCATTCATGGGGTGGCGTACTTACTTCCCCAATCCTATGAGTGCCTACTTCACTCCTATGTCGAGCCTGCAAGAAGCTCCTAACATGTGATCATTAGAATTTACTCATGCATTAAATACAACCAATAAAACCTAGTACACATCGGTTCATGTTTCCTAAGACGTTCAAGCATGTTACCATTTGGAGATCTGCCAGTTTTCTTAAGCATAACATTGAAATCATTCATCCAATACAACCATAAACAAATAATCAACACATAATCAACATCTAGGTTTCATTAGATCTAAGCAAACACGAGATAGATCTAGCCTAGCATGTTGAAATCAAGATAAGCACAAGATATAGACAACCAACATATAGACATATTGATTGAATTAAGAGAAGACTTATCTCAATAACACATGTAAGGTTTCAAGGGTTGAAAACCCTTGAAAAGCTGTAAAATTCGTACAAGGTTCGGCCTTAGGGTTTCTCCACACAAGTTCCTCTTAATGAATGAAAATTAGAAAACTATATATAGATATTAGAGGTTGACGGCGTCAAGAACAAGCTTGTGACGCCGTCATCTCGCCGCCAAATAAATCCTCGGACTGCCTTGATCTACATCTCGCCGCCAAATAAACACACTCATATAGTCTTTCAAAAAACACTCTCAAGAACACACTAATGTAGTTCTTATTACCTAGAAAACTTCCCTTTAGCTGCCCAGAACTAGGCTGCACAAGAAAATTCGTGACTTCCAGTTCACGGTACCGTTAAATAGGCCATGGTACCGTTAAATTTAATGGTACCGTGTGGCATTTAGTGGTACCGTGCCCCTGTTTGACGAATTTTCATTGTTTCCTTTAGATCCCTGCATCCCTAACCTCAAACCTGCAAAATTTTGCAAACTCACATACACCCTAAGATTGGACACTACCACCAACTTTTATTCGAATCCCACAACTTTTACCTATATAAGGCCTCACCATTGCAAGCTTATCTTGCATCTCATCTTCAAACCTCACATTAACGTCATCATACTCAACCCTTATAACTAAACTTCACTCTTGACAGTGATGGTTAGTCTAAAAACCTTCAACCTATCGATCATTACACTCAAACTTTAAAACTATTCCTCACTTTGGATAAGTGATAGTTCAAAAACCTTCAATCCTCATAATTACACGAAACCCTTCATGCACCAAATTATCTCTAACACACAACTAGGATCATCCAAACTAGTAATCTAGAACTTCGTTACCTCAGCCCCGTTAGAGATCTCCACCAACAATCCTGTTAGGATCATATGTACATTTTCTCTTTCTCTTTTGAAATATAGCATGCATCTACATGTCAGTGCAAACGATATATTAATCTAAACCATCTTTCCCCACCTTTCTTTAAAGGTCAAAACCAACACTTTCCCATCTTATGTAATCATTTCCATTCGCATCTAGGTGCATATCGTTCTTATTTTCATTTTTTTTTATCTTTTATATAGTCTACTTTATGGCATGACTTGTCATAATAGTAATCATTTAGAGTATGTCTTATCAACAAACCATCCTTAACACCAATCATCTTAGGTAGATGATTATGTCGTTCAAAAGGTTTTTTAGAACTTGCCTTCCCAATGACAACTTGGAAGAAGTCATTTTGTGTGTCAGTCAACGAACGAATCTCGTTCTTGTTAGTATGATTGATTGAACAATTACACCTTAGGTTGTTGGTCGGGTTGTGACACTCAAGTGTCTTTGAATTGCAATATGCATTCATCTTTTTGTGTCGCTCAACTTTCTTGGGCTTTCTTTTAGGCTGTGTCACTCACATAGTTTAACCATTGCATGTTTTGCTATATTTATTCTATCCCTATTATGTTGCTCCTATACTCTTATATATTATGTTGCACGAAGCTAACCCTTGATGTAGGAAAAGCCTTTGTAAGAATTTGATCCATGGATCCGTTAGATACTAAGGTAAATAAACAAGGGGATTCAATCACCATAGGGAGTATTGAGCTAGGGGGAGCTCAGGGGCATTTGAATACATGGCATGGAGTTTTCTTAACCGTGGTGATAGAAGACTTCACTGGGATGATGCAAGCTTGATTTTTTGGGGAGAAAGGAAGGTGTTTTATTAAGGGGGAGAATGGAGTGAAATTTCAAAGCAACCGACTTACGAGTTACATGATAGAAGTAGAGAGCTCGAGGCAACTACCTTTTTGCTTCGACAAAAGTGGGAGAAGAGAGTGTAAATGAGTAACTTCTACATTTTAATGAGTATTATGGTTTACATATTTGTCATCATCAAAAAGGGGGAGATTGTTAGTGCAAATATTACGATATTTAAACTAGATGGTCTCTTCGGTTTTAATGATGACAAACATGTAACTTGTAATACAAAATGTAAAATGCACAAGTCACTCGTAACTACATATCATCAACTCAAGACTTCTACATATGGATTTAGCTAATTGGATTGGGCCAAACATACATATGGACTCAACTAATTGGATCGGGCCTATAAATAATCTTATGGATGGAATATTCTTTGGCATATTCCTTGAGTTCCTTATGCTTTGGAATATTCTTTGGCATATCTCCAATCTCGAGTGTATAAATAGCAAGCTAATCTTCATTTTTTGCGTGTGAAATGGAAGCATAAAAAAAACACACATAAATATTCATGTAATTAGACTAGGAAAATGTAAGTGTAATAGGAAGATTCGGACTATGTGTAAGTCCTTGGAGTGTCATGTGTAGATTAGGATGGTGTGTATGTCCATAGTTTGATCGTGTGGATCATTTGATCGTACGAATCACGTGATCATGTGTAGATCATGTGGATCTTCTAGCTTGTGTGATTTGTGAGGATTGGGTAGATCGTGAGTAGATCGGGTAGATCGAGTGAAGATCATGTGGATCTTGTAGCTTGTGTGATTTATGAGGATCATGTAGATCGTGAGTAGATCGGGTAGATCAAGTGAAGATCATGTGGATCTTGTAGCTTATGTGATTTGTGAGGATCGGGTAGATCGTGGTAGATTGGTACTAGCTAAGATTAGTACTCGACATTTAGCTTAGTGTCTCGGAAAATAATGTAAGCGACGTTGTATGGTGTTCTCCGCCGAGAAAGGAGCTTGTTGATTAATGAAGTAACTCTCAAGTTGGGTACTCGGGGAGTGGAGTAGGGCAAAGAGGAGCTTCGTGACCGAACCACTATAAATCGTCGTGTCCGGTTTACGCTTTCTTTACTTATCTCTTTACGTTTATTTTCACATTTACCGCTTTACATTTATATCTCAAACAGAGAGAGCGGGGTTACCACAGGAAGCAACTATTGGATAAAGGAAGAAAGTATACAACTGTATAATTAATAAAGGAGAAGGAGAAGAGTGAAAAATGTCTAGAACTGGTGCTTATCATGCGAGATTTTCCAGATATTATTCCCAAACGACTTGCCGGGAGTCCCACCTGTTAGCCGGGTAAAATTTCAGATTGAGTTGAGATCGGGAGCTGCATCCGTAGCCCTGACACCCTATCAACTCGCCTTACCAGATTGACTCAAGGGATGTGAAGGGTAACTAAGGAGAAAACGGAGAGGAAGCATTGTAACTTTGGAAGTAGAAACAGATGTAGTACGCCTATTCTAGCTGTACCGGAAGGAAGTATAAGATGTTGTGGCAAATTGCTAGGTTTGTATAAAGGACTGTGAGATGTTTCGATGCGATTGGAGAAGGAAGTAGCCTACGTCTCTCGACAATTCGAGACATGCGAGCAAAGCTACACCACTCATGTGATAGCATTGAGTACAATTGTACTTACGCTCAGAATATGGAGGACAATACCTGTAACACACGGAGTGTATAGTATACACAATCGTAAGGGTTACGACGTGTCCTAGACCAGAATGAGCGACCATTGAGGCAGAGTTGTTAGATAGAACTGCATGGTGATGACGAATGCTAAAATTTACTATTATCTAGGTAAAGAAAATGTCGTTGATGAAGTTCTTGGTCGAGCACAAGGGGCGCAACCATTGTCAGTCAGAGCCTTAGGGATGACTGTCAATTTACCCTTATCGGCCCAGATGATTAAGGTACACGCTAAGACCGCTAAAGAAGAGAATCGATGACTATGGGAACCTCTACGGTATGTTGGAAAAACGGAACAACTACATAAATGATCAGACGGAACCTTATCCTTTAAGGATAAAAGCTGGATGCCTCTGCGCGAAATATTCAAGATTGGATTACGCACAAGGGCACGAATCAGGATACCCTAGTCACCCCAAATCGGATGAGACGTATCAAGATCAGAAGGAATGAGATTGATGACCGACCATGGAGGCTAACATTTCAATATATTTCGGCAATTGCTCAAAATGTCGAGAAATGGGAGTCGAACCCCAGAAACCGTGGATACATTGGAACAACTCAAACATCCAGTTTAGAAGTGGAATAGAACCACCATGGATTTGTCACTAAATTACCAGGAACAAATGATGGTTGTAATACCATCTGGGTAATGGTGAAACTCTTACAGAACCGTTCACTTTTCCGTTATTGGTGAAAGTAATAGTATGGACAAGATTGATTGTTACTCTTGAGAAAAATTGACTTCCCGGCATAGAGTGCCGATTCCTATCACATTTAATTGAGACTGTCGTCTTATGCTAAATTTCTGTAAATCTCCACAGATGACCTTGGGGACGAGTCATAATAAGAAGTATTACATAACCTCCCTAAACATATGGTCAGAGCAAGAGAACCGGTCGTACATTGAGGATGAAGCTTCAAGCTAATGTTGTAACTTTGAGAAGAGGCTGGGAGAGACGTCCACCTCTCCCCAAACTTTCCAAAGTTAATGAAAACCACTTGGCATCAAGATCATGCCATTAAGAACTCTTTATGGTAGGATGTGCTGACTTAACTCTCGTTGAGCCGGAATTTGAGACAACAAGTTTGCTATGCTGACTTTCATTCATGAGACAACTAAAAAGAATATTAAGATCCTAAAGGTAGAGTGAGGAGATGATTAAGGTATCACCGAGAGATGGTGGAGTGCGTTTAGTAAACGTGAGAAACCTAATCCTTGCTATCATATTTCGTTCAAGAATTCTCATCAGAATCAAACTTGCGATACTCGTGCTTTCATCGAAACTTGGTGAAGTCCACGAGACTCTTGATGTATATCCGGAAGGACACTTCCGGGAGAGATTGCCACTGAAAATTTTCTGTTCCATGATGATGAACGTCAAACTCCTTGAGGAGCTCGCTGAAATCCTATTCGTGAAAATTTGGCGATCTAAGCCAAGTCATATCGTTGTCATTGAGCGTGTTGAAAATTCTGAGATAGTTTCATCCCTCTGTCTCTCTTTTGTGCTAGCCGTCACCTACCAACACCCATCACTGGCCGCACCCTCTCCGGCCTAATTCCGACCACACCGTCCCTCATCACCACTCACCGCCACCATGAAAACACTCACAAATGTCTCCTTTATCTTTTGCTATAGTGCACGCGCCCCAAAACAAACCTTAACACCTCGCTTATTATCCCACCGCCGTAAGAAGCCATCACCATCACCATTTTAGACCACCACTCGACTTGATCTTGAAGACAAGTAGGTAGCGTGAGCTCCACGTGTGAGTTGACTCGGTCAATGAGTCAAACTCACAACTAATATGGTTTCGGGTTTAATATGTAAAAGGGTTTCAAGGGTTTTGATTAAATAAAAACATAAAATGGTATCGTGAAGTGTGTTTGTGTGTCAAGTGAGTCCAAACCATGAGCTAAGACTCATGGTATTCTTAGTGATGTTGTGTTCCTGTTGTTGTTCTTTTTGTTTATTATTTTTGGTTCGGATTCGGATATATGGTTGGGACGTATGGATTTGGAGTGTGGGATTTAGGATTATTCTTGTTGTGGAGTCATTGTCATGCACTGTGGACTATCGTAGGTCAATCCGAGACCTCGAGAGTCTTGGCCGAGACTTGGTGGTATTGATATTGTTGTTGATCTCTTGTTGGTGTTGTCGTTGATATGGGCAGCTTAAGAGACAGGGAAAAGCCGAGACCGTTAGGGTCTCGGAAAAAACGATTAAGTTAGTGAAGTTGTTGGTATTTATTTGGCGAAGTGGGAAAGTATTGAAGTTGGAATGGATTATGGATTAGTTTTCGAGCCGATAGGATTAGACGGCCGCAAAATAACTATGGGCATATCATTACTGTAAATGTTATTGTTGGTGCAAGGTCGGGGTTACCTTGACTTTCTAGTCATGGTTGACTCCGACAACGCCGTGACATGGATTCATAGCATATTTAGACTTGTTGATGATATCTACTTGTAATAATAATCCAAGAGTGATGACTCGGATTCATGTACTCGAAACGGACAATAACTCGTAAAGTAAATAATATTGGCATATAAACTTATAACATATACATGTGTTAAAAATATGTATATATAATAAGTTAGCAAATAATAAAAGTTAACGTTAAATATTAACTAATGAATTCAAGTTATTTAATATTTAACGAGGACTAGTAAATAAAAGGGAATTTTTTAAAATAAAACGGAAAGATTTTTGAATATATAAAACGTTTATTAAATGTGAGTTATTAGAAGTTTTGAGTGCACGCAAAATGAGAAATATTGTTTAAGATAGTATTTTTTTTATACCTAGGGAATGTTGTGTTACGGATCGATTTAACATTAATATGATCAACCCGTACGGTTATCAGACTTAGTGGACTATCGAGCCCAATAAGAACCTGACAAGTGTATCGGACGACGATATTGATGAGAAATATATCCTTAAGACTTATAGTTTGCGATATAACTTTGGAATCAATAAGTAAACGGAAGAATGTTTAAGCTTATCAAATTTACAAATTTGGTAAGTAATGGACCCTTCGTACGAGAACTTATCGGATCTTAAGGTCATATCATGACCCTAGCTCAAAATTTGGACCTAAACTAGGATGTTGAATTACTAATTGGCTATATGAGGTTGACGTATGTTGGTTATATTCTTGGCGTGCGTTCACTCGAGTCGGGACTGAGGCGTATTGATATTATTAGGTAGTGCCAAGTCAGTAGTCTCCGTTGCCAGATAGTTGATACTTTCATTGCTTCTATTGATGCTTGTGCTGTTTGATGGACTGAGGTGAGTTTATAGCCCCACTTTTACTGCTATTTTCACTGTTTTAAGCATTGGGGTGAGAAAACATGCAAAACTATTTTGTGTGGACCTTATATTATGTTTTGATTGAAAATTTGCTATATATTTCCTGGCTATGTTATGTGTAAAGCTTGTCACCATTTGGTGAGCTATTATTTGAGTATCTCACAATTATGTGAGCTCTTATTTGATTTTGTGGTCGCAATTGTGCGAGGCTATAGTGTGCACCTATAGGATTATATGTGGTATGATGTGTGACTTAGCCCAGGTTAGCAAGAGTTTTATGCTTCAGTCCACTGGTATATTTTGTGTCCAAACCTATAGACTCACTAGCATTAGCTGACTTTAGCGTGTTTTCTCAGGTGATTAAAGTATTGGTTTGGATTGATTCTGCTGGGAGGCTTGGTATCGAGGCATGGTTGAAGGATTGATCGGAATTCTTATAATAACTATAGGACTTATCTCTTATTTTCTTTTGGGCTGTACTTTCAGAAATTTGATTAAATGTAAACTTTAAGATTTGAAGTTTGACCAGTTTTATATAATGGATTTCATTTATCTTGTTTTTTATGCTTGTGATGTATACCAATTCAAGTAGCACCCCGAAAGCTTGATAAGTCTTCTGTTGTACCAAATTTTGGAGGTGTTACAAGTAACCTTACTTAAGGCCATCCGGAGTGGAAGGTGACCGGCTCACTATTAGTTCTAAGTAGATGGTGACCACCAAAACGGAAGTAAGATGTCACGTTTAAATTGCATAAGTTATGTGATCGGCTCACCAAAGTGAGGTGCAAAAAATGTGGGGGCCTATTTCCAAAAAGTATATATATATATATATATATATATATATATATATATATATATATATATATATATATATATATATATATATATATATATATATATATATATATATATATATATATATTGAGATCAAATAAGATCATCCTTAAAGTTCTAAAAACAAGATCCACCAAAATAACCAACAGAAGGAGGGCATGTGGCAATACATTTAAATCACAAAAAAAGAAAAACAAAAATTAATAACAATTAATTTATATATCCTAGAGGGCATTTTAGTAATGTTACCAAACATTATAACCCCTAATAACTTTCAATACCTCTAATAAACATAACCACCGCCTCCCTTATCTCCTCCCTCCCA